>CP129453.1:41734642-42393928 GCA_030445155.1 Quercus variabilis | reverse complement strand
GGGGACGCCATGGATGATGCTCAAGAACTCAATTGAGAGAGACGAAGATCAGAAAAAAAAAAAAAAAAAAGATTATTTCTCAAGAAAATTCTTCAAAAGTTAAAAGAAATAATTTTCTCGAGAAAATTTCAGATCAAGGAAAGAAAATTGTAGAGAAATTGGCTAAGAAATCAATGAATCTATGCTAGTCGAGCTCTGATACCATGTAAAAGGTAAAGACTCTCTCTAAATAAAACTCTGTATTTTATTGAAGAGTACTGAGCAATACAATCACTCCACTATGTAAAGTACAATTGCTTAGCTATTTATATACAGGAGCTATCTAATAAAAAATGAAGAGAAACTAATTCCCACTTTTGAAGGAAAAGTGGTTACAAAGCTTTACTACAACTAACTATGATTACAAAAATTTACATCACAGCCTTATCTCCCTAAGCCACATGGTAGCAATTCCTCATAACTGTGTATAAACAAGTCATGGTAGGGTATGGCTTCTATTGTCTCCATTAAGTAGCCTGTGTCCATTACCTCATGCTCTGCCCTTGGGATCGTGGTCTTGCCTCTCACTGTACTGGCATCAATTCTGGGCTTATCTTCCACAGCACTAGCATCAGTCCTAGCATCACCAGCATTGAGATTGATCTCATCAAGTTTAACAGTATTAGCATCAGGTTTGAACTAAGGTGGGTGGATTAACCACTGTCCATGCCGTACCTACTCTAATTAATTCCCTGGCTTCCAACAAGCTATGCCAAACAAAGGAAGGGTTGGCCCCTAGATCAGCATCCATAAATGAGCAATTAGGGAAATAGAGAGTCTTGTACACCCTAAAAAATAGAGAATTCCCTCCTTGGATCAGCCTCCATGCTTGCTTAGCTAGCATGGCTAGGTTAAAAGCATGAATATCCCTAACCCCCATTCCCCCTTTGTCTTTAGGCTTGCATAATTTTCCCCAATTGATCCAATGGATCTTCCTTTCATTTCGAGTTTGCCCCCACCAATACTTTGCAAGAACCGAATTGATGTCATCACAGATTTTTTTAAGGAACTTGAACATGCTCATGGAATAAGTTGGAATTGCTTGTGCTACAATTTTGATCAACACCTCTCTTCTGGCCTTTGAGATATGCTTCTCTTTCCATCCCATCACCCTTTTTGTTACACGCTCTTGTATCTCTCTAAAGGTGCTCACCTTTGATTTACCCCCAACCATCGGTAACCCAAGGTATCTTTCATAGTTAGTCATAATTTGTGCCCCTAACTTATTTTGAATTGTGAGCTTCACTCCTTGGTTGGTATTGGGGCTAAAAAAAAGTGTTGTTTTCTGCCTATTGATAGCTTGTCCGGAGGCACCCTTATACAATGCTAGAATATCCAGTAGGTTTTTGCATTCCCTTGTTATTGCTTCATAAAATAGTAGGCTGTCATTCGCAAAAAGGAGGTGTGAGATCTTGACCCCTCCATTGCAGGATACCACGCCCTTTAAATGATGGTTTTCAATGGCCTTTCTGATAAGGGAGGAGAGTCCCTTTGCACATAGTAGGAACAGATAGGGAGACAAGGGGTCTTCTTGCTTAATGCCACGAGATTAGGTTATGAAACCAGTACGTTCACCATTGATGAAATGGAGTAGGAGGCGGTAGTCACTATTTCCATGGCTAGATGAACCCATTGATTTAGGAGACCAATTTTGAGCATAATCCTTCGGAGAAACTCCCATTCTACTCTGTCATATGCCTTGCTGATGTCAAGTTTCACTACCATGTGGCCTGTTCTTCCCTTTCTCCTATTCCTCATATGGTGCAACATTTCAAAAGTCACTGTGGTATTATCTGTTATACTTCTATCATGCATAAAAGCACTTTGAGAGTCAAATATTACATTGGGTAAAATACATTTTATCCTATCTGTGAGGACCTTAGATATGATCCTAGATACAATATTACCCAAGCTGATGGGGCGAAAATCCATAATATATTTTGGATCATTTTTTTTTTTTTTTGGATGAGTACAATGTGTAAAATTCATTTTTCATAAATATCCTCCTAAATGAAAAAAGGATAAGACAGCACTAGTGACATCACGCCCTACAATATGCCAGAATTTTTGAAAAAAGAAAGGCGATATACCATCAGGCCCCGGTGCTTTGGATGGGTGTATTTGAAAGAGGGTTGTCCTTATTTCTTCTTTGGTGTAAGGTCAAACCAATGATTGTGCCATTTCCTCCGTCACCATGTGGTCCATTAACTCTATCACCCTCTCCTTCTTTGGTGTAAGGTCAAACATCTGCAATGTTTACTACCCCATCCTCTCTTGTTTGCCATACCCCATCATCATCATACAACCCTTCTCTATTGTTCTTCCTTCATCTTTGGCTTGCTCTTTGGTGGAAAAATTTAGTGTTTTTATCCCCTGCTGGTAGCCAAATCGTCCTTGATCTTTGTCGCCAAAAAAATTCCTCATGATGTAATAGTTCCCTTATCTCCTTCTCTACCTCATTTATTCTTTCCATATTCTGCCCAAATCCTCCACGTATTAAATCTGCCAACCCTCCCTACTTGGCATCCAACTTTTCTCTAGTATTACCAAAAGTTCACCTACTCCATGCTATAAGGTCCATTTGACATTTTTTTTTTCAAAGAGGCAAAACATTGGGTTGCCTCGTGGTTGCGCTTGACTCCATGAATCCCGAATTATGTTTTTGAAATCGGGATGTGTCACCCACTTCTCCTCAAACTGTTGGATTCGGCGATGTCGGCGTTGAGGGTAGGTTGTTGGGGCCAGGTCCAACAGGATTGGGTCATGATTAGAATAAGCCATGGCAAGGTGGTGCACTATGGCCTTAGGAAACAACTCCCTCCACTCCAGTGTGGCAACAAACCTATCCAATCTCTCTTCCACAAATGCTGCTCCATACCGACCATTCCTCTAAGTGAACTAATAGCCCCTGAAACCAAGATCAGCCAGCCCACATTGAAGAAGAGTGTGCCAAAATGCTACCATAGATGTTACCTGTCTAGGATTGCCACCCTTTTTCTCATCGGAGGACAAAATCTCGTTAAAGTCTCCTAGGCATAACCATGGTAGTGTCCCACGTGCATGGAGATGTCACATAAGCCTCCAAGTTTCAGCCTTTCGCTCCTTCTCTAGATGTCTATACACCCCAATTAACCTCAATGAAGGTGAGTTCTGCATACATATATTAGCATCTATGTGGTTTGGCGAATATGTTTGTGTGTCGACAACCACCCCAGCAACCCACAACAACGCCAAACCACCCTTTCTTCCATCACTTGATACAGCTAGCATGGAAGGGTACCCCAACTCAGTCTTTATCGATTCCATCTCACGAAAAGACAACTTTGTTTTCATGAGGAACAAAATTGTAGGAGCTTTCTGTCTCACCAATTCGGCGAGGACCTCAACTGCCCGATGGTACCCAAGCCCCCGGCAATTCCAACTTAGGACGGTCATTGTGATCGATGGGGCTGAGCATCAGCCTCCACTGTTGGTAATTCATTTTGAAGTGTGCTTTCCTCAAACTTGCATCGCTTGGCTTCCTCACTCCCATGGTTGCTGTCATGCTGTCTTTTGGTGCCCGCTTTCACTAGGCTAGGCTGTGGGGACTCAGTGTGTGTTTTGGTTGGGCTGGGTGTGATTTTTTTTCCGCAGGGGTTTAGTGGTTGGCATTTTAGGCTGGTCACGTGATGGATCATGTAAGGGTGGTGTGTCTAGGGTTTGAGGTTTATTTTGGTTTGCGTTGTACGTGATTGGGACATGGAATAGGTTAGTGGCATGGTTTTCGGTGTCATTTAATGGGTGTTTAATTTGTGTTGGTCAACTGTTGTCTGTTTCGGGCTGTCTAGCTGTGGCTGTGTTGTTGCGACGTTATGGGAGTTGGTCTTTATGAAGTTTAAATTTTGAAGTTGTGAAACAGATGCATTAATTTTGGATAGCTGTGATGACGTGGGAGTAGTATGGGAATTCATGGGACTTGACTGGGCCATAATGGGACGTGAATGAGTGTGCGGAAAATACAGAGTTGCTGAACCGTTCCCCTGTGCATATCGAGTTCAACCGGGGCTGTTGTGGTCAGGTTTTGAGCTTTTGATCGTTGGTTTCGATTGGTGGGATCATCTTGTCTTCCCTTCGTTCCTGCCCTGAGCCATTCCCCACAGGGTCGGCCTTCATCATCTTCATTAATAATTGGTGACTGGCACTCTTTCAACTCATGACCGATATGTCCACAATTGAAACACCACCCCACCAAATGTTAGTATCTAATGCCACACGTTTCATCTCACCTTCCGGGCTAATCACCAATCCTCCCCGCCGGAGTGGTTTATTAAGTGGGACTTCCACTCAAATCCGCAAGAACCGGGATTGATCGGAGTTGAAGGCTTTACAATCCACTTCCACCAACTTGCCTATGCTCCTCCCAATGTCACTCCCTACTTCTTCATTAATGAGATCAAACGGCAAACCCCACACTTGAATCCAAAAGGGTTGCTTCAAGAATGTTACCGACCTGACTGACATCCCTTTTTCCCATCTTCGCAAGGCCAAAAGATGATTGTCGAAACACCACGTTCGGTTGTTTCACACCCACATCAGTTGGCTCCCCATCGAGAATCTGAATCGTAGCAGCCCCTCACCCACTTCAATTATCTTCATATCATCACCAAGCTTCCACATGGACCGCAGCACATTTTTTGCAGCCAGTAAATTGATTTGTTTTGCTGTGAGAAATCGCCCTACTAGACTTAGGGAAAATTCCTCTAAAATTTCGTCTCTCTTCACTGGACGGATTGTTGTAGCCTCATCTGCATCCGTAGTGAGCTTCATTTTCTGTATACGGTCGAGAACCTCGCCTTCCATGATAAAGACCCGTGTTTGCCTTCTTGCTATCTAGACAAACTAATTTCTAGTGGACACACTCTTAGGCTTCCCTCGTTTGAGGAAGAAAAAAGAGAGGAAGTAGAGCTCACACTATGTGAGAAGTAAAACACACCCTACGTGAGAAGACCCAATTTGAGATTCTAGTTTCATTGGAAATAATTTTCAAAATTTTTCATATAATCTTAAATAAGATTCTATTATTTATTTTAATTATATATTATAATTTCATATTTTAATATAGTAAAACTTTCATGTTATAATACTATACGCCAAGTCTCAGACTTCCTTTCTCTTTTGTTTTTGTTTTTGTTTTTGTTTTTTGTTTTTTTTGTTTTTTTTTTCTCCCTTGTCTCCACTCCTCCAACTTTCTTATTTTCTTTTTCTTTCACTCTTCTTTCACTTCACACTTGAACTAATACTTTTCTCTTCCTCTCCATTTTGATTTTATTTCTTTTGTTTTATTTGTGGTGGTGTTAATGTTTGTGGGTATTGGAATTGCAGATGGTGTTGCAGCTTATTGATTTTGTTCAAATTTATAGATGGTGTTTGAAACCATTGGTTGTATAGTTGCAGGTAAGCATTTTTTATTTATTTATTATAAATTATGATTGTTTTGGTCTTTTTTTTTTTTAATTTTTTTTTATTATAATAGTTTTGGTCTATTCCTTGTTTGCTGTTAACTTTGTTTCGTGGGTCTATGAGATTTATAATCAATTTGATGATTTCCTTTTGCAGGTTGGTCTATGGTGGCTGAATGTGTTGTGGCGGAGTTGCTTTTTTTTTTTCTTTTTTTTTTTTTTTTTAATTTTTGGATGTGAGCATTTTGTGTTTGATTTTAAATTTTTTTAGGTGGGTTTGTGTTTCATTTTGAATTTGCTGGGATAGCTAGTGTTTGTATTTTGTTTTTATTTATATATTTTGTTTTGTTTTGTATCTTTTAATTTATTGAAAATTGTAATATTAATTTAATTACAATATTAATTCAATTAAAAAAGACTTTTTCAAGTCAAAAAAAATTCTTTCGATTACCAAAAATTAATTTTTGGTAATCAAAATTTTTTTGGTGGTTTTTTGGCTATAATGGCGTTTCACAAATGCCACTATTGTACCGTCACTATAGACATATAGTGGCGTTTGTCAAACGCCACTATAGCCTTATTATAAAAAAAATTAAAAAAAAAAAATTGGTCTATAGTAGCATTTTAGTTATTAAGATAATTAGTTTACATTAAGTAAAACTCTATTAGTTTCTCAAAAAAAAAAAAAAAAAAAAAAAAGAAGTAAAACTCTATTAAAGTGTCAAATGACTCGTTAATTATTAATACTAGTATGTAGCCTCGTGTTACCGCACGGGAATGAATATATTATTAATCATGGGTTTATTCATGTTTAAAAGTTTCAGTTAAGTCTAAATTCATATTATTAACAAGAAAATTTCATTAATAAAACTTAGCAGTATATATATTTTATATTAATAAACTCCTATATATTGTATTTTGGTATTACTGCACGGGAAAGGTTAATTATAGTGATACTATTGGTCAATTTATTTTTTGTCTTTTTGGGTTTATCAGAAGGAGGATAGAATTAGATAAAACAATAAAAATATATATTGCATTTTATTATTTAAGTGATGCTATTGGACATTTTTAAAGCAAACTAAATGTAAAACTTAAAGCAATGGGAAAAACTATTTTCCCTAAGTTAATTTTTTCAATCCTCATAAATATTTAGATTCATGATTTTTTTATAAAAAATTTGTACTTTCATCAAGCCACTAAACCGAATGAGGAAAAAGAAACAGGAATAATAATGAAGTCTATATTGTCATCAATCAAATAAAATTAGTTCATATTAATCTTCTCCAAAAATTGCTAAATCCATCAACTCCTTTGGCTTTGGAACTGAACAATATAGTCAGTGAACCATCCAAAACCCCATGAACCTTGGCTACCCTTCCCTTTTTCTTGCCAACAAACTCAAAGCAGAGTCTCTAGCAAATGCAAAACTCAAATCTCTCGCTATATCTTATGCCCTTCCTGTTGGAACCCCATATATCGTCTGAAAATCAATTTTACCATCAGTAGGAGTACAAAGGGAGTCATCATAAGCATATTCAAAGGAATTTTGAAGTGAAACTTCAATTAAAATATGCTAAACTGATTATCATAATATAATAACATAATATAGAGATTCTATATTAATTTGAAGAAGGCAATAAGACTTATAGCAAAACAATGAATTTTCTATCACTAAGACCCTTTCCCATCTTTATTGCAACAACTGTTGCTACATCAAATGAAATCCCTACCTAAAATAAACATGCTCTCACATTCACCACCAACAAAAAAATAAATAAATAAATAAATGATAATATTAGATATTACGCGGCCTAAGGCATTACCTGGCGACCATGTTGTCAAATTATGCCTAGGTTGTTTCACACTTTAGTGCAACAACAACAATCTATTAAGGATTATTCCAAAAAAAAAAAAATCAGAAATTAAATGCTTAAACAACAAAAATTAGACAATGGAATAAGAGGAAATTGTGGTTTTCATAACTATTTTATCTAATTAGTTAATTAAGTGGATGCAAAGAGAAAATGATTGTACCCAAGATCCAAGTTGTTTTCTCCCTTGTGTGCAAATCACATTGTCATCCAACACCTGAAGTGATTGAACATGAGTTTAGTTATTCACATTATTTTTATTTAAGATTAGGCACTTAACAAAGCTATTTGTACGGAAAAAAAGTACATACATACATATACATATATACATATATATACAATACATACATACATATATATGTAAATGTATAATATCATGTTGAAGTAGATTCAAGTATGTGGCCTTTTAAATGCATGAAAAAAAAAAAAAAAAAAAAAAAAAAAAGACAAACATTGAATTTTATTATCTAGATAACATAAAAGAAAGACTAAGACTGAATCATACCTTTATCACTTTCAACTATGAACACCACTGTTGCAGATAATGTTTTATGAAGGTATCCTCTTATTATATCTACAGTTACTAGATACTATCAAAAGTGTTGTTAATCATCCACTATCACTTAAATGTATAAGAAAAACAATGCCTAAATAAGGGAGGAAAAAGAGAGACAAACACAAATGGTACTTTCAACATAAAGGTGAACCTGCAAAGATTCTATCAAGACAAAAACACTCACCTGAGCACTGATATTGGCTCCATGGAAGGTCTCATAAAATCTTTCTAAGTTGTCTTTTCCTGGCGGTCTCAAAAACATGGAAAATGGTATTACCACAATACATGAACAATTATAAATTACAGAGGATACAACAGGAATTTGCATTTCACAAATCTGTAACAAATAACAAACTAAACCAAAGATCAAAACCAAAATGCATTTAGCATGACTTTGAAAGAGAGTGGAAAAGATAAGGTTACTAAAGACGTAAACCAGACAGGAGAAGAAAAGTAACTCAACCCTTTAATTATTATTTTTTTATGAGAGGTTGATAGAACATTTAAGCTAGAAAATATGTTACCTAAGTAAATTTTAGAATTATACAAAAGCATTCAAAATTCTTGGTGGGAGTAAAAAGGGAAGTTCGCACCACACATGAGGAGGAGAGAGCTTCCATAGCAGAACCTAGTAGACTTATAACTAATACTTGAGTCCCAATATCCAAGGATACAACATTGTACATTTCTAGAGATAAACTATAGAAAAGGCCAATTAAAGAAGTCCTTAAAGTTAAACTCTTTCATTAGTAGTGCTGCTCCTACAGCATTTTTGAAATCGTAATATTGTGTCTGGTAGAATATTAATCAGACGACTAAATTCACAATGTCCTAATAACTTAAGTTTTTGGGATAATCAATAATTCATCATGGTCTTAAGTTTGAACCCTGTCTCCACTCTACCACTCATTTAAAAATTTTAAAAAATCTCATGTTGGACCCCAATTATCAAGAGAGAATATGGTTCATATGTAAGAGAGAGTGTGAAAATAATGGTCAAGTAATTAAATTTCCAATTTCCTAACCGTTTAAACTTTTGTGACAATTGGTAATTTATCAATTTCAAAGTAAAAAAAGAAAAAGAAAAAAAAAGAATAGTTCTCCGGAGATGTAGTACCTCTGTTGTACCCGAACCAATCTTCCCGGAAGGTCTAACCTCTGTACTCTTGTTTTTGTTTCGAAGTAAGAGAAAAAAATTATCTGTACAAATCTCCATATGAGGCAAACATAAAAGTTAACTATCGTGAGAGAAACAATCAACTAAGTAGCTCAATGGAATAGCTATTAATATTAATAGTTTATTACATCACAAATCATCACAAACACAATTAACTTAGACCAAAAACAAACACAGAAACAACAATTACACATTATATAGGAACCAGAATTCACATAAACTGAAAGGTATAATTGAGTTATGCTTTCAAAATATGAACTTTGCAAAATTAGGGCTTCTCAAAGATTGAACTTGCAAAATGGAGATAGGCTTGACAACACCATATAAGGACTCAATAATTCCAGCTGATCCTCCATGAATCTTCAAACAAACAAAAGCATTTCAGTTGAGATTTTACTATGACAGAGAAACGAAAAGAGAAGTAGCTCTGTTTGGTTACTGATCGTTTAAAAACAATATTTTCTGTCATTTTTTCTGGGAAACCAAATGGAGGACTGATTCAAACCCACCTGCAAATTGACAGATCCATTGATAGTGAGACGAACACCATAGTGAGAAATGGAAGAAGAAGATTTTACTATGATTATTCCCTCCAAAGGTTCCTAAAATTCCAATACTCATCTTTTTAGAGAATAGAGAGAGAGAGACATACAGAAATAGTAGGTATCTGTGTATATGGAGAATGAGAGAGAGAGATGAGTTACTGAAGGGTGATAGATATGACTTGCACGGGAAAGTTTGAGCTCTATTGACATTCAAATACCTAAATTAATAAAAATCAACCCAAAATAACAAAACCTAAATCATATTTGATACCAATTTTTATTGTTTAAAGATACTTGTATCAGTAGTGGTTTAGGCAGTATATATCAGTGGCAAGAGACTGGGTTGAAAACTAAACCTAAATTCATATTTCATAATACCACACTAAATCAAACCCTTCAACCAATAAACCAAATGCTACCAACCATCAAACATGGAATTCAATTCTCAAACATTAACAATCCACAAGAAAAATAAAAATAAAAAACCCAACCCCATTACCACATACCAATACCCACACATGCACTTTCACACTCACTATTTCACAACTTCTAAATCAAATTTTACCCATAACCCCAACCCAATAAATAAAAAACCCATCTTTATATAAACCTCCCAACTCCATTTCTAACCAAAAAAAATCAACAACAACATCTAAATTCACTTTACAGAATTCAAATATCTAAACCACAAATAAAGAGAGTGAAAAAAGAGAGAGAGACCTTGAGGGCGTGTTTGTAATGCTTAAGCTTGCGGAGCTGGCGGACGATGTGGTTGAGATCGTACTTGCGAATGGTGTGGCCTTCTTCTTTCCATTTCCAAATTGCGATGACGGCGTTGCATTTTACGTACACTAGACTCATAAGCCTTCTACCTAGTGTGTCTCTGCCGTCGCCCGAGCTTTTCGTTGAGGGATTTGATGTCTGAGATCAAGGAGGTGAAGAGATCGGTGTTGTCGTTGTTGGCTTTGGCAGAAGGGAGGTGAACCTGTAAAACAGGCGTGTCTGATATATAAAGAAGAGCAAAAGGTTTTATTTAGCCAAAAAAAAGAGCACAAAATTTAAACATAGAACACAGATTTCTAGAAGGGGAGGTGAAATTATACTCCAATTTCTGAGCACAACATTTAAATGTAGAACTTAGATTTCTAGAAGGGGAGTTGAAATTGGACTCCAATTTCTGATTTGAATTGTACAATTAGAAGGATAAATTTAGACACTTGGCACAAAATTAGAACTTTAATTGGAATTGCAATTTGAGATTCTCTCTGCTTCACCTATTATTATATATATAGATAATTTTAATTTATGTCATTTTTTTTATAAGATTTTAATTTATTCCATAAAGTTTTAATTAAGCCGATTGCATAACACTAGTTTTATAATAAAATTGAGAGTGTAAAACTCCTTTGTCTCTTTGACTTTCTCTCTCTTAACCCAATTGAAGCCCTGGATTTAGTGACAAACAAACCTTCGGCAATAATTACTCAAGTCGGATTCTTATGAATATATCGAACAATATCCATATCAAATATTTTAAATGAAATTCAAATTTTTGCGAGAGAGAGAGTTAAATTAGTTTGCATTACTATTGACTTCAAAATTGATGAGAAATAACCATTCCATGGAATGTCTTATTTTTTTAATCTGTTTACTACTACAGTATTTCTTTCATAGATATATCTCACATGTCAAACATTGTACATGTCACTACCAAAATGTAAAATCTCATACCCATACTTAGGGTACGTTTAGTACACTGTAATGATTATTATATGGGAATAAGAATAAGTATTACAAGGAATACATTAAGTTGGAATGTAATAAGTATTACTATTTATTAGTTTGATGACCATTTAGGAATAGAATCTTGAATATGCATCCACAATTTAGTAGAGTATAAAATGAATGTGTAATTAAATTATTTTTAAGTTAAATTTCCTAAAATACACTTATTTTAGGGTGTTCAAAATAGAGCTAATAATTAACAAGAAGAAAAATTTATTTTCTTTCCTTTTGAAGATGTGGCAACTAATGATTTTTTAGGAAAATGTTTTTAAAAAGTTATTACATAAGGTGAAGGAATAGATATTCAGTACTTTTGATAAAGAATAATTATTCCTCATTTTGAAGAATAGCTATTCATAAAGAATAACAATTCATTGTAATAAAAACATAACCAAACAGCCGAATAGTCATGCCATATAAATATTTATCACATTATAGTGTCTATTACAGTCTACTAAACCTGCCCTTAGGAAATAGAAAAAGGGAGTACCACCGAATCATAGACAAACAACACAACAATGAATGCAGGGGCCACAACCAAAACTTTCACTCCTAAGTGTTAAATCTTTCAATAATTATAAAATCATAATATTGTTTGAATGTTTTTTGGTTTCTACACTTGAATAGTGGGAATATGATTTCATTAATTAAATAGACAAAACAGTTACACTTGATAAGTTATTTAGAAAGACAACAATAAACTCAAAATATGAATTATAGATGAGGTGGGAGAAGTTCCTATTATTTTGATAGCTTTGAATTGAACTAAATCCTCTTTGGTGTTGTATTTGATTCGGTCAGCTTGGGCTTATTTGATAGTTGTGCTTCAATTACCCTGTCCCTTCCGGCATAAGCTCAACAGGGGTAGACATAAGTTGATGTTGGGCTATGTGGAGCTTTACGTTTGATATGGTTTGTGACCTGACTTGACCTAGATGCATTAGGGTTTGAAATGAGATTTTTATGAGGCTTATTTCATGGAGTGGAGGGTTTGCTGTATTGATGTATTGTACTTTTGTCTCTGTATTTTCTCCATGAAATAGTGAAATTCCTATAACTCTATAGACATAAGCAAATTGCTAAACCACATAAATTTTCATGCGTCATGTGATTGTTTCCATTCGCAATTTTCTCTATTTTTGAATCTCTCAAAGTTATAAGAATTATGTTAAATACCTAACCTTTGAGTTTAAAAATCAACCAATGAAAATGGGATGAAACAAGAGGTTTTGTGACCTCATCTGCCAATTGATCTTTTTAGGAAATAAATCAGACATCCAAGGCCTTAGTTGCAATTTTGTCCAGAACAAAGTGAAAATCAATTTCAACATGCTTAATGAGGGCATGAAAAATAGGATTAGCAGTGAGAGACATAACACCAGTATTGTCGGACTATAACCCAGGAGGATGAGGTTGGGACTTGGGAGATGCCAAGATCACATAAAATAGATTGAATCGATATTAATTTAGTAGCTATGTTGACAATAGCATTATATTTCACTTCAGTGACTGAATTACGAGCAATTGTAGGTTAGATTTTGGGAGCTCTGTGAGATTAAATTCTTACTTAGATAAACACAAAAGGCACTAGTAGAGCATTGATTGTCAAAACATCCTAGGTAATGGGCATCATAAAATGCATTAAGCAGAGGAGGGAATCAGTGTGTAATTAAGAGAGTGTTTGGGAAAAAAAAAAAAAAAAAAGCCTTTTGCCTTTTATCTCAACCTTTTTACGAATTATCTAACTTTTTGTTCATTTGAAAATAAACTAGTTTTTAGCTTTTTGTCACATATTTAACATAAAAATTACCAACAAGTGTATATTTTGATAAATACTATGCAAATAAGCTATTGAAAATGCATTAACATAATCTTATCTTGAACTTGACAAAGACCAAACTTTAAGATTTGATACTAATTTGTTGTGATTTAGGACTAGTGGAAGTGCATTAACACAAATAAGAAAATAAAGTGATCAAACAAAAGAAAAATATTTAACATGGTTTGATCAAATCCAAGCCTACATCCATGTATAACGCCAACCAAAGTTCACAATCAATGACATGGTCCACATGGATTACAACCACACTCAATCAGACTTGACAAACTAAACGTACTCACAAACTCTCACATCTCACGCAAACAACATTCCCAAAAACTCACAAACATAACAAACTCCCACAGAAACAAACTAAATCACAAATCTCCATAACAAAAGGTAATACAATTGATGAGTTAAAACTTCAAATCTGCATCCTTATATGTCAATAATTCATCATGTCGATCTTTATATATTGGAATGGGCTTAACAAATAATGATGATAAAAGATCCTTAGTTTCATGGTTTCCAGCTCCATACCCATCTCCATACTGGTACATGCACTGAGCCATCCTTCCAATGTTGAATACAATTTCAATAAATGTTTCAGACAAGGGAGAAGTTGCATCTCGTTCTTCATTCATCTTCTTCCATGTTTCACTAATCAAATATCTAGTGTATTCACGGGCATCTTCTTCACTAGCACCAGTTTCATTCATGTAACACTGGATTGATTTAGGGACATCACCTCTTTCTAACTCATCCTAATTCACCAAAAAAGAAAAAAGAAAAAAGATCATAAGGGTTTAATGACTATGAAATTCTGGTTGATGAAAATTTTAGGATAGTATGTTCTACATACTGTGGATGTTCCAAGATCATCTGCAAGTCGTACAATTATTGATGAGTAATGGACAATGTTGGGGCATTCTTCCAAGAAATCTAATGCTTCCTTTGTTATTGGATCTGTGACAGAAAAATAAGCATTCAATAGCACCATTGGTGCTCCTATTGAAAAACATGCGTTCTCAAGGTACTCTTGAAGGCTCGGTGTATATGCATTATAGTACCACTTTGCTTCCAAAAAATAAGCTCTACATATATCTACCCACTGAAAAATTTATGATGGAACAATGAATTAGAGGAAGTTAATCATGTGTTCAAGATGAAAATACTAAAGGATTAATATAGATGAATTTATAAGTCAATGTCATACTGCTTTTTTAAAATATTGAATGATGTGGAATCCTTGTTCCTTAAGTGTATCAAAAGCCATTTCATTAACTGAATTGTGTAGAGCAAGGAAACATAGCTTCATGTAATCTGGGAGCCCATCCATTGCATTGATATTCCAACTGAAATCACAAAGAGTGCACTTAAGTCATTACGTCAAATATAGCTTTGAAGTATTTAGGGCATATTACCACTAAAACTAACCTCTCAACAGCATTCGTGAAGAGCTCAAGTTCATCCAAAGTGCCATACACATCATAGATATCATCTATTACCGTAATGAGTAGATTGACCTTTGTTAAGATTCTTCGAGAATAACTAAATTGAGGATGAAATGTACACCCCACTGTCCAGAAGAAACTCTCTGTTATCCTATTCCTCACAAAGCTCAACTTTTCTGCAAGGCCAATGCTCCTCCACCACCTTTATTTGAACCAAACAAGAGAATGTCAATTTTATTTTTATATCAATGCATTTTCTTACCTTTCAAAATAGGTAGGTTGAACACTAGATTTAACTTTAAAATTTAGGCTATAATTGATTTAATTATTTGTTCATATTGCCATGAGATTTGATTTTAATTTTAGTATTTATTAGTGTATGCTTTAAATTCTATATTGTCGTCCTTCTAACTTGGAAGTTCCAAGGGTCATCAATAAATATGTTACCAACTAGGAATTATATATCAAATGTAGCTCAATTTATAGAATGAGAATTAACAAGCTTTTGACCTTGACACTTGTTTGATATCTTCTTGGTGGGTTGCTTGCACCATGTTGAAGTCCAGTTTTGCAAGCTCAAGCAAGATAGGGTTCATGTCTTCTCTGCTCCCATATACATCAATGAACCATCTCGCTTCCACCCTTGATATCCTCCAGTGTAGTGGAAGCTCCAAGGCATGGCTCACTATGATAGAAAGATTTTGATCTTTATTCTGGTTGATAAATTCTTGGAGATGGTTTTTTGAGAATTCTCTTGCTTCCTCTAAGATATTTTCACCTTCTAACGAAAGGAATGAGGCTTCATACAAGGATAGAATTCCCTTGGTATCATCACAAAGATATCCCTTGAAACTCCCTTCCTCGATGAAACTATCAAAAACTTCTGCACTCAACAACCCAACAGTTATAATGGGTGTTCTAGGGGCTCAAGAAGCATGTTATCAAATCAAATATTGAATATATAATTATAATCTGTAATGGACTCTATTTTTTACATAAAAAATTATAGTTATCTAAAATTCATTGATGCACAAAACCAAATTAAAGTAAGCGTGAGTTTGGATTGGGCATTTTGCTCAATCTGTGCATTTTACATTTTTTTAGTAGGTCCCACGGGTACTGTTCACGAACCACCAAACTTAGCAAAACGTAATTTTCTAGGTAAATTTGAGTCCCACAGCACTATTCACACATTTAAAAATTATTTTACTATAGTATTTTCAACAATAAGTTTTTAGCTTTTAGTAAATATGCAGTATTTAAATACACTCTAAGTTGTATCTATTTTTATTGTTTTTTGTGCGCTTTTGTCATTAGTAGAAATAATAAAAAATACATTTATCAATTAAAGAAGTGACAGAAACTATAGCTTCATATAGAATAAATATACAAAAAAATATATATGTGGTCAACCTTGACTGATTTGTTGAGGATCTATAGTTGACTCCAAAAACTTTTGAACTAAGTTATTTTTTTTGGTTTTTCACTTAGTTCCTAACAAATAATTATTAAATTTGCCTTAATTTGTGCGCTTTTGGGGTATCTATTAAAAACATGACTAAAATACACTTTTGACTTTCACCTTTTGTGCTTGCTTTTATTTTTACATTGACCATTACATCACAACCTGATTAAAATGCTAACCACATCTATGCTTAATTACGCTCTAAAATGACTAGTCAAGTTGCAATTGAAACTCCTCATAATTAGTTATATATACAAGATCAACATAATAAACTCTCGATGTGAGAATCAGCACACGCCTACATAACACACACTCAAATAATCCAATCCAATTATATTTGCACAATTTGGGGTATCACAACTTAACAAAATAACAATCACATTACTAATAGAAATAGATATGACCAATATGAAAACGAAATAAAGTATTTAAAAAAAAAAAACAAAAAATGAAAAATTTGAAACATAAAATGTAAAAATGAAAACAATCTAAAAAATAAGGAGGCAAAAGTGCCCTGTAGTTCAAAAACATTGGTCAATAATAAATATCTGTGAATCACCGATGCGGCTCCAAAGGAGCCGCACTCGAGTCGAACTCGGCCGGATGCGGCGACGCGGCAAGGACGCCGCTAACCGCGAGTTCGTGCCGTATCGGGCCGCGTCCTGCCACGTGGCATCGCCGACTCGTGTCGACATGGCGCTAATCGGGCCGTATCGGCCGATTTGGCCGAACCCGAAATTTCCGGTTCAATCTGAAATTTTCGATTCAGGCTGAAATTAAAAAAAAAAAATGGTGCGAAACGCATCGTTTGAACTTAACCTAAAAATCCCTCAAACTCTCACGCACTCTCACTTGTCCAAAACACTCCCTTTCACTCCGTCCCTCATCTCTCTTTCTCTGTGTTCTCTGCGGCTCCGCCTCCGGCCTTTCCCTCTCTACCTTGTTCTCTCCTTCAGGTGTGCTCTCTCTTCTCTTTGCTTCCCTTTTATTCTCTGTTTTCTACTATTTCTCTCTTCTCTGTGCTGTGTTTGCTGTGTTTGTGTGCTTGTTAAAAACTGATTTCATCCAAACACTCTCTCTTCTCTGTGCTGTGTTTGCTGTGTTTGTGTGCTTGTTTTTCAGTTCTTGTGGGAGTTAAAGGTTTTTGTAGTTGCAGGTTGTAATTTTAACTGTAGGTTGGAGATAATGTTTGACTGCTTTGCACTGGTATTGTTGCAATGAATAAAACAATGGTGGGATTTGTGTGTATTGTTATTCTACTTATAAATTTGGTATATGTTTATATAATGTGAAAAAGTATGCTTAGCAATATATTAAAAATATAAATAAAAATATTTTTAATAATTTTTTAATCGCCGAGTCCCGCCGCACCCGCACCCACCTTTTTCAAAAATTGCCGAGTCCCGTACCCGCACCCAAGTCCCGAAACGCACCCGTGCTTCCTAGATAAATATCCATCTATGAAATCAAATATTTTCTTAATTACCTTCGGACACCCTATATCCATGTTGTCTAAGCAATCGAAATTTAAGAGCTATTGCATATAAATTCTCCTCCTTCCACTCATCACCATGATCATTGTTGTATATAACTTCCAACATTCTCTTCATTTCACACTCAAAGTGATAAGACAATCCTAGTTTTTGCAAGATATCTATCAGCTCCAGTTGCTCTAAAGGATCCGTCACTTTTTGAAGCATCATCCTCACTTGTCCCTTCAACTTGTTAATTTTCCCTGTGTACACTTCTTCCTACATCACAATTTTATCATTAACA
The DNA here is from genome assembly GCA_030445155.1 of Quercus variabilis. Classification (NCBI taxonomy): domain Eukaryota; kingdom Viridiplantae; phylum Streptophyta; class Magnoliopsida; order Fagales; family Fagaceae; genus Quercus; species Quercus variabilis. The sequence goes on along the minus strand of CP129453.1, from coordinate 42,376,000 downwards.
TAACCCCAATGAATCAATGATCAGTTTCGGCAATAATTCAAAAGCACTAGAAAATCTAACAATGAAAATAATATTATATATTAATTATGTACCACGTATTCACTTCTCAGTGACTGGATGTAATCATAGTCCCAAATAGGAGCTTGGTAATTTGCAGATCTCCGAACAATATCTGTGCTCTTTGAAATTTTGCTGTTGGCCATGCATTGGACAGGACCAACAGGAACAATGCCACTTCTGCTTGTTAAAAGTGACTTGTGATGGATGGGACCTTTAGATGGGAAAGCTTCTATTGGGAAATTGCAAATAGGGAGTGAAGCCAGGAGGTTGAGAGACATTGACAAGGGCCTTTGGTATAGCTTATTATGGTTTCTTGGTAGTTATTGCTTAGAAACATTACGTTACATATATGCCTTTATATATTGCTTGGCTTGGGAGACTCTCATCTGTATATCTATCGACTATTACAATTTATATCATGTTTAACATGTGAAGTAAAAGTTTTGTCTCAATGCATGTTGTAAAGTTTTTTTTGTTATCCAATAAGACTTTAGAAATTAAATCCTGTTTATCTTGAAAATTAATTGATGTCATAGATTTAATGATAAAAGACTAATCATCATAAAACAAATGTCATAAATTAAAATTCTACTGTATTTAAAAGGAAGAGAAGCAAAAGTTTTGTCTTATATGTTGTACTCGCATATATGGGTCATCAACGTCAATGCTATATATGACATGACATTCTTCGTTCATGTGTTTCAAAAAGTTCATATTGGAGGAATTATGCTATTCAAGCTTGAAATGTTTACAAAATTATGAATTATGAATTAAAGTATAAGGAAAATTAAAAGAAATTATATTACTTATAAAATAAATGGTGAAAATGGCCAAATATCACTGTTGGCCAAAATTATTAGTGTTTTACCACTGTTAGAGAAATATTTAGTAATATATCACATTTTTGAAACTCAAGTTTAAGAAACTTGAGTTTGTGAATTATTTCAATTAAAAAATGTCACAAGGAACTCGAGTACTATGTAAAAAATATTTTAACTATTTGGCATTGGAAATCCAACTACACTTTACTCAAGCCAGGCACACAAAAAAAGAGATGCAGATTCATGTGAAAGGCTAGAAACAGAGTAGGCACACAAAAAAAGAGATGCAGATTCATGTGAAAGGCTAGAAACAGAGTAGGCACACAAAAAAAGAGATGCAGATTCACGTGAAAGGCTAGAAACAAAGTAGGCACACAAAAAAAGAGATGTAGATTCACGTGAAAGGCTAGAAACAGAGCAGGCACACAAAAAAAGAGATGCAGATTCACGTGAAAGGCTAGAAACAGAGCAGGCACACAAAAAAAGAGATGCAGATTCACGTGAAAGGCTAGACACAAAGTAGGCACACAAAAAAAGAGATGTAGATTCATGTGAAAGGCTAGAAACAGAGCAGGCACACAAAAAAAAAGAGATGCAGATTCACGTGAAAGGCTAGAAATAGAGCAGGCATAAATCATATCATCTACACTATGCCTAGTCAACCAATAATCCAAAAGAGTGAAAAAAAATGGTGCTGCACAGCACCCGTTAAGTTTGCATAGGCATTGTTTAAGTTGTCATGATTTTACTAAATTAGCCCTACTTTAATTGGGAAATCAAGAAAAACAACACCACCTCAGAAAATAACATATGTTGCATGCTAATAGTGAGGCTAAAATGCCCTCGCAAAAATTCAAATATTGTCACAAAAGGTTATTGTAGGGGCCTTTTTGTTGTGCATTGGGCTGGGCTGCCTTCTGTGGTAGTAGGCCCAAGTATTCTGAGTAAGGGAGTTGAGACCGGTCTAACTGTAACTCAATTTAGTTCGGCTTGTGCGCAAACATTGAGTCCAAGTCCAAGGGAAGACGCTGTAAAGTGGGCTTATCCTTTGTTTCTACTGCATGATTGACTTTTCTATTTCTGTCGCTGCTAGTTTTTGCCGCAGAAGGAACTTTTCTTCGATTTCTGTCATATGTCTGACTTTTCTGCTGTGTAGCAAGACTTTCTACCGTGTAATAAAATCATCTGCTGTGCAGTAAAACTTTTTGCTATGCAATGAAGTTGTCTACTGTGCAATAAAGTTTTCTGCTATGCAGTAAAGCTTCCTGCCGTAAAGCCTTCTGCTGTGTAATAGAGCTGTCTGCTATGCATTAAAGCATTCTGCTATGCTTTAAAGCTTCCTACTGTGCTTTAAAGTTGTCTGCCGTGTGAATGACTATTCTTCATTTTTACTGCAGAAATACTTTTCCACTTCTTGCACATAATCGAATCTAAAACCTAAAGAAAATACCCATCAAACAAATGTTAATTTAAATGGGTTAGTATATTCTCAAATATGTACACATATTCGTAAATAAAGATATATGTATATATATACTTATGGCAGGATAATTATTAGTTTGTGTCAAAAGCAAAACATGTAACAACAAATAAAGAAAAAAGTTTCGGCAGGAAATGGCTTAGCTAGTATAATAGTTAACATGGTAAATATAATAAAAAGGTACTACAACAGAATAACTAGTACAGCAAATAAAGATACCACAGTAGGACAACTGATGCGGTAGACGTGATAAAAATGTGCTACAGCAAGATGACTAAATACGGCAGATATAAGTTATAATGAGAGAAATCAAATATATTTGCAATCAAAATTAAATATTGAATCTGCCCATAGAATAAGTAAACCAAGAAAAAACCCAAACTCCAATTTGAACAACCTTGTCATAAGCCCCTGCTATAAAAGTTGTGCATTTTGGGGAATAGGCCTAAATGGCTACTAGTTATTACTTTTGGAGACTTCAAAGAGTGGGTTTGCTAAGAGTGAGGGAAAAGATGGTCTATTGATGCATGCCCCTATTCTTGCCACGTTTTCTCTCTTCTTTTTCTTTCTCTGTGTTCTTTTTTTTTTTTACTCTTAGTTTCTAACTACTATCTTGTCGTGAGTTGTTTTTCTCACTTGGGTCTTTTTTCCTTTTTCTGGGTTCCTCTCTCTAGGTATTTACTACTTTCTTATCGTGGGTTTCCTTCCTTAGGTGCTTTTCCCCCTCCCCTTGGGTGTTTTTCTTCTTCCCATATTTTTCACTCTTTCCTCTTTTTTTTTTTTTCCTTTACCTCAGTCCCTTTTTTTTTTTTGCTGTGGTTACCTTCCTTTTATAGCAAAATGATTCAATGAAATTTCTCCCTTTTATCCCTAGGGCTTTACCAACAGTTTTTGGTTTATTGTGGGCATCCTTTCAAGATTACTCACTTACCCATTGGTTGCCTTGACCACTGTCATCTACTCAAAACATGTTTGCTGCATGACAAAAATTTCTTTTGTTTGTTCCTACTGTATACCTCTGCCTTTAAGTTCAAAGATCAGGATTGGGCTACCTCACTACCTAGCTTTATAGTATGCATCAGATGGTCCCAACCATTTATTACTTCTTTTGGGTAAGATACTATCCTAATAGGATATATTCCCAAAAGAAGTTATGGCAGGAAACCAAATATAGAGTCCCTTTTCCCCCCACCACCAAACCACGCCCTCTGAATCTCTTTGACCGTGGGCCTACCTCCCTTGTATTGGCCGAGTACAAGTTGGTGGTGCCCTGACCCTTCTGTTTTTGTCTTTTTTCGTTCCTACGCCGTTCCTGCCATAGTAAATCAGCTCTATTTTGTCCTACTACAAGTCTTTCACACGTTTCCTGCTGTGTTTGTCATTTTCTTTAGTTTGGGCTTTTCTTTCCTTCACGTGATTCCTGCTGCTGACACTTCCTGCTGCTCCTTATTTCCTTTCATCGTTCTTTTTCATATCAGTTTTCACACCTATCTTTTTTGTACAAAAGGATTTGGGCCTTTGTGAGCCAAATAATGTTGACTAGATCAAAAGGGTCTTAAGCCCAATTTATCTTTATTTGCCGAATCCATCCTGCCAGAGAACTGTATTTTGTGGTAGATCTGTAATCTGCTAAAGAACCGTATTCTACTGTAGATCTGTATTCTGCAGCAGTAAAGCCTTCTGCCGAAGAATAGGGATTTGTGTCTTCATTTGCCGTAGCCATTTTGCCAGAGAACTATATTCTACAGTAAAGCTATATTCTGCAACAGATTTGTATTTTGCGGCAGATTTGTATTTTGTAGCATATTTGCATTTTGCCATAGATTGCTTTCACTTGCCTTTCTTTCTTTGGACCTTTCTTGCTCTTCGTTCTTCTTGGTGGATCTTTGAGCCTTGCTTCTCATTGGGCTTTCTTCCTCATGGGCCTTTGGGTATAGATTTGAAAAAAATGGGCATCAACATTCGGCCCCCTGAGCATATGGATTGCTCCAGCAATTCGTATGCGAAAACTCATGCAGTTTTCTTTTGTGGGTTGTTTAACAACTCACATGAGAATGCTTCTCTTCTTTTCTTTACGTGCTTGCTGTTTCAGCATTTACTCTCCTTAGGCAAGTTCTTCTCTTTCTTTCTACAATTTTATGACCCTACAAGGGTAGCCAAAAAGTTGTTGTTCATGAGGGTGGTGTTGTGCCTGCTGGGCCTGCTGTATGCTTTCCTTTTGCTCTTCATGACTTGTGCCTGCTGGGCCTGCTATATGCTTTCCTTTTGCCCTTCATGACTTGTACGTGCTGGGCCTCTTTGGGCCTGCTATATGCTTTCCTTTTGCCCTTCATGACTTGTGCTTGCTAGGCCTCTTTGTGCCTACTGTATGCTTTCTTTTTGCTAAATTCCATTAGCCCAGTACTATCATTGGGCTTGTACTATGCAGTTTCGGGCTTCCTTGGTTCATTTCATTGCTTTTGGGCTCCTTTGTATCATTTTATTCTTTTAGGCATCCTCGGCCTGTTTCATCACTTTTGGGCTCCTTTGCCCCATTTTATTCTTTTGGGCATCCTCAGCCCGTTTCAATTCTCTACTCCCATGGGCTTTTACTAATTTCATTGGGCTTCCCTGGCCCAATTACTGTATACTCATCTTTGGGGCTCATGGGCTTGCCATCAACTCCTTACTTTCTTTATTTGCATTACTTCAGGCCTACTGTGGCCCATTCTCACTTTTATACATCATATATAGCCCATGGGTTTGTTTTCTCTCTTTCCTAGCTCCTTTAAGCCTGTTTGCTCCCTCGAGGCCCATTTGTTTATTTCATGGACCTGTGATCCATTATTTCTGCCATTCGGGCTTAATGGTTTTCTTCTCACTTTGCTAACTCTTTTCTTCCCATATGATTTTCATTCAAAGGGATTGTTGATGATGATGATGATGTGTGCATCCTTCTCTTCATCATTTCTTTGCTTGTTTCTTGGTTTGCTTCTTGGAAATTCCTTGTGATCTTGGACTTCTACAATGGTACTCAGTTCTTTATGTTTGTGGCAATTTGTATACTTATTTCACATTTTTGTTGTAGCACGTACTCATCTCTTTGCTCCTGTAGGGATGAATACTCATTTTTGCTTCCACAGAATATGTAGACACTTTCTGCCGCAATACATGCACTTATTTCTCTATGTTAATGCACCTCTTACTCTGCTTCTGCTAGAGCATTATCTATATTGTAGGACGTGAAGGTTATGGCAGATTCTGCAGCAGAAAGATGTTAGGCCTTGTCGAAAGGCAAGTTTCTTTCAGTAATGATGTATTTATGGAAGGCCTCCTTATTTAGAGCTGCTACTGATATGGGCAAATGTATTGTTGCAATAGTAGAGGACCTTTTAGCCCCCAAGATCATCAATACTCTTGTACTTTTGTTGTTTGCATTACAGGCTATTTCTAATTCTGCCATAAATTCTAGTTCTACTGCAAAATTGATCTTCCTGCAAAAGTGATTGAGTTTACCACTCATTTTAAGGCGCCTACAAGTGGTGCCACTATAGATATTTTTCCAAGGGGAAATGAGGATGCTTTAATGAGAAATCTTCACTTTCTAAACACGTTCTTTGTCATTTTGCCACAGCAATTATTGATTCCTTCGTGTCTGCTTCTTTTTTTTTTTTTTTTTTCTCTTTAACATATTCTTCTTGTCATTCTGCCACAGCCGCTATTGGTGAAGATATCACTACCTCTTGATGAAAAGGCATAGATGTTGTGAACTAAATCTATTAACTTTGTTGTAGTCTTCCACAAATCTTATTTCTCCCAATTCTTCTTTCTCGTGTTGCTAAGCTTGGTAGTGTCTCTCCAATTCTTTTGGTCTGCAATTGAATGCATTGCTCGAGAGATGCTTGGACTTCATCGTTGATTTCCACCTTTTGTTCCTACTATGGGTTCCTTTGTCACTCAGCTTTTTTGCAGAGCACTCTTGAAGCTTTAAAGTCTCACGAAGAGCATTTATTTTCTGCTATAGTGCTTGGTGGTTCACCTTTACATATGTTTCTGCCGTATCTTTCTTCATGATAGGCCAGTAGTAGCCCATTTACAACAGGCATTTGTACAGTTTTTTCTTCCTTTGGTGCTCCCCACACTCTCCTGAGTGAATTTATTTTATAACTTCTTTTGCTTCTTCAGGGCCCAAACATCTTAAGGAGGTCCCCATTGTACCCTTTTTTGAAAAACACTGTATGATGCAAAAAGTAACGTGTTGCCAACCTCTTAAGCTCGTATCTTTTACTGTGTTTTTGCGGTAGGATGCCTTCTGTTAGGTACTGCATGAATGGGCTTCTCCAGTCTTTGCTAACGAACACAGCGTAACTTTCCTCTCAGTCTGCCGCAAGCTGGCAAGTCCCGCACTGGGTTTGGGCTTGGTCTACGTCTTTACCCATGCTTGGCCAATAAAAGCCTGCCCTTTGAAGTTTGCAGTAAAGGCTAACCTTCCCGCAGGATTCGCAAGTTTTGTCATGTACTTCTTTTAATTTTCTCTAGGCCTCCTCCTGACCCATGCATCTAGACAAGACACCACCCAGTATCCCACGGTACAATTCTCCTCTCACCAGGACGTAGTCTTTTAGTACTTTTAGTTTTGCAGCATTTCCTTCCTTCATCAAAGCTTCTTTTATAGGGATATGCCAGTCCCCTTTGCACTGTTCTTCTTTAAATCTTTCTTTCAACCTCTCAATTATGGACTCTTTCCTCTTGCTAACCTCTATTCTGGTGCTATCCCCTTCAAACATTATTTGCGAGCCTAGTGTGGCCAACGCATCGGTAAACTGATTTTTGTTCCTTGGAGCATGTTTTATTTCAAAAGTTCAAAATTTTTCTTCCATCTTCTAGGCCATTAATGCACCAATGGCATATGAATTGGTGGCTAGGTAGAGTAATAATGGCTTCTTGCGGATTAGGGCTTGCACAGTAGGAAGGTTCATCATGGTCTACTATAGCCTTTTGAAGCAAGCTAGGCCATTGGCTTGGCTTCGAGGCCCACATTCAATGTATGCACTATTAGCCTAAGATCTCATCCTGGCATTTTCACTGTAATCCTATGCGAAGACATCTTTGAATTCTTTCAGCAACAATATCAATTCTGATTTCTCCTTTTCTGAAAGTCTTGAGGTAATTGAGATGGGTCTTGGTTCCTGTGGGTCCGACCCCAAGTTAATTTCCTCCAATTTTTCTTCTGCCACAAACTATACATCCTTTTCTGCCACAACTTTTTTTTTCCCCCTTTCATTACACTCCTTCTCCAAGCTTTCTTGAACCACGCAACACACCAAGCTTTTGTAGAAGATACATAATGTTGCTGCTTCATATTGATACTTTAAGCACTTTGCGGCAGGTTTTCTAAATTTACTGTAGAATGGGTCTTAGCCTCCCATCATGTGAGACAGTTGGATAAGTCTTTAGCTTTTTGAAGAAGACTTCCCAAATTTGTTGTAGAATGAGACAGCCCCTAGTATACGAGAATAAGCCTTTAGCTTTCAGCAGAAGGCTTCCTGTGTTTGCCACAGAATAAGCTTTAGCCCCCAGCATATGAAATAACTGGATGAGCTTGATATCACCTTCTCTTGGAGTTGATGCTCCATCATGTGGTTCATGCATTCTTCAATAAAAAAAAAAAAGATGCCGTGGATATACAAGTTGCCATATTGTAGAAGTTCTTCATTGCTAGAGAATTTGGGAAAAAGTTACTTCTCAAGCATGCTTTAACTTCGTTCCATTACAAGCACAATTGCTTCCCATGTATTTTCTGCTACATATGATTGTGGCTATAGCTCTTCTGTAGATTCTTTCCAAAGACTTGCGATCATGGCTCCTTTGCGGGTTTGGTTGAGTGTAGCCCCTATTATGGGCTTTTGTCAAAAACTCATAACCATGGTTCTTTTGCTGGCTTCTAGCCAAGAATTCATAACCACAACCCTTTTGCTGGCTTTCGCTACTAAGACCCATAATTCATGGGTTTCTTCTTTGCTTGCTTTGAGTATGGGCATATTTAGATGGAGCTTGCTACGTCTCTTGCTTCATGGTTGGCTAGTAATTGCCAAAAGTCATGGGCTTCTAATATAGAATTTTCCCATGATGTACCCACATCTTTCTGGGACATCATGCTTCTTTATTCTTGTGGCAGAATGCCCTTGCAGCAGAATACCTTCAATAAAAAAACTACGTAATAGTTTTTTGCAGCAATAAGATAAGCAACTCTATTCATGGCAGGATGTGAGTCAGCAATTGTTTATGCTATTTCCTTTTTGTACAAAAGCCAAAAGAAAGAGCTTTGAGTTTGTCACTATTGCAGAGTTCTTCTAGGATGAGACATGGGTATCAATAAGCTTCATGACTTAAAAAGTGATGGTGGAGTTGCGCAGTTTGTAGTACAAGTAATCTAATATATTCTTTCTTAGAAATAATACCACTCTAGGCATAAATCCTCTAAGGTATTTCAAAGAAAACTTCCCAACTCTTTAAGGTTGTTGAATCAATTTGCTAGACCTAATAATGAACAAAAGAGCAATTTGCAAGTAGGTTGTAGATTTAGGCTTCTTTATGGAGAGTACGCAATAACTAAGTTGTTGGCTTTATCCCAAGGTTTGGATTTAATTTGGACATTTCACCACCCTGTCACATGCCTTTAATGTATGCTTTTATTGAAAGCGGACGTTTCAATATCACCGAATCGATTACTTCTCTCTCCTCCCTTCATTGATACTGATATATTTGCTGATGTAGTAGAAAAAGATTGATTCAGCAAAAGTGAACATGAAAGGCTTTGTATGCACCTATCTTGCTTTGAGAACAAGTCTCAAATTTGTTGAATAAGATCTAGACTTGAACTTCTTGTTGCAACAGAATCGTCCACTGCTCTTTTACACATCTTCACAGTGTTGGTCTTCCCATGAATTCTTTGTGGGGCAATGATCACTTTTGTCGTAGAAAATAATCATATTGGATTTGTGGTTGCACTTAGGAAGTTCAAGCATTCAATATTGAATTTTGTGGTAGGATATTCTACGAAAAGACCTGCTGGAATACAAAATTCTGCTGTAGAATATTCTACTGCAGAAAATTTTGCTATGAATAGTCTGCTGAGATATCTACATTTTGGCTTTTGAAACTTTCTGCTATGAAACATTTTGCAGATGAGCATTCAACATTCCTAAAATTCAGTAGATTCTGCCATGAACAGTCTACCAAAAGATCTACGCTTAGTCTTCTAAAACTTTTCGCTATGAAATATTCTACCAATGAAAATTCTGCATTTCTAGAATTTTGCAGCGAAATATTCTACCGATGAACATTCAGCATCTCTGAAATTCAGCAGATTTTGCTGTAAATAATCTGCAGAGAGATTTACATTCTGGCTTCTGAAATTTTTTGCAATAAAATATTCTGTGGACAAGCATTCTACCCTTCTAAAATTCAACAGATTCTACTGTGAACAGTCTGCCGAAGGATCTGTACTTTCTGCTACGAAATTTTCGCGAAGGGACATTCCGCACTTCTGGAAAAGTTTGCTGAAGGATATTTCATGGAGGAAATATTCTGTACTTCTGAAATTCAGCAGATTCTGCTATGAGTGGTCTACCGAAGGATTTGTACTTTCTGCCCTGAAATTTCTGCAGAGGGACATCTGTACTTCTGGAAAAGTCTATTGAAGGATATTTCACAAAGGAAATATTCTTTACTTCTAAAATTCAACAAATTTTGCTATGAGTGGTCTGCCAAAGGATCTGTACTTTCTGCTACGAAATTTCTGCAGAGGGACATTCTGTACTTCTGGAAAAGTCTGCTAAAGGATATTTCATGGAGGAAATATTCTGTACTTCTGAAATTCAGTAGATTCTGCTGTAAGCTGTTAGCCGAAGGATCTATACTTTCTGCCACGAAATTTTTACGAAGGGATATTCTGCATTTTTGGAAAAGTTTGCTGAAGTATATTTCACAGAGGAAATATTTTGTACTTCTGAAATTCAACAGATTTTGCTGTGAGCGGTCTGCCGAAGGATCTATACTTTTTGCCACGAAATTTCTGCGGAGGGACATTCTGCACTTTTGGAAAAATCTACTGAAGGATCTTTCACAGAGGAAATAGTTATTCCCAGCAATATAGTAATGATGAAAGTTTTCCTTTGGCTTCTATAGCTTCATTTTTTTGTTTCTAGCTTTTGGTTCTTTTGAGGGGGAAGTAGAGCTAGAATCACTATCATGAAGAAAATGATCGAAACCTTGTGAGGGAATGAAGGGATTTTTCTCCTCTAAATGCTGAACCCAAAGGTGGAAATGTGGAGAGTTTAGAAAGCTTCTAGTATTTTCTTGAAAGAAATGAGAGCAAAAAGGTGATAAGTGGCTTAAAATGCTTTTAGGAGAGTTGTAATTTCAATAAATGGCTTGCCACATGTCTCACATGCATGACAAGGAGAACAAGTGGCATTTAAAGGATAGAACCAAGTACTATAATGGCCTTCTATTGTAGAGTTTTCAGGATATTTTTATTCTGTTTTAACATTGCTGTGTTCTACCACAGAATTCTGCTACAGTACTGTCCTGTAGTAACGTTGCTGTATTTTGCCATAAAATTTTGCTACGGTACTATCCTGCTGTAACGTTGCTGCATTTTGCCACATAATTCTACTACGGCACTGTCCTGCTATAACGTTGTTGCAATATTTTGTAATAGAATTCCACAACATTGTTTTGCTGTAATGTTGTCGTGATATTCCGCCATAGAATTCTGCTATAGGACTGCTATGACGTTTTGGATACTTTCTTGAGAGTATAGCTTGGAAGGTTTAAGAACATCTGCATGTCTTACTTTGGTAAGGACTTGGAAACATGTTTACAAGGGAGAAATATCTCATTCTCCCCACCTTGATCCCAACTCCCTAGCAAAGTCGCCATTTTTTATGTAGAGGCCTTTTCGTTGTGCGTTGGGCTAGGCTGCCTCCCGCGGTAGTAGGCCCAAGTATTCTGAGTAAGAGAGTTGAGATCGGTCCAACTACAACTTAATTTGGTCTGGTTTGTGCGCAAACATTGAGTCTAAGTCCAAGGGAAGAGGCTGCTAAGTGGGCTTATCCTCTGTTTCTGCCGCAGAAGACTTTTCTCTAGTTTCTGCCGCAAGATTGACGTTTCTGCCATAGAAGGAACTTTTCTCCATTTTCTGCCACAGGTCTGACTTTTCTGTTGTGTAGCAAGAGTTTCTGCCGTGTAGTAAAATCGTCTGCCGTGCAGTAAAACTTTCTGCTATGTAGTGAAGCTGTCTACTATGCAATAAATCTCTCTGCTATGCAATAAAGCTTCCTACCATAAAGCCTTTTGCTGTGCAATAGAGTTGTCTGTTGTGCATTAAAGCTTCCTGCTGTGCTTTAAAGCTGTCTGCCGTGTGAATGACTACTCTTCATTTTTACTGCAGAAATAATTTTCCACTTCCTGCACATAAACGAATCTAAAACCCAAAGAAAATACCCATAAAAAAAATGTTAATTTGAATGGGTTAGTATATTCTCAAATATGTACACATATTCATAAATAAAGATATATGTATATATATACTTGTGGCCGGATAGTTATTAGTTTGTTTCAAAAGCAAAACACGCAACAACAAATAAAGAAGAAAGCTTCTGCAGGAAATGGTTTAGCTTATATAATAGTTAACACGGTAGACATAATAAAAATGTACTACTGCAGAATAACTAATACAGCAAGTAAAGACACCATAGCAAGACAACTGATGCGGCAGACATGATAAAAATGTGCTACAGTAGGATAACTAAATACGGCAGATATAAGTTCTAATGAGAGAAATTAAATATATTTGCAATCAAAATTAAATATTGAATCTGCCTATAGAATAAGTAAACCAAGAAAGAACTCAAACTTTAATTTGAACAACCTTATCATAGGCTCCTGCCATAAAAGTTGTGCATTTTGGAGAATAGGCCTAAATGGCTACTAGCCATTACTTTTGGAGACTTCAAAGAGTGGGTTTGCTAAGAGGGAAGGAAAAAATGGTCTATTGATGAATGCCCCTATTCTTGCCACGTTTTCTCTCTTCTTTTTCTTTCTCTGTGTTCTTGTTTTTACTCTTAGTTTCTAACTACTATCTTGTCGTGGGTTGTTTTTCTCACTTGGGTCTTTTCCCTTTTTCTAGGTTCCTCTCTCTAGGTATTTACTTCTCTCTTATCATGGGTTTCCTTCCTTAGGTGCTTTTCCCCCTCCCCTTAGGTGTTTTTCTTCTTCCCCTATTTTTCACTCTTTCCCCTATTTTTTTCCTCTACCTCCGTCCCCTTTTTTTTTTTTGTCGTGGTTACCTTCCTTTTATAGCAAACTGATTCAATGGGATTTCTCCCTTTTATCCCTAGGGCTTCACCAACTGTTTTTGGTTTGTTGTGGGCATCCTTTCAAGATTACCAACTCACCCATTGGTTGCCCTGATGATTTCCATTTGCTCAAAACATGTTTGCTGCATGACAAAATTATCTTTTGTTTGTTCCTCCTATATACCTCTACCTCTATATTCAAAGATCAGGAATGGGCTACCTCACTAGCTAGCTTTATAGCATGCATCAGATGGTCCCAACCATTTATTACTTCTTTTGGGTAAGATACCGTACCAGCAGGATATATTCCTAAAAGAAGTTATGGTAGAAAACCAAATATAGACCCCCTTTTCCCCCTACCACCAAACTACGCCCTCTAAATCTCTTTGACCGTGGGCCTACCTCCCTTGTATTGGCTAGGTATAAGTTGGTGGTGCCCCGGCCCTTTTGTTTTTGTCTTTTTTCGTTCCCACACCATTCCTGCCATAGCTGATCAGCTCTGTTTTGTCCTGCTATAAGTCTTTCACATGTTTCCTGTTGTGTTTGTCATTTTCTTTAGTTTAGGCTGTTCTTTCCTTCGCGTAATTCCTGCTACTGACACTTCTTGTTACTCCTTGTTTCCTTTCTTCGTTCTTTTTCATATCAATTTTCACACCTATCTTTTTTATACAAAAGAATTTGGGCCTTTGTAAGCCAAATAATGTTGACTAGATCGAAAGGGTCTTAGGCCTAATTTATCTTAATCTATCAAAGCCATCCTACCAGAGAACTATATTTTACGGTAGATCTGTATTCTGCTGAAGAACCGTATTCTATAGTAGATCTGTATTCTGCAGCAGTAAAGCCTTCTGCCGAAGAATGGGGATTTGTGTCTTCATCTGCCAAAATCGTTCTGCCAGAGAACTATATTCTGCAGTAAAGCTATATTCTGCAGCAGATTTGTATTTTGTGGCAGATCTGTATTTTGAAGCAAATTTACGTTTTGCCATAGATTGCATTCACTTGCCCTTCTTTCTTTGGACCTTTCTTGCTCTTCGTTCTTTTTGGTAGGTCTTTGAGCCTTGCTTCTCATTGGCCTTTCTTCCTTATGGGCCTTTAGGTATAGATTTGAAAAAATGGGCATCAACAGTTATTAACGAGGGCACATGGCCCTCAAAGGCCGTCGTATTTACTCTTGTTGCTAAAAGAGATTTTGCAACCATGCCTTTGCAAATAGATAATTTACGAGGGCAATTTACTGTCGTTACGGAAAAAATTTACCTTCGCATATTTATTACCAAACGATGAAAAAAGTCGACCACTTATTTTTAGCAAGGGGAAGTAGTCGTCGTTAACAATTATTTGTGAGGATCTTTATACTCTCGTAATTAGTTATTTGCAAATTTCAAATTAACGATGAGACAAATAATGACGTCGCTAAAATTTATTTGTGAGAGATATTAACCCCTCACAATTAGTTAGGAATAATAGTGACGACATTAAACTATCACTTAAAATGTTTTTGCAAGGGGTTAAAGGGCGTCACTATTCTATAAATTGCAAGGGACTTTGTTGTCACTATAAAGTTATTTATGACCAAATTTTTATGTCATTAGTGATAATATTTTATATAATTTTTGAAATATTTTATTATTTATTTATTTTTAATTTATTTTATATCATTTTTGTTTAACTATCATATTACAATAGTACAATAATTACTAAAAATGATCCATCGAAAGATAAAAATTCATATAAGTTCAAACTTTAAAATATAGAATATACAAAAAAAAATCCTGAAATTAAACTTTGTTTTAAACTTAAACAGCTAGAATTATGACAAGATCTATATTAGTCTTCCTTTGAGTCACCCTCCAAGCTATTTTCAGCCTCCTTGTTATTGTTTGAGTTGTCCTCTTCATCTATGCTAGTACCATCCTCCAAAAAAAAAAAAACATTAAACATGAGTTAAAATGAAACAATTAAAGTGAATTTGTATTTGTATCTCAATGCTTCAATAAATAAGTACACATATTACTATATCAAATCTAATCATATAATAATATATCATAAACAACAGTAATAACTATATTAATTGCTTTGCACCCAGAAAACAAAAAAAATTATTAGTACTGCACACATAATTTTTCCTAAATGGCAACCCACATACTTACAATAAGACTCAACCCCCAAATCAAAAAGACAACATGGTTTGCGTGTTCCCAGAAATGTGACTATTGTTTTTCACCCCAAAAAAAAAAAAAAAAAAAAGTACTTAAAGCTATAAAACCAATAAACATGTATGGACTAGTTTAGCAATAATAACAAAATATGAACGCTTACTCTTTTTCTTTCCACACGTGCACATTTAGGCCAAGAAGTTGACAGTTGCTTCAATCCCAAAGCATTTACTCTCTCTTGGTTTTGCTTGATTCTATGTGCTCTTTCCATCTCATATTTTGTTATTTTATTATGAGTGCCTTTATCCTTTTTGGCCATTTTTTGCAACAATAGATTGACATAGAAAATAAAATACAATGTCTATTCATTACAAGTTTATTCATATCGCTTGCTCCAATTCAACAACCCACCAAAATATCAAGCATCATTAATTTCATTAAACAAGTTTACAAATATTCAATATAGAGTACTTACTATATACTAAAGTCAGTTGCACAAGCTTTCATCTTAATCCACTTGCCCTTCTCTTTTTGCTTTAGGGCACTAGTACACTACAAATAAATTTGTAGAAAAATGAATCATAGATTGTAATAAGATGTGCATGCACATATCAAGTAATAAGGCTACATGCGTGTGTGTGTGTGTGTGTGTGTGTGTGTGTGTGTGTGTGTGTGTGTATCATAGGTGATTAACCATTGTTAATGCCCATTTTTGCAAATCTGTACCCAAAGTCCCATGAGAAAGAAAGCCCAATGAGAAGCAAGGCCCAAAGACCCACCAAGAAGACCAAAGAGTAAGAAATTTCCAAAGAAAGAAGTACAAGTGAAAGCAATCTACAGCAAAACACAAAGCTGCTGCAGAATACAAATCTGCCGCAAAATATAGCTTTAGCACATAATACAATTCTTTAGCAGAATGACTTCAGCATATGAAGAGAAATTGTGCCCAAGACCCTTTTGATCCAGTCAATATTATTTGACCTGCAAATTTGCAACAGAATACAAATCTGCCGCAGAATACAGTTCTTTGGCAGAATGGCTTCGACGGATAAAGATAAATTGGGCCCAAGACCCTTTTGATCCAGTTAACATTATTTGGCCTACAAAGGCCAAAATCCTTTTGTATAAAAAAAGATAGGTGTGAAAACTGATATGAAGAAGCATGGTGAAAAGAAACAAGGAACGGCAGGAAGTGTTAGCAACAGGAAACGCGTGAAGGAAAGAAAAGCGAAGCTAAAGGAAATGACAAACACAACAGGAAACGTGTGAAGAAATAAGACAGAGCCACACAATAGAACAAAATAAATCTGTTATGGAAGAAATGGCAGGGAATGAAAGAATACAAAAACAAAAGGGTCGGAGCACCACCAACCTGTACCTAGCTAATACAAGGGAGGTGGGCCCACGGTCAAAGGGATTTAGAGGGTGTGGTTTGGTAGTAGGTGGAAAAGGGGGTCTATATTTGGTTTCCTGCCATAACTTCTTTTGGGAATATATCCTGCTGGGATGGTATCTTACCCAAAAGAAGTAATAGATGGTTGAGACCATCTGATGCATGCCATAGAGTTAAGTAGTAAGATAGCCCAAAGGTAGAGGTATACAGCAAGAATAAACAAAAGGGAATTTTGTCGTGAAATAAGTAATGGTGCGGCAAATATGTACTGGAGCAATGGCAGTGGTTGGGGCAACCAATGGGTTGGTGGGTAGTCTTGAAAGAATGCCCACAACAAACCAAAAACAGTTGGTGAAACCCTAGGAGTAAAGGGAGAAATCCCACTAAATTAGCTCACTATAAAAGGATGAGCTAGCCATGGATGAAAAGGGGACCCAGGGGGAAGGGGAAATGTGCACTTAGAAAGAACGAGTCACCCAGAGAGAGGGACCCAAGAAAAGAAAAGACCCAAGTGAGAAAAATAACCCACGGCAGGAGAGTAGTAAGAAATTAAGGGTAAAAAGAAAGAACAAAGAGAATGAAAAAGAAGAGAGAAAATGTAGCAGGAATAGGGGCATGCATCGATAGACTGTCTTTTCCCTCCCTCTTAGCAAACCCACTCTTTGAAGTCTCTAAAAGTAATAGCTAGTGGCCATTTAGGCCTATTCTCCAAAATGTACAACTTTTATGGCAAAAGCCTATGACAAGGCTGTTCAAGTTGGAGTTTGGGTTCCTTCTTGGTTTACTTATTCTTGGTTTTCTTAATTTTGATTGCAAATATATTTGATTTCTCTCATTATAACTTATATCTGCCGTATTTAGTCATCCTGCTGTAGCACTTTTTTATCACATCTGTCGCATCAGTTGTCCTGCTATGGTGTCTTTACTTGGTGTACTAGTTATTCTGTTGTAGCACCTTTTTTATTATATTTACCATGTTAGCTATTTTATAAGCTAAACATTTCCTGCTGAAGCTTTCTTCTTTATTCGTTATTACGTGTTTTACTTTTCACACAAATTAATCATTATCTTGCCATAAGTTTATATATACATATATCTTTTGATGGTGTAATAAAAAATCCAAGTCCACGAGTCACATCTCGTCCATAAGTGTCGTCCAAAGAGAAGGTACCTTGTGCTCGTCCATAACGACTTCATCCGTCCGTCCTTCAAGAACAGACGAGGTTGTTGTGTCTTGAGCACTTTAAGCCTTAAACGTGCGTATTTTCACTAGGTGTGAGAATAGATGAACCATTGTAAGCCAAGTCCAACCATTGTGAAAGGCATACCCAAATAGTGTAACTTCCACGGCAGTTATGTAAGTTATCTCCGAATCTTTCGTACTACTCAGCAATAGGAACGGTTATCAAATAAATAACCATTGTCCACATGCTATATAAACGATCGCCAACGGGATGGTAAGA
The DNA here is from genome assembly GCA_030445155.1 of Quercus variabilis. Classification (NCBI taxonomy): domain Eukaryota; kingdom Viridiplantae; phylum Streptophyta; class Magnoliopsida; order Fagales; family Fagaceae; genus Quercus; species Quercus variabilis. Next base: position 42,358,281 of record CP129453.1, on the reverse strand, counting down.
CATTTAGATACTTCCAACTTTTTTGGAATTATAGAAAGACTAACTTTTTCATTAGAGGATTCTTGGCCAGCTTCCATCGGTCTCCTCTGATTCTGTGTTTATTTTCTCAGGAATTACCACAAAATCATTAACATCCGAGACTTTCAGCCCATTAATATAACAAAATTCATTAGTTGGCGCCGTCTGTGGGAAAGAAATTTGTCATCCTTGAACTTAATTTGTTGAGTTCTGCGATTTCTTTCTCTAACAAAGGGTTGAAATGGTTCGGACAAGATCAAGGGCCACTAGTCTAGGCCCTCAATAGAGCAGGGATGCCTCCAGCAACCCTCATTGCGACCATCAATCGGTGCCCACCATGCACCCATCTCCTGTCCAACATGTGCAATCCATGGTTGCTGCTATGGCGGAGTTAACTCGCTAGAATCAAGAGTTGGTAAGACAACTTAATTTAAGGAGGCAACATCACAAATGGGACACCAAAGGATAGGCCCAAAGTCAAGAAGATGAAAGGAATGTTGAACCTGAAAGCCAGTCAAAGGGTATTGCTCCACGGAGGGTACTTCATTTGGAGAGGGAAATGGACCAAATGAGAAGAGTTATGGATAAGATGAGGGAGAATATGAGGAGAACGAACCCTGTAGAAGATTTGGTTCACAGGACTGATTCCCTTTTCATGGCTTCCATCAATGCTCACCCTTTGCCACCTAAGTTCAAGATGCCTTCATTAGATTCATATGATAAGACGCGGGATCCTTTCGATCATATTGCCACCTTCAAAACTACCATGCACCTTCAGGGGGTCCTGGATGAAATAATGTGCAGAACTTTCCCTACTACCCTCAAAGGACCTGCATGAGTGTGGTTTAGCAAAATACCTCCTAACACGGTGACCTTTTTCAAGGAGTTAAGCAAGTTGTTTGTTAATAATTTTATCGAAGGGTAAAGGCACAAGCGTTCCTCGTCAAGCTTGTTGACTATAGAGCAAGGAGAGAATGAAAGCCTGCGCTCCTTCATCATGCACTTCAATAGGAAGGCCTTGAACGTGGACGAGGTAGATGACAAGCTCCTATTAGCAGCTTTCCATAACGGGGTTAACTCTGACTTGTTCATACACAAACTTTATGAGAAAGAACCTCAATCCATGGCTGAACTCGTCCACTCTGCCCAAAATTTTATGAATGCAAAAGATGTAATCATAGCTAAAAAAAAGGAAGAGAGCTAAAAGAATGGAAACAAACCCTGCTCGTCACTCTGAACAGGGTCTTCGTCCAAAGAAGGGACAAACAGAAGAAAAAAAGGATCGAGATAATAAGAAGCCAAGTTCTTCAGTGCGAAATCAACAATATACCCCTTTGAACGTGCCACTTGAGCAAGTTCTTATGCAAATCAAGGACGATCCATCCTTGAAGTGGCCTAAGAAAATGAAGGGAGATCCCAACAAGCGCAATAGGAACAAGTACTGTCGCTTTCATAGAGACCACGGGCATAACACGAACGAGTGTTTTGATTTAAAGCAACATATTGAGAATCTCATAAGGCAAGGGAAGCTGAGAAATTTCCTGGGGTGAGATCACAAGGATGAGAAATTGAAGGGGAAGGTAGAGGAATCATCACGACCACCATTGGGTGAGATAAGAGTTATCATGGGAGGAAGTTTGGCAGGACAGTCGTCCAAGTCAAAGAAGGCATACTTGAAAGTAGTGCAAAGCGTCCAACTTTTTGGACAATCACCAAAAGCTAGAACCGCGGACGTGCAAGCAATCACTTTCACGGACAAAGATGCCAAGGGAATTCACTACCTTCACGATGATGCTATTGTCATCACCTTAGTTATTGCTAACTACACAACCAGAAGGCTGTTAATAGACAATGGGAGCTCAGCAGACATTCTGTATTATCCAGCTTTTCAGAAAATGAAGGTTGGATGAGACCAGCTCCGTCCAGTACACTCGCCTCTAGTAGGTTTCAAAGGAATGAAGGTACAACCCGTTGGCACCGTCACGTTGCCAGTGGTAGTGGGGACATATCCGGAGTAGGTAACCAAGGATTTAAGCTTCGTTGTGGTAGATTGCTCATCTTCTTATAATGCCATAATTGGAAGACCAACTCTGAATAGTTGGTAGGCAGTCACGTCCACTTACCACTTGTCAATCAAGTTCCCCACGGAGAATTATGGCCGAACCCATTGAAGTGTTAGAAGATGTTTCTTTGGATGATAGTAATCCTGAAAGATGTACTAGAATTGGCGCAGATCTTGAAGAAAAAATTAAGAAGGACCTCGTCTAGTTTGTAAGACAAACATTGATATATTTGCCTGGAGTCATGAAGATATGCCAGGTATAGATCCCAATGTCATCACTCACTGACTAAATATGTGTCCTTCCTCCAAGCCAGTACGGCAAAAGAGAAGAGTGTTTGCTCCTGAAAGAGATAATGCTATCAAAGATGAAGTTCAGAAACTAATAGCGGCGAAGTTTGTATGGGAAGTGTACTATCCAGACTGGTTGGCCAACGTAGTAATGGTTAAAAAGGCGAACGGCAAGTGGCGGATGTGTGTGAATTTTACCGACTTAAACAAGGCTTGTCCCAAGGACAGCTATCCGTTACCGCGCATTGATTAACTAGTGGATTCTACTACAGGCCACAAATTACTTAGTTTCATGGATGCTTTTTCAGGATACAACTAGATAAGGATGGACGAGGCTGATCAGGAGAAGACTTCCTTTGTTACTAGCCAAGGCTTATTCTGTTATGCAGTAATGCCCTTTGGCTTCAAAAATGTTAGGGCAACGTATTAGCGACTGGTTAACCACATGTTTCGTCCTTAGATCATATGAAACGTAGAAGTTTATGTGGATGACATGTTAGTGAAAAGCCTGGACGATGAAAAACAACTGGACGACTTGCAAGAGACCTTCGACACACTTAGACGTTACAACATGAAGTTGAACCCCAGCAAATGCGCCTTTGGAGTAGCCTTGGGAAAATTCCTTGGATTCATGGTTTCACATAGAGGAATAGAGGCGAACCCGAAAAAGATTAAAGCAATTCTAGATATGGAGCCTCCGCGGAGTGATAAAGAAGTTCAGTCTCTTACTGGGCGAGTTGCCGCCCTCAATAGGTTTGTTTCTAAGGCTACTGACAAGTGCTTGCCATTTTTCAAGGTTCTAAAAAAGGCATTCGAGTGGACGGACTAGTGCCAAAGAGCCTTCCAAGACTTGAAAACATACCTTGTTACAACTCCGTTGCTTAGTCCTTCGATGATGGGTGAAGAGTTGTTCTTATACTTGGCAGTAACCCCCTATATCGTGAGCTCAGCATTGATAAGGGAGGAAATAAAAGTACAAATTCCAGTCTATTATACCAGCAAAGCCTTGAGGGGAGCGGAAGGATGATATCCAATGATAGAAAAGCTAGCTCTTGTGCTAATAACAGCCTCCAGGAAACTAAGGCATTACTTTCAAGCTCATGTCATCAACGTCATGACAAATCATCCGCTCAAAAAGGCAATGAATAAGTTGGAAGCTGCAGGACGATTGATTCAATGGGTTGTTAAGCTTAGTGAGTTCGACATAAAGTACCGACCAAGGCATGCCATAAAAGCTCAAGCACTAGCAGACTTAATTGCAGAGTTTACCCTAATCCATGACGATATAGGAGAGATGGAAGACAAGACATGGACTGTCCATATGGATGGTTCGTCTACATAGTATGCAGGGAGAATAGGTGTGGTTCTACAATCTCTAAAAAGGGATAAACTAAAACACAGGGTTCGCTTGCAGTACCAAGCTACTAATAATGAAGTCGAATATGAAGCACTCCTTAAAGGTTTGGAATTGGCTAAGTTTGTGGAAGCAAAGTCCATAGTTGTCTTAGAAGATTCTCAGTTAGTTATAGGCCAAGTGAAAGGGATGTATGAGGCTAAGGAAGAACGAATGAAGAAGTACTTTAATAAGATAATGCACCTTATGAGAAAATTTGAGGAAGCTAACTTTGTTCAAATCCCAAGGGAGGAGAACATGGAAGCTGATGCCTTGGCGAAGGAAGCCTCAGAGAATAAAGCTGCAAATAAGTTTGATGAAATTCAGTATATGCCGAGTATAGACATCCCAGTAATACAACAAGTGGAGAGTAGAGGAAATTAGATGACTCCAATTATATTATACTTAAAAGATGGACAACTTTCGAAAGATAGAGATGAATCTAGAAAGTTAAGGGTAAGGTCAGCCAGGTATGTACTCATGGGCGAGGTGTTGTACAAAAGAGGCTTTTCACAACCCTACCTTAGGTGTTTGGCTGCAGATGAAGCAAACTACATTTTGAGAGAAATCCATGAAGGGGCGTGTGGCAATCATTCGGGAGCCAGATCACTCGTTCACAAAGTCGTCCGTGCAGGATACTATTGGCCAAATATGCAAGCTGATGCAAAAGCTTATGTAAAGGTCTGCGACCAATGCCAATGATTTAGCAATATCCCCAGGCAACCATCAAAGTATCTAACCCCAATGACGGCCCTATGGCCCTTTACACAATGGGGACTAGACATCCTGGGTCCTTTTCCACTAGGTGTAAGACAAATAAAGTTCCTTGTGTTCAGTATTGATTATTTCACCAAGTAGGTAGAAGCAGAACCCTTAGCTAACATCATACAACAAAATGTCAAGAACTTCGTATGGAAAAACATTGTATGTAGGTTTGGAGTGCCCTAAATGCTGGTATTCGACAATGAATGACAATTTGACAGTGCACTCTTCAAAGATTTTATTATGCACTTCGGGATTCAGAATCACTACTACTCCCCAGCCCATCCATAAGCAAATGGCCAGGCTGAAGTAGTAAACCGATCCTTGTTAAAAATAATCAAGACTTGACTTGAGGGGACAAAGGGAGTATGGCCAGACGAGTTACCAGGTGTTCTGTGGGCATATAGGATGACAATAAGAACTCCGACAGGAGAAACTCCTTTCAAGCTAACCTGTGGAACTGAAACAGTCATATCCGCAAAAGTGCACATGGCCAATCATAAAGTGACAACCTATCAGGACAAAGATAATGAAAAGCAACTCCATTTGAACCTGGATCTAATAGACGAGGTGAGGATGAATGCTGAACAAAGGATAGCAAGGTACAAAAACCTTATGGCTAGGCAATATGATGCAATGGTGAAGCCAAGATGATTCAATATAGGAGACCTCGTCCTAAAGAAGGTATCTTTGGCAACAAAGAACCCAGCTCATGGGAAGTTGGGACCTAATTAGGAAGGCCCTTACAGAGTTATCAACTATAAAAGACAAGGATCCTATTACTTGGAGGCCCTAGACGAGGGGAAGTTGGAGCATCCTTAGAATGTTGAGCACCTGAGGAGGTACTACCAATGAAAACGCTAGTCTAGACGAGCGTGAAGACCATTTGTATACTTATCTACATAAGTCTATCTACCTGTTTTTATTGTTGCTTTGTTATTATTATATTAAAGTTATGGATGAAATTATGGTCTGGTTTGTATTTATTTTTCTAAAAAGGCATGAACTTCTAAGTGTATGCCTTGTTTGTGAGCAATATTTATGCAATATACATAATGTTGTGTAAATCACTACCATGTTACTTCTGTACAAAACAACCCATTAGAAGACAAAAAAGCTCAAAGACGAAAAAAAATCTCTAGACACAGAGATGTAACGTCAGCTTGTCTAAATGAAATCAGGGCGTGCTCGTCCAAAGTAAAGGACGAGGTAAAACCCTATACTTTAAGCAAATCTCAATGCTCAAGGCATATTTGTCCATATGATAGACGAAGTAAGACAAGGTAAAACCTTACACCTTGAGCAAATTTCAATGCCCGAGGCATATTCATCCATATGATGGACGAAGTAAGACGTGCAAATCCATGACATGGACGAGGAAATGTATGGAGTATTTACAACTTGTTCATGCACCAAAAACGTTCTAGTGCATGGACACCAAGAATGTACCAGCACATGAATGAGAAAACATAAAGTCTTGCCATTATTAAATGTCAGAATCAACCAAACCTAAGGACGGGTAATGCTGATAATTACCATTTCACTTGGATAGGCTACACTTAGTAAAATTCCAATAAAAAATAATTCAAGCATATATGTGAAATATAGACGAGCTGAACAAGGAATGCATATATAAGAGAAATAGATTCATTCAAATTGTTTCAAAAGGGCAGACGAGAAACATCCAAACACCCTTACAAAATTAAAACTTAGTTTTATAAAAACTCGTCCTTAAACGTGGACAAGCCTAATGTGCTTGGATTACATAAAAAAAAAAAATTTGGATGAAAACATAAAACATCAAAATATTTTTTAAACCGGGGCATCAACATTGGGGTCGTCTTGAGGCTAGGTCGTGACATCGTCCTCTATATTGGCATACTCAGAGCCGAGGTGAAAGAGAGAGCTAGTGGTGGCAGCATTCAAATTGAGTACAATGGAGCTAAAGTCTACATTAGGAAACTTTTCAATAGCATCCATCCTAAAATCTTCAAACCCTGGATAGTTAGTATCCAAAACATTGGTGTATTGTTTAGATGCTTTGAATTCAGCCACTGCGTCTTCCTTTGCCTTGGAGAGAAGAATGCTATGCTCATCGCTCTTTTTCTGCAAGTCTTCAAGACGAGCATCTTTTTCCGCAGCACTAGCCTTCAAATTCTCAACCAAAGTTTTCAACTCCCTCACCTCGTCTGTGGTTTGGCATCCACTTCAGCCCATTGCTTAGCCTCGTCCTTCAACTCCTGAATCCTCGTCTCTAACAAGATCCTTGTCTTGTCCAACCTTATGGCCTGTCTAGACGCTGCTATAAACTTTGACATGCCCAATAAAAATAAAAATAAACAAAAAAAAACAACGAAAAACAATAGATAAAAGTTAAAAATAAAAATAAAAATAAAATAAAATAAAAGAGAGAAGGAGAACGAAAATCTTTAGTCAAGACGAGGTATAAAATGTTATCTTGAAAAGGTCATGGACACTAGAGTGTTCAAAGTCTTTAAGGGACATGTCATAGCAAACGTTTATATCCTCGTCAGAAACAGCATTCTTGAAACATTTCCAGGTCAGGTCTTCATTTTCAATAATGTTTGAAGGAACCTTGCGAGAAGGTTGAGACGAGGTTGACACAGTTGTTTTAGATGGTGGAGTCTTGGATGGGGTAGACTCAACAGGAGTAGACGAGTTAACATCAAAAACTTTGGTAGGCTAGTGGGACGACGAAGTAGGCTTGACTACTTGGGACTAGCCATGCTTGGTCTTCTTGCCATGTCTACTAGGAAGATTTTCCAAATCCAAGTTTTTGGATAGAGTCTTCCTTTTATCTCCAGCCAATGGACGAGCTTGAAGCTCAGGCTCAAGACGAGTCCCCTCAGCACTTACTTCTTTTCCCTTGTTTCCTCTCATGGTTGCTATTCCTACGAAGAAAAAAGGGGAAGAGATTTTATTTGGCACGAAAGAAAATAAAAATAAAAGATGCAAGGAATGTTTGGAGTTTGAAACTTACTTTTTCTTACAGTAATTTTGTGTGCAAGTGCTATGTCAGATAGGTTAGGGCCTAACCCCCACTTGGCAAGTCGTCTAAGATTGACTAAAGAATGAAAGTCCCTGTCTATGTGTAGATGAGCCTTGTGGATGCGGTCACGATGCAGCTTGCTCAAGGAAGGTCGTCCAACGACTGTAATGAAACAAGTGGAGGTTAAATAATAATAATAATAAATAAAAAATAAGAGGGGGAAAGCTAAGGGACTTACCCTTAGGACGAATGTTCCCTAGGTCCCCAGTAAAACGACTAATTGTATCCCAGCCAACGAAGAAAAACTCCGTCTTCCATTTTCTGTCAAACGAGGCCAAGGATTTCACCAGTCTACAATCTTTACCTCTGGCTGTGAATTGATAAAAGCCAGGGGATTGCTAAATTTCTGAAGGTTTGTAACAGTAGAGAAACTCATCCACAATAATAGGACGATCCCCTCCAAACACTTCCCTCCACAAAATTTGCATAGAGATAATCAATCTCCATGCATTTGGGTTGAATTGACATACTCCTAAACCTAATCTAACTAACAATTCTCTGGTAAAAGCATTTAAAGGAAACCTAAGACCTTCTAGAAGGTAAGCCTCATATACACTTATCCCAAAATGGGGATTACAACACCACTCTCCAAGGACGGGCAATCTAGGATTAAACTCATTTGGAATTTGGTATCATTCCCTAAGGTTGTTTAGTCTCTCCTCGTCCGTCTTAGAAGGAATGTCTACAGCGCAATTATACACAGTTATCTTCGTCTCGTCCAGAGGACTAGACGAAAGGATGGAGGATGAGGTACCTGCCTGGGACCCTGAAGTTTTTCTAAGTTGTTTTTGTACTGCTTCTAAAGGAAACCTAGGGACCCTTGAGACATATTCCTTGTTCGTGGTGTTTCCCCCACTACTGCTACTGGTGTCACTAGAATTATCACTACTCTCGTCATAATACTCATCTATAGCTTTCTCCGTACTATTGCTGGACGAGGAGATAGTTATTTCTGTCATTTTTTTAAAAGAAAATCTTGGAAAACTAAAAGATGAGAAAATAGGGAATACCTGGCTCTAGGACGAACTGAAACTATAGACGCGAAGAAACTCTTAGACGAGGCTCTAGACGATAAATGTTAAAGAAGGAAAATCTCAGAAGTGTGGAGGGTAGTGGAGGCATTCCACTATTTATAGATGACTGACCTAAGCATATGAAACGACACAACCAATCAAATAATGACACGTAGTCTTCATCTTAAAAAAATGAATCGACGAGACTGGTCACTATTGAAATTATGACACGTGGCACACTAACACCAGTTACTCACCCAAGTAACACAAGGTCACCTCTTTCCCTTTAGACGACCCATATGGACGAGAAGGCAACTAATGGTGTAATAAAAAATCCAAGTCCACGGGTCACGTCTCGTCCATAAGTGTCATCCAAAGAGAAGGTACCTTGTGCTCGTCCATAATGACTTCATCCGTCCGTCCTTGAAGGACGAACGAGGTTGTTGTGTCCTAAGCACTTTGAGCCTTAAACGTGCATATTTTCACTAGGTGTGAGAATAGATGAACCATTGTAAGCCAAGTCTAACCGTTGTGAAAGGCATACCCAAATAGTGTAACTTCCATGGCAGTTATGGAAGTTATCTCCGAATCTTTCGTACTACTCAGCAATAGAAATGGTTATCAAATAAATAACCGTTGCCCACATGCTATATAAACGATCGCCAACGGGATGGTAAGACATTCAGATACTTCCAACTTTTTTGGAATTACAAAAAGACTAACTTTTCCATTGAAGGATTCTTGGTTGGCTTCCACTGGTCTCCTCTGATTCTGTGTTTATTTTCTCAGGACTTACCACAAAATCATCAGCATTTAAGACTTTCAGCCCACTGATATAACAGAATTCATCATCTTTATTATGAATATGTGTACATATTTGGGAATATACTAACCCATTTAAACTAATATTTGTTTGATGGGTATTTTCTTTGGGTTTTAGATTTGTTTATGTGCAAGAAGTGGTAAAGTATTTCTCTAGTAAAAATGAAGAGTAGTCATTAACATGGCAGAATGCTTTAAAGCACAGCAGATAGCTTTAAAGCACAACAGAAAGTTTTAATGCACAACAGAGAGCTCAATTGCACAGCAAAAGGCTTTATGGCAAGAAGCTTTAAAGCACAGCAGAAAGCTTTAATGCACAGTAGATAGCTTTAATGCACAGCAGATAGCTCTATTGCACAGCAGAAGACTTTATAGCAAGAAGCTTTACTGTACAGCAGACAGTTTCACTGCATAGCAGAAAGTTTTACTGCACGGCAGACGGTTTTACTGCACGGCAGGAAGTTTTGTTGCACAGCAGAAAAGTCAAACCTATGGCAGAAACTGGAGAAAAGTTCCTCCTGCGATAGAAATGTCAATCCTGCGGCAGAAGCTGGTAACGACAGAAAAAGAAAAGCCTTCTACGGCAGAAACAGAGGATAAGCCCAATTTGTTACGTCTTCCCTCGAACTTGGACTCAACGTTTGTGCACAATCTAGACCAAATTGAGTTGCGGTTGGATCGGCCTTAACTCCCTTACTCAGAATATTTGGGCCTAGTACCATAGGAGGCAGCCCAACCCAATATAACAAAAAGGCCCACCACATTAAAGAAAGTATCCAAAACGTCACAGCGGTACCATAGTAGAATTCTATGGCAGAATATCATAGTAGTGTTACACAGGACAATACTATAGCAGAATTATGTGGCAGAATACAACAACGTTACAGTAGGATAGTGCCGTAGCAGAATTTTGTAGCAGAATACAACAACATTACAATAGGACAGTGCTGTAATAGAATTCTATGGCAGAACACAACAATGTTAAAATAGAGCAGTATCATGAGCAAAATGCTATGGTAGAATATTGTAGTAGAATATTATGGTAGAATACCACAATACCAGAACAGAGTTCAATAGCATTGCATCAAAATGCAATGGCAAAATATCACTGCAACACCATGGAGTTCTATAACATAAATATCATGAGACTCTACAATAGAAGGCCTTTACAATACTTGGTCCTATCCTGTAAATGCCACTTGTTTTCCTTGTCATGCATGTGAGACATGTGGCAAGCCTTATTCAAACATGCAAAACCAAAAGTTCCACCACTTTATGCTCTCATTTATTTTAAGGAATCACTAGAAGCTTTCTAAACTCTCTACATCTCTACCTTCAGGTCCAGCACTTAAAGTATAAAAATCCCTTCATTCCCTCACAAGGTTTCAATCATTTTTTTTTTTTTTATGCTAGTGATTCTAGCTCTACTTCCCCTAAAGAACCAAAAGCTAGAAACCAAAAAAAAAAAAAAAAAAAAAATTGAAGCTATTGTAGCCAAAGGAAAATCTTCATCATTACTATACTATTGCAAATAACTATTTCCTCTGTGAAGTATCTTCCAGTAGATTTTTCTAGAAGTGCAAAATGTCCCTCCACAGAAATTTTGCAGCAGAAAGTACAAGTCCTTCGACAAACTGTTCACAACAAAATCTGCTAAATTCTAGAAGTGCAAAATGTCCCTCTGTAGAAATTTTGTAGCAGAAAGTACAATCCTTCGGTAGACTATTCACAGCAAAATCTATTGAAATTTAGAAGTGCAAAATGTCCCTCCATAGAAATTTCATAGCAGAAAGTGCAAATCCTTTGGCAAATTGTTCACAGTAGAATTTGATGAATTTCAAAAGTGCAGAATATTCATCCGCTGAATATTTTGTAGCAGAAAATTTCAGTTGCTAGAATGTAAATCTCTCTACAGATTATTTACAGCAAAATTTGCTGAATTCCAGAATGTTCATCGGCAAAATATTTCGCAGCAAAATTCCCAAAATGCAGAATATTCATTGGTAGAATATTTCATAGCAAAAAATTTCAGAAGACTAAGCACAAATCCTTCGGCAGACTATTCATAGCAAAATCTACTGAATTTCAAATATGTAGAATGCTCATCAGCTGAATGTTTCATAGCAGAAAGTTTCAAAAGCCAAAGTGCAGATATCTCAGTAGACTATTTACAGCATAATATTCTACAGTAGAATTTTGTATTCTAGCAAGTCTTTTTGCAGAATATCCTACCACAAAATTCAATATTGAATTCTTAAACTTTCTAAGTGCAATCACAAATCCAATGTGGTTATCTTCTACAGCAAAAGTAATCATTGCCCTATCAAGAATTCATGGGAACACCAACAGTGTGAAGATGTGTAAAAGGGTACTAGACAATTATACTACAGCAAGAAATTCGTGTCTGGATCTTATTCGACAAATTTGAGACTTGTTCTTAAAGTAGGAGAGGTGCATATAAAGCCTTTCATGATTCACTTTTGCTAAAGCAATCTTTTGCTACTACATCAGCAAATATATCAGTATCAATGAAGGGAGGAGGAAGAAGTAATCGATTTGGTGATATCGAAACATCCGCTTTCAACCAAAGCATACATTGAAGGCATGTGACAGGGTGGTGAAGTGTCCAAATTAAATCCAGACCTTGGAATGAAGCCAATCACCCAGTTACTGTGTACTCTTCATAAAGAAGCCCAAATCTACAAGCTGCTTGCAAACTGCTCTTTATCCATTATTGAGTCTAGCAAACCAATTCAATAACCTTGAAGAGTTGAGAAGTTTTCTGTGAAACACCTTAGAGGATTTATGCCTAGAGTGGCATTAATGATCATTATCTTTATGATCTTTATTTAAAAAAAAAAATGAATGTATCAGATCACTTGTACTGCAAACTACGCAACTCCACTATCACTTTTTAAGTCATGAAGCTCATTGGTGCCCATGTCTCATCCTAGAAGAACTCTGCAACAGTGACAAACTCAAAGCTCCCTCTTTCAGCTTGTGTACAAGAGGGAAATAGCAGAAACAATTGCTGACTCACATTCTGCCATGAATAAAGTTGCTTATCTTATTGTTGCAGAAAACTATTACGTAGTTTTTTTTTTTTATTGAAGGTATTTTGCTGCAAAGGCGTTCTACCACAAGAATAAGGAAGCATGATGTCCTAGAAAGATGTGGGTACGTCATGGGAAAATTCTATATTATAAGCCGCTGACTTTTGGCTAATACTAGCAAACCATGAAGCAAGAGACGTAGCAAGCTCCATCTAAATATTCCCATACTCAAAGTAAACAAAGAAGAAACTTATGAATTATGGGTCTTAGTAGTGAAAGCCAGCAAAAGGGTAATGGTCATGAATTCTTGGCTAGAAGCCAGCAATGGAACCATGGTTGTAAGTTCTTGGCAAAAACTTATAATGGGGGCTAAGGCCTATTCTGCAGCAAATTTGGAAAGGCTTCTGCAAGGTGCTTAAAGTATTAATATGAAGTAGCAATATCATGTATCTTCTATAAAAAAAACTTGGTATGTCACATGGTTCAAAAAAGCTTAGAGGAGGAGAGTAATGAAGTGAAAAACAAAGAGGTTGTGGCAAAGGATGTATAGGTTGTGGCAGAAGAAAAATTGGAGGAAATTAACCTAGGGTCGGACCCATAGGAACCAAGACCTATCTCAATTAGCTCAAGACTTTTAGAAAAGGAGAAATCAGAATTGATACTGTTGCTTAAAGAATTCAAAGATGTCTTCGCATGGGGTTATAGTGAAAATGCCAAGATGGGATCTTAGGCTAATAGTGCATACACCAAATGTGGACCTCGAGGCCAAGCCAGTGGCCTAGCCTGCCAAGGTGTTCCACACTGCCTGCCAGGGTATTCCACGCTGAGATAGAAAGGGCAAAGTTTTGAGGAAAGAAGTACAACAGGCAGCCTTCAAAATGCTACAACATATCATGATGAACCTTCCTACTGTGCAAGCCCCAGAAGATAGAGGAAAAGTTTTCAATGTTTGAAATAGAACATGCTCCAAGGAATGAAAATCAGTTTACAGATGCGCTAGCCGCATTAGGCTCGCAAATAATGTTTGAAGGGGATAACACCAAAGTAAAGGTCAAAAAGAGGAAAGAGTCCATAATTGAGATGTTGAAGGAAAGGTTCTAAGAGGAATAGTCCAAAGGAGATTGGCGAATCCCCATAAAGGAAGCCTTGATGAAGGAAGAAGACACCGCAGGACTAAAGGTACTAAAAGACTACGCCCTAGTGAGGAGGGAACTGTACCGCAAGATGCCAGGTAAGGTCTTGTCCAGATGCATAAGGTAGGAAAAGGCCCAGAGAAAATTAAAAGAAGTACATGGCAAAACTTGCGAATCCTGCTAGGAGGTTAGCCGTTACCGTAAGCTTTAAAGGGTAGGCTTCTATTGGCCAAGCATGAGTAAAGACGCAGATCGAGTCCAAACCTTGTGTGGGACCTACCAGCTTATGATAGAAAAAGAAGAAAGTTACACTATGTTCGTTAGCGAAAACTGGAGAAGCCCATTTAAGAAGTACTTTGACAGAAGGTATCCTGCCACAAAAGTACAGTGAAAGATACAAGTTTAAGAGGTTAGCAACACATTACTTCTTGCAAAATACAATCATTTTCAAAAAAGGGTACGATGAAGACCCCTTAAGATGTTTGGTCCCTGAAGAAGCAAAGGAGATGATAAAAGAAGTGTACTCAGGAGAGTGTGGGGAACACTAGGGGAAGAAAAAGCTTCACAGATGCCTGCTGCAAATGGGCTACTACTGGCCTACCATGAAGAAAGATACAACAAAATTTGTGAAAAAGAATGCACCTACCGAACGCTCTTTGGGCTTATAGAAATTCACCAAAGTCAGCCACAGGGTTTTCACCTTTTTCCTTGGTCTGCAAGACAGAGGTAATGAGCTCGGTAGAAGTAATGACTCCATCGTTGAGAGTTATGCAGATGCAGTAGAAAGAAAAAGAAAATGAAGTCTTTACGGCAGAAATATGCGAAGACCTAGAGGGGCTTGATGAAAGGAGGGAAGAAGCCCAAAAGCGTAGCCGCAGATATAGACAAAAGATGACTAAAGCCTATGGCAGAATAACAAAAAGAATATGTTAAAGAAGGAAAAAAAGAAAACACGAAAGAATCAATAGTTGCTGTGGCAGAATTACAAAGGAAATGTTTAGAATGAAAAGAAAGTGAAGATTTCTTGTGAAGCATCGTCATTGCCCCTTGAAAGAAGAACATCTATAATGGCACCACTTATAGGCACCTTAAAATGAGTGGCAGACTTAATCACTTTTGCAGAAAGATCAATTTTGCAGCAAAATCAGAATTTATGGCAGAATCAAAAATAGCCCGCAATGCAAACCGCAAAGGTACAAGAGTATTGATGATCTTGGGGGCCTAAAAGGTCATTTACTATTGCAGCAATACATTTGCCCACATTAGTAGCAACTCTGAATAAGGAGGTCTTCCATAAATACATCATCATTGAAAGAAACTTGCCTTTTCACAAGGCCTAGCATCTTTCTCCGCAGAAACTTCATCTTGGTAAAGAATACATGTGTTCTTCAACACAGCAAAAAGTATTATCAACAAATGAAAGAAACAAGTAATGGCAAGAAGTGTCAGCAGTAGAAAATGCGTGAAGGAAAGAAAAGCTAAGCTAAAGGAAATGACAAACACAGCAGGAAACGTGTGAAGAAATAAGACAGAGCCACGCAGTAGAACAAAACAAATCTGCTACGGCAGAAACGACATAGGAACGAAAGAATACAAAAACATAAGGACCGAAGCACCACCAACCTGTATCCAACCAATACAAGGGAGGTGGACCCACGGTCAAAAGGATTCAAAGAGTGTGGTTTGGTGGTGGGGGGAAAAAGGGGTCTATATTTAGTTTCTGCCATAACTTCTTTTGGGAATATATCTTGCTGGGGTGGTATCTTACCCAAAAGAAGTAATAGATGGTTGAGACCATCTGATGCATGTCATAGAGCTAGGTAGTAAGATAGCCCAAAGGTAGAGGTACACAGCAAGAATAAACAAAAGGGAATTTTGTCGTGAAATGAGTAATGGTGTGGCAAACACGTACTGGAGCAATGGCAGTGGTCGGGGCAACCAATGGGTTGGTAGGTAGTCTTTAAAGGATGCCCACAACAAACCAAAAACAGTTGGTGAAGCCCTAGGGGTAAAAAGGAGAAATCCCATTGAATTAGCTCACTATAAAAGGAGGAGCTAGCCATGGATGAAAAGGGGACCTAGGGGGAAGGGGACACCTGCACTTAGAAAGAAAGAGTCACCCAAAGAGAGGGACCCAAGAAAAGAAAAGACCCAAGTGAGAAAATAGCCCACAACAAGAGAGCAGTAAGTAATCAAGGGTAAAAAGAAAGAACGAAGAGAAAGAAAAAGAAGAGAGAAAACGTGGCAAGAACAGAGATAAGCATCAATAGACCATCTTTTCCCTCCCTCTTAGCAAAACCACTCTTTAAAGTCTCCAAAAATAATAGCTAGTAACCATTTAGGTCTATTCTCCAAAATGTACAACTTTTATGGCAAGAGCCTATGACAAGGTTGTTCAAGTTGGAGTTTGGATTCCTTCTTGGTTTACTTAATTTTGATTGCAAATATATTTGATTTCTCTCATTATAACTTATATTTGCCGTATTTAGTCATCTTGCTGTAGCGCGTTTTTTATCACATCTGCCGCATCAGTTGTCCTGCTGTGTTGTCTTTACTTGTTGTACTAGTTATTCTACTATAGCACCTTTTTTATTATGTTTACCGTGTTAGCTATTTTATATGCTAAACATTTCCTACCGAAGCTTTCTTCTTTTTCTGTAATTACATGTTTTACTTTTAACACAAACTAATCATTATCTTGCCATAAGTATATATATATACACATATATCTTTATTTACGAATATGTGTACATATTTAAGAATATACTAACCCATTTAAACTAACATTTTTTTTATGGGTATTTTCTTTAGGTTTTAGATTTGTTTATGTGTAGGAAGTGAAAAAGTATTTTTGTAGTAAAAATGAAGAGGAGTCATTCACACAGTAGAAGGCTTTAAAGCACAGCAGAAAGCTTTAATGCATAGTAAACAGCTCTATTACACAATAGAAGGCTTTACGGCAGGAAGCTTTAAAGCATGACAGAAAGCTTTAATGCACAGCAAACAGCTTTAATGCACAGTAGACAGCTTTACTGCATAACAAAAGGTTTTACGACAAGAAGCTTTACTGCACAGCAGAAAGCTTTATTACACAACAGAAAGCTTCACTGCATAGTAGAAAATTTTACTACATAGCAGACGGTTTTACTATATGGCAGAAAGTTTTGCTGCATAGTAGAAAAGTCAGACCTACGGCAGAAATCGGAGAAAATTTCCTCCTGTGGCAGAAACATCAATCCTGCGGCAAAAATGGTAGCAGTAGAAACAAAAAAGCCTTCTGCGGCAGAAACAGAGGATAAGCCCAATTTGTTGCATCTTCCCTCGAACTTGGACTCAACATTTGCGCACAAGCTGAACCAAATTGAGTTGCAGTTTGACCGGTCTCAACTCCCTTACTCAGGATATTTGGGTCTAGTACTGCAAGAGGCAACCTAGCCCAATATAACAAAAAGGCCCACCACAACCATAAATTAAATTAATTGAATAATTTAAATTTAGGTTATGTGGACTATGTAACTACTCAATTATGAGCATGACTACCACTACCCCTACACGTGGTCAAGCCCCCAATCATCACACCTGTTTGAATTGTAATAGTCATTTTTTCATTTTGTGGTAAAGACTTAAAGTTACTACAATGGAAGCCAATCCCAAAAATGTAAGGCTTGTGAGACTCTATGACTTTATAATCTATTTGCCTCTCTTTCTGAGAATGAACCCAGTTGCACTTGCACCTATATATCTTTTTATTTTTCCCATTAAGCACAAAACCAAAGTACTCTTATTAGCAAAAGTTTCTAACAGCCACTTTCTCTCTTTTGAACCTTTTCATTCAAACAAACTCAACTGTCGAAAAAAACAAAGAGAACAAACCAAAAAAAAAAAAAAAAAGTAGCAGCACTACCCAGCACAAGCCAAAGCCACAAAGTAGCCTATGGTCTTGGAATATCCTCATTGATCCCCTCCCAAGTCTCAATCCCCCTTTTTCCACTAATCTCTATTTGTAAATACAATAACTCTCTCTCTCTCTCTCTCTCTCTCTCTCCATCATAATATATCACTTCAATGAATTTTTAGGACTATGCTTGTTTGAGTCTAGAAAAACTCTTATCATTTGTTCTGTGTTTTAAGACTTTGCATGATTTGTTGTTCTGTTTGAATTTTTTATTAGTTTTTTTTTTTTATTGGGAAGAGATGAATTTTTTATTAGTTATGTACACAATGCAAGTTAATATAGTTTCTTTGTTTGACTTGATTTCATATATTATAATTCAGACCCTCTGACCTGCCTTATTAACCAATATTATTGCAAACTTACTTTTGTTTGTATAGAATACTTGTTATGAACCAAATATTGCAACACTACCATCCTATAAGACACAACTTTATCTTGCAGGTCATTGAGACTTCCTTTAAATTAATTTTTAGAAAAGGGATAAAAGATACAACTGGGAAGAGGGTAGAGTTAGAATAAATTTTTTTATTAACCATTCAAGGAAATATCTTAAACCTATGTTGAATTCGAAAGTCTGTGTATCAATCGTAGATTCATAGACTCTCAGCAATTATTACATAGATTTAGTCTATGTATAATCAATTCACTTTGCTTCAATTCTTTCTTACATATATTCACAAGTCACAACTAGTAGCTAATCCGTGCAATGTATGAATAATTAACTATAATTATATTATATATATTCACTTTTATAATTTTATTGGTACAATCATTTGAAAACAAATCTAATTTTATAATTCACACAAAAAAGCTGTTGAATTATTATTTAAAGAAATCTTGGTTTCTTTTTATTCTTCTATTGGATATATCCTTTTTATTTGTAGTTTGAGATTTTGCAAGTCAGAAATTGTTTCAATTATCATATGATCATTGTATATAGTAAAAAAAAAAACTTTGCGTAAATGCATAATATGCTTAAAAATAGTAAATGAAATTAATAATATACTAATTTGTAGACGTTTTGCAGGATAACATTGAAATTTTTTTTTTTTTCTTTAACAAACATATAATAAAGAGATGGATTGTGGATTCAAGTTAGCTTTGCCGGTAAAGTCCAATAAAATCTCTTAGCGTTAAATAATAGATTTAGGATTCAAACCACATTTATACCAAAACACAACAGTGTCTTGACTTGATAGTGAAGAACAATTATAAGTTTTCTTGAAATAAATGCCAAAAATTCATTTTAATTTCTATTGATAAAATTATCATTTTTTACTCCAACTATTATTATTATTATTGTGGGGGGACGAGGATCAAAAGCCGTTAATAAAGTAAATAAGGGCATTTTTGAGGAGGGGAACTTCACGAAGTATCCTGAAAGAGGACCTATTTAACTAATAAGGAGCTCATAATGTTGTAGTTGATGAGAATGCCAAAAGCTCCTACTTAACCTTGGAAGGCTGAGAATTAGGAATAAAGAGAGCGTGGTGCAATCCTAGGGGAGACAAAGGTAACTTGGTATTGAACAAGGAAGAGAAGAAAAATGAAGGACAAGGTGGTCATCCCTTCCACATTAAATGCATTGCAACCACTTAGTCAACCGTATTAATGGGAAATGACAATAAACAGTGTTCTCCCAGCTCATATTCTGGTGTAAAAACCTTCTAGTAAGATCTTGATGGGATAAGTATCAAGAAAGTTTGATCATGACCCTTCAAATGTAAGATCCAGATGCATCTTTGCTAAGTTATATAAAGCCAAAAAACACTTGAATTAGGGGGGAGAATGGAATTCGGGGAGAAAAAAATGAGAGAGAAAAATCATCCAAATGTAATCCTATCCTCAAAATAAACCCGAAGACAAACAATTAGCCATTTTTAGGCTCTATTCAATGGAAAATTAAATACTACACACGTAATATCGATTGGAGACACATCTTTAACTTTGCAACGGGTACTTAAAAGTGGAACTTGCATCCCATCTTTATAAATTCATTGTGTGGGTGAATAGTAACTGGAACATGGTACTATCATCAATCCTTTGTTTCACTTTTTTTGCTCCTTACAATTATCTGTAGTATTGAGCTAGTGTTTAGTTAGGGTTGACTTTGATTAATTTACATAAGACTTAATCCAAGCTTAAGCCCAAACCAAACAATTGTCATAAGATTGGAGTTTTAGTGAGAATTCTAAAATTGTTATATGTTTAGTGTGTGCGGGAGTAGATTCTAAAGTCATAGGTATATGAAGGAATTTCGACAATCTAAAAGAGAGACAAACAAAGACAAAGTGTGGTAGTGCATGGTTACTACGATAAAGACAATAAAGATGTTCATACAATGGCTAATTTTTAGTGCTTAATTAATACGTGGAGTAGACAAGATAATTATTAGTCTAAATTTTTATTCTTTTTTATTGGTTGGAATTTTTATAAAGAATTCATTGATTAATATTTGGGCCTTTTTCTCGTAACATTCAAGATTTTTGAGCAATACTTAGGAGCCTCCTTTCACTTAGGGGGCATTTGGTTCGATGTGGTTTACCTTTAATGTGATGCACATTATGATAATGTAACATTAAAATTTTTAGTTTTTTATTTTTATTTTTTCTAACATTATTATAATCTAAAATTACAAAATATATTATACCGTCTTAATCTCATTAGTTTCCTAAACAAAGTAATATTGTATTATTATATTGATATTATATTAATATAAGATTACAATAATGTAATATTAAATCATGACGAACCAAACACCCCCTTAAGGGTCTTCAGCATTGACCTAAGTTGCCTAGTGGGCTGAGTTGCCCTGTCCATAAGGGGGGTGGTGGTGGTAATGGCAAGCCTGAATGTTGCACTTTGAAGTGTTGCCAGCAACCAAGATCAATTCTTAAACCTTAGTGGAAGTTTTTTCTCAATGCCAATGCGGTAAAGAGCTTAAAATATTTTGCATTTACTATTACACCAGTTGGTTGATCCAAGAAACCATTTGGAAACAACTTATATAACCTTTAAAAGCTAAAATTTTAAAAAATAAAATAAAATAAGTTGATTATTTTATTATTATTATGTTTTTGTTAAAAGTATTTTATTAAAAAAATAAAGGGACTGAATTTTTTTTTTTAATTTGTACGAAAACCATAGCTAGAGACCCATAAACAGTTAATTTAATGTCACTCTTTGACCAAAAAAATTATCGTGGGATCTGCAAAGCAGCAAAATGTGCCAAGCTGGTTGAGTAATTATAACTTAAGCAATAAATTTTTTTTTTTCTTTTTTTAACCAATATAATTAATCACATTTTTTATATATAAAAATAAATAGAGAGAAATAAATTAATAATTGTATTATGTCACTTTTGTGATTAACTTTTCTATCTCTCCACTTTTCTACCCCTCCAACTAAACACACACAGATAAAATTAAAATATTATCTATCCCTCCATTTTTTCATTTCATTTCTATTTTTTATTCTTTCACTTTTCTACCCCTTCAACCAAATAAAATCTAATTATTATATTTATCCTCAAAATTTTCACAACTTTTAGAATTTCCCCCGATCTAAATAGAATTAAAAGGGTACTCATTCATACCTAAACTAAATATTTCTGAATTTGATTTCTGAATTTCTTCCCATCAGCCTTTCTAACAAGATAGGTTATACAGTAGGTTCTTTTGAAATTACTAAGAAGCGGCTAAAACAGATTCTTGATGATATTATTATTCACCGTTGAATCAGGATTTGTATCTGGACGTTGGGCCTTGGATAATTTTATTGTTATTCACGAATGATCCATTTAATAAAGACTAAAGGGCCTTAAGGGACTTTTTGCAATAAAATGGAGCTGATAGTGGACATGTTCAGAGTTGGGCTATAAGGTGGTCTAACATGCTAGGCCGTGGGCTGGTTGTTGTGAGGTGGGCAAGCAGTGTTGTGCAAGGCAAAGCTGGTCTAGGTGGAGGAGTTGACAATAAAGCTTTCCTTGAATTGCAACAAGGCATAGCTCTCGTCAATGCGACACAATGGACGAATAGAAGATGAAGAGTAAGCGGGATGAAAAAGTGAGCTCAAGAACATGAAGCAAGATATTAATGCTAGCCTCATAGTGTTTTGTATAAGTTATGTAGTTGTATCTTTTATGTGTTTACAACTCCTGGATTAGTAAGGAAATGAATGCGTAGTTCATTTATAGACAAATGGAATGAAATATGCAATGGCATGCATACAAGATTGGGTGGACCCCACCAGCACCAGTAGCTGTACTTAGGAAGTCTCTGTGTTGGCCTCACTGTAGGTCAAGTTGTCACTCCCCGTCAATTATGGCATTTGAAGCAGCATGTATACGCACCACTCATTTTTTAGTAGAAATTTTCGTCTCTTTCAGTATTGTATCTCGCATTTAGCCTTAGGAATACAGGATGAGAAATTACGATATTTTTAAGCACCATAACCAGTTTTCCATACCCTGATTGAAGTGCTGGATCTACGACTTAAAGAAAATTTAAGACCAAGACCAAGACTTTATAGTAACAAAATGAAAATCAATTAGATAATAGGTTGGAGATAGAAGTTTTATTCGACAATAAAAATAAAATAAAATAAAATAAAAAATTACAAGTAACATACTACAACCCTGGCTTTGTTCCATGCCAGCCTCTAGCTTCATTTTTGTGCCAGGAAATAAACTATTTGCTGAAAGGGAGATTTCTTCAGCTATGAAAAATCCAATAACACCAAACAGTATAAAGCTCGCGTATTTGTGAAAACACCATTTTTTCTTTTTAACCTAACAAGGAATATATATATATATATATATATATATTTCTTTGGATCATGGGCTATGTTTATTACACATAAATTGTTTTATGCAATCTAAAAAAAAAAAATTTGTGACTTCACTTAAAATCACTACACCCAAGTTTGAAATCTTAATTAAGTTTGTTTATAGCAAATATTACGGCCAACCAGCAACAACAAGAAACAAATACAACTCAGAAAAGACCAAGATTCAAAAAAGAAAACAACAATTAAGTGGGATAGCAGCTGTTAGTTTGTAATTGCAACCTTCCTAGAAAGAAAGGAGTGTAAGTTGTTAGTTAGTATTCATTTTGAGCTCATTTAACCCAATAAAAGGGTCATTGAAATTGAATCCATTCATGTACATCTTACATTTACTCTAGGTTGCGCTGTGTCTCTGGGTTCGACATGACATACTGTCCTGTGTCATTACATTAGTTAGAGTTTTTTGTCTTTGTTTTTTATCTTTAAAGTCTCTCACGTGTTGAAATTTAAAAGGACTTCTGATCTCTTTCCCTTCTAAAGTGGAAATTAGAAAATCTTATTTCAGGCCAACATTTTCATTCAGCCCCCTTCTTCTAATCCTGTTGGAATGGAATGTTCTGGGTATTCTAATTGTTATATTTGTCAAAACAATTCTCATAACTAGTCGATCTAAATAGAATTAAAAATGGTTCTCAATATTCATACCTAAACTCAATAATCCTGAAATTGATTTCTGAATTTCTTCCCATTAGCCTTTCTAACATGATAGGTTATATAGTACAGTGGGTTCTTTTGACAGATTCTTGATGATATTATTGGTATTCACCCTTAAATCAGGAATTTGTATTTGGACACTGGGCGTTGGACAATTTTATTGTTACTAACGAATGATCCATTTGATTAAGACTAAAGGGCCTTAAGGGACCTTTTGCAATAAAAATGGACCTGATAGTGGACATGTTCTGAGTTGGGCTATATGATGGTCTAACATGCTGGGCCGTTGGCTGGTTGTGCAGTGGGCAAGCAACGTTGTGAAAGGCAAAGCTGGTCTGTCTACCAATTAAGAGCGTATTTGTATGATGCTATACAAGTGAGGGCGATGTGATATTGGGCTTGTGTTGCGTTGTTGGATCATGCCATACAAGTGTTGGGGGTGATATTCCAATTGCAGTCTGACAAATCTTGCTAATTTATATGAGTATAGTGTTGGGCTACTCTCATAGGCTTTCAGACGGTGTCCAAGGCCTAATATATGGTGGGCTGGTAGCAAGACTAGGCTGTTAGGTAGAGAGTTAGGTTGTGTAGACTAAGGTAGAGATTTTGTATGGGGCAAAACCTTAAGTGTCTCTTTATTCACATATGTATTGTGTGCACTAAAAGAGAACCAATATAAAATTTACATCCAACATTTAGTAAAAATTATTAACTATATGTTGGGTGTTTTGGAGATTCCGAGATATCTCACTTTGTTTAACTCCAATTTGGATCCACGAGCAATCATTTTATGGGAAATTTTATTTTCTTTGATATGGACTCAAATTATTCCTAATCATGTGGTTAGATCTTGATCAATTTTAGATCAAGCTCGGTTTTACCATAGTCAAACTTGATCAAATTTGGAAAAAATATTTTAAAACTTAATTTTCTCTTTAATTTCCATTGAATCAAGAGATTGTAACTCGTCTTCAATCATGTTCTTAACATCCTTCTTCATTTGCATAATGCCTTGAAATTCTTAAAAACTTTGTTGACCATTAGCCGCAATTCTTGAAAATCTTATCATAGGTCATCTTTACACTAATCAAGATGACAGCTATAATTTCATTTGTTAGGAACCTAGTGATCAACGTGTGGTTGCCTCTAAGTTGAACTAGAGAGGTGGACTATGGAGAGAATAATGCAATAACTAAGATTGACGAGGAAAAAAAAAAGATGTTGGAATTAGCGATTCCTAATAATGCGTTAGTGTTATTATTGGCAGTATTGCTAATAACAAAGCTGGTGCAATTCCTAAAGTTGTGGCCAGTGAGGCCCCATTGGGAGCACTTTCTGATGATGCTGAGATCATCAGTCAAGATGTTCGTCCAGATTAAGATCGTCCTCCGCTGGTATTAACCCTGGGATACAACAAAAAGAAAGAGTCACTGGTGGGGCGCTATCCACAACGCCTCCGATGATTAAGTTATAGAAGCTCAGCAAGCGGAGGAAGGTAGATAAAATTAAAATGAGGATTGAGTAGTCTGATTCTTCTTACCCCCTATGGATATTGTCTAAGGATATATATAGGTCATTTCAGTGCCCTTCTAGCCATTGGCTCCATCATTATGGGAGCATTATTGCTTGGGCTCGTAACGCTTATGCCAGGTGTCAAGTTAACCGGTGTACCTTCAACGGAATTGGTGTTTAATGCAGCTACTCGTAACGGCCGTCCTTGGTTGGGTTAGTCAGGCGACCTTGATGGTAATGAGCTCGTCTTTATGCATCGTCCATAGTATGAACGATCTTACTAATTTATGGGGCCCATCAGCTGCCCCCCATTCCAAGGTCGTCCGTGATCTTGGACGGTCCTGGGAATACAAAACGATTTTTTTTTTTTTTTTTTTTTTTTTTTTTTTTTTTTTTGTCGCTTGGGGATATGTTCTTCGCATTAACTGCCTTGTGGCGGTGTGGCCTACTCTGTGGCCACATGTCAAATTCTGACTGGTGGGGAGGCATCGTTTCTAACGAATGTCTTTTTGGTTTCCCGCGACTTCCAAGGTAAACTTTAACCTCTACTTTTGTTGGTTTCTTCATTTTTATCTCTTGTTTGGCTTCCTTTGGCATTTTTTATTTTTCTGTCTTTTCTGTGTCTTCTACTACTGCTGCTTTGCCATCTCAGATTTCAGATTTTCTTCTCTTTCTTTTTAAGGTGCGTATCCCTTCTTTTCTGTTTCTTTCCTTTTGCTATCTGTACATTTTCGCTCACTTTCCTTTTTCGAAATGCACATGTCCCTTCTTAATGGTAGGTTATTTTGATTTTGAGAGTGTTTCTCCTTCTGTCACCTTTTTCTTTGCTCACTTGGGGGGATTTCTAGAACTTTCTGGTGACCGGTATCCACAATCCGGTGATTTTGCTGTAGGGGGTGTGGCCTAGATTTAGTTTTGAGAGACTTGTACCCACTGTTACAGTGGTCACTCTTTTGGTTCAAATCCACCCGCGAGGTTTTTAGGGGGGAAAAAATGGGTTCTGTTGTAAGGTCCACTGATTCTGAGGGGGGCTCGTCCTCTAGCGTAGCTGCGGATGGGGCTGTGATGGACACAGCTACCTCCGTGCCTCCTCCCTCCTCAATGCCTTCTACCTCTATTGTCATCCCTCGTACATTCCATGCCCTCAAGGAAAAATGTCACTTGGGTGTGGACGTTTTCAGTAAATTTAGGGATAGATTTCAATTCCTTGTAGAAACTAGGGTTCGTCTACCCAGGAAGGGGGAAAGGGCCTGTACCTTCGCCCATGGTGAGGTTTGCTTCTATGAGGCGGCCTTCTGGTGTGGTTTGAGGTTTCCCGTCCACCTATTTATCATGGAGCTCCTAGACCACCTACAGATTGCTCCTGGGCAACTTATGCCCAATTCCTGGAGAATCGTCATAAGTTGCATGGTGATCTGGACAATCATAGCAGATGGAGAGATGATAACCGTGAATGAGCTTACCCATCTCTATCGTTTGAAAAAGTCTAGGGAGTTTGGGTATTACGAACTCGTTCCTTGGGATAGGAGATTCTGTCTAATAGTTAAGTCCTTCCGCTACTGGAAGTCGAGATACTTCTTTGTGTCTGGAGACGGTTAGGAGACTTTGTCAGATGATTTTTGGGGGAATGTTCCCAGGTTGCTGCGACGGTGGGAGACCCCTCGTCTTGGTGCGTTCGTCTTTTTTGCTCACCTTCTTCCCTCCTCATGGAAGTTTTCTTTGTTCGTCCTTATAGCTTTGAATGGTTTCCTTCTTGTGCAGTGAAAACACGTCTTGATCTGAAGAGCCAATTTAGGGAGAGAGTTCAGGAGGCGATCAGTTACACGAAGACGATCGACGACTTTGACGAGCTCGTTGATCCTCGTACTTTATCCCGTCACTGCTTGGGGTCGGAGCCTTCAATCTACGTCCTTCAAGCGATTGATCGAGAGCAACGAAAACGTAAGTGATTCTGATGCACATGATCGTCTTCTTTTTCCTTAATATTCTAACTCTTTCTCATTTGTTGTTGCAGAGATGACGAGTAAATTTAACAAGGATATGTACGCTAAGATTAAGGGGAAGAAGAATGAACCCCTTTCAAGTATTGGACAGAAGACTTTGAAGATTACTGATAGAGAAAAGGATAAGGCGAAGGAAAGAGAGAGAGAGAGACAACGGAGAGGGGCTCGTCTACCCCTACTTTGGACAAGGCAAGGATAGCTTCTCTGGCCATTTCCCTCGAGGAGGTCCCTGCCCCCAAGAGGCAAAAGATAAGCAAAAAGGGGAAGGAAAAGGTTGGCTCCTCTGTCTGAGAGGATGCTGACGCCGCTGTTGCCCAAGCAAACGAGTTCTTTACTCGTACAGGTATCTTTTGGACTGTTCCTCGTCATTCTCCAAAATACATGCATACATGTACTCATATATGTTTTATGTTTTTGTTCACAGGTACTGGGGGAGACCATGCACCTTACCTCCCAATTTTTGGCAAGCGAGGAGAAGGCTGTCATGGCTGCTTCGAAGGTGGAGGTTTTGGAGGCCGAGGTTTCAGGTCTGCGAAAAGATCTGATCGCTGCGATGGATGCCCACAATACCTCCATGGAGCAGGTCAAAGCCTTGACCGAGCAGCTGGAGGCTGAAAAGTCTCAAGTGAAGCAGAAGGACGAGCTTCTTGCCGTTATGGGGCAAAAAATGAAAGCGGCTGTGGCTAAGGCCATCCTTGCCTTCTAGACAACCGACGAATATAACACCACCCTCTTCCAGTGGTACTTTAAAGGTTTCGAGCTGTTGAGGAGGTACATGGTGAAGCACAGGCAAGGGGTCAATCTGGACGATCTAGATTTTGAAGCAGTCGATAAAGAAATCGAGGCAGACGAAGCTGCTTCGGCTGCTCAAGGCTCAATGGCTTCAGGTGAGGACCCTCCAGCTGTGGACGAAGGTGGAGATGATGTTCCAGCATCATAATTTGTTTTAATGTGTGTTTTTTTTTTTTTTTTTATGTGCCCTGTGTGTCTTGGGCTGTCAAGGTGAAAACAATTATCTTGGTCCCCGTATGTTTGGGGTTTTTCTTTTCTTTCTTTTGAACAATCTGCAGTTTCTGGCGTAGATATATATTTATGTTATGTTTGTGGCTTTCCTCCGTAACTGTTGCGAAAAAATTCTTTTCTTTTCCTTTATACTTAGAAAAATTTTAGCTTGGAATTATTTCATCGTCTCTTGAAAAGTTTTCTTCGTCCTTCTGTGGACTTGGGTGATTTTGGTGGTAGATTACTTAGACGGTGTGGGTCCACTTGAAAACTCCAACACCTCCTTTTATTATTAGGGTGATGTGTGCCCTTTGGATAAATTTCGTTGTCTTTTTAGATCTAGACAATGTTTTATTCCCGGTGTGGATTTCATTGTCTTTTCAATCTAGACGATGTGCATTTTTTTTTTTTCTGAGGAATTTTATTCCATTTGCAAACTGAATGACACGAGAACCCTCGCTGAATTCGTCTTTTTGAACTGGACGATGTGAATCCTATTGAAGGATACCATCGTCTTTTTGATCTGGATGAACGATTGTTTTGTTCCATGTAAGGTAATCATAATTCGATGAATTCTTTGGACGAGACGATTGAAATGTTGGATGATTATTGATGAAATCCTGAATAACTACTCATACAAAATATGTAATTTGCAGAAAACAATGCATGTAAATAACTTGCTTTAATGGAAAATGTGGCACTGAACTATGGTAATTTCTTACAATGGGGCCACGGATGTATCATTTCCTATGATACCTTTTTAGGTGTTCAATGTTCCACGGACGAGGTAGTTTGTTTCTGTTCAGGTCTTCTAGATGGTAGCTCCTTTGTCGTGAATAGTGGATGACGCGGTAAGGCCCTTCCCAAGTTGGGCTCAATTTTCCTTGTGGGGGGTCCTTCGTTGCTGCGGTTACTTTCTGGAGGACGAGGTCACCGATGTTGAATCTTTTCAACTTTACTCTTTGATTGTAGTATCTTGCCATTTTTTGCTGGTACCTGGCCATTCTTTGGGAGGCCTAGTCCCTGACTTCGTCCAGCCTGTCCAGGTTCAATCTTAACTGGTTTTCGTTGCTTCCTTCGTCAAAGAACTCCCTTCTGGTGCTTGTGAGGCCTACTTCAACTGGGATGATTGCCTCCGTGCCGTATGTTAGGTTGAAGGGGGTTTCTCCTGTTGGTGTTCTTGCCGTCGTCCTGTAAGCTCATAAGACACCTGGTAGTTCCTCTGGCCATGCTGCCTTTGCCCCCACTAACCGAGACTTGATGGACTTGATCAAGGTTCGGTTAGTTACTTCTGTTTGCCCGTTGGCCTGAGGATGTCCTGGTGAAGAGTATTTGTTCTTGATACCTAGGCCTAAGCAAAATGATCTGAACTTTTGGCTATCGAACTGACAACCGTTGTCAAAGATGATCGTCCTCGGGATCCCGAACCTGCAAATAATATTTTTCCAAACAAAATTTTGTACCTGAGCTTCTGTAATTGTTGCGAGAGCTTCTGCCTCGACCCATTTTGTAAAATAATCAATTGCGACCAGCAGGAACTTTACTTGGCTCTTTCCTTGTGGTAGGGGGCCCATGATATCGATCTCCCATTGCGCGAATGGCCAGGGGGAGGAGATAGTCGTCATTCTTTCTCTTGGAACTCATTGAATATTCCTATATCTCTGGCAGCTGTCACATTTCTTCACAAAATTTGACGTGTCCTGCTGCATCGTTGGCCAGAAGTAGCCTGCTTGCATGATCTTTCTGACGAGAGATCTTGACCCCATGTGGTCTCCACAAATTCCCCCGTGCACCTCCTCGAGGACGTACCTGGCTTTTTCTTCCTCTAGGCATTTGAGGTAAGGTTGAGAGAAGCCTCTTCTATAAAGTTGGTCATTCAGTATGGTAAATCGGGCAGCTCGTTTACGGATTTTCCTAGCCTCTTCAGTGTCTGATGGCAATCGTCCATCCTTGAGGAAGGACAGAATCGGACTCGTCCATCCTTGAGGGATGTGTACAAAGAAGTTTTCTAGTTCCTTGATGCTGGGGAGGTTTTGCTCTTCTAATTTCCATCTGCTGGTCATGTCTGGAACATCTGTTGAGGCGCTCCGTGCCACTTCGTCGGCTTCTGCATTCTGCTCACGAGGGATCTGTACAAACTCTACATGGTTAAAATTGCTAATGAGTTGGGTCGTCAATTGGAGATATTTTTGCATCCTTACTTCCTTTGCTTCGAAGTCTCCCCTGGCTTATCCAATGACGAGTTGTGAATCACTCTTGACCACAACATTTTCAGCTCCCAGTGCCTGAGCCAACCTGAGCCTCGTTAGAAAGGCCTTATATTCTGCTTCATTGTTAGTCACAGGGAATTTCAGCTGAACCCCATATTTGAGAACATCTTCCTAGGGGGACACAATAACGACGCCTGCTCCTCCTCCTTTTTGTGTGGACAAACCGTCCGTATTAATCATCCAGATGTCTTTTCGACTTTCTTCCTGTTCGTTGATGGTGAATTCTGCTATAAAATCTGCTAATACTTGGGCTTTTATGGCTGTACGAGGGCAGTATTCGACATTGAACTGACTGAGCTCAATAGCCTACTGCACCATTCGTCCCGCTGCTTCGGGCTTGTTCATGGATTTCTTGATGGGTTGGTCCATCATTACTTTGATTAGATTGGCCTGGAAGTAGGGACGAAGTTTCCTTGAGGCCACTATTAAGGCGAAGGTGATCTTCTCAATTCGTGGATAACGAGCCTCAGCTCCCTAGAAGGCCTGACTGACGTAATACACCGGAGTTGTCTCTTATCTTCTTCCCTTATTAGAGTTGCACTCACGGCCGTAGTAAATACTGCGAGGTACAAGAACAGATCTTTGCCTTCTTTGGACAGACTTAACAGTGGGGGGTTACTCAAGTATTGCTTCAAGTCTTGGAACGCTGCCTCGCATTCCTCCGTCCAGGCAAACGCCTTCTTTAGGGTTTTGAAGAAAGGGAGGCACTTATCCGCTGCTCTAGAGACGAACCTGTTGAGGGCTGCCACTCGGCCTGTGAGCAACTGCACTTCTTTAATCGTCCTTGGTGAAGACATTTCGAGAATGGCTTTGATTTTTTCCGGATTTGCTTTAATTCCTCTTCGCGAAACCATGAACCCAAGGAACTTCCCTGATGAAACTCCGAAAGCACATTTGGTGGGATTCAACTTCATGCAGTATCGTCTGAGCGTGTCGAATGTTTCCCTCAGGTCGTCTAAGTGATCGTCCTCTTCTTTGCTCTTGACGAGCATATCGTCAACGTATACTTCTACATTTCTCCCGATCTGTTCCCTGAACATCTGATTTACCAACCTCTGGTATATGGCACCTGCATTCTTCAAGCCAAAAGGCATGACTTTGTAGCAATAGAGCCCTTGGTTGGTGACAAAGGCAGTTTTTTCTTGATCTTCCTCGGCCATCTGTATCTGGTTGTATCCTGAAAATGCGTCCATGAACGTCAGGAGCTTGTGCCCGGCAGTAAAGTCAACTAACTAATCAATTCTGGGCAGGGGAAAGCTATCCTTTGGACAGGCTTGGTTTAGATCGGTGAAATCGACGCACATCCTCCATTTTCCGTTGGCCTTCTTAACCATGACGACGTGGCCAACCATTCCGAATAATAGACTTCTCGAATGAAGTTAGCAGCAAGTAACTTGTTCACTTCGTCCGTCACTGCCTTGTTTCTTTTGGGAGCAAAAACCCTCTGCTTCTGTTGGACGGGCTTCTTTTCAGGGTCTACGTTTAAGCTGTGCTGGATGATATCTGCAGGAATCCCCGGCATATCTTCATGGCTCCATGCGAATACATAGAGGTTTTTTTTCAAGAAGTGAATGAGTAGTTCCTTCGTTTTTGGGTTTAGATTCGTCCCTACTTGAGTCGTTTTCGATGGATCTTCTTCGACCAATTTCACCGTTTCTAACTTCTCCATGATTTCAGCGGACTTATCCTCGATCACCCACGTATGGTTTTTGGTGTATATTTTGTAAATAAACACCAAATATTTTGATGCCCCCGGCTGCATTAGTGTTAATATTAGCAAAGCACTTACTTTATTATTAGCTACTATAGGTCCCTCAAATTTTTTTTTTTGGGGGGTTGGGCTATAGTAACATTTTATAAATGCCACTATAGTGGCATTTATTAAATGTTGCTATAGGTCCCTCAAAACCCCCTTTTTTTTCTTTTCTATTTTCCTTTTTTCTTTATTATAGTTGGGCTATAGTAGTGTTTATTAAATGCTACTATAGGTCCCTCTATTTTTTTTTTGGGGCTGGGCTATAGTAGCATTTTACAAGCGCCACTGTATGCCCTTGTACGACAAGGGCCTAGAGTGGTGTTTATTAAACGCTACTATAGGCCTTTTTTAAATTTTTTTTTTTTTATAAGTCCTCAATAAAAATAAAT
Organism: Quercus variabilis; assembly: GCA_030445155.1. NCBI lineage: Eukaryota > Viridiplantae > Streptophyta > Magnoliopsida > Fagales > Fagaceae > Quercus > Quercus variabilis. The sequence continues at coordinate 42,326,281 of CP129453.1, read as the reverse complement.
AAATAAATAAAATAAATAAAAAAAACCCACAAAAAAAAGTGCCTATTGTGGCATTTACTAACGGACTCTCAATTTTTTTCTAGGGTTGGGCTATAGCAGCATTTTATAAACGCAACTATAGGTCCGTGTAAGACAAGGGCCTATAGTGGCGTTTATTAAACGCTACTATATGTCCCTTAATTCTTTTTTTATTTTTTTATTTTAGGTGGACCATAGAGGTGTTTGGTAAACACTGCTATAGGTGGCTTTTTTTTTTTTTTTTTGGTAGTGATAGCTACTACTAAAACGCTCTTTGTTTTAAACTCTTCTTAGTGTAAGCCTGTAAGAGTAATAGCGGGATAGTGTTTGCACATTGTATAGTGAGACTTAGGGTAGTAAATATAAGGATTTAGGAGTAATGGGTAATCAAAACCACTTAAAATCAAAAGAGAGAAGCGGTGAGTCATTGGGTCTAAATTCTAAATTCCTCTTTCCTATCTGAAAAGGACTATGTGAGAGATAAAAATAAGGAAGTAGTTGTAAAACTGTAATGTAAATGAAGGTGGTGAAGGGAATTAGGATATAGGGAATTGGATCAGACTTAGCCAACACTGAATTGAAAATTTGGGCAAAGGCTTAAATGTATTTTTCCTTCTTCTTGTGATTTGGGTATTTTTGGGGAAGATGGAGTGAGTGTGACCATCAGGTAGAGAGGGTAAAAAATTGTGACTTGCGTTGCGTGTAGTTAATAACTTATTAACTTTTGTTTTATAATTGTATTTTTAAGATTCTCATTTTTTTTTTCATTTAAATTTTAACATATTTAATTATATTTTCTTGTCTTAATTTGAAAATGCACTTCGTAGTGATCAAAACTTTTATGTCTTTTTTAGTAAAATATTATTACTTATAAAACGATTATACATTTATATTTATGTTTTTATTTTTATAATTATAATTAAAACATAAAATTATTTATAACATTTTTAATTTGATAATAAATTGGTTCAACTACAATCAAACCAAAAAACCAAGAACCAATCTCCATTCAAGTTTTATGTCAGATCCAATTTTTAAAACCATACTACTCTTGATGTTACTTAGTGAATAAAAAAAGTATAGCTATAGTTTAAGCTATAAATAATAGGTAGGCCTTAAACCCCAAGAGGGTTGGCCTAGTGAGATTTATGAAGTCATGAGTTCGAAACCTCTAACCAATAATGGGGCCACCTTCAAGAGATTTTTTCATGTATTTAATGTGTGTGGGATAGGGAGACCACACATACCCAAAGGAATAATTAGGCCCTCGGAGTGCTATAGAAACCCCCCATTAATAAATATATAAAAAATCAAAAAACTTGTAGGCATTAAGCTATATAAGTTATTGGGTTAGAATGGATGAAACAGTGATGGTTTTTTAAGTCAATATGTGATGAATATTTATATTTAGTTTTTTATTTATAATTTGATAGTTTAGAGTTTGAATCTTGTATGTCTTCATTGAAAATAGGCGCTAGTTAACTTACAAGACTCTTGACAACATGTATATGTAATTAGTCCTACTTGCTACTGTATTATCACAAATGTTGGATACTTTTTTATTTTATGTGGGCCATGTTAAAGAGTTTCCTTAGTACAATTGTTTAAACCATTTTAGTAAAGTTTTGACACTACTTTAATAAAAAATATATAAAATTGTCAAAAAATTTAATTTCTTTTTTTTTTCCATAAAAAATTTCTAAAAATATATTCTATACTAATGCTTTTAGGACATCCATTAACATTTCCCATTATGTGTGTGTGTGTGTTGGGGGGGAGGGGGGGGGGGGGGGGGTGGTGTTGTGGGTTAAATGCCTTACAATTAAACAACGAAACATAAAAAAATTTTGGCCTTTGAATTTTAATTTTTCTGCTTCTTTTTTTCCTATTTCTTTTTAATCAATATAATTTGAATGGGAGTAAGAGTTATTGGTGACATTTCCATATAAATTCAATTTCTTATTGAAAATTTATGCATATTAATATATGCTAATGGATGCTTTCCTTCATTTTTTTTATTTATTGGAAGTCTTAAGGGAAAATGAAATGCTAAGCTATCTAACACTCAAATGCAAGTCAGGAAAATAAAAACCTTTGAGATTTGAGTTGTCCCATAACTCTGTAGGTTTCGTAATAGCAAAATGCCTATTGGAAATTCCCCAATTAACCCACAATTATGAAGAATAAGAGAAGTCATGGAGGACATATTTGCCAACTGATTTGGCATAGGAGAAAACAATAAATTATAAGACATGAGGGTAGACAACTTGTGGAGTAGTGAAACTTCTGATGGAATTTGACCAAGAAAGAAGCAATAAGACAAGTTGAGATATGTTAGCATGGAAAGATTGCCTATAGTATATAGATGGTATCTGGGAGTAATTGAAGTGACTGTATTTGTAGCTAAGGTCAAGTCCCCGGAGGTGAACAAGGTGGGAAAAGCCGCTCCTAGAGTTGATCGAACCACATACACAAAGACAACTCTTGCTAAGCTCTAAGCCAATCCTATGAGCAACAACTGCTACTTTTGCCTTTAACATCCATGATGCAAACTTAGGCTAATCATTAGGACCTCCACAGGTGGAGTTGTTGACGATGAAAAATGGACAAATAGAAGGGAGACCTCTCATCATTGCGACAAAATTGATGAATAGAAGACAAGGGTTCAGTGAGATAAAAAAGCAAGAATAGGAAAAGTGAGCTCAAAAACATGAAGATGATCCTAGCCTCATAGCGTCTTTTATGTTTTCAACTCTTCGAAATGATTGAGCCAAGATTTTATAGACCGTCAGGCAGATCTTCTTGCGCAATGTTATGCAGAAATGTCTTTTGGCATCAATTAGGAAAAATTTACTGAATAGTAACTTTTTAGGGAAATTTTTGGTGAATAGCAAGCGTTTGAAGTTATTTAGTTATATAGTCTGTTTTTGGAACTCAAATTTGAAAAACTCGAGTTCCAACCCAAAATCGACTTTACAAAACTCGTGGTCCAACTAGTATAACTTTGATGTGGAATTAAAAAAAAAAAAAAAAAAAAAAAAAAAAAAAAAAAAAAAAAAAACACATGGAACTCAAGAGTTTAGCAAACTCAAGTTCCATGCCATTAAAAAAATTTACCCAAATGGATCTCGAGTTTAGTAAACTTGATTTTCATTAGGGCCTCCATAGGTGGAGTTCTTGAAGCTGCAAAAAAATTAAAAAAGAATTCAATGAGAAAAGAATAAGAATGGGAATGGGATCCAATTAAACTTGCAATGAAAGAATAATAATTATTGCCTTGTCTGCTAACTTGGGATCTAGAAGGTGATGGTTATGATGGATCTAGAATAATAATTATCCAATTCCCCCATCTCTTCTCTTTGTCAATTCCCTCAACAAGTTTGTAGCAAGGAACTGGTAACCAAAAATCGAATATGCACTATGGCAAGTTTCTTAATTCTAAAACTAAAAGTATATATACAATTCCTTTAATCAAACATGTAAGATATAAGCAAAAATATTTCATACAAATTTATTGTTCATTCAATCCAAGCACCTCATTATATCACAGTTATAATAATAATTCCAAAGCAAATGAGCTACCCTCCAATTATCATATACATGAGGTACAAAAACAATAAATTACCATCCAAAGTTAAAAAAGGAATTTTCCATTGCACCCAACACAATTTCATCTTTGGAAGAAATCTGTTATATTTTTCAACATTTTAATTTTGAAGCCACAGCCACCAGATGCAAAATTTCCTGATACATTTATATAGCCTTACATTGCCTCACTCAATGCCTAGAGTAAAAGTACTTACTACACAACTAGTTGCTAACTTATGATCCAAATCCCTTTTCTCCATTTCAGTTCGACACAGATAAAAAGAGCATTTCTCCATGACAGACGTACTCGGAACGATCATTCCATTTTGGAATATGGACTACATGTTCCACCCTCTAATTTTTTTTCTACCTTGCCCCTCGCATCTATTTTATGCAATTTGCGATCAGTATTAACATCTTCAGGTTGTTCTTGCTTTAGCCCAAATTGTTGGAGGACACAATTAGGTATGTGGAACTCTACAAGACAAAAATATATAAGTGAAATTTTCAACCTCCACACATTACTTCCCTTAATGAGAAAATTAGGAGGAATGTGGCTCAATTCATCCGCATATGGCTCCCACTTAACCTACAGTAGCCACCAATAAAAGTAACCACGTTAAGCAATTTTCTCATAATTTGCATAACTAGTACAGTAGAGGGCAATGAAATAATTTTTTTATGATTTTGATTATGATGGGTGCAATTTCAAAGACATAAATTGATATAAACATTGTGTAAAAAGTGTTATACCTGGTTGGGCCATGTCATGACAATTTGATTGCGATATGCGGAAAGCACATGTGTGGGAGTGTTCTTTGTACACTTAGCCCCTACCCAACTACAAGCACGTAACATAGCTTGGACATTGGTTGTTTACGTAAAACTCAAATGATAAAACAATTGTAGCATAACACATCTAATGATAGCACAATAATTATGCAATATATAATTACTTCATGGCAAGAGGAATTGGTGGTGGTGGTGGTGGAACATAAACACCCTCTGGTGGGGGCACCTTCCGTGGGGACATATGTGGGAACTTGGCATATATCTACAATTGGACCAAAATCAATGCTCCACCAATTTGCTTTGCTGTCTTTTTGGTTGCCTTGCACAATTGTCTGTATAACCATGATAGGGCTGCACTACCCCAACTATACTTGCGTGGATTATGAAGGTTCTGTGTGAACTCCAACCATATGAGATGGACCCTATCTCCAGACTTGTCAACAAATACCATATCCCCTAGTAGGGCTAGTATATAGTAGTAAGCATACTAATGAACCTGCATCTCATTAGCAACAAGAGGCAGCGATTATGCAATTCGGTCAACAAGCACTTTTATTTGAATCCTTGACCATCTAGCACGATTTTATTTTCATCTGGAATTTGAATTCCAAGCATTTCAACACACATAGTTTTCCAAGTTCTTTTAGTGGACCCAACCATTGCCTCACCCTTGATGGGCATCCCCATTATAACTTCCACATCTTGCAACATGATCGTCATCTCACCATGTGGAAGGTGGAAGAATGGGTCTCTAGGCACCATCGCTCTATAAATGCAATGATTAATGCATGATCAAGCTTTATGGATGGGACCATATGCAAACGCTTTAAACCAAGCAACCTCACAATGGCAATCACACGCTCATATAACATAGGATCTCTATGTGTCAACTCTTCATGGCAACATCAACAACTTAGTGTGCTGGAAGGATCCTGAAAATTTTATAACAATAGATAAATATCTTATACTTCAATCAAGGACGTAATATGCCATTAAAGAACAACTCAACATCCAAAAGCAATAGTATAATCTATAAGTTTATTTTCAAATCAATTTCAGTTGTAATGAATTTATTTATTACTACTTTAAATTTATACTAGTGCGATTACTCCTTCAAAGGCTACAAAGCTCAAAACCCATGATGGAATTCTTTATCTTGAACTTTGAAGCTAGGCGACTTCTCACACAAAAACTATATTGTAGTGGTAAATTAAACAACCATAGTAGTTAACTACTCAGATTTATCATAGCATGGGGAGGAAAAAAGTCAAATGAGAGGATCACATATCAAGTCTAAAAGTAATTTAAGATACATCACCAATTTAGGAGGGAAAGGGAAGATGGTGGGAGTAAATCTACAACCCAACAGTTTCAGAATGCAGCATGTGTAAGGAAACATATTATAAACATGTGACTGATGTGTAAACAGTGTTACTTTAGACGCAAAATGATATCCTACTCCTTGTTAGTTTCCATGGATGTGGACAGAGGTTTAAACCAAATAGCAAAACAATATAAAATATAATTTCAAAGTCATAAAGAAAATAAAATTAAATCTCCTATGGTTTATCCATGTCAGTTTTCTTTTATCACTTCACAAAAAAGTTAATAAATCACCAAATAACATTATGCAAAAACTTTTACTTGGCCTCCTGGGTTCCAAAGTAACTTAGATCGATGATTCACTTGTTCCATCAAAATGCTATGATCAATGGATCCGAGATCTACTGTCATGCTGCAAAAAGTTTTTATGTCATATCAGATAGAAATAAAAGAGAGGAAAGAAGATACAAGATATATGCATAAATGAGCCAAGTATGAGAGGAAAAAGAGAAGACACAAGATTTAATTAATACCATACATTATAAAAATATCAACTGTATGGGTATGATCTCATGCCCATTGAGCTTTGGGCCTTAGCCTTATTGTATAGTACTTGATCCCATGCCCATTGGACCTTTGACCTCGGTTCGGGCATGCCTTAAAGCCCAAATTGGGCCCAAATGACGTAATAGGTCCATCTTGTCCCGAACATATCAAAAACAAGCCCATGCCAATCAAGTATGACCTAATCGAGAATGTAGTTGCCAAGAACATCCAATGTTCTCGGCATCCCGATATTGCCTTGGGGAGTATCGCTGCAGAACCATCTTTTTAAGGTGGGAACCAATTCCAATGCCATTACCACCATTCCCAACGGAACACCCACTTAGAAATGATGAATTAGACCCCCATCAACATGAGTGAGACCAAGAAGTAATCATAACACCTCCACTTGTCTTAAGCTATAATTAGGAGAATAGAGTGAAAAGTGGAGGCTAGCAATTCTAAAGAGAAAACGAAGAGAAAAGAGTAACCATATCAATAGAGAGGGGAGCAACTCTGTGAGGAAAAAGAGAGGAGTTCGCAAAAACAAGAGTGTACAACTAGATTTTTGAGCAAGGGACTACCTATAGTAGGAAATTCAAAGCCCACAATATAAATAAGTTGTGAGCCCAAGTATAGGTTAAGCCCATTAAAGATACATTTGGGCGCGCATAATTAAGCTATCTGTGGTAATCTCCTACGTAGCTGTGGTTCTGCCAAGACTTACACAGGGAAAATTTTTGAAAGTCAATTAAGGAGTTATGCTAAAAGTGGTTCTAGGAGATCATCTTGGGAATCTACTTGGTGAGAAAGAAGGCAAAATAGGCGTGAAGATAGGGAGCATGAGCAGGAGGAAGGGTAGTCCGGCCTTGGAGAAGGGTAGTATCAAACACACCGAACAACACCAAGTACATCGGGGTGTGAACGCTTTGATGGAAGGGACGAGAAACTTAAACGTTTGCGTAGGTTGGTAAGAAATTTGGAGTTAGAAGCAAGAGGTAGGCGTTAGAGAAGGGATCGCGAGGAGCGGGTAAAAAGGTCAACTAGTGTGGGTAGATGCTATGGGGAAGGGTCTCATCAATCCAGTTCCCATTGACACCAAGATCGATCTCGGGAGTATGCAAACCGGGACTCAATTTCCCCAGAAGGGCAACGACCTCAGAACACTGCCATGGATGCTATGCGCTGTGCATTACGTAGAGCTACTCGATCACCGTTTTCGGGGGACATCGAATGGGCTCCTATATCGAGCAGATTCACCCGGCCTCCATTTAACTCTTATGATGGGAAAACGGATCCAGTAGAGCATGTAAGCCATTATATCCAGATGATGTCGCTACATACTCATAATGACGCACTGATGTGTAATGTATTCCTTTCGAGTCTCAGGCCAACCGCTTTGAGGTGGTTTAATGGATTGAGGAAAGGCTTAATTCATAGCTATGCTGAGATAATCCAAGAGTTCGGTGTCTGGTTTATGACCTACAGTCGGGTGTCGTAGCTAGTGGATGCACTGCTATCTATGAAAATGAGGGCCAGGGAAACCCTCCACAACTACACTAGTCGGTACTAGGAGCTATACAATGAGATCGGCGGAGGCAATGAAAAAAATCGTAATAAGTACTTTTCGATTGGGATTGCCCGAGGACTCCAAATTGCGAGACTTGTTGACAAGGAGGCTTCTCGAGGATATGAGGCAGTTAATGAGGCGTATCAAAGAGTATAAAAGATTGAAGGATGACCGGTAGCAGAACAAAGGTAAGGCTCCGATCACAAGTCAGCCTCGACAAGGAGGTTTTCAGTCAAGGCCCTGGAAGGATTTGAGGATTCAGGAACCAAGCGCTTAGGTGGGGGAAGTGAACATGACATTCAAGAAGCCGATGCACAGGATCGTGGATCTAATCAAGAATGAGCCATACTTTCGATGGCCAAACAAGATAGGAGGTGACCCATCAAGGAGAAATCAGAACCTGTACTATACTTACCATAGAGATAAAGGGCAGACCACTAAACAATGCAGGGTGTTGAAAGATCATTTAAAGTAGCTGGTAAAAACGGGGTATTTGAAAGAGTTTGTGGTGGACCTGAGGAATCAGGAGGCTGTGCAGGGAACTCAACCTCGAGGGAATCCTCTCCCACCCCCATTGGGTGTGATAAAGGTCATCCATGTAGCTTCAAGGAGTACCCTAGTGTCCAAAAGGAGAGGGGTACTGGTCGTGGTGCTGGCAGAAGGTTGCTCAGGCGAGCAACCCTCCAAAAAGAAGTTAAAGCTCACCTGGGAGCCTATTGCCTTCAATGACAACGATTTAGAAGGAATGATCCAGCCACACAACGTTGCTTTGGTGGTCACGGCCTGGATAAATGGTTTTATAGTGAAAAGGGTATTGATAGATCAGGGGAATGGTGCTGAAGTGATGTATCCCGACCTATTCAAGGGGCTTGGCTTGAAGAATAAGGATCTCTCTAAGTATGACACATGCCTGGTGGGATTTGATGGCCAGATGGTGATCCTAGAGGGGCATATTTCACTTCTTGTAAATATGGAAGGTAAGGAGGTAATGGTGACATTTATAGTGGTCACTTCATTTTCTCTATGTACGGCAATCCTTAGAAGACCATGGATTCATGTAATGAGGGTGGTCCCATCCACTCTCCATGTGAAGGTCAAATTCCACATCGAGCAAGGTATTGCTATAGTAAGGAGAAACCAGCAAATGGCTAAACAGTGTTTGGTGGCCGCTGTTAACCGATAGATCAAATAAAAGGAACCAGCTGAAGAGTTTCCCTTATAGCAATTACAGGAACCGCAGGTGGAGATGGGGGCTAGTGGTGCCGAAGAGCTAATTAAAGTAAGGATACTGCTAGAAGATGATAAGAGTTTCCAAATAGAAGCAAGTATGAAGGATGAGGATAGGGTGGGGATATTGTTGTTTCTTGTACAGAATGTGGACGTATTTGCTTGGAGCCCGTATGAGGTGCCTAGGGTAGACCCCGAATTCATAGTTCACAAGCTTAACGTGGACCCATTATTCCCTCCCAAGAAGCAAAAGCCGAGGAAATCGGCTAAGGAGCACGTCGAAGCTGTTAGGCAAGAGGTCAAGAAGTTGAAGGAGGTAGGGGCAAATGGAAGGTTTGTGTTGATTTTACTGATTTGAACCGAGCATGCCCAAAAAACCCATTCCCTATGCTGAAGATTGATCAACTAGTAGATGCCACGTACGGGCACCCGAGGATGAGCTTTCTAGATGCTTTCCAGGGTTATCATCAAATTTTCCTGGCCACCAAGGACCAGAAGAAGATGGGATTCATATCCCCTGATGCCAATTTCCACTATACCGTGATGTCGTTTGAGCTAAAGAATGCTGGAGCCACTTATCAACGGATAATGACGAGAATGTTCAGAGATAAGATTGGGCATACGGTAAAGGTATACATTGATGATATAGTGGTTAAAAGCAAATGGCAGGCACAGCATATTGATGATCTTAAAGAGGTGTTTAAAGTGCTCTAACAACACAAATTGCGCCTCAATGCTGACAAGTGTGCTTTCGGGGTAGGGGCTAGCAAGTTCCTAGGGTATATGATCACAAATCGAGAAATAGAGGTCAACTCCGATCAAATTGAAGTTGTAGAGTGCCTCAAGCCGCCAAGTAATCCTAGACATGGCAAAACGGGCGGGGCAGGTCAAGCTCGGGTCAGGTTAATCGAGTTAGCAGGTCAAACAGGTTGCAGGTCAAAACAGGTCATTTTTAAATGGGTCAATCGGGTCATGAGTCAAGTCGGGTGGCAAGATGAGTCAAGTTGACCCGTATTTTTCAAATAAGTTTTTTTTTTTTTTTAAATAGATACAATCTGTCAATTGTTTATGAGTTCCTTAACTGTGATTAGATTCTCACTGGTGATACTGTTAACAGTTACCAATTACCATTAAACACTTGATACCTAAATTTAGTGCAACCCCTGTTCTAGCTTTCTAGAAACTAATCTTAGTATAATCTTCGATCTTTTTAAAGTAGAAAAATAAAATGAAGATGGCAAGTAAAAAATGACAAACTATAATGGAGTACATAACATAATAAGTAAAGAAGAATAAGTAAACATTTTATAAAAATTGCACCTCAATCTTAATCTACTTAATGTTTGTAGATATGTCAAAATGGGTAGGTTAGGTTGAGTCAATCGGGTTTGCGGGTCAAACGAGTCACGGGTCAAAATGGGTCATTTTTAAACGGGTCAATCAGTCTACAGGTCAATTAGGTTGTAGGTCAATCAGGTCAAGTCAGAAAATTCTGACCTGTTTTACCATGCCTAAGTAATCCAAAAGAAGTCTAAGTACTGACCGGTATATTAGCTACACTTAACCGGTTTATTTCTAAGTTTGCCAACCGCTACATCCATTTTACCAACTTTTAAAGAAATGGAAGAGATTCCAATGGAATGAGGAGTGTGAAAATGCATTCCAGGATTTAAAGGAATATTTGACGCAAGCACCTATGTTAATGGCCCCAAAACCCAGGGAGGATTTATTCATGTATCTCTCGATGTCTAAACATACTGTAAGTGCCGTGCTTTTGAGAGATCAAGAAGTGAAACAACCACTATATTATGTCAACAAGACATTGGTTGATGCTAAGACGAGGTACTTACCTCTGGAGAAGTTGGTAATAGTGCTAGTACATGCTACAAGGAAGTTGCCTCATTATTTCCAAGTTCACATTGTCTATGTACTAATCGAATATCCTTTGCAATCGTTGTTGAAGAGATCCAACGTCAAGGGCAAAATAGGTAAGTGGGGAACTCGCCTAGACTCCTTTGACATTAGGTACAAACCAAGAAATTCGGTGAAGGGTCAGGTTCTTACTGATTTTTTCGCAGAGTTTTCCCCGAGGAGGGAGATGGAAGTGGTTTGCCATGTGAAGGTCCACTCGTGGAAGGTGTTTATGGACGATGCATCTAGCGCCATGGGAGTTAGGGCTAGAATTGTAATCATTACTTCGGAAGGGATAAGATTGGAACATTCTTTTAGGTTGGGTTTTAGGGCTTCCAACAATGAAGCTGAGTATGAAGCCTTGCTTGCCGGATTGAGAGCTGTTCAGGATATGGGTGCTCAAGAAGTTGAGGTTTATTCAGATTCCTAGCAAGTGGTTAATCAGGTGCAAGGTAGTTTTGAAGCTAGGGATCCCCGAATGATGAAGTACTTGCAGGTGGTAAGGCAGGTTATGAACCAATTTTTGAAGGCAAAGGGGGTTCAAGTGGCTAGGGGGCATAATTGACATGCAGACTCTCTAGCCACTTTAGCGTCATCACTAACCGAGGAGGTACCTTGGTTAATCAAAGTGGAGTTAATGGTAGAACCAAGTATAAACACAAAGGTAGGTGTTTCAGTGGTGGCAACATTCGAGCCATGCTGGATGGACCCAATCATTGACTTTTAGCCGAGGATCGAGTGCTGGATGATGAAAAAGAAGCTAATAGGGTACGCAAGATAGCTGCTTAGTACTGGTTATCAGCGGACCGTAAGCTATACCGAAGGTATTTTCAGGGGCTGTATCTTCTATGCTTTCACCTCGACAAAGTTAATGAGCTCTTGATCGAAATCCATAAGAGGGTGTGCAGCAGTCATGTTGGGGGACACTCATTGGCACACTGAGCAATGACCTAAGGATTTTAGTGGCCACAAATGCAGAAGAATGGTGCCAAATATTTGCAGAAGTGCGAACAGTGTCAAAAGCACGCCCCGTTAATCCATCAACCAGCAAGAAGTCTGAATCTCGTCAGTAGCCCATGGCCTTTTACATAGTGAGGGCTAGACATTGTCGGTCTATTCCCTTGGGCTACGGGTAATTGCAGGTTTGTTTTTGTGGATGTGGACTACTTCACTAAGTGGGCGGATGCTGAGGCATTGACTAATATCCAGGACGTAGATGTTAAGAAGTTCGTGTGGAGAAACATAAGGTGCCAGAGTTCCTGGTATTTGATAACGAGTTGTAGTTCGATAGTAAAGCCTTTCGCAAGTTCTGTAGCAATCTCGATATCAAGAATAGGTATTTTACCCCAGCATATCCGTAGAGTAACGGTCAAGCAAAGGCCACTAACAAAAAAATCATAAATAGATTAAAGAAAATATTCGAGGGCACTAAGGGTAAGTGAGCCGAGGAGTTGCCCAACGTTTTGTGGGCATACCGGACGACTCCCAGAAGATCCACAAGAGAAACTCCACTTTCTCTTACATACAGATTAAAAGTAGTCATATCGGCCGAGGTGAATTTGTGTAGTGCTTGGGTTGCAAGATTTGTCCTTACCGAGTACGATGAATTAATGGTGAAGCATTTGGACCTGTTAGAAGAATGCTGGGAATTGGCTACCATACAACTAGCAGAGTATCAACATAAGTTTACCCGGAGGTATAACAAGGATGTGAAGAGGAGGGAATTCAACGCTGGAGACCTTGTACTTCAAAAGGTGGTAGGAAATACACAAGACGTCAATGTAGGAAAGTTAGCCCCGACCTGGGAAACGCCTTATAGAATTACTGCCATTGCTGATGCGAGAGCATACTATCTGGAAGACTTGAATGAAAGACCTCTTCCCCTGGCCATGGAACGTTCACAATTTGAAGAAGTTTTATCACTAACCGTTAGTGCACATGAAATGATTAGTGTGCACTAATGGTTAGTAATAAAACTTCTTCAAATTGTAAGGTTTCCACCTACTCTTGGTTCAATCCTAATCACCGAGCAGGTGGAAACCTTACGTCAAATTATCCTAAGGACTGAAGTCTACTCCCGATTTGATTCTAAACGTCGAGCAGATGGAAACCTTACATCAAATTATTCAAGGACTGAAGTCTACACTCGGTTCAATTCTAATCATCGAGCAGATGGATAACTTACATCAAATTATTCTAAGGACAAAAACCTGTTCCTTAGTTCAATCCTAATCACCAGGTAGGTAGAAACCTTATAGTAAATTTACCTAATGACGAAAATCATGTTCTCAGCTGAGCCTAATCACCTAACAGATGGGAACCTAGCACCTAGTTTCCTTAAGAACAGAAGCCTAGCATTCATTTTCATTAAATACACAAGCATGTGCCAAATTCAATCTTTATTGCCAAGTAGGCGTGAGCTTGGCGCTAATTTTTTTTCTAGATATAGACAACCTCTTTCAGTCCGATCCTGGTCACTGAACAGATAAAGATATAGCCTATCTTTTTGAAGACAAGTGAAAGAGTAGTCTTTATCACCGGTTAGAGACAAGCCTTGATTAGGCTACCTGGTCATTAGGAATGAAAATGCAAGGCATGGCAGAAAATAATAATAATAATAATAATAATAATAATAACTTAATGATAATGTGATAATCATTTATAAATATAGCTAAAGTAAATGTTCGGTCACCATATCTGGATGACTAATCAAATAAAGTAAACGGAAATAAAAATTTAACCATTGTTCTATCACCATAACCTGGTGACTGTAGGCAAACTAAGCAAATAAAAGGAAGAATTGAGAAAAAGTAAAAGGGGGAAGGTAGGTTGAAATCCCAACATCATGTTAAAGGATCAGTAGGCGGGAGCTGGGGTGCGTCATCGATTGGTTGAGGGGTTGGAGGCAGCTGGGTTTGTACATCCTCAGCAGATTGGGCACCAGCATGAAGGTTGCTAGTAACTTCTAGATCAACTAACTCCACGTGGGAGTCAATTACCCGCACCAACTTCCTCATGCTAGGAGTCTCCTTTTCATCAACGGCACCAAAAGAGTCCTGAATAAGGGGAAAAGGGTCCGAGAAGGGAGCCTAGTTGGGATTCATTAAAGGAGAATCGTCAAGAACCCCCATAACTTGCAAGGCAACCATCCACCCATCCCTGAATCCATGTTTTCGAGCTTGGTAAACGATAGGTTCCACAGAGTTTTTAGCATCTATGAAATCTTTGTTATACCATTTTTCTTCACAAACTTCCGGAGTCACCTTCAAGTCGACAATTTCATCAACCTGTGCAACGTTCAAGCTCTCCACCTCTGCCAGTTTGAGCTCGATCCCACCCAGCTTCACTTCTATCTCGGTCAACCTCTTCTCTACTAACACCTTGGCTTTCTCAGATGCGTGAGCTTTCTTTTCTGCAACCTCGACAGCTTTGTCCTTCTCTTTTGTAATGGCCATAGTGACATCCTTGAGGGGCTTCTCTCGATCAGCATCCTCGGCGGCTTCTTTCAGCCAATCATCCATTACGTAAGCCAGTTGGGCAGCCTACAATATAACAGTGATACATGTAATATATATATATATATATATTTCAAATAACAGAAGTAAAAAATATGTACATTAATGCATGAAAGTTGGAATAAAATGCATTATTGCAATAGTGTACCACTGCAATCGAGTAGCCAACGACTTGTTGGAGCCACCTGAGAGAAGAAGTGCATATCTTTGGGCAAAAGAAGGTCCTGCACCAAGCTCTAAGCAACCTTTCCGCCCTCACCCTGCACCCAAGTTTTGACGCTGGCTAACACAGGAAGGGGCTCACTACCGAGCCTAAAGGTGGTCTGCCAACCCACCTCCTATGCAGTAGGTTGAACATTGCCATGAGGCTCTCGGATAGTGATCCCCCTAGACGCTCGGGGGGGAGTTCTTGAAGGTGTGTCCCCCGAGCCCACAGAGGTTGCTTGGTAGTACATTGTCTCTTCCCGAGTAGCCGAAGAGAGGAGGAGGAGAAGGAGTTGGGTTTCTTCCTTGGGGTTCTTACTATTGCGCTGCTAGACGAGCACCGGGCACAAAGTGGTCAATAGTCATTGCCCGTCTGGTTACCATTTCGTCCTCACCGAGATCAGATTTTGCTCCTGAGGAGTTTACTAATTCAGCCGCTACTGGCTTAGCTACTTCAATGGGGGCTGGGTCTTCAGGTCTTTAAACGGGTCAATGAACGAATCGGTTTCTGGAGACTATCTTTGCTAAAGTGTCTTTGAGGGGTACTAGTGATTCCGCTCTGACTATATGAGGACCAAGGTCCTGAGCTTCACCAACTATTAAAGAGGGAGGGAGAAAATTAGCGTGCCGAACGTTAATATATGATAGTAGAGGGATGTCCACCAGCAAAGTCTAGCTAAATGACTACCAAGTATAGTATACTGGGTTACAGCTGAGTATCAGGTGGGATGCCCAAAGTTGTCCATCCGTATGCACGAAGATCTCTGACCTGAGCACAAAGTTGAGGTCCCTCACGTGCACAACCCTAAGGTCCGATTTAAACCTTTTACCTTCTACACCAAATCAACAAGAAAACTAGTTAGTATATGCATAAGTGAAGTAAGTAAAAGTATCAAATTTAAAGCAAAAAAAAGTACTCAGTACCAACCAATGTCAGGTGGCGAAAGTGGGTAGGGGAGCTCATTGGCAAGCCAATTACTGCTCACCCAGACAAATTCTCTTGTTGAGCTTTTGTTGGAGTCAAGAAGGCATGATATAAGCCGTTCCCATACATCCCTAGCTATTAAATAGTAATCGGACCTACAATTGCCGTAAAAACTATACATAAAGTTTATGTCATGATGGTTTAGTTGTAGCCCGTATATTTGGTTTAGTCTACTAACACAACTTACAACTTGGTAAAAATTGGGGGGAAGTTAGTCGGGGCATAGGTCATAAAACCTTAGGGTACCAATTATGAGAGGGTCCACGAGAAACCTAACCCCACCCTCTAGGATAACCATTAAAGGGAAAAATGCTACATTTGGATCAAAGCACCTCTAGAGAGTAATATCACCCTCATGATAGTAGGCAATATCAACATCTCCAGGAACGCCATAGGCTGCTCTAAAATTAGCGAAAGACGCTTCAGAAGCGAGGAGATGAGAATAACCCATTCTTAAACTATAGAGTGAAGAAAAATTGAAAGAAGAGGAAAAAGTAAAGAAGACTTACTATAGGCTCTAGGAAATGATGATCTGGACTGGAGAATTTATGCTCAGGAGAAGTATGCTTGGCAGAGAGGAAGTTAAAGAAGAAAGGATGTAAATAGTGGTGTGAGAAATCAAAAGAACTATTTATAGGGCTAAAATATTTAATGAAGGGGAAGGCAGGAAAATCTTTTTGATTTCTTTTGGTAACCCCCACATGCGTAGCCTCAGTTCACGAACTGTCAGGTTATAATTACTGTTGAATGTGACAGCCTAGCATAGTGCTCTTTTTGAGAAAGCATTAATGGCCATCTTGCTCGTTTAATAACCGATGGTTGGGCTTCTTGGTGAACCCCTAGTGCCATTCAAATTGTCCTTGATTCGCTCCCGGTAGCTAGGCACGAATCAAGGGGGGCTATTGTACGGGTATGATCTTAGGCCCATTGAGCTTTGGGCCCTAGCCTTATTGTATAGTACCCGATCCCATGCCCATTGGACCTTTGACCTCGATTCAGGCATGCCTTAAAACCCAAATTGGGCCCAAATGACGTAATAGGTCCATCTTGTCCCGAGCATATCAGAAACAAGCCTATGCCGGTCAAGTATGACCTAATGGAGAATATAGCTAAACATCCAATGTTCTTGGCATCCTAGTATTGTCTTGGGGAGTATCGCTGCTAAACTGTCTTTTTAGGGTGGGAACCAATTCTAATGCCATTGCCACCATTCCCAACAGAACACTCACTTAGAAATGATGGAATTGGACCTCCATCCACATGAGTGAGACCAGGAAGTAATCATAGCACCTCCACTTGTCTCAAGCTATAAATAGGAGAGTAGAGTGAAAAGTGGAGGCTGGCAATAAAGAAAATGGAGAGAAAAAAGTAACCATATCAATAAAGAGGGGAGCAACTCTATGAGAAAAAAGAGAGGAGTTTACAAAAACAAGAGTGTGCAACTAGGTTTTCGAGCAAGGGACTACCTATAGTAGGAAACTCAAAACCCACAATATAAATAAGTTGTGAGCCAAAGTATAGGTTGAGCCCATTAAAGATACATTTGGGCACACACATCGACTAAAATCCTTTAAATTTACAACATTAATAATCAAAGTAATAATCGAAAATAATGCATATGACTAACATTGCATAATCTTTTAAGGATCCATAACCGACCCCCCCAAAAAACAAAGGACTAAAATGCTTAGTTGTTGTTGTCAAATAATCAAAGTCACCAAACACTCAAAAACTACCAAAATATAATTTATACTACCTAGATATTAATTTTCCACACTCAAAAACCACAAATCTTCACACTTATCTAATAGAATAGTGTGCCCAAATATCTAGTCCATAATCCATTCAATCAATTATATCCTAAACAAACTTAAAGGAATTCCTCAAAAAACCCAAAAAAATTATTCAAAACCCAAACATATTTACAACAAAACCCTAACAAATTTCACAAATAAGTACAATAAAAAAGATCGAGCTTGCCTTATTTTCTAATGGATTGCCACTGCTTGCCACAGCCGTTGAGAGGTTGTCATCTGTTGAGCAAGAGGTAAGGGATGACACGGTGGTGGAGCAAATAAAAGAGACTAAGAGAGGAGGCATTAAGAGAGACAAGGGACTGAGGAAGACAAGGGACTAAGGAAATTGAGGAAGATGCTATACCTTGTTTTGTGTGTGTGTGTGTGTGTGTGTGTGTGTGAGAGATTTTTATGTGACTTGGGAAAAATAAAAAATTGCAAGATGTATTCTACCCTGGAACTCAAGTGTAGTAAACTCGAGTTTGAATTAAAAAAAAAAAAAAAAATTTACCCACTTGGAACTCAAGTTTAGTAAATTTAAGTTCCATCTAGATAATTTTTTAACGGCATGGAGCTCGAGTTTACTAAACTCGAGTTCCATGTGATTTTTTTTTTCTTAATTCCACATCAGAGTGATACTAGTTAGACCTCGAGTTTAGTGAAGTCGATTTTGGGTTGGAACTCAAGTTTACCAAACTCGAGATCCAAAAACAGTCTACATAACTAAAAAACTTCAAACGCATGCTATTCACCAAAATTTTTCCTAAAAAGTTACTATTTAGCAAATGTTTCCCACCAATTAGCAAGGGTGGCAATTGGGTGAGTTGGGTCAATTGTGGGTTTGGTCATAAATGGGTTGGACACACATTTACCCATTAACCCATTTATTATTCATTTAAATATAAATTAAATACTCATTCACCCCACCAAACACATTCTATCCATTTAACCAATTATTAAACACACACACACACACACACACACACTTACAAAGAGTAAAAACATGTAAAATTACCCAAATGCCCTGCAACTTTAAATGACCAAATTATCTTTGGTCCCTCGAAAAATTTTGCTCAAATCTGAGGCATTTGATTTTGCAAATCTAAATGATTTGATTGTTCTAATGTGAATTTGTGTTCTTTTTATAGGAGATAGTTTCCATGGCAAAGAGGAACTGGCAATGATTTTTTGGGAGGTAGAGGGATGTGTTGAAGAGTAGTTAGGGTTCCAACGAGCCTTCGCTAGTGTCAATGGTGGTGGTAGTGGTTTGGTGATCGAATCAATCAATGCCTTGCTTCTCCATCCCAATCGACTTACTCTCTTCCCAACACTAAGGATCTCTCTCTCTCTTTCTCTCTCTGAGTTTGGCTTTTGAGAAAACGTTGAAAAACATGAGTTTTGGTTTTAGTTTTTTTTTTTTTTTTTTTTTAATTTCTTTTAAAGTTCTGGTTTTAAATTTTAGATTATAGATTGATACAATAGTTAACCTGTGGGTTTCCCACTAACACTCATTTAACTTGACTATCCAATGAGTATTTACTCATTGAACTCAAACAATTAATTGGGTTGGGTCAAGACTTATCGAAATTAAGTGGATCATGGATGGTTAATGAGTTTGGGACAAAATTGACATCCCTAAATTTATGAGCGTGTCTCACTTTAGTTCACACCATCTACGTAAATTGTGGGGGTAGACATGGCATACTGCCCTATTTCATTGGTAGAATTTTTTTTCTTTTTTATCTTTCAAGTCTCTCATAGGTTGGAGTTTAAAGGGACTTGAAGGCTACTTTCCCTTCTCGACAACTGGGCATGTTCTAGGTGGTAATCCAATTCTTAAATTCATCAACACCTTTTTCAAGATTTGTAGACTTCCTCCTTATCTTAATAGGATTAAAATGGTACTCATACCTAAGTCAATAACCTTGAAATTATTTTGCAATTCTGACCAACCATCCTTTGCAATGCACTATACAAAGTTCTTTCGAAATTACTAGCACTACAAAAAACGTGGCTATAGTTAACCTATAGCTGTGTTTTTATATTATTCACCCTTGGCAATCATGATTTTTACTTGAAGGTAGGGCTACAGAATTGTTGGTTAGGAAATGATCCATTTGATAAAGAGTAAGTAATGGTCATATAGGAATTTTCTCCTGTAAAAATTGACTTGGATAAAGCTTAAGATAGACTCTAATGGTCCTTTTGTGAGAATTGAGACCTAAGGGGCCGCTAATATCTCTTTCAACTTTGTATGGATGAGCTTGTTTTTACTTGATCAAGAGGAGATCAGGAGATGAGGAGAATATATAACTTTTTAAAGTATCACATTTTTTAAATTAAGTAAGAATATACTTGTATATGATAAACTAAATATGCTAAATAAGCATACGAAAATAAATTTGATCCAAACGCACATCTATATATATATGTGTGTGTGTGTGTGTGTGTGTGTGTATGTATGTATGTACATATGTATGTATATATTAATAGGTAAAGTTGAGAGAAAATTCAGTTAGATTTCAATTGGATTCTCAATTTTGTGCCACTTGTTCTAGCCAAAATTCAAAAAAAAAAATCTAATTAGATTATAAATTGGAGTCCAATTTTGTGCTAAAATAAATGATGCATCAACATTTAACACAGAAGCCTAGAAAGCCACAATGATGGTTCTTATTGGCCTAAGCAAGAACATCTCACTTGCACACTTTTATTGGCGAACTCAATAGAGTCTAGAGCCCTTCTAAACTAATACCACTACTAGAATTGAGGAGTCCAACGAGAAAGACTTTAAAAGTAAAACCTCATCTACTCCTAATTCTATATCGTCATCCCATGTCTCCTCCTTCTTCTCTCGCAACCTTTACCAACTAGATCCACACATTGCCCTTTCCTCCTCCTTTTGGATTTCTCAGAGCAAGCTGGGGTTCAAACACAATATTCAATCTCACTCTTCCTTGCTTCACATTCTCATACATTACCGCTTCATTGGTGCCTCCAAGAAAATTCCAATCTCAATGATCAGTTCTTGTTGTTAACCTAATGACGTTGCCTTCATCTTGGACTTCTTGTGCTACATGAATCGCCAAAAAAAGATAAAATTTTAGTTTCAGTTCTCTTTAGAGCTGTAACATGCTATGAATGAGACTTTTTAGGTTGCTCCAAGTGAGCCAAAATGGTTTAAGTTATATATCGTAGATCCTACTTCTACAAACACACATAGGCACACAAACTAGAGTCCAATAGAAGTAAGACTGTTTTATCAAAAAAAAAAAAGTGCACATATCTATGTACGTAACTCTTTAGCTTTTTGGATGGGGATCCAATATGTATTGGGTTGATGCTATGCCATATGTGTATTTTGCAAAAATATGAATTAAATATGGTAATAACATTTGGTTTGAAAATAAAGCAGAAATGTTAGAATCCATGCACAAATTGCGATTCTTTTAAAGACATTTTTTTGCAGCATTGCTGTATTTTGGTGCTTTGAGAATCATTAAAAGGTGTCTTAACAAGGGCTTTTTTGTATTTATTTGATGTAACCATGGTTTTTCATGTGGATATCATTTAAATAGATGAAAAGTTCAAATGGATAAAACCTTGTGGAATAATTTACTATAATTTATTTCTATCATTATTATCACAGTGACACAGCCACATGAGGTTCATGTTGGACAAAGAAAGATAGAACAATTTTTGGCTGTTTACGTTAAATTTTGTTGTTAGAGATGTTCGATTCATATTGCTTTTTTCTTTTTTCTATTTGTATTTTGGATGTAAATTGTATTCCTTTTGTTAAAAATTCATTTTTAAAAATTATCAACGTGAAAATAATAATAATAATAATTATCAAACATGTTAAGTCCTAATTTCTATGAAAGGCACAAATACTTATTAAACACGTTCGGTAGATTAATAAAAACTGTACAGCTCCCATACAACACTATAACTTAGATTCTAACGATGAATTTGTTAAAGAAAAAGTATTGAAAAATATTTCAGTAATTAATCAAGGTATGACACCGATGAGTTTCTTTTTTTATAGACTTTCAACCTATGACGTCAACTTCTAATCATTGTACTCAATATCATCAAACCAAAACACCAATTAGTTCATTTAAGCAAAAAATGAACCCCAAATCTCTTATTCAACCATCAAAAATTTTATCAGTTAAGCTAACTGAAACCCACGAGACCAAGGAGTCTTAAGGTTAAAAAGAAATGACTGAATCCATTAGGTCTAGCAATACCCTAAAACAAAAGCTGATAATGCAACCTAATGAGTGGAGATCAATGGTTTTGTATAGAACTTGCTTCCTATTAAATTTTGATGGTGTATAATAATGGAAACTATCTTTTAGCTTCCAAATAGTAAAAGTTATGCAAGCAAATTACCGGCATTAGCTTAGTAAGAGGTTGAACCATGGTATCGAAATCATAGTGTCCCTTGTGCCAAGTAAAAGGATGATTGAATGTGCTAGCTTGATGATAACACACACAAGTTTCATCTAAATTTGTTCTTAGCTTCGTTGTACATTACAACACCAACAATCATGAGCCTGTAGCTTGCCATCCCAATAATTGAAATTTGGTTTTTAACTATCAAAATTGAAATAACCATAGCAACAATAATCTCATAGGTTGATGAAGCATTCTATAAACTATAGCTTATAGTAATATCTAAATTACACCCAAAAAAAAAAAATCTAAAAAATAAGAAATTAAAAATAAACCAAGATTTCTTTGAATCTTTTTTTTTTTTTTAAGCTTTTAGTGTGTTTAGATTAAGATTTTGTAATTTGTTAAAAGTAGACAAAAATATAATCATATATGTAAGGTTGAATTTAATCAACCATTTAATTGGCTTTATTCCGTGACCAATTTGCTTGTAATTTAGCACTTAGCAACCCTGTATTTAGGTAGGAAAAATGTAAGGGTAGTGTGTGAGAAGATGTGAAGAAAAGCTCAAGAGTGTGTAAGAAAAACAGAGGTTCGCGGCTAGGGCTCGCGGGTGGATCGCGACTGGCAAGCCGCCAAAAGCTGGCACGTGAGAGGCACGCTAGGAAGCTGAAGGGTCGCGCCAGCTGTCACGCTACAGGACAAAAGTTCCAGACTGGCCAGGCCGTTCCATCGTGACTTGGACAAGCCGCTAGACCAAGTCGCCAACTTGCCTTATTTGGCAAAAACTGACGCTTTGCATTCCCTTCTTACCCTACTATATATACACCCTTATACCCATCATATTGAGAGAGCTTCCAGAGAAAATTTTGTGAGAGAAAACCCTAGAGAAAAACAAGATTGCCTCATCCCCACTCTTCATCTAAAGAGACTCTACAAATTCTTCTACTCTCTTCCTCTCCATTGTCATACCCTTGAGAGGTTATTTATCAAACCCTTATCTCACCACACCCACGTCTGTGAGAAGGTCTATTTGGTACTTAGGGAAGCAATTTAGGAAGGAACCAATATACATTGGTTGATGCTATGGTCAAGTAGCAGAATCCAGTAAGCTAGAAAAGAAAAAGGTTCGGCGTAACTTCGTTGGAGCAAAAAGCTTGAAGGGCTTAGGTACTTGAGTTGATTAGGCTTGGAGGGTCTATTGCTGTTCATGTATCCCAACTACATTTTCTAGTGAATTATTGACCGCTTGGAGGGCGGCAGAGAGGTTTTACGCCGAGGACTTCGGTTTCCTCTTTGATAACACATCAAGTGTTGTCCTTGTGTTTGCATTTCTCTTCCCTTTATCTTTACCATTTAATTACTGTTGTGTGTGTGATTACTTATGGTTTAGATTGTGTCTCTATTCCAATATAAGCTATTTATCATTTTCCGCACATAAGTTGTTTGTTATATAGCTTGTATTGGTATATTTGTATTTGGGGGTCTAAACGTTCAAGGGTGTTTCATACCCATATTGAACTTTCAATTGGTATCAGAACGGGTGCACTCTTTGTGGTTTGATTACCTGAGTGCGATCCTAGACCCCTTGGCTATGGATGATGCTGTAAAAAGGGGCATGCTGAATTGTGGTTTAAGTGTTTGTGATAATAACTCTATGAGTATATTTAAGGGATGCTTTAAAAATGAACTCTTAGAGCTAATTAAATCCAAGAAAAATGCTGAAATATTTTGAAAGCAAGAACCACATTCTTCACAATAGTCTATGTGAGTCTAACTATTTGATTGAGAAATACAAAAGAAGAAATAGATCATTGTGTGAAAAGGTTGATAATCTGAAAAAGAAAATTCAATCTAGAATGAGCATGGAGAATAACAATGAATTTTTGTTTGATGGTCAAGAATGCTTGTCTCATGCTTGTATGTTTGTGCACACCTCATTGAAGGTATTTAATTCATGTTTGTGATACCTTGACAGTGGATGTTCTCGTCATATGACAGGAGATAAATCATTGTTTATGACTCTTAAAGAGAAAGCATGTGATTATGTGACTTTTGGTGATGGGAGTCATGCTCAAGTTCTCGGGAAAGGGACGGTTGAAATACCAGGATTACCTTTGTTGAAAAAAGTACTATACATCAAAGGATTGAAGGCAAATCTCCTTAGTATTACTCAAATATGTGATGAAGATTTTCTTGTCAATTCTCAAAGAAAGGGTGCATAATCATTGATGAGAAAGGGATTCAAGTCTTGGAAGGAAATAAGACTACTGATAATTGCTATGGAGTAGTGCCTACGGCACCTATTTCATGTAGAAGTGCTCATGTTGATATGCTGAAACTGTGGCATCACAGGTTTGGACATGCAAACTTCAAACAAGTATGTAAAGTCTCTAAACTTGAGGCCGTTGAGGGACTTCCAAAGTTTGGAAAGGTGGAGAAAACTATATGTGGAGCATGTCAAATGGGGAAACAAACAAAAGCAAATCATCCCAAGGTGAATGTGATTGCTACCTTACGGTGTTTGGAACTTCTTTACATAGATCTAATGGGGCCTACAAGGACTAAAAGCCTAGGAGGAAAGAGATATATATTGGTGATAGTTGATGATTTCTCAAGGTACTCTTGGGTGGAATTCCTCATAGAGAAGTCTGAAGCATGTGATAAAATGCAAAGATTATGCAAGAGATTACAAAATGAAAAATGAGTTCCCATAATCAAAATCAGAAGTGATCATGGGAAGGAATTCGAGAATGCGAAATTTGAATCATTTTGTGAAGAGCATGGTATCAATAAGGAATTTTCAACTCCAAAGACTCCACAACAAAATGGGGTGGTTGAAAGAAAGAACCGAGTGATCCAAGAGATGGCTAGAGTCATGCTACTCAACAAAAACATACCTGAAAGGTTCTGGGCTAAAGCTGTGAACACATCTTGTCACATTTGTAACAGAATTTATTTCCGAGCGGGGACAAAGAAGACGTCATATGAAATATGGAGAGAAAAGAAACCCAAGGTGAAGTATTTCAGAGTGTTTGGGAGCATATGCTATATTTTAAATGAAAGGGAAAATCTGAGAAAATTGGATGCTAAGAGTGATGAAGGAATACTCCTAGGATACTCCACAAATAGCCGAGCTTATAGAGTGTATAACAAGCGCACTAAGATAGTGATGGAGTCAATCAATGTAGTCATAGACGACACCATATCTGAAAAGGAAATTGAGGATGATGGAAAGGGGCTCAAACTCAAGAAGGATGAGGATGATGATGATATGCCTTTAAGTGATGATACTGAGAAAGTAACACCCGAAAAGGAGACCACACCTCCTGTATCAAGAAGAGAGACTAGATCAACACAAGAAGTCTCAAGTCCACTCACTCCTCCAGAAATTCAAACCCCAATTTCTCGTGATGAGGAACTCTTAACTTCCAAGAAACCTTCATCAAGAGTGACACTTAATCACCCATCAAGTAATATTATTGGGGATGTGAATGAAGGACTTCGTTTGAGAAAAGGGCTGAAGTATACTGCTAACCATGTAACATACAACTGTTATCTTGCTCAATTAGAACCTAAAAAGGTAGAAGAAGCACTGAAAGATGAAAATTAGGTAGAGTCTATGCACCAAGAGCTACACCAATTTGTTAGATATGATGTGTGGGAATTGGTTCCAAGGCCTGAAGATATACATGTGATCGGCACCAAGTGGATTTTTAAGAATAAAACAGATGAAGATGGTGAAGTTATCAAAAATAAGTCTAGATTGGTGGCTCAAGGGTATACTCAGGTGGAAGGCATAGATTTTGATGAATCCTTTGCTCCGGTAGCAAGATTAGAATCCATTCGGATTCTCTTATCCATAGCATGCATCATGGATTTCAAGTTGTACCAAATGGATGTAAAGAGTGCCTTCTTAAACGGTTTTCTCAATGAAGAAGTTTTTGTTGAACAACCAAAGGGATTTGAAGATCCTCACTTCCCGGGTCATGTACTAAGATTGAAGAAAGCTTTGTATGGGTTGAAGCAGGCGCCAAGAGCATGGTATGACCGTCTCACTACATACCTATTGGATCATGGATTCAAGAGAGGTTAAGCAGATCGCACATTGTTTGTTAAAAGAGATGAAAAATCCCTTCTTGTCTCAAGTGTACGTGGATGATATCGTATTTGGATCCACAATTGATAAACTTGCTCATGAGTTCTCAGAAGAAATGAAAAGGGAATTTGAAATGAGTATGGTGGGAGAGTTGAACTACTTCCTTGGACTTCAAGTGAAACAACAGAGAGATGGAATATTTATTTCTCAAGAAAAGTATGCCAAAAATCTTGTCAAAAGATTTGGTCTGGACTCTAAGAAACATAACTCTACTCCCATGAGTTCCTCGGCAAAGTTGAGCATAGATGCAGCCGGTGTTGACGTTGATCCAACCCTTTATCGGAGTATGATTGGCAGTCTTCTCTATCTCACAGCAAGTAGGCCGGATATTGCATTCAATGTTGGAGTCTGCGCAAGGTTTCAAGCCGCTCCTAAAGAATCCCATTTAACAGCTGTTAAGCGAATCATTCGCTATGTAAATGGCACATCTAACTATGAGATTTGGTATACAAAAGATTCGAATGAGTGTTTGGCAGGATATTTAGATGCTGACTGGGCAGGGTGCATAGATGATAGAAAAAGTACTTCTGGTGGGTGCTTCTATCTTGGAAATAACTTGGTTTCATGGATGAGCAAAAGCAAAATTCAGTATCGCTGTCAACGGCTGAAGCTGAATACATTGCAGTAGGAAGTTGTTATGCACAATTGTTATGGATGCGAAAGCTATTGCATGACTATGGCATTTCTCAAGACATTATGTGTGTGTTTTGTGATAATACGATTGCCATAAACTTGTCAAAGAATCCGGTTCAGCACTCCAAATCAAAGTATATTAAGATCCGCTATCACTTCATTCGGGACTTGGTAGAAGACAAGACAGTATGTCTAGAATTCATCAATACTGACAATCAAAAGGCAGACATATTCACCAAACCTCTTGATGGCCCAAGGTTTGAATCCTTGTGTAAGACAATTGGTGTCGGTATCATTCCTTAAACTCAATCCTCCATGATATCTTATTGTGTTTTTAGTTGCTTTGTGTTTTTTTTTTTTTTTTTTTTTTTTTTGGTGCTATTTTTCTTCTTTTTGTTGATTTAAAAAAAAAAAAAAAAAAAAAAAAAAAAAAAAAAAAAAAAAACTTGTTTTTTGTCAAAAATCCGAAAACACATAAAACGTTGAAAATCCAAAAAGTTTGATCACTTTGTTGAGTTTTTGTCTCCAAGCATGTTTAGCCTTGTACCTTTGTACTAATGGCTCTGTGCATTTAATGAGCTTAGCTTGTCTCTCATGCACTCATATCATTGTGGAAAAATTCTGAAATCTATGTGATTGTTGTAAATAGATCTTCAATCTTGTCATGAATGATTAGTGAATGGTTTTGTTGATCTTGAGACATGCATAGACTCATGCCTATATATCTTCCCACTTTTTATTTTTATGTTTTTAAAGAGCTCTCTAAATATAAATCTCCAAATGAAAAGAGATATAGAGCTGCAAAAGCCTGTCGCACATACTAGTATTTAACTAGGATAAAGGGAAAGCGACCAAAATAAAATGCATGATGCTCAAAAAGCCAAAGGCTAACTCATCAATTGAAATATCACAAATTTATGGCATCTATCTCACTATGAGAGTTTCTTTGCTCAAAAATGGCAAATGATATGTTGAATATGGAGCCAAATGAAAAGTTTCAAAGAATTGTTATCAAGCTCTTGTGGGAGGTCATATATGCATGCTTCTATAATTGAGATATGTCACATTATCTAGTGCTAGTTGTGTATGCCTTGATTGAATTGATCATTAAAGCTTCACATTGGACTAAAGACTCTCTCAATTTTGATATCCACACACATCACACAAGTCTATGTTCAATGAATGCCATATTCATTTGTGTGATTGTACTTGATTAAATGTGTTTTCGCATGCTCAATCTTTGTTGGTCTAACACAAAAAGATTTTTGAGTGTTTTGTTTTGTTTTTGGAAAGTACTTTACTTTTACAAAAATGTAAAATTTTTTCAAAAACAGTGTTGCCCTGTTTTGGCAACTAAGTCGCAGGCTGGTCCAGTCGCATGTACCAATCGCGAGCTCACTCAGAGATTTTTCGCGGCTTACTGGCGAGTCAGTACTCTAGTCACGAAAAAGACTTAGAAAATTTTTCCAAAATTTAAGTTTTGTACTTTTCACGGGTCAGTGTGGCGATTGGTTCGCGGGTGGAAGGTCCAATCGCAAGAGGTACTCAGGGATTTTCGCCGCTCATATCGCGACTATCTCGCGGGTAGACCTTCCAATTGCGAAAAACACTTAGAGAAATTCTCAAGTATCTTTTCTTCATAGTATTTCGCGGCTTAACCTGGCGACCTGCTGGCGACTTGATCCAGTCGCGAAAAACGCGTGTTTTGCATTTTGAAGACAATTTTAAAAAATTTTCAGTTTTCCCTTGTTCTTGTGTGACTGTTCATTGTCTTCCTCATTTTACTCCCACAAACACTCCGAGTTTCTCGTTGAAAATCTTCCATTTCTACATCATTTTCTCTCAAATCTTCAACAAAAAGGTATGGGTTTTTCCTTCCTTACCCCTCATTCTTCCTGATTTGGGCAAAAAAATTTCCGTTGTGTGAAGATGTTGTTATGTATTGTGATTTATCATGTTCGAACATGGGTTTCTGATTTTCGGTTTATACTGTATGTTTGTGCTAGTCAATACACTGATCATCTCTATCTTGTGTACCTATTGAGGTGTTGGTTGTTTATACACACTCATTGTCATGTTTTGAACCTCAATTTCAAGTGTTTAGGGTTTTCTCCATTATCCATGGTATGGCACTGACGCAATGCTAATAATGTCTGCTGTTTTGTTTAGTGTTTGTGTGTGTATTAAATCATAGTGCAGAGTGAAAATGTCTCCATTCAAGCGATCAGCTGTGAAAGGAAGAAGCAGCAAAGGGAAGGAACATGTCAATGAAATTGATGATTTCTCTCCTAGACCAAAGCGGGCTCGTTCCCTATCTGGTGTGTTCGATCCCAACAGGTTTCGATTGTATGCTGCCTTTCAGACTCATGAAAATTACTTCAAAAAGGCGACACCTCTAATTCAAAGAGTCTTTGACCAACATTCTCTATTTGACACCAACATTCCTCAATGGTTTGCTTGTAAGGACTGGAATTATCTCCTCTCTGACCTTGATGATGCATTTGAAGATCTGGTAAAAGAATTTTATGTCAATGCAATTGTTGAAGGAGATGAACTTAAGTGTTGGGTTAAAGGAAAAAGTTTCTCGGTCTCTCCCACATATCTAGCAGAGATTTTGCACATCAACAGGCCAATACTTGGGATCTCACCGGTCTATGATGATCTTCATCCGAATGAAGAATTACTTAAAGCAGCTCTTGGGGACAATCTGGAATTTTCCTCAAATGCGAACTCAGTCAGTGTTTCATCTCTTCCTCCAACATTAAGGGTGCTCACGATCGTCATGTTTCACAACATGTATCCCCCATCCAGCACAGGGTATATAAATCTCGGGCGTGCACTGTTTCTTCATGATCTGATTTCTGATGTCGAGATTGACATCTGTGCTCATATCTTTCATATCCTTCGCAAAACTATTCTAAGAACAGAATCAAGGATGTGCATCCCTTTTTGCTATCTCATCTCACAGATCCTGAAGTGTAAAGGGATCCATCCGTCTGAGAATGAAGTTCCCTGCGCAAAACCATGTCCAATCAACATTCGCACATTCAACGCTAGCATTGGTCATAGCAAGAAGGGAATCAAAACAGAAGCTTCCGCATCCTACAGTGGCTCGCGCTCCAGTTCACTCTCCGTTGACAACAAGCTAGACTCTATTGTAGCTTCTATTCATGAGCTGAGTTCAAAGATGTCCGATCTTACTTCTATCTTGCATCATCTCAACTCTCGATGGGATACGAAGTTTACTTCGATTCAAACTCAATTGGATGAAATTCAAAGAAAGCTAGAAGATCATAACGACTAGCTATTCCATGATAAAAAGGGGGAGATGCTGTTGGCAGGGGGAGAGCTCAACGAAAAGGGGAGATTTCAGCTAACAGATTTTTGTTTACTGTTTTTGTCTATTTTTAGTTTTTATCATAGTTCTGTATCTATCTTATATCTTTAAGCACTTTATGTTGATTTTAATTTATACCCATTGTTGCTTTTGTAAGCTTTGAGGGTTGTTTCTTATTCTTATGCACTGTTTGTAGGCTTTTATGGTTTATGCCATGTATTTGCAAAACTTTGCATATGCAGCCTTTGTGCTTTGTGCTTTGGTACTTGTTAATGCCTTGCATTATCTTAAGTACAACACTCTTGTGCCCGTGTAGGATTGTTCCTAAATGCATATATGTTTGTATGCATTGGTTGAGTGTTGGACTTGCAAATGATACTCTTCAATTGAGTTTATCATTTTTGCATGTCTGGATATTCATTCCTTGTGTGAATGAACATAGTAATCACTTTTGCTTAAGTGACTATTGGTGTTGATCTTGCCATGAATTATTGCTTTTATGCTTATGTTCATTTTTGCTTGATCATGCTTATTTTGCTCCATATGCATATTAAGTTTTCTGCATACAATGATATTGCTATGTTATTGTGTTTCAGGAGTTACTTATTCATATGTTCAAGAGCTTTACAGAATCTAGAGTTAGGTTTAAGTGAGTTTTCCAACTGTTCCCAACTCACGTTTAAGTCTAGAGTCTATTGTAGGGTTTTGTCACGGAATAGCCAAAGGGGGAGATTGTAAGGTTGAATTTAATCAACCATTTAATTGGCTTTATTTCGTGACCAATTTGCTTGTAATTTAGCACTTAGCAACCCTGTATTTAGGTGGGAAAATTGTAAGGGTAGTGTGTAATGTGAAGAAAAGCTCAGAGTGTGCAAGAAAAACAGAGGTTCGCGGCTAGGGCTCGCGGGTGGATCGCGACTGGCAAGCCGCCAAAAGCTGGCACGTGAAAGGCACACTGGGAAGCTGAAGGGTCGCGCCAGCTGTCACGCTACAGGACAAAAGTTACAGACTGGCTAGGCCATTACGTCGCGACTTGAACTCGCGACTTGGACAAGCCACGAGACCAAGTCGCCAACTTGCTTTGTTTGGCAAAAACTGACGTTTTGCATTCCCTTCTTACCCTACTATATATACACCTTTATACCCATCATATTGAGAGAGCTTCCAGAGAGAATTTTGTGAGAGAAAACCCTAGAGAAAAACAAGATTCCCTCATCCCCAATCTTCATCTAAAGAGACTCTACAAATTTCTCTACTCTCTTTCTCTCCATTGTCATACTCTTGAGAGGTTATTTACCAAACCCTTATCTCACCACACCCACGTCTGTGAGAATGTCCATTTGGTGCTTAGGGAAGCAGTTTGGGAAGGAACTAATATACATTGGTTGATGCTGTGGTCAAGTAGCAGAATCCGGTAAGTTAGAAAAGAAAAATGTTCGGCGTAACCTCGTTGGAGCAGGAAGCTTGGAGGGCTTAGGTACCTGGGTAGATTAGGCTTGAAGGGTCTATTGCTGTTCATGTATCCCAACTACATTTTCTAGTGGATTATTGACCACTTGGAGGGTGACGGAGAGGTTTTACGCCGAGAGTTTCGGTTTCCTCTTCGATAACACATCGAGTGTTGTCCTTGTGTTTGCATTTCTCTTCTCTTTATCTTTACCATTTAATTACTGTTGTGTGTGTGATTATTTATGGTTTAGATTGTGTCTCTATTCCGATATAAGCTATTTATCATTTTCCGCACATAAGTTGTTTGTTATATAGCTTGTATTGGTATTTTTGTATTTGGGGGTCTAAACGTTCAAGGGTGTTTCATACCCATATTGAACTTTCAATAGATATTATATTAAGTTGAAGTACAATTTTTGAATTCAAATCAAATCAAATTAATTTATAATTATAGTTTAATTTTGTGCTATGTGTCCAATTTGATTTTTACATGTTGGTGTCAAGTTACCTCCATTCGTAATGCTCAATGTGTAAACCAAATCTACCAAAATGAACATCTTATCATCACAATTATTAATGTTTCCATGCGTAAGCATAGGCTACACGCTAGTTTATAATAATCGGGTAGCTAATATTCAGTGGAAAATCCCATGCTTGATTATATGGTTTAGTAATGAATATATGGGGGGGGGGGGCGGGGGGGGGGAGGAAAGTGTGCAAACAAAAATCAAGAAACCAAATAACAAGTTTTTCAGGAGCCACCGACCTTTTGCATCCAAACAACTATTGCATGTGTAGAACATGATTAAGCATCAGGAACTAAAACAAGAACGAATAATTAATAAAAGAACCGAGTTTGTTAACAGTAAATACAAATTATAAAAGCAGCTACTGAATACAAATTACATATATTCTCAATAATCTACGTGCATGCATGAGAACAAATTTCAAGGATTTTGAGAATACCATTAGATACTTTAGCTAGCTTTAATAACCGATCAAATTCTTCGGTTCTGCATGCAAGCATGATGGGGCCTTGTATCTTTGGTTCAAGCTCATCTGCTTGTGACTGCACAATCAATTCTTGAAATGCTGGTAATGATAGATACTTCACTGGAATTTCGTATCTCTTCTTCTCTTCTCCCACGTACAGACCTATGTAACCTTTTGGAACTTTACGGGTCTTGGAGCTTTTAGTAGAGTCAATTCGATTGTACGAGTTCTTGGAATGATTTAAACCTATTTTTTTAATGAACGTGCTGATTTTCCTACGAACAAAGGTACAAGAGCAATACATAATTGTTCCTCGGAAAGAGAGAGACTAGCTATTGTTTATTCGATTTCAAAGTAGATCCTATAAAAATAAAAAAAAATAAAATAAAAAAAAATCAAAGTAGATAGAAGAGCAGATGCTAATTAAAGGAGGTAGTGAATGCTAAAGGAGATTGTGGATATTAAAAGAAAATTTAGTGAAAGAGATAGTTGACTAAGGAGGAATCTTGTAGTAGTAATATTGTAAGAGTTCCACTATATATAGACTCCTAACTTTCGAGAAAAATTCATATTCTCTCTCACAAACTCACCTCACTGGAACAAACTACAAGACAAAAAATACACGGTCTGGGTGAAAATTTTGGAGTCAACTGACTTTTTCATATTAAAAATCACAAATATAGATTGATTTGTAAAACAAGTTCGTCCTCCACGATTAATTTGACCATTAACAGTGATGTCAAAATGCTTGAGATTTGAGAATGCCTTGCGGCATCAGCCCCATAGAAAAAAAAGCAGTAGCCTAAATTATTGAAATAGGTTATTACTTATTCCTGAAAAATGTGTTACAAGACTTTTTGCCCCTAATAATTTTTTAGAAATGCTAAGTTTACAACATTTTTACAAAATTTTCACAACAAATCATAGGTAGTTAGTTGTTGGTTCAAATTTGAATCTAACACTAAGATTACTTTTTTTGCTCCCACAATAACAACCAGTAATAACCTACTACTTAAGATTTGTTGTAAAAATATTATAAACATATCATTTCTCATTATTTTTCTATTCTATTTTTTTTCTAAAGTAGTATACTGTTGCCTTAGGCCAACTCATCTACTTATCTCTACGGTCTACACAGCAGCAGAAGATATAAATGATAAGATCTAGAATTCCATTCTAATCCACATTCATGATCAGTTGGTCGGTCGTTAAATTCTAATCTGTAATTATTATTCAAGAAGTTTTGAATGGTTTAGTCATTACGGAAGTTCAGAAATGTTGGCTTTGGCTTGAATTTTAACGGCTGATGAGTGGACTAATTATTAAAAAAAAAAAAAAGTTTGAATGGTTTTGGCTTTGGCTTTGGCTTTGGTTTTGAATGGTTTAGTCATTAAAAAAAAGTTTTTTTTTTTTTTTTCAGAGTAAACAATAAATTAAAATTGTGCTTGCAAATTAAGGCACAAGTGATTTAAAGAGTAATACTTTGAAGTTTGAACACAAAAAATGGTTTATGATTTCTTTCATATCAACCCCTCTTTAATTAATACTACTTTTATTAATTAAAGAATGATTTTTTTTTTTTTTGTGTGTGTCATTAAAGTTATTGTAACCTTTTTTTTTTTTAATACAAAATTAAAAAAAAAAAAGTGTATATATATATGTGAAGTTCGTTCCTAAAGACTTCAACTTCAACCCTCACTTACTGGACAGTAACCCTATCAACTATCCTATTATTATTATTATTATTATTATTATTATTATTATTACTATTATTGAATTTTAACCTATGGTTCTGCTCCATGATCAATAATTGCTTTCTATTATCAAGCTAAGGTACTAATCAATTTTTTATATAGAATCTTATATCTCTTATTTGATGACCAATGACTTTACAAGTTGAGTTAACTAGAACTTACCTTTTTAATTTAGTAGCCTTGCGACTTTTACTAAACAACTAGCTTGTAACCTTATGTATATGCATGAATACAGTTAAAGATATACAATAAGATGCATTATATAATTCCTATATATATAATTTAAATATTATTAATAGTCATTTTTATATTTTGTTAACTCTTTAAAAAAAAATTATAAGGACATTATTAGGTATAAAATGTAAATTGTCCAAATTTTTTTTTTTTTTTACGATTCATTTATTCTAAACTCTTTGATTTTTGTACTTAATAACTCACTTAAATGAATATTTATGATGTGGTCCCACATTTGATTCTAAAATTAAGAAATAAAAATATTTAAGAATAAATAAATTAGGACACATTGCACAAAATTGGAACTTTAATTTGGAATTTTAATTTGAGTTTTTCTCAGTTTCACCTACTACTACTACTACTACTACTACTATTATTATTATTATTATTATTATATAGATATAGATAGGACACCCTTATTTTTAATTCGTTAGCCTTGCTTCCAATTTAAACGTTTCACATTCAAAGCTATCATGTAATTTATTTAATGAAGACAAATCTTTTGTCTCATTTTTTGTATTCCATTAAGCATGATATGCTATGTATGTGATTTTTTGCCATTTTAAACCTTGAATAAGCGTTCCCCCCCCCCCCCCCCCATTTTAAACTTTGTTTATTTTATAATAAAAAAAATCAAATAAACATATAGTAAGTTATGATTGATGAAGTATAAAGTAGAATATAAAATTAAGATGGGACAAGTTATTTATATTTTGATTTATCCAATCGAAATCCTTTATTGTCTGTCCTCAGCACATTTAATTTGTAGGGACTCTTTTGAGTGCTATAGGGCTACTAATAACTGTATCATATTGATTCTTAAAAGAAAATTGTATTGTGTCAATCTTATAAATTAATATATTATTTTTAAACACGTGAGAAAAAAAAAGTAATTACAAATTATTTAATATGTGATTGATGTGATATCAATTATAATTACTATCACATTATTTTGTAAGCATTTTATAAAAAAAAAAATTGAGAATGTGAAACTTCTGTTTCTCTCTTTGACTCTCTCTCTCTTAACCCAAATTGACAGCCTGGATTTGAGTGACAAACAACCTCGGCAAAAATTAATCAAGTTGCAGTCTTATGAACATGAAAAAGGTCCATATAAATATTTTAAATGAAAGCCAAATTTGATGAAAGAATTGAATTAGATTGTGTTAGTATTCCACAAATCGTGTGAGTGACGAAATTTTTTGATGAACACATGAGTGACGAAATATGATGCTGCAGCCTGCAATGGAATAATATTATATCATAATCTTTGTCTACTGCTTATATTGCGACTCAATAGTAAAACATATATTGCACATGTTACTACCAAAACGCGTTGGCAAGTAGTATCATAATCTTTGATTTTAGGTACTTTTAATGTTTTTTTAAGCCAAATTAGGTTCCTATTATGATTAAGTATTAATTAGGATTTCTTTTAAAATATATTTTTTTTGTTTGATAAGTTTTACGAAACCCTTTAAATAGGCTTCCAAGTTAGTAACAATTAAGATTCAGTTTACTAAAATTATAGAGTTTCTTTTATTATTTCTCTAGTGGATTTTGTACTCCTTTCTCCTTGTGGATTTGAGGAACTCTTGTAGATTCAAGGTTATTTTCTTGAAACAAAATCTTGTTTTGTTTCTTATCGTTTCCACCCTGCATTTCCACAATTGAATCTCGGGAATATGATTTCATTAAGTACCTAGGCAAGACAGTTACACACGTAAATAAGTATACATAGATTACAATAAGCTCAAAATAAGAGTTACAGATGAGTTGGGAGAAGATCCTATGATTTTGCTAGCTTTGAACTAATCTAACCAGAAAGAATTTGCAGTGAGATAAATAGCAGTGAATATTGTCTTACTCTGGTTCAATGATTGACCAAGCAAATGTCGGCTACTTCTGGGAGCTTCAAGAGATTAAATTCTTACCAAGATAACACAAAGGCACTGCTAGAGCATCGATTGTCAGGACATCCTATGTAGTAGGCATTAGAGGATGCATTAAGCAGAGGAGGGAATGAGAGTGTAATTAACACTCAACAAGCCATATCATGTATTTATTAAATCAGTTAAATAAGTCACATAGACTTTTAAGTAAGTTATGTGACTAAAAATATATGTGGATAGTTGGAGGAACTTTCCCCCAAATTAATTTGAAAGAAAACTTTGTTATTTTCTTTTTTTCAAGATAACTATATACCCACCCCACGACTCTCTATGTTATGTTATGGTAGGTGATGGATTAACTTGTGATTGTGAGTAAGATTACAAAAATTATTAGGAACATCTTAAGAGACGCATGCATTCTATGTGGTTATTTTGGCCAATTCAAACAACCCAACACGAGTTTGTGTGTCATGAATTTTTTGAAGGAATTATAGAAATTACTACTACAATATTGTTGTCGTAAATACATAATGAACCTATATGGGTCTTCTTCTTTTTTTTCTTTTTTTCTTTTTTTGGGTATGCTGCCATATTTGAGTCAAAACACACTGTACATATATTTAAGTCTTAGTTACAAGTGTGTTCAAGAATAACAACTTGTGCTTAACAATTGGTATTACTCTTGCATTTGTATTTTCTTTTTATCTTACCTTATCTTTGTTTTATTTATTTATTTTGAACCTTAAATAAGATAAATACAAAAGATTTTTTCCCCAATAAAGTTTGAAGTAATACAAGTATAATAGTTCAATAGTCATGTTATAAAAGAAGTAT
Source organism: Quercus variabilis (assembly GCA_030445155.1). NCBI lineage: Eukaryota > Viridiplantae > Streptophyta > Magnoliopsida > Fagales > Fagaceae > Quercus > Quercus variabilis. The sequence continues at coordinate 42,289,123 of CP129453.1, read as the reverse complement.
ACCAACCATAATATGCATAAGGAAATCTACAAATGAAAAAGAAAAAAAAAAATCAACTATATAATTAATGTGACTTAAATAAAATAATTATATAATTGAAATGAAAAGAGTCTTCTATACTTTACTGTAACTGTACAACTTCTTTCATGGAAGAATTTGGTTTGAAATCCTCCGTATCCCCACTTTATTGTAAGAAAGAAAATATGATTGAAATATAGTTTAGTAATATACTCTCGCATGAACGAGACTAAAACTTTGTATTGATGCGCTTATTTTTACTTGATCGCAAGGAAGTCAATACTGTACCGGAAGCTGTCCCGGTTTGGTCAACGGTACGATATATTTCGGATACTGGTCAATACCGGTGTACCGTTTCAGGTTTACCGCTATTTTATATATATATATATATAAACACACACTCATTAGGACCATAATAATTTATATATATATATATATATATATATATATATATATATTAGCAAAGAAAATTTATAAGTTTAAAGTTAAAAAAAAAAAAAAAAAATTATCTAGCAAAGATATAAATTATAAATTATATATATATATATATATTAGCAAAGATAATCTATATCTTTGATATGAGTTATGGACAAACAGCCCCCACCTATTCATGTAACCAAACATAGTTAATAAAAAATAGATCAAATGGTGTAGAAGCACCTTTAAAACCCTTGAACCAATTTGTACCATCCATTATTAGGTCAACCGCCTACAATAAACTTTTGCATCCTCCTGTGTCTCATATTCTCAATGCCGCCTCTGTCTGAAGTCTATGGTTTTTACTTTCTCAACGCAGCACAGCGTAGCTTCACAAGATTCGACCTTGTTTTTCATTTTTCTCTCATACTCTCATTGCTGCCTCTATCTGAAGTCTATGGTTTTCACTCTTGCAACGCAGCAAAACTTAGCTTCACAAGATTCGGCCTTGTTTTTCATTTTTCTCATCTGGGTTTTCGAATGGGTAGCCATGTTTTTCATTTTTCTCATCTGAGTTTTCCATTTTTGTTGTTTTCATTTACCGGCCGAAACAGTCGGATTGCGCCGGTTTTTGCCGGTACGGCCGGTACGCAGCCGGTACGACCGGTAATTTTTCCGGTACGAAACAGAGGTGTACTTGTACCGGAGCACTGGCCGGTACGGTATATACCGGCCGTACCGGCCGGTACGGTACGGTATTGACTTCCCTGCTTGATAGTGGGAGAACGTATGAACTTTTAAAGTATCATATTTCTTTTACATCACTTTTATATGTATGATAAATAAAATATGTTTAAAAAGTTGATGAATATATATTTATCCAAACTCACAGTTATAACATAGGGTCCCACGCTTAATTAGATGGTTAATAATGAACAGAAAAGAAAAAAAAAGGAAGAGAAAAAGAAAAAAAGTGCAAACATAAATCAAGAAACAAAATAGAAAGTCCTTCCCTTCAAAAAAAAGAAAAGAAAAGTAAGCTTTTCAAGAGTCAAAGAACTTTGTTTTTTAATACATGAAAGCAACTGATGAATCCAAATTATAAATTCTCAAGTCCAACAATATTCTACGTCCATGCATGAGAAGAGATCAGTTCTAGGATTGTGGGTATACCATAAGATAATACTTTAGCTAGCTTTAATAACTGATCAAATTCTTCAGTTTTGCATGCAAGCATGATGGGGCCTTCTATTTTTGCTTCAAGCTCATCTGCTTGTGACTGCACAATAAATTCTTGGAATGCTGGTAATGAAAGATACTTCACTGGAACTTCATATCTCTTCCTCTCTTCTCCCACATAGAGACCTATATAATCCAAGGGAGTCAATCCCGTACCGAAAGCTACATCAGTTTGACCAGTAGAACGATATATTTCGGTACTGGTCAATACTGGTATACTGTTTCAGGTTTACTATTATTTTTTATATTTATAAATATAAAATATATGAATATATATATATATATATATATATATATATATTATAATAAATATAAAAGTTTACCATAAAACATTACCTCAATTCAGAATAAAATTATTCATGATTTTAGACTTTAGCATCAATTAAAAAAAAAAAAAACATAATATAAAAAAAAAAAAAAAAAAAAAACTTAATTGTTCATCGCATACTAAGAAAACAAATAATACTAATAAGTTAATGCAAGTAAGTTACCATTTTGTCCTTACAAAAATTCAAAAATTACAAAAAAAAAAAAAAACAAAACAAAACAAAACAAAAAACAAAACAAAACAAAACAAAACTTTTTTTATGTACCGGCCAGTATTGCCCGAAATTGGCTGATGTGGCTGGTACATGATTGGTACTGCCGATATTTAAACCGGTACGAAACATTGGAATTTTGATACCGGTATATGTACCGGTACAGTACATACCAGTCGGTACCGATACGGTATCGACCACATTGATATAACCTTTTGGAACTTTGCGAGTCTTGGGGCTTTTAATATAGTCAGTGTCCATTTGGGATCCACATATTTTGCTGTAACTGAAAATTTTTTGCTGAAAGTACTGTAAATAAAAATAAAAGTTAACTAAAATAATATAGTAGGACCCATAAATAATACCAAAAAGTACAGCGGAACCCATGATTAAAGGTAATTAACTTTTACTTTTATCTACAGTATTTTCAATAAAAAGTTTTTAGTTTCAAAAAAAAAAAAAAAAAAAAAACAAATCCCAAATAAACCCTAAGTGTCCGTTTGGCAAAAATAATTTTTGCCAACTTATTTCACTATTTAGCTTATTTTTGCAACTATTCATGGATCTCACTGTACTTTTTAATATTATTCATAGGTCTCATTGTACTATTTCAACTATATTTACAATACTTTCAGCAAAAAGTTTTCAGTTTCAGCAAAATAAGTTGATCCCAAACAAACCCTTATGTGTTTGACTTCAAATTAATAAGCCAGCTTATTTTACTATTATGCTAATTTTTACAACTATTCATAAACTCCATTGTACTTTTTGGTATTATTCATGGATCCTACTGTACTATTTCAGCTAACTTTTACCATTTATAATATTTTCAATAAAAAGTTTTCAATTTTAGCAAAATAAATGAATCCCAAATAATCCCTTAGTAAACAAAATTGTGCTTGCAAATTTGACTAGTAATACTATTAACCTTTCTACCTATTGATATAACAAGTACTTATTAATTCAAGCAACATTACTTTCATCTTGATGAATAATTGGGCATTACTTCTATTGATAACAAATATATATATATATATATATATATATATCTTTAAAGTTTAAACTTATTGTCGAGGGTTTACTATATTGATGTATTGTACTTTCATCTCTATATTTTCTCCATTAAATAGTGAAATTTCTACAATTTCATATACGTAGACACATTGCTAAACTACGTAAATCTTCATATAATTGTATTTCACAAGTGATTGTTTCCTTGCGCAATTTTCTCTATTTTTGCATCTCTCAAAGTTATAAGAATTATGTTAAATTCCTAAGTGTTGAGTTTAAAAATCAACCAATGAAAATGGGATGAAACAAGAGGTTTTGTGAACTCATCTGTCAATTGATCTTTCTCGGAAATAAATCAGATATCCAAGGCTTGTTGCAACTTTGTCCTAAACAAAGTGAAAATCAATTTAAACATGCTTAGTGCGGGCATGAAAAATAGGATTAGTAGTGAGATGCATAACACCAACATTTTCGGACTGTAACCAAGTAGGATGAGGTTGGGACTTGGGTGATGCCAAGATTATTGTTGCCAACTTTTTTTACTATACAGCTTATTTTTGCTACTATTTATGAACTTCCTTGCACTTTTTGGTAATATTCATAGATCCTACTATATTATTTCAGTTAATTTTTACATTTATCTATAATACTTCCAGCCAAAAGTTTTCAGTTTCAGCAAAATAAGCGAATCTCAAACAGACCCTAAGTAAAAATGGGAATGAGCATGTGATTGAGAGAGCATTTGGGAAAAGACAAAAAAAAAAAAAAAAAAAAAAAAAAAAAAAAAATTGCCTTTTGCCTTTTATCTAATCTTTTATATATATATATATATATATATATTATCTAACTTTTTGCTTATTAGGAAATAAACAAGTCTTTAGCTTTTTCTCACATTTTTAACATAAAAATTAAATATTATGCAAATAAGCTATTAAAAATGCACTAACATAATTTTATCTTGAACTTGAACAAGACCAGACTTCGAGATTTGATACAAATTTATTGTGATTTAGGGCAAGTGGAAGTACTTTTACACAAATCTATACAAAAATCTATATAATAATTAATAGACAAAATATTTGACTTTTTGTTGACCGCATCCCATTACGTTATGTGACTACATAAATTAATGACACATATACAATTAAAATCACAAAAAGGTATAATTGTTCATTTGGCAAACATAGTTGCATCATTCCATTGAATAGTTATAAATTTATCATCGTTCCTTATAAATAATAGTAAAAATAAGTTGAATATTATAATAAGCTAACTTTTTAATTTTTGCGACTTCATGCAGCAAACTTTTGGGGTTTGAACACCATGTTCCCTTTTAGTATTTTGATTCAAGTTAGTGAGCCACACTTCGATCTTTGAAAGAAAATTTAGAAAGAAACTTTTGCAAAAAGTGCAAGGGTAGAAAGAGAGTCTTTTGGCTGAATATTGCTGAATCCGGAATTTATTTACGTTATAGGCACTGTTCCAACTTATTTGGAAAAATGAGGAGAGAGGGAATTTCGGCAACACCGTTGCCGAAATTCCAACAAAAGTATGAGAGAGAAAGAGAAAAAGTGGGAAAGAGAAAATGTTGAATTTTAGCAATGGTATTACCGAAATTCCTGCTGCCCAAAACATTGACCGGGGAAAAAATTTTATGCCTATTATGGCAATGTCATTGTCGAAAATGGGAGAGAAAAAAGGAAAGAAAAAAAAAAGTGGTTGCTGAAATTTGGGAGAAATTTAAAAAAAAAAAAAATATATATATATATATATAATGTGCTACGCACACAATATTTTTACAATATTTTCACAACAAATCACAGGTAATTAGTTATTATTAGTTCAAATTTAAATTTAACACTAAGATTACTTTTTTAATCCAACAATAATAATCAGTAACAACCTGCCACTTAAAATTTGTTGTAAAAATGTTGTAAAAATTGTGTGCAATTATCATTTCTCAAAAAAAAAAAAAAAGTGTAATGGCTTTGTGGCAATGCCATTACATTTTTTTTTTTCTTTGAGAAATGATAATTACACACAATTTTTATAACAAATTCTAAGTGGCGGGTTGTTACTGATTATTATTGTTGGATTAAAAAAGTTTCAGTGTTAAATTTAAATTTGAACTAATAATAACTAATTGACTGTGATTTATTGTAAAAATATTGTGTGCATAGCACATTATATTTTTTTTTTTTTTTTAATTTCTCCCAGATTGCGACAACCACCTTTTTTTTTCCCCTCCCATTTTTGGCAATGGCATTGCCACAATAGGAACAAATTTTTTTCCCCCTTATTTCAGCAATGCTATTGCCACAATTGCTTCCCGATCAGCATTTTGAGCAACAAGAATTTCGATAATACCATTGCCGAAATTCAACATTTTCTCTCTCCCACTTTTCCTCTTTCTGTCTAATACTTTTGTTGGAATTTTAGCAACACCAAATAAGTTGGAACAATACTCATAACGTAAATAAATTCCAAATTCAACAATATTCAACCAAAAAACTCGTAGAAAGAGGCTTTTACCCTTAACAATGAGTAGTGTTGGGAAAGGTAATACAAAATTTAAAATTTTCTTTTTGAACACAATTTTTCATTTAATTCTTATTATAGTGTGCATTTTATAGTTTATGATTTTAAATCATCAAATGCAGATTTTTTTTCCCCCGCCTAGGAGATGTGGGTAGTTTTTTTGGGTTGATTACAGAATTTGAGAATTTGGGGACGATGAAATTGTCTATGTTAAATGATTTGATCAAATGGGTGAAATTCATACCGGACAAAAAAAAAAAAAAAAAAAAAAAAAAAAAAAAGTTTCAGATCTAATAATACCTCTCTCCATTCTTTGCAACTTACTAAGTACTGACTAGGCCTTGCTTGCATTGCTGCCATCATCAAAATGTTTCCGTTGTAGTTGTCGCCATGCCACCACCACGTTCCTCCTGTACCTTCTTCTTCATTCTTCTTCAGTTCCCACAGATTACAAAAAAAAAAAAATTTCTTCTGCTTCTTTTTCGATGTGTCTTTTCGCTTCTTTTCAATCTTGGTTTTAGTTTTTTGTGTAGTGATGTAATCATTAATGTTACTGACAACCTACCAATGTGAGCTTCATTTCAAGATTCAAACTTTTTTTTAAATAAAAATTAAATTTCTCTTACCATTTTGTACCTGACTGGCTGACCGACCCACAGAAAAAAGTTTAGTCACACAATTTTCACAACTTTTTCTACAGATATATTATGGTAACTTTTTTAACAGTTATATTAAGGTAAAGTTTGATTGGTGAAAAATTAGCACCATAATTTTTAAGGTCTTATTTTTATAAGTTTTTAGAGCATTATACGGATTAATGACTAATAAGGATATAAAATAATCAAATAAAAGAAAAATATTTAACATGGTACGGTCAAATCCAAGCCTACATCCATGTATAATGCCAACCAAAGTTCATAACCAATGACTTGTCCACATGGATTACAACCACACTCAATCAGACTTGACAAACTAAATGAACTCACGAATTCTCACATCTCACACAAACAACATTCCCAAAACTCACAAACACAACAAAATTCCCATAGAAACAAACTAACTCACAAATCTCAATAATAATATGTAATACAATTGATGAGTTAAAACTTCAAATCTGCATCCTTATATGTCAATAATTCATCATGTCCATCTTTATATATTGGAATAGGCTGAACAAATAATGATGATAAACGACCCTTAGTTTCATGGTTTCCAGCTCCATGTCCATCTCCATACTAGTACATGCACTGAGCCATCCTTCTAAGGTTGAATATAATTTCAATAAAAGTTTCAAGCAAAGTTTTAAGAGAAGTTGCATCTCGTTCTTCATTCATCTTCTTCCATGTTTCACTAATCAAATGCCTAATGTATTCATGGGCATCTTCTTCACTAGCACCATTTTCATTCATGTAACACTGGATTGATTTAGGGACGCCACCTCTTTCTAAATCATCTTGATTCACCCAAAAAAAAAAAAAAAAGAAGATCGTAAGGGTTTAATGACTATATGAAATTTTGGTGGATGAAAATCTTAGGATGGTATGTTCTACATACTGTAGATGTTCCAAAATCATCTGCAAGTCGTACAATTATTGATGAGTAACATACTATGTTGGGCATTCTTGCAAGTCGTACAATTATTGAAGAGTAACAAACTATGTTGGGGCATTCTTCCAAGAAATTTAAGGCTTCCTTTGTTATTGGATCTGTGACTAAAAAATAAGTATACAATAGTATAATTGGTGCTGCTACTGAAAAATATGCATTCTCAAGGTACTCTTGAAGGAATCCAGTATAGTACCACTTTGCTTCCAACAAATAAGCTCTACATATATCCACCCACTGAAAAAATTATAATGGAACAATGAATTAGAGGTAGTAAATCATGTGTTCAATAAGAAAAGATTAAAGGATAAATATAGATGAGTTTATAAGTCAATGTCATACTGCTATTTTAAGTGTATCAAAAGCCATTTCATTAACTGAATTGTGTAAAGCAAGGAAACATAGCTTCATGTAATCTAGGAGCCCATCCATTACATTGATATTCCAACTGAAATCACAGAGTGCACTTAAGTCATTATGTCATATATAGCTTTGAAGCATTTAAGGCATATTACCATTAAAACTAACCTCTCAACAGCATTCATGAAGAGATCAAGTTCATCCAAAGTGCCATACATATCATAGATATCATCTATTACCGTAATGAGTAGATTGACCTTTGTTGAGATTCTTTGTGAAATGTACACCCCACTATCCAGAAGAAACTCTCTATTAGCCTATTTCTAACAAAGCTCAACTTTTTTGCAAGGCCAATGCTCCTCCACCACCTTTATTTGAACCAAACCAGAGAATGAAAATTTTATTTTTATATCAATGCATTTTCTTACCTTTCAAATTAGTAAAGTTAAACACTAGCTTTAAGTTTAAAATTTAGGCCATAACTGATTTAATTATTTGTTCATGTTGCCATGAGATTTGATTTTAATTTTAGTATTTATTAGTGTATGCTTCAATTTCTATATAGTCGTCCTTCTAACTTGGAAGTTCCAAGGGTCGTCAATAAATATGTTACAAACCAGGAATTATATATCAAATCTCAACTGTAGCTCAATTTATAGAATGAGAATTAACAAGCTTTTGACCTTGACACTAATTTGATATCTTCTTAGTGGGTTGCTTGCACCATTTTGAAATCCAATTTTGCAAGCTCAAGCAAGATAGAGTTTGATAGGTCAAGAATGTATTGACTCTTTTGGTAAATTAATCAATTAATTAGCCAAATGAATTAATTAGATTCAATTACATGTAATAAGCATGGTAGCACAAAAAAACCACCAAGTTAAATGCAATGAAAAATAAATTTAACACAGATGATTTGTTTACAAATGGAGAAAACCACCGAGGCAAAACCCCACCGGATGAATTTAAAGTCACCACTCCTGAGATTCCACTATTATCAAAACAAGCAGTTATAAGTAAAAGAAATCACAATATCTAATACCAACCTACAATTAGACTTGCAATGTAGTGATAAACTCTCATTTCAATACACGGCTCGAAGTACGTGACTAACAAATCGATACACAGATCCCAATACGTGACTAACACATCAACTTGAGAAAGATGTTGGTTGTAAAATTCTTCAGTACATCCACACGATGAAGATTAAGAAGCTCATTGGTTACAAAACTCTTGACACAAAGACATAGCAGCTTATTCAAGAGAAATATGAACTAGGACAATTTTTGTCTCCGGTCACAATGTGAGTGCAACAACAATTGCAACAACCTTAGTTGCATCACCTTAGACGGTCCTTAAAATAATCCTTATATATGTCTAGGATTGTGAGAAAAGAATCCCTATATAAATAGCTTGGATATGTGTGAAAAGCAAATTTGGAAATTTGAATTTTGTAATTCTCAATAAATACAATTTCTCTCGAGAACTGTCGAGAATCACATATTAAATCTTGATAAATACATCTGTCGAGATATCTGTCGAATTTTAATGAATAGCAATTCTTCACTTGATTCTTGGATAGATTTGCATGACTTTAATACTTGGACTTGAACTCTTGTTCCTTGAAATATTAAACACATCCTAGATCTACCCAATTACAAATAAAGTACGTTTTGTCAAAGAATTAGCCAATTCTACATGACATATGTTCTTAACAAGTTCCACATATGTCCTAATTGAGTTCATGTCTTCTCTGCTCCTATATACATCAATGAACCATCCCGCTTCCACCCTTGATATCCTCCAATGTATGGAAGCTCCAATGCATGGCTCACTATGATAGAAAGATTTTGATCTTTATTCTGGTTGATAAATTCTTGGAGATGTTTCTTTGAGAATTCTCTTGCTTCCTCTAAGATATTTTTCACCTTCTAACCAAAGGAATGAGGCTTCATACAAGGATAGAATTCCCATCACAAAGATATCCCTTGAAACTCCCTTCCTCCGTGAAACTATCAAAAACTTCTACACTCAGCAACCCAACAGTTATAATGGGTATTCTAAGGGCTCAAGAAGCATGTTATCAAATCAAATATTGAATATAATTATAATTATGATGTGTAATGGACTCTTTATATATATATATATATATATAAAAGTATAGTTATCCAAAATTCATTGATGCAGAAAACCAAATTAAAGTAAGCTGTATCTATTTTTCTTGTTTTTTGTGCACTTTCCATCATTAGTAGAAATAAAAATAAAATAAAAATAAATAAATTTATCAATTAAGAAAGTAACAGAAACTATAACTTCATATAGAATAAATAGACAAAAAAGAGTATATGCGGTTGACCTTAACTGATTTGATTTTATTTTTATATTGATCATCTCAAACCATTAGAGTCCATGGCCAACACACACACACACACACACACACACACACACACACATATAAGCTGTGGGAGCCGAATCTAATATGGTTATGTCGTGACATGATTAAAGGTCTAGCTACATCTATGCTTAATTACACTCTAAAATGACTAGTCAAGTTGCAATTGAAACTCCTCATAATTAGTTATATATACAGGATCCACATAATAAACACTTGATGTGGGAATCAGTACACGCCCACACAACTTACACTCAAACAATCCAATCCAACTATATTTGCACAATTTGGAGTATTACAACTTTACAGAATAAATAGAAATGGATATGACCAATATGAAAACAAAATAAAATATTAAAAGAAAATTTGAAACGTAAAATGTTAAAGAGTGAAAACAATCCAAAAAATAAGGAGGCAAAAGTGCCCTGTAGTTTAAAAACATTGGTCAGTAATAAATATCCATCTGTGAAATCAAATATCTTCTTAATTACCTTTGGACACCCTATATCCATGTTGTCTAAGCAGTCGAAATTTAAGAGCCGTGGCATATAAATTCTCCTCCTTCCACTCACCATCATGATCATTGTTGTATAGACCTTCCAATATTCTCTTCACTTACACTCAAAGTGATAAGACAATCCTAGTTTTTGCAAGATATCTATCAGCTCCAGTTGCTCTAAAGGATCCACCACTTTTTGAAGCATCATCCTCACTTGTCCCTTCAACTTGTTAATTTTCCCTGCGTACACTTCTCCCTACATCACAATTTTATCATTAACATGGCCCCAATGATCAGTTTCGGGCAATAATTGAAAAGCACTAGTAAATCTAACAATGAAAACAATATTATATATTAATGACGTACCACGTATTCGCTTCTTAGTGACTGGATGTAATCATAGTCCCAAATAGGAGCTTGGTAATTTGCAGATCTCCGAACAATATCGGTGCTCTTAGAAATTTTGCTGTCCGCCATGCATTGGACAGGACCAGGAACAATGCCACTTCTGCTTATTGTTACAAGTGATTTGAGATGGATGGGACCCTTAGATGGGAAATTGTATATAGGGAGTGAAGCAAGGACGTTGAGAACCATTGAGAAAGGCCTTTGGTATAGCTTATTATGGTTTCTTGGTAGTATTGCTTAGAAACATTACGTTACAAATATGCCTTTATATATTGCTTGACTTGGGAGACTCTCATCTGTATATCTATCGACTATTATAATTTATATCATGTGTAACATGTGAAGTAAAAATTTGTCTTAGTGCAGGTTTTAAAGTTTTTTTTTTTTTTTTTGGTCCAGAGATTTTGAATTTAAATCTTATTTACTCTGAAAATCAATTAGTGTCTTAGATCCAATAATAAAAAATAATCATCATAAAACAAATGTCATAATTTGAAATTCTACCATAACTAATTAAAAGGAAGATAAGCAAAAGTTTTGTCTTGTATGTTGTACTCACATAGTCGCATATATAGTCTTTTAGCTAAATATTGTAAAAAATGAAGTTTATTTGTGATATAGATACTATTTAAACTTATTTGACGGAATGAGAAGAGAAGCAAATTTCGATAACACTATTGCCAAAATTCTAAGAAAAAGTAGGAGAGAGAAGAGAGAAATGATGTGACGAATAATTTCTTACTAGTTCTCATTAGGGCTCACCAATAACATCACTTTTTTATTTACTAATAACTACTCATCACATTAACAGTTTATGAAAGTTTTTGTAAAAAATTTGTATATCTAGCATTTTGCCAAAAGGAAAGGATTTAAAAAAAAAAAAAAAAAAAAAAAAAAAAAACACACTCAATTGTGGCAATTGAATTGCCGAAATTGGAGGAGTAAAAAAAATGTGTGTCTCTATAATTTTACTCCAAAAGTGTGGTTGTAGCATTAATCTTAACACAATCAAGGTTTTTTTTTTTTTTTTTTTTTTTTTAAATCATCCACTTTTGGCAAAATGCTAGAGATACATACTTTTTCACAAAAACTTTCATAAACTATTAATGTGATGAGCAATTATTGGTAAATAAAAAGTGATGTTATTGATGGGCCCTGATAAGAACTAGTAAGAAATTGGTCATAACAATCGTTTGTAATAATATGGTAAAATAATTTGTGACCATAGCATTATTCTTGCTACAATTTAATTTTCCTTTTTTTAATCTTCCAATTTCGGCAATTCAATTGCCACAATTTTTTTTTTTTTTTTTTTGGCAATATCATTGTTAAAATTCTTTTTTCTCTCTCCCATGTCCATCACATCATTCCTCTCTCCTCTCTCATACCTTTTCTCAGAATTTCAGCAATGATGTTCCCAAATTTCGCTTCTCTCCTTATTTTCCAAATAAGTTTAAACAGTACCATATCACAAATAAATTTCAATTTTTTACAACATTCAGCCAAAAGACTCCACATATATGGGTCATCAACGGCAATGTATTGTATATATTTTTTTTATAACAACTATGAATTGTATCTGACATTCTTTAGTCATGCCTCTTATATGTTGTACAGGCAAAGATGCATGGTTCAACGTCAATGCCTATATATGGCACGACATTCTTCGTTCATGTGTTTCAAAAAGTTCATATTAGAGGAATTCTGTTATTCAAGCTTGAAAAGTTTACAAAATTATGAATTAAAGTATAAAGAAATTTAAAAGAAATTATATTACTTATAAAAAATAATAATAATAATAATATAATTAAAGTAGAAGTTCAATAAATGATTACGTTTTTCTTTATTATTATTTTAAATTAAGCAAGTTAAGCTTCTCTGATTGTATGTTCGGACTGGACATACAGATAGGGTACAGATTACAGACAGTCAACAGTGTCCCTAAATTTCAGGCAAGAGTCTTTAATATCTTTTTTAAAGATTAAACCTATGTTGAATTTGAAAGTCTGTATATCAATCATAGATTCATAGACTCTCAGCAATTATTACATAGATTTAGTCTATGTATAATCAATACACAACTAGTAGTTAATCCATGCATGAATAATTAATGGTAATTATAATACACACATATATATATATATATATATATATATATTCACTTTTGTTATATTATTGGTACAATCATTTGAAAACAAATCAAATTTTATAATTCACACAAAAAAAGCTGTTGAAATATTATTTAAAGAAATCTTGGTTTCTTTTTCTTCTTCTATTGGATATATCTTTTTTATTTGTAGTTTGAGATTTTGCAAGTAAGAAATTGTTTCAATTATCATATGATCATTGTATATAGTAAAAAAAACTTTGCATAAATGCATATATGCTTAGAAATAGTAAATGAAATTAATAATATACTAATTTGTAAACATTTTGCAGGATAACATTGAATTCAAATTTTTTTTTGAACAAACATATAATAGAGAGATGGATTATGGATTCAAGTTAGGTTTGTTGGTAAAGTCTAGTAAAGTCTCTTAGAGTTAAATAATAGATTTAGGATTTGAACCACGTTTACACCAAAACACAACCGGTGTCCTGACTTGTAATAAATAACAATTATAAGTTTTCTTTAAACAAATGCCAAAAATTCATTTAAATTTATATTGATAAAGTGTCAATTTGACATGATTAATTTTGCCAACTTATTTTACTATTCAGCTTATTTTTACGACTATTCATGAGTTTCACTGTACTTTTTGTTAGTATTCATAAGTTCTACTATACTATTTCAGCTAACTTTTATATTTATTTACAGTATTTTCAGTAAAAAAATTTTAATTTCAGCAAAGTACTATCCTAGGGGATCCATCCATATATGCTCTCCTAAACCACATCAATCTTGGATTTGGAGGAACATCATTAAATGTGATAATCCTAAGCTTAAGGCAGGAAGATGGTGGGTGAATAAGGGTTTAGACATTTCTTTAAGGGATAATGAGTGGTTAGGTGTAAACCTAACATGTTAGACAATCCCTTCATAACCGATGGTTCTGTAGCTGACCTAATTAATCCAGAGAATCACTCTTGGAATGCAGATTTAGTGCAAACCTTTTACCCCTTTCCTAGCAGTGAGGAAATTATGAAAATTCCCCTGCCAAAAATTAATGCTGGAGGTGACAAACTATTATGGAAACACTCAAAGAGTGGGGACTATGAGGTCAAAACCGCATATGGGCTTCTCCTTAAGGAATGCTTGTTTTCTTCTACTAATAGTCATAAGGTGAATCTGGTTGGAAGTAAAATTTGGGCATTGATTTGGAAGATAAAGCTTCCACAGAAAATTTGTATATTTATTTGGAAATTATTGCATGATTGTCTTCAACTTTGTAGCATTTAAAAATTAGGGGTATATCTAATGATGGGCTATGTCCAATGTGCAACTATGAGGAGGAATCAGCTTCTCATTTGTTTTTAATGTGCCCCTTTGCTAGAGCTTGTTGGCATGGTTCATCTTTGGGTGTACATACCTATGATTTTAGTGACATATTTGTTCAGCAATGGTTAATTAATCTAATGAATGCTCTTAACTGGAAAGAAGAAGGATCTTTTGATTTTATGCAGTCCATCTTTACCACATTGTGGACCATTTGGCTCCATAGGAATAGGGCTGTAAACAAGCCAAGCTCAAGCGAGTAGTGCCTATTTGAGCTTGGCTCGTCAGTAAAAATAAAATGCTTAAGCTTGGCTCGAGCTCGAGACAAGCCTAAATATAATGTTTGAACCCGAGCTCATGGAAAGCCCCAAGAGCTTGAGCTCAGCTTGGCTTGGCTTGATAAATTAATCAAGCCAAGCTCAAGCTTAACATCAAGCTCAAACTCGAGCTCAAGTCAAGCTTTTTTGCTTGGGATCTAACAAAATTGCATTATCAAGTGCTCAAATCTGCTCAAATCTCCAACAATCAAGTAAACAAAGATAAGAAAATAATATACTCATTTGTTCATACTTCTAATTTCACCTGTGATTAGCAATTTCTCAAATTAAAGCTTTACATAATTAAATCTGTCCATTCATACTTCCTTGTCTCTAGCTATAATATTTGTTCAAAATACAATTCACAAATATAATCTTCATACTTCCTTCACAAATATACTTGTCATCTGTGCAGCTATATATAATCTTCAAACAAAAAAAGAAAGACCCTCTTGACATGACATTTCAGAAGTATCCATATCACCATATGCTAAGTTATCATATGCACCATGCCATTAACAAAAAGAATATTTAGTTTTTTAAAAAACAAAAGACCATCTATCATTCACAAATCTAGGTCTTTCACTTTCTGCACCAGATCAGAATATATTCCACCACAAGGTCTTTAATATGCACCAGATCAGAAAACCAACAACCTGCATTCAAAACAACCAAAAATAATAAAAGGACATCATAAATTATAGGGGAAGATGATAATTATAGTCAATATTCAGTAAATTAAGAGAAAATCAACTTTACATTATTAT
This sequence comes from Quercus variabilis, assembly GCA_030445155.1. Lineage (NCBI taxonomy): Eukaryota > Viridiplantae > Streptophyta > Magnoliopsida > Fagales > Fagaceae > Quercus > Quercus variabilis. Next base: position 42,273,577 of record CP129453.1, on the reverse strand, counting down.
AGTTGTATTATCAATATGCACCATATCAACATAACATGTCCTTTGCAAATATAAGAAAATCATAGATATAAAAGACCATTATCAAATAATAAAGCACATACCTTACACCCTCTTGCAAACACAAAAAACTAACATCCACAACAAAAAATCCTTCAACTCATTATCCTTCCAACTGCATGTAAAAGCAAATATAAGAACATTATAAAAAATAAAAAATAAAAGAATTATAAAAAAAAACATTTAATGAAAAAAAAAGACACACACATACTAAACAATACACTTAACATAGCATCATTTTGGAAAAGGTATGGCTATCTCTGTGATGCTAGTAGACCCCAGTTCAACCTACAAAAAAAAAAATTAGAAGCTTTAGATTCCAAGTCTTTGTTACAATAGACAAAAATTAAAATAAATTTAAGTTGTTTTTTGAAAAAGAATGAATAAATGTGATGAACACTTACTTTTGATTGTTTCTTAGTTTTGTAAAGAGGTCAAACCCAATCACCGCCACAAAGTAAAGCTTGTACAGTTTTTGTTGATAAAGAAGCTCGATACACATCAACCTGTAGAGAATGCAAATTCTGAAGCTACTGTGGTGATGGGAATGGAAAGTATGTCAGATGCCATTTTTGAGAGAATAAGAAATTTTAAGTTGTTAGCCTTCCACCACTCCAAAGCATCAAAGTCTGAGTCTGAATCATCTGAGCATAAAAAGACACCTTCTTCCCAGTACACATCCAAATCTTATTTTGCTGGTTGTATGTTATCAGCATTTCTAACAAACTGATCAAACTCCATTCTACCTCTAGTTTTAAACTTTGAATTATTGCCACCAACACTACTACTACCTTCAGTGGATTTAGATGCACTTTGTCCAGCATTACTTGAAGTATAGTCCACAACATATTCATTATAAAGTTGATATAAGGCATCATGAACACGATCAATGTTTCTATCTACTTCAAACCCTTGATAGATCTTTGGAAATGAAAAGTTTATCAAAGTCATTTTGAACCGAGGATCTAACACAGCAGCTATGGCCATTACAAAGTTGCGTTCACCCCAATATTTGTCAAACTTTAACTTCATCTTACATATCATAGCACTAATGTAATCATTTTCATCAAGTGACTTCTCATTTAAAACTTCTTTTATCTTCCAAACCTCAGGAAGGAATATATTTGCAGTTGGATATTCACTTCCTGATATGACATTTGTGACTTCTTCAAAAACTGATAAAAAATTGCACACATGTTCTGTCCTATCTCAATCTTCATTACTAGGCAACCAATTATATCCTGCATCTCTATCTTTGTACCTAGGGAACACCTCTCTAAACTCCAAGGCAGCAGCCAACATTGCATATGTTGGATTCCAACGTGTGGGACAATCTAAGATCAACTTCTTGGACGGTAATTGCAATTGCTTTGCAATCTCACCAAACTTTATAAGACGAGCTTCTGATGCAATTAGATACTTCACACTTTCACTGACATTTTCAATCACCCTTTCAATCTCACTCAACCCATCTTGTACCAACAAATTAATGACATGTGCATAGCAACGTACATGAAAGATCTTGCCACCCAACATGAGCTTCCTTTTGATAGCATCTTTCAAAATTCTTACAGCTGCATCATTATTGTTAGCATTGTCCAAGCTTATTGTACACACCTTATTTTCAAGCCCCCAATTAAGCAAAGACTTAAAAATAGCATCAGAAATTACAACTCTAGAATGTGGAGGTGGTACATCACAAAAATTTATAATTCGCTTTTGTAATTTCCAACTAGAGTCAACAAAATGACAGGTAAGACACATATACCCAATTTTTTGTCCCCTAGATTTCCAAAAATCTGCAGTAAGGCTAACTCTATTGACACTACCAAGCATAGTCTTCAATTTTTTCTTCTCCAACTCAAAAGTAGAAATGCAATCATTCCTTGCAGTATTGCGTGAAATTTTCAAGTAATATGGAGTAGCAGTTTTCATAAAAACATTAAAAACCTCATGCTCCACCATATTAAAAGGGTATTCATGCACAAGGATCATATGTGAAGTTTTTTCCCAGACCTTGGCATGGTCATACTTAAAGTTTGCTATTACTACCTCACTTTCCACCCCACCTTCATTTACAGCTAACAGTTTTTGCTTCTTATCAGCTAATTTATGACATAGACAACCTTTCAAGTGCCTATGGTATTGTGTTGTTGCACCATTATTACTGTAGGCAAGTTGTTTAAGGCAATGAATACATTGAACCTTTTTTGTTACATCAAGAAGAATAATTTCATTAAAGTCATTCCAAATCACAGAAGTCCTTTTCCTTTTCTTTTGTTCAAATAGATTTTCTTCAAGTTTGACATCCTTATTTTTTATAGATTCTTCATTCTCATCAATATTAATTACTGCATCTAGATTTTCAATAGCAGGAGCATCAATTTGTTGACTCTCCACTTCACAAATCTAAATAAATTAACATTCCAAAACATATATGAATAAACAAGAAATCAAATTTGATATCCAAAAACACATAGCACATAGCACAAAACAAAGCTAAGTACAAAGAAAGTATAACATTTTTAGTAGCTAACCACAGAGGGCTCTACACCTCAGAAAAAGAAAAGCACAGACCCATTCCAAACTACACACCAGACTCCACAATCACAATCCACTAATTACAGATTTAAGGGTCCGTTTGGTTCGCGTAAAATAATTTCTGGAAAATAGCCTATTTTTCGGAAATGCTATTTTCGGGAAAGGAAAATATTTTCAGGTGTTTGGTTGTATTATAAAAATTTTTGTAGAAAATATTTTCATGTGTTTGGTTCTATTCTGAAAATGTTATTTTCCTATAATTTTTTCACATTTTCTCAGTTATTTTCTCAGCATCCAAACAAATTTTACTACAAAAAATTTCAACATCACAGCCAATTCAACAACAAATTCCGGCAGTAAATTCCGGCAATCAAAACCCACAACCACCAAAACATCACCACCACACCACCACAACAACAACAACAATCAAACTTTTAAAAAACAAAACTAAATCGTCAACGAGATCGAGGAAGAGAGAGCGATGGGTCTGGGTTTGGGTCTGGGTTGACGACGAGATCTGGGTGGCGATGGGTCGAAGGTCGAAGGTCGAAGGCGATGGGTCAAAGGTCTGGGTCGAAGGTCTGGGTCTGGGTCGAAGGCTCTGGGCTCTGGGTTCATGGGTCGCCGGCTCTAGTTCGAAGATCGGTGGGTCGTGGGTCGACGGCTCATGGCAATGGGTCGCCGGCTCTGGGCTCTAGGTTCGTGGGTCGCCGGCTCTCTCTCTCTCTCTCTCTCTCTCCGGAAGTGAATTGAAGGTAAAATGAAAATGGAAATGATTTTTCGTAATCAGAAGTAGGGGTGTCCAAGCAGACCCAGAACCCGCCCAACCCGGCCCGAAAATCGTCCGACCCGACCCCGGCGACGGTCGGCAGCGGGTCTCCGCCCATAAAACCCGAGACCGGCGGGTCAGTTGACAGGTTTGAGCATGAAAAACCGATTTCAACCGACCCAACCAGAAAACGCATTGAAAAATGTTCCCCGCCGATTTAGCATTGAGATCTCGCCGGATCTCTTCGAGGTCTGGCCTGATTTCGTTGAGATCTGCCAAGATCTCTTCAAGATCCGGCCTAATCTCGAAGAGATCTGGCAATTTTACACTAAGATCTAGCCGGATCTCTTCGAGATCCGACCTAATCTCGAAGAGATCTGCCAAGGATTTCGAGATCTCTTCGAGATTAGGCCAAATCTCGAAGAGATCCAGCAAAAACCAGTGATTTCGGCGAAATTCGGTGACAATATGGGCGAAATCCGGCGACGATTTTGAGCATAAAGACAACCAGCGATGATTTCTGCAAAATCCGAAACCGACCGATACCCGATCGGCGATCTGCTGGCATCTGACCACCCGAACCGCTGCCGTTGGCGGGTCGGTGGCGGGTTCAGATTTAGGAGACCCGATCAGTCGGGTTGGTTTCTGGTTGGGCACAAACCCGACCCGGACCGACCCGTGGATAGCCCTAATCAGAAGGCATTATTGAAGGTCAACGGAAATTATTTTCCGTTTGACCCAATTTTCCTTGCGCACCCAAATAGCCTATTTTTCGGAAAATGCTTTTCTGAAACTGTTTTCACCCTAAACAAACGGACCCTAAGTTATTATCAAACGAATTCAACCAACATGATTTTTCTAAGTTATATAGAAATTTCATAAACAACCATAACTTGAAAATCAAAACAATTTTGCAATATCAAACAAACTACAGTGCAAACAACTATAAAAATCTATAGAAAATTTTTAAACATGAAAATTTACATATGGTGAGAGAAGGCTATGAACGTCTTGGAGGATGGAGGTAGAGAGCAAAGATGGTAGTGATGCCAAATACTATACCGAATCTAGAGCTGTTGTTGGAGCTCTTTGCACACCCATTAGAACCCTTAAATTACATGGTGATTTGATAAACACCGGACTCTAAATCCTCTTTGTTAGCATCTAACTCTTCCAAATCTAGGATTTGTTCATTTGTTGCAAAGTGATATAGGGCAGATTTTTTGGAATATCTTGGCCTCACGAGAGAGAGAGAGCTGGTCAATTTTTTGTGAAATTTGGAGAAAAGAAAGAAACTAATAGGAAAAGAAAGAAACTGATGATAAAAGAGAGAAAGATTGAAGCTTCTCAAAGAAGCTTCGGTCTTTCCAAGATAGCCTAAGAGTTTTAGGCTGCAGACTGCATAAGATTGACATGGACTCATTGAGTGACAGCTAAAAATTTCAGTTTGAATAAAACTGAATTGGGTTTTTTTGTTCAATGATAGAACTAAGTTTCGGATTCGGTAGAGAGAACCAAGAAGAAAAAGTATTCAGATGGAAAGGAAATGAGTAACTAAATGACTAAACTAACACCCGAAAATAACATAAAAATACAACAAAGGCCAAAGGGGTAAGATAGTGAAGTCCAGCTATATTAGAGTACTACTGTATTAGAGTCTTTAGAGAACTCTAGAAGGTAGAAGTGGAAATTGAAAAAAGCGTGAATTACAAAGTGAATCTCCAGTCTTTCTTTTTTTTTCTTTTTTTTTTTTGTGCTAAAAATGTTTTTAAAAGGGAAAGAAAAAAAAAAACTCAAAGTAATGGGTACTAAAAAGTTATCTTATGTGGAAAATTTTATTAAAATATGTGTAATATAAAAATATTTAGTTTATTTAGTAAATATATATCAAGCCTTTTATCAAGCTATATATGAGCTTAAGCTTGGCTTGTGTTGTATCGAGCTCAATTGTTCACGAGCTTGTTTACGAACAAATTTTTTTGCTCAAGCTCGGCTTGTTTATCAAACAAGCCAAAAACTAAGGCTCAAGCTTGGCTTATTTATAAACAAACAAATATGAACGAGATTTTTATCAAGCCAAGCCCAAGTTGTTCACAATCGGCTTGGTTCGTTTACAGCCCTACATAGGAACATGGTGATACATGAAGGTAAACAACCCAACCCCATGGAAGTAATCCTAACAGCCCAAACTTTGTCTTGCAAGTACAAGGAAGTCTTCTCCAGCCAATCTAGTCCCCTTATTAGAAGAAGCAGGCCAAGCAATGAACCCAACAATGTCACTGGACAGTGGCAGCTCCTTAAAATTGCAGGGGTTAGAAACCTGAGACTCAATAGGAGTGCTTGAGCTTTTAAAGCTAAAGATCAACAAGGAGTTATCAAATTCTATGGTGTTCATAGCAGCAACGCTAGTACAATTAAAGGAGTTGTGCAAGAGGCTCTGATGGAAGCTGTCTTTACAGTCAGGAACCATGGGTTTTAACGGATTCTTGTTTTGACCAACAGTAAGGACCTAATTTAGCTTATTCGTAAATCTAAGAAACCAGCTTGGCATGAGAGGTCTCTCATTGCTGACCTCGATGTTTTGTACTTGGAGGGTCTGGTTTGTAAGCTGTTAGAGGTTCCTAGAATTGTATGTGATTTTGTGTATAATGATGCAACTATGGCAGTTAGAACGCCAATACATAACAGTTGGGGTGAACCAACTTCTTTTGTAAACTGATATCCTTGTATCTTCCTTTTGTGGTATCAAAAAAAAAAAAAAATGATAAACAGGAATCTTATTCATATATGATAATACATAATTGCTCTAAGTTTTACATCTAGTTTGGAGTGCTTCCATATACCCCCTGTCCCCACCCCTCTAAAAAAGTACATAATAATAATAATAATAAAAGAAAAATATAGAAGTGCGACAAGCAAATACAAATTTGAACACATGTGGAAGATATTCTGACCACGGAATTTTATTTCCAACGTCCCCATATCTTCTGTCTTTGCCATTTCTGCTTCCTTATTCCAAATAAGTTCACAAGCCAGTCAAGTTTCCTAGCGCTCATTTTGTGGCCAATAACCAATCCAATTATAAAACCGCTTCCATATCCAATCACAACAAATGTCCAATCAATTTCAATTGAAAATCTAGAGTTCTCTAGATTCTCTTTGAAGGTTAAAGGCGGTGATCCTTCACATTTTCTTGACAACGGGTTTCCACACAATCCTGAATTCTCTTCAAATGAACTATTTAGAAATGTATCAAATTGGTTTCCTCGTGGTATCGATCCTGTGAAATTGTTGTAAGATATGTCAAAAGATGCTAGGAAAGTGAGTTGCACTAGTTGTTGAGGGATCTCTCCTGAGAGCTTGTTATGTGAAAGGTCCAGTGATTCAAGTAGTGTTAAGTTTCCCAAGGATGGTGGCATATGACCAATAAATATGTTGTTGGATAAGTTCAATGCACGAAGCCCCTTAAGAGTTCCAATAGATTCTGGAATCACTCCTTCAAATCTATTGTGTGAGAAATCAATGATTTCCAAGCCTTCTATTATTTTATAATATTTTGTTGTCAAGTGCTTGTTTGTCATTATCATCGAATAGTCATAATGATCAGGAAAATGACCAAGTGATCCCATCTGAAAAACAACTGTCTTTACTTGCATGTAACTTAACTGGCCATCATCAACAATTTTCATGGCATTCCAACTTTGGAAGAATTTTGAAGGTAGACTACCAGTGATACTATTGCAAGAAATGTCAAAGATGCGCAATTTAGGGAACACAAGACTAAATTCAGGAGCCGCTATTGGACCATGAAAATAATTAGAGCGCAATATGAGAATCTTCAACTCAGGAAGGGTTGCCAACCAAAAGGGAAAACTATCATTGATCTGGTTGTTTCCAAGATCAAGATTCTCTAGCAACATACAATTGACTATTGATTTTGGGACTTGCCCTCTCAACTTGTTGTCACCCACGTCAATCATCCTTAATTTGTTCCCACTTGTCCACGTGTGAGGAATAGTGCCATGCAAGTTGTTTCTTCTTAAATTCAATATGGTGAGAGAATTGCTGAAGTTTCCCAAACATTTTGGAATTTTTCCACTCAAGTTGTTCTCCGACAAATCAAGAACTTCAAGAAATATTAAATTGCAAATCAATGGTGAGATCTCCCCTGTAAGTTCATTTTTTGAGATTGAATAGAAGAAGATGGGGGATTGTGGAATTGGCAATGATCCTTGGAGCTTGTTCGAGCTTATGTCTAGAAATTCTAAACTAGACCAAGGAAGATCAACAGGAGTTTGGCTAGAGCCGGTTAGAAAGTTGTGAGAGAGATCCAAAAAGATCAGACTTTGTGTACTTGTTTTCCAAAACCATTGGGGTATCTGGCCATGAATATTGTTGAAGGCTAAATCTAAAGAACCCAATCTATCTTGATTTTGTAAGAAGTTCGGGAACGAACTCAGATTGCACGAAGCCAACCCCAAAATCATGAACTTTTGAATAGTAGCATTGGAATTTTTGGGGGGGAGCAATGATAATTTGTTCAATGACACACACAATGCTGTTAAATTTTTAGGCCTAATTAGCATGTCTAGCTCCACCGTGCCACTTAAATTATTTGAAAAAAGATCAAGATATTCAAGATTCTCAAGTTGAGAGAGAGAGCTTGAAATGGCACCGCTCAACTTATTTAATGAAAAATCCAGATAAACTAATTTGGTTAGATTGAAAACCCAAAATGGTATGCGACTAGTGAAATCATTAGAGCTTAAATCCAAAACAGCGAGTTGGGTGAAATTGGCAAGAGATGGTGGGATCTCTCTTAAATTGTTTTTGGAAAGGTGCAAGTTATTTATATTGCTGAGCTGATTGAGCCATGACAAGCTCCCAGTGCTCATGTTAAATGAGGAAATGGATAGATAAATTAGTTGGGTGAGATTTGAGAAGAAAGAAGGCGCCTGTTCTCTAAAATTATCTCCTGAAAGGTGGAGTAAAGTGAGCTTGGAAAGGTTACCTAGTGAAGGGGGAATCAACCCTGAGAAGTTACAATCTCCAAGATCCAATCTCTCCAAGGAATCAAGGTTTCCGATTGAGGCAGGTATCTCACCAGAAAGTCCGGTATGCCCCACTAACAAATACTTAAGGCGATTGCTCAAATGCAAGTGAGGCAAATAACCTTTGAGATCAAAGTTGTTCCCTAGCACAAGAATCTGTAGGTTTGGTAGCTGCAAAATCCTTATTGGAAATTGCCCAACCAACCTACAATCATGGAGGACAAGAGCAGTCAGGGAGGATCTATTTGCCAATTGATTTGGAACTGGAGAAGATATGTCTACCACAGAGAGATCAAGTTTCTCTAGGTTGGTTAAGTTTTGTACTAGGCTTTCTAGAGTGGGTCTTTTGAGTTCCAAACGTTGTAAAAATGAATAAGAATTATAAGACAAATCAAGGATAGACAATTTGTAGAGTAGTGAAATTTCTGATGGAATTTGACCGAGAAAGAAGGAATTAGAAAGGTTGAGATATGTCAGCATGGAAAGATTGCCTATAGTAGATGGTATCTGAGAGTAGTTGAAGAAATTGTAGCCGAGGTCAAGTTGCCGAAGGTGGATAAGGCGGAAAAGGCTGCTACTAGAGTTGATGGAACCATAGAGGCAACTGCTGCTGAGGTTAAGGCCAATCACATGACCAGTGTCATCATCACAATCAACCCCGTCCCACAAGCAACAACTGCTGTTTTCTCCTTCAAGCAACCATGACGCAACCTTAGGATAAGCAGAACGAATTAAACAGGTGGAGGAGTTGACAATAAAGCTTTCCTTGAATTGCAACAAGGCGGAGCTCTCGTCAATGCGACACAATGGACGAATAGAAGATGATGAGTAAGCGGGATGAAAAAGTGAGCTCAAGAACATGAAGCAAGATATTAATGCTAGCCTCATAGTGTCTGTGTAAGTTATCTAGTAGTATCTTTTATGTGTTTACAACTCCTGGATTAGCAAGGAAATGAATGCGTAGTTCATTTATAGACAAATGGAATGAAATATGCAGTGGCATGAATACAAGATTGGGTGGATCCCACCAGCACCAGTAGCTGTACTTAGGAAGTCTCTGTGTTGGCCTCACTGTAGGTCAAGTTGTCACTCCCCGTCAATTATGGCATTTGAAGCAGCATGTATACGCACCACTCATTTTTTAGTAGAAATTTTCGTCTCTCTTTCAGTATTGTATCTCGCATTTAGCCTTAGGAATACAGGATGAGAAATTACGATATTTTTAAGCACCACAACCAGTTTTCCATACCCTGATTGAAGGGCTGGATCTACGTCTAAAAGAAAATTCAAGACCAAGACCAAGACTTTATGGTAACAAAATGAAAATCAATTAGATAATAGGTTGGAGATAGAATTTTTATTCGACAATTAAAAAAAAAAAAATCTATTGGTATAAATTTGAAATATTATTATTGTATCTATAAAAAAAAAAAAAATTTTAAAAAATTACAAGTAACATACTACAACCCTGGCTTTGTTCCATGCCAGCCTCTAGCTTCATTTTTGTGCCAGGAAATAAACTATTTGCTGAAAGGTAGATTTCTTCGGCTATGAAAAATCCAATAACACCAAACAGTATAAAGCTCGTGTATTTGTGAAAACACTATTTTTTTTTTTTTAACCTAACAAAGAATATATTTATTTTGGATCATGGGCTATGTTTATTACACATAAATTGTTTTATGCAATCTAAAAAAAAAAATGTGACTTCACTTAAAATCACTACACCCAAGTTGGAAATCTTAATTAAGTTAGTTTGTTTACAGCAAATATTACGGCCAACCAGCAACAACAAGAAACAAATACAACTCAGAAAAGACCAAGATTCAAAAAAGAAAACAACAGTCTAGTGAGATAACAGCTGTTAGTTTGTAATTGCAACCTTCCTAGAAAGAAAGGAGTGTAAGTTGTTCTTTAGCGTCCATTTTGAGCTCATTCACTTAACCCAAGAAAAGGATCATTGAAATTGAATCCATTCATGTGCATCTTACATTTACTCTAGAGCACGCTGTGTCTCTGCGGTCGACATGGCATACTGTCCTGTGTCATTACATTAGTCAAGATTCAAAAAAGAAAACAACAGTCAAGTGAGATAGCAGCTGTTAGTTTGTAATTGCAACCTTCCTAGAAAGAAAGGAGTGTAAGTTGTTTTTTAGCGTCCATTTTGAGCTTATTCACTTAACCCAAGAAAAGGGTCATTGAAATTGAATCCATTCATGTGCATCTTACATTTACTCTAGGACACGCCGTGTCTCTGGGGTCGACATGGCATACTGTCCTGTGTCATTACATTAGTCAAAATTTTTTGTCTTTGTTTTCTATCTTTAAAGTCTCTCACGTGTTGGAATTTAAAAGAACTTCTGACCTCTTTCCCTTCTAAAGAGGAAATTAGAAAATCGAATTTCACGCCAACATTTTCATTCAGGCCCCCTTCTTCTAATCCTGTTGGAATGGAATGTTCTGGGTATTCTAATTTTTATATTTGTCCTAACAATTCTCATAACCGGTCGATCTAAATAGAATTAAAAATGGTTCTCAATATTCATACCTAAACTCAATAATCCTGAAATTGATTTCTGAATTTCTTCCCATTAGCCTTTCTAACATGATAGGTTATATAGTACAGTGGGTTCTTTTGATAGATTCTTGATGATATTATTATTATTCACCCTTAAATCAGGATTTGTATTTGGACGCTGGGCCTTGTACAAACTTTTTGTTATTAACAAATGATCCATTTGATAAAGAGTAAAGGGCCTTAAGGGACTTTTTGCAAAAAAAATGGACCTGATAGTGGACATGTTCTGAGTTGGGCTATACGGTGGTCTAACATGCTGGGCCATGGGCTGGTTGTTGTGCAGTGGGCAAGCAACGTTGTGAAAGGCAAAGCTGGTCTGTCTACCCATTAAGAGCGTATTTGTATGATGCTATACAAGTGAGGGCGATGTGATATTGGGCTTGTGTTGCGTTGTTGGATCATGCTATACAAGTGTTGGGGGTGGCATTGGATTGCGGTCTGACAAATATTGCTAATTTATGTGAGGATAGTGTTGGGCTACTCTCATGGGCTCTCAGATGTTGTCCAAGGCCTAATATATGGTGGGCTGGTAGCAAGACTAGGCTGTTAGGTAGAGAGTTATGTTGTGTAGACTAAAGTAGAGATTTTGTATGGGGCAAAACCTTAAATGTCCCTTAGTAAAGCTCTGGATTTCACATATGTATTGTGTGCACTAAAAGACAACTAATGTAAAATTTACATCCAACATTTAGTAAAAGTTACTGTGGGGGGAAAAGGGGGTCAGGCCCAAGGTAATGGGCCGAATGCTCACGAGATGACTATTTCACATCCGAAAAGAGAGAGGAGAAAAAGACAAGGCCCAGCTAGGAGTGTAATCCTCATGATGAAGGATCATCGCTATCCGAGGAGGATATCTCCTGTCCGAGGAGGATGTTTTGCTCTAATATGATATCAGAGACTAATTGAGTAGGAGAAAAGCCCGAATGACTGTCCGAAGACTCCACCTAATGAAAATAAGCTCAGAGCATGTTCTGGAACGATAAGGATGGAGAAATATCTGAGGAAAAGGCTGCTGTCATCGTATTCAATGCATTGCAACAGCTTTTCTGGCCGCATTTATGTAGAGAATACTTCTGAACAGTGCATCCTAACCTACCGCCACTCACACAGAGCTGAAAAGAAGCTGCCTGACGTGACAGGTACTTGAGCAAGTTCATGGATGGGGAGCACGTGGACGATGGAGATGAGGGTAGGAGTGACTATATAATAGAGGGGAGCACCTGTCAATTGGGCTCTAGAAGAAAAGGAGGGAAAAAAGAAAAATAAGGAGAGAGTTCTTCAAACTATTAATGTATTCAGACCGATTAATAGAAAAGACTGTTTAAAAAGAGTTATGATCCATTGTTGTTAATCCCTTACTGATTCTAGTTCTCTGACCCATACTCTACAAATTGATTGTCTTTGGATTTATGCAACGAATCTGAACCCTACAGTTACTAACTATTTGTTGGACGTTTTGGCAATTTCGAGATTTCTCACTTGGTTTTAACTCTAATTTGGATCCATGAGCAGTCATTTTAAATGGAATTTTATTTTCTTTGATATTGACTCAAATTATTCCCAATCGTGTGGTTAGATCTTGGTCAATTTTAGATCAAGCTCAGTTTTACCACAGTCAAACTTGATCAAATTTGGAAAAAATATTTTAAAACTTAATTTTCTCTTTAATTTCCATCGAATCAAGAGATTGTAACTCTTCTTCAATCATGTTCTTATCATCCTTCTTCATTTGCATAAAGCCTTGAAATTCTCAAAAACTTTGTTGAACATTAGCCGCAACTCTTGAAAATCTTATCATAGGTCATCTTTACACTTATCAAGATGACAGCTCTAATTTCATTTGTTAGGAACCTAGTGATCAACGTGTGGTTGCCTCTAAGATGAACTAGAGAGATGGACTATGGAGAGAATAATGCAATAACTAAGATTGACGAGGAAAAAAAAAAAAGATGTTGGAATTAGCAATGACCTTACAATTGCAAACTGAGATAATCAAAAATAGATAGAAATTGGTGAATTTGCCACAGATTTATTAATTACTTAAAAGGATAAAGATAAGAACCCAGATAGTGTAAAATACCTCAAAGTACGCTAAATAGTAAAGAATAAATTGCCTTCTAACTTTTTTCTGACTCAAGCCTTCAGCCCCCCTATTTTATACGCGAGGGCCGAGGGGGGAAAAATTTATAGCCTTTTAACTGATAAATCAAAATGCAAAAATCAAGCTTTCAACTCATCAAAACTTTTCATGTCACTCTAATAGCTCCAGATGTTTGAGTTGATACATTTATTCCTCGGGAGGTCTGAGGCTGTCCTATTGTAAGCTCTTCAACATCTCTAGCAATTGATGAAAGCCTATTGCCTAAATCAGATAGACTGCGACAGAAAGATGGTGGTGAAGGAATATCGGATGGATCAATAATATCAGAAGCAAGAGTACAAAAAGTCTGCTGGGTTCCAGGCAACCAGCACGAATAACTTTGGCTGGCAAAATTCACCATTGGGTTTGGGATGAACAGTGCACTTCCAGGCATTCCCACCTGTTAAGACAAGCAAAATCATTATAAAAAGAAACTGGTTTGATGCTTTGGCTAGATGAAAAATTCATATAAATAAGAGAATTTAAGAGATCAAAGAAACAGAAGGAAATTGATACTAGGTATATCCTAGGAGATGAAGTATTTACATTTAGTGGTGATTGAAAAGAAATAAATTAAAAGTCCATGCTTAAAGAAATCTACTTTGTAACAAGCCATATGTGGCTAGCTATTAGAAACATCTGAGGCTGCAATCTTGATTCGAATCAAGGAAATATATAAAGCCAGTTCACCATATAATTCAACATGCTATTTGTGGAACTTAAGAGAATTGTAATCCAATTTTAATCAATTCTGCAGTGATTTATTAAAAACACAGATACCACCAGCCTATGGAGCATAAAGTAAGGTTGCAAATTTCCAATCAACTGACATTAGTCCTAATGAAGCACAGCATTGAAGATCATATTTGTTGTTTTCTCTTTCCTAGAGGAATTAGGATTTATTTGCTTTTACAATTTCAATTAAAATCCTTTTCCTAGTTGAATTCCACCGGTTTATTACATATTCTCATCTGTATATTTATTACAATTCTCATCTGACAAAACATAAACATTAAACACTTAAAACATTTAAACATTTAAACATACAGAGAGAGATAAAAGTTCAGTACCTGGTGTAATGAAAATGACTGCGGTGAAGGGGAATTAGGATACAGGGACTTTCGAACAAGCAAGCACTAACAGAAGTACTGATTGTATTTCTTCTTGTATTGAGTGTTATCGCCATTTAGAAGTGATGGGTCTCCTCTCTTGTGGTTTGTGGGTTTGGGCATTTTTGGGGGAGATGGAGTGGCCACCGGGTGGAGAGGGTCAAAAATTGAGACTTCTATACAGTATGTGTATGATTTGCAACATATTTTCCTCCAAATTATTGCTTATCTGGGTTTTCTTTTTCTTTTTTTAAATGAAAGCAATGAACTTTAACAGCACACCAGAATCCATCATACAATTAAGCCTCAGCCTCCATTGAAATTACATCAACAGATCTCGAAGGACCAAGAGCTAGACCAAAATACCCAAAAACAGAATTGCTGAAAGACTTTTGCTAATTCATAGGCAGCCCTGTTTGCTGCCCCATTTAAACCTAACGAAATACACTAGAATAAAAAGGTCTACTATGAGATTTTTTTTCTATTGCGGCCTTCAAGGCGTCAATGCTAATGCCACATATCGGTAGTATTTAGCATTTAAGTCTTAAAACTCCCCAGCAACCGCTCTTGCGAAACCTAACTATTGTAAGAAAAAAGTTGCAATTGTGCTTCAATACGATTTTAAATGGAGAACCGAGGACTGAAAAATACAGAAAATAAAGAAAGAGAAAAAGTCAGATTGAATAAAAAACTATTATTTATTTTTACAATTATGCTAAGGTGCGTCTATTTGAGGAGGGGAGAGAGAGTCCTAATAGGAGTCTCTCTCTCTCTCTCTTTCTTAATCTAACATGAGTCCCTTTTTTTCTTTTTTTAAATCGTATCAGAATATTTTTTTTATTTATTTAAATAATGTTGATGTGTAAAATTGTGGAGAGGTCAACCAAAGTTAAAGGCTTCAATTTTATATATTTATATATATATATATATATATATATATATATATATACAAAACTTAGGTGTTGTTCCTTAGGTTTCCCACTTAAGATTGAGCTATGTGGCTAACTGACTAAAAAATATACTTCAATCGCATAAAAAAAAAATTTACTTGGCAGAATCTTAAGAGGGGAACATAAAGAATAGCACCTAACATCTAAGTACTGTACCTAAGTTTTGCCCTATATATATATAGTAACTAGAAAAAAAAAATGTACCTTCAATTCTCTTATAGTGAATTTGCTTTACCTTGAGTATTGCTAGGTCAAATCTTTCCTATATTTATACCTTAAAATGGTTCGTTTCATCAGTTTTCTTGGGTCATCATATCGTGTTGTTACTTACTTTCCACTGTTTTGCATGATATGATTTATTATTGTTTGACTTAGATCTGAATAATTAACCTAAGTAATCACTTGGCTAATATATTAGATTAAACAATCTAATTTAAGGGATCTAAACAAACAAACAAGTGGAATCAGAGCGAGTTAACTCTTGTTTTTAGATTTTTATACCTAGAGTTAATCCTTGACCCTTGCTGTCGTGGATTCTTTTTCTTTATACTTGAATGCAATTAGGTTGAGAATTGAATCTATTTCCTCTTGGACTATGTGGCTTTTTAAATGTGCTAATCCTATCCTTGAGTATCTAGGGATAACTGCTTGTTGCAATAATTATGTTAGTTATATTACTTTAACTTCTTTAAGGCACGTGATATTTGTCTTTTGTATTTGGATAATGGTTGTTCCAAGCACATGACAGGTAATAAAGCGTTGTTCAAGACTCTTTTTGAAGAAAAGATTGGAACCGTTACATTTAGAGATGGAAGCAAGTTAGTCATCCGAGGTATTGGCACAATAGACATTCCAGGGTTGCCCATGTTCAAAGATGTGTGGTACGTGGATGGATTGAAGGCAAACTTGTTGAGTATCAGTCAGATCTATGATAAAGGGCTAAATGCGTTGTTCACAAAATATGAATATGAGATACTTAATGATGGTGGTGATTGCATTTGTGTTGGAATAAGGATCATTGATAATTGTTACAGTATAACATGAAGCATAAATCATAAGTGTTATAGTGTAAAAATTAATCAGGTGGACCTATTGCATCAATGGTTAGGACATGCTAGCCACAAGCAAATAGAGAAATCTCCAAGTGTGAAGCAATTCTCGATCTACCAAAGTTTGAAAAGATAGAGAAAAGTATTTGTGGACTATGTTAGATTGGTAAACAAGTGAAAGCTAAGCATCCATCAATCAGTGAAGTCTAGACATCTCAACCCTTAGAGTTACTACATGTTGATTTTATGGGTCCTGCCAAAGTTCAAAGCTTAGGTGAAATGAAGTACATCCTTATTATGGTGGATGATTTCACACGATACACTTGGATGGTTCTCTTAAAAGATAAATCTAAAGCTTCTAACAAGATGATTCATTTGTGCAAGAAGTTGCAAGTAGAGAAGAATACTTTGATTGTTCGGATTAGAAGTGATCATGGAAGAAAGTTTGAGAACTTTGAACTCAAGTCCTTTTGCAATGATCAGGGAACAAAGTAAGAATTTTCTACACCCAAGACACCTTAATAGAATGGGGTTGTGGAAAGAAAGAATAGAATAATTCAAAAGATGGCCAGAGTCATGTTGAATAATAAAAGTATGCCAAAATCTTTCTAGGGAGAAGATGTAAACACTGCATCTCATACTTTGAACAGAGTGTACTTTTGGACACAACAAAAAGTGTCAAAGTCACCACCTAGTTATATGGTCTAGAAACTATGAATATAGCGTCCTTTCGATGAAGGATCATTAATCTTACTATTAGAGTATGGGTTCAGAGTTTAGGTATAGTTTTGAGAAGGTGTTAGACACTCAAGACCGCCCAACCCTAAGGTTGGCCTCCAATCATTGTGTCTTATGTTTTAATCTCATTAAAAACATGTTCAACACTTGTATCTATTCTCACACACACACACTAGCATATAAGCATAAAACATGGCATCATTATCCCTAAACAAATACATATCTACCCTTAAACAAAAAGAGAGTCAAACCAATATGCACATAAATAAAAAAATAAAAAAAACCTCTAGCATGTGAAACCCTATCATACTGTTCATCTCAAACAAAGATAGCAACTTGATCATGGTAGGAAGGTATCATGGCAATCACAAAATCATATAAACATCCATATTCAAGATCAAACATCACACAAACATGTTCATCACAAAAATGCATGTTCATATCAATGCATGACTTATCAACACAACACCTATGGCATCATGTATGAGCAAGTGAATGCATGTACATAGCATCTTAAATAAGAAAATCCTAATCTAAACATGTTAAAGATAAACAAGCACGTGAACAAAGTAAACAAAAACTTATGAAGCATAAAATATGTGAAAAGAAACCCAAAACAAAAATATATTATATAAAGCAAAGGATGAAACAAAATTATTAGGGTTTCTGGGCAACGGCCTGCGTACGCATGCTCATGGCACACGTACACAGGGTTGTTCAAAACCCTAAGCTAGAAAAAAAAAACAAAACAAAAAAAAAAAAAAAAAAAAAAAAAAAAACAAAACAAAACTAACAAACAAAACAAAACAAAAAAAAAACCAAAAAAAAAAAAAAAAAAAAAAAAAACAAACAAACAAACAAACAAAGCAAAAAACTAAGCATGAACTAGAATCCTAATTCTAACAACAAAACATGTTCACAAACATAAAGAAAGCCTAAAACTAACCTAAACAAACATATATAAGCATAAACTAAACAAAGAAATAGATTAAAGAAAATATTAAATTAGAGATGGAAAAGGAAAAGTTTATAAGAATACCTCAAAAAAAAAAAAAAAAAAAAGCTTTCAAGCTTGATTTTGATCGTTCCCCTCAATCAATTTATTTACAAATCAATAGAAACTTGATTAGTAATTTTAATCTCAAACGATCAAGGCCAAAAAAAGGCCTCAATCAAATAAAATTGACTTAAGAATATTTTATGAAAAACTCCCCCTTTAATTTACTATTTCTAGTGAATCTTAGGTTTTCCCTTAGGATTTCTGTGTATTTTGAAAATGTATCATGTAAAGCTTTTTGTAGTTGAAAAATAGGGGTTTATAATGGCTTCCAAACGATGTGAAATTCATTCCAAACCTCCGTCTTTAATGCAAAAAACTTACCTTTTTTTATATCTCTGAAACCCTAGTTGCGTACGCAGACTTATGCCTGTGTACGCAAGCGTGTGGCTTGTGTATGTAGGTTTGTGCTTGCATACATAAACCGTGGGTTTTCTTTGGCCTTTATTTTCTAAAAGTAGATTTTTGCTCGTTAAAAGTTATATTTTCCATTTTAACACCTCTCAAGTCAATTTAACATCTGATTACGCTCTAAACTAACCTTAGGACTTGGAATTAAGGCATCATTGGAGAACGGGGGCCCAAGTCGTAAAGGATACAAAATACGGTGTCTACAATACTTTCATCCCGATACCAAGAAGACCTCATATGAACTCTGGAGAGGAAAGAAACTGATGGTGAAATATTTAAGAGTTTTTGGCAGTGATTGTTACGTCCTTCAAGATCGGGAAAATCTAGAAAAGTTTGATACAAAAAGTTATAAAAGACTCTTTCTTGGATATTCTACGTCAAGCAAAGCGTACATGGTGTACAATCTTAGAACCAAACTGTGATGGAATCTGCTAATGTGGTGATAAATAATCAATAATGTGCTGAAACTCATACTGAAGAGGCTCAATGTATTCAAGGAAAATCTGTAGAAGTTGAAGATACTCTTCCTAAGGAGTATGTTGAAAAGTCAAATGATAAAGTACCATTGATTCTGAATGATACTATTTTAAAACCAACAACCCTAGTTCGAGAAAACCCATAAAAACAAGATGAGACAAGTACTCCATCTGAGCAAAAGAGTACGACAACTTCTTTAGTGAAAGGTCCATCTACTAGGGTTAAGCTTAATCACCCTCCCACCAACATCTTGGGAAGTTTAAATGATAACATGAGATTGAGATCTAAAGTTTTGAATGTCATTACTCACTCATGCTACCTTTCTCATGTGGAATCCAAGAAAGTAGATGAAGCTGTGCAAGATGCTGATTGGATTAACTCCATGCATGAAGAACTCCACCAATTTGTTTGAAATGATGTGTGGGAACTAGTTCCTAGACTTGAAGGAGTCAATATGATTGGTACTAAATGGATCTTCAAGAACAAGTCTGATAAGCATGGAACAGTCATAAGGAATAAATCAAGATTTGTTGCACAAGGATACAATCAAGTGGAAGGAGTTGATTTTGATGAGTCTTTTGCACCTATAGCTAGGCTTGCGTCTATCCGGATACTTTTGGCCATTGCATGTCACTTGGACTTCAAATTATATCAAATGGATGTAAAGAGTGCATTCTTGAATGGGATGCTACAAGAAGTGTATGTAAAGCAACCCAAGGATTTATGGATCCTCATAGACCTAATGATGTCTACAAATAGAAAAAAGCATTGTATGGTCTTAAACAAGCTCCTCGAGTTTGGTATGATATACTGACTTCTTATCTCACAAAGAATGGATCCAAGAGAGGAAATGCTGACACTACTCTTTTCATTTGAAAGGATAAGAATCATTTTGTTGTAACTCAAGTTTATGTTGATGATATAGTTTTTGGCTCTACCAATAATATCCTTTCTAAATCTCTTGCAGAAGAAATGAAGAAAATGTTCGAGATGAGCATGGTAGGTGAACTTATCTACTTTCTAGGATTGCAGATAAAGTAAACAGACACAGGAATATATACCAACCGAGCTAAATATGCTAGGAATCTTGTCAAGAGATTTGTACTTGAAAAGGCTGCACATGATAGAACACCAACGGCCACCAATGCAAAACTTGGGAATGATCCATCAGGTCAGCATGTTGATATCACTTTATATAGAAATATGATTGGGTGTCTATTGTATTTGACTGCTAGTCATCCTGATATAGCTTTTAGTGTTGGTGTGTGTGAGAGATTTCAAGCTAATCCAAAAGTATCACATTTAAATGTTGTAAAAAGAATAATCAAATGTGTTAGTGGTACTTGTGATTTTAGGTTGTTTTATAGCAAAGAGTTTAATGTCTCTTTTGCTAGGTATTCAGATGCTAATTAGGCTGGAAATGCCAATGATAGAAAAAGCGCCACTAGTGGGTGTTTTTATGTAGGAACCAACTTGGTTGCTTGGATGAGTGAAACGCAAAATTTTGTCTCTCTATCGACTACAAAAGCAAAAGATATAGCTACTGGGAGTTGTTGTTCCCAACCTTTTTGGATGAAGAAACTTTTAGGTGATTATGGTTTATCACAGGAAACTATGGTTGTCTATTGTGATAATTCTAGTGCTATTGATATCACTAAGAATCTGGTACAACACTCTAGGGCCAAACATATAGAGATTAAATATCACTTCATTAGGGATCTTGTTGAAAAGGAAAGTTGTTGCTCTTTATTACATTCCTACTGAGCGTCAGAATGCTGACATCTTTACCAAACCACTTGGTAGAAGCAAGTTTGAGTTTCTCCGTCAAGTGATTGGTGTAATCACATGTCTCTAGTCACCTATGAGATCCATGGTCCTTGTGCTAATTCTTTCAATCTCCTGTGACCAAAAATGTTTTTCATTAAGGTTTGCATTTGCATTACATTCATGCATTTTATTCTAGGTTTGCTTTTGATGTTTTTGAGTTTTTATTTTAATAAAAAATTTTAAAAATAAAAAAACAAAAAATTGTATCACACATCTTCAAGTTGTGTAATTAAAGTTGGCCTGTGAAATTTGCATTCCATGACTGTGTACCTTGTTTAGCTTAGGTGAGTTTTATTTTTCTGCACTTTGTTAGTTTGTGCTATGTAGTGCTTAAATTGTGTGAGTTGTTTATGGTTTTTAAACACATGCTCTTGGTTTTGAAGTCACATTCTTTTCATTATAAGGACTAAAAAGTTCTAGGAGAAAGACATAAATAATCATCTCACCACTGTTATTCACTAATCATGAAAACCTATGTGCAAATTATAAAAATCTTGCTTGATAAGGTGTAGCACCTGCACAGCAAGATATTTAAAGTGTTGCTTTCAAAATAAACAAAAGAAGAAAAAAGCTAAAAGCTAAAAGAAAATCCTAGAAAAATATGCTTCAAAAGAAAAAGAAAAGGAAAAGGAAAAAAAATTGCATGGTTGCAAGCGTGTTTTCTAGGAGATCTGAGAGTTATATGATGTAACTCTTTAGGTGATAGTCACTTTCAAACTTATGTGATTGATAATGTAGAAATTATGCTTATTTTCCATCTACATATCACCTTTTGGTTATCTTAGACACTTACTAGTTGCACACCACAAGAAAATCTTTGTTAAACTCTGTACATGTGATTGTGTGTTAATTTTTGTGACCATGCAAAATTTAACTTTTTGATATGTTTAATACTTTTTGGGGGTGTGAGGTAAGAAGTGTGTGATGGAAATTGATTTGGCTTAAGAAAGAAATTTTTTTTGAAGGGAAGGAATTTTTGAAAACCTTTGGAGTCATTAACATGCATCCCATATCATAAAAATTTATTTTCCAAATGGCTTTGTAGAAAATTTCCAAGTTTTTCAAAAATTTCTGATTCTTTAGGATTCGATCAATCGAAGCTCATTTCCTCTCGATTAGTCGGATCTGTTTTTACATGTTTTTCGATTCCTGTTTCAATTCCTCTTGATCGATCGAAAATCTTATTTTAAAAACAAATAGCAATTAGATCATAGTTCTTTAGAGTTTTGTCCTCTTCCTCTTTGATTCCTATCTCGATCCCTTCTCACTCAAAATTTTCTTTGTCTTATACTGAGTCAAAGTCTTAAAGGTTTTCTTCCTTAACACCAAGTAAGACTCTTTTACCCCTTCTTTTTGTTTAAATTACATGCATTTATGCTTTGTCATCAAATTTTTTCAAAATTTTGAACTAAAGAGATTTTAGGGTTTTTTGTTGATTTTGAGTGTTTTAATCCAATTTGTTGGATGGGTTTTTGTTCATGCATTATATTAACATGATCCTTAGGCTTTAATGTCAAAACTTTCATGATTTCATCAAAATTTCAAAATTAGGGTTTATGTGTTCTTGAGAAAATTGGGGATTTTGTTCAATTGGGCTAAATTGATTGAAATTGACTTATGATACCGCCTAATTGAGTGATTATAACATGTTTTATACTTGTTGTGTCATTCAATCAATCAATATAATAATTTTTGAAAAATTAGGGTTTTCAAAATTGGAGATTTTGTTAAATTTCTACTTTTCTTGGTCAATTTTCAAAATTGAGATGAAATTGAACTATTTTAGAGCATTAGATCATGCATCATCTGTGTACTAGTGTCATGCATCATATAGTTTTTCAAAAATTTCAGGTTATCTTCTGCTCTAACACTATTTGATGCAGTCTGCCTATAGTTTTTGTTTGTGTTTTTTTTTAAACCTTAGACATGGATCCTAAGGTTGATAGGAAATTCAAAACCAAAGCAAATAAAAACCCTGCTTCTTCTTCTTCTGCCTCTCCTTTGGTTGATAGGGTTAGGTTTCTTGCTACTAAGACTAAGGAAGTCTATGATACCTTAAACAAGTATAGGTTGATATGGGGAGAGAGATTGTTTTAGATGAGTTAGATCCTTCCACACGTAGGAATCTAGTGTCTAGGAATTGGGTTTCTTTGTGTGGTATTTCTGATCCTCCTCTTGCATTAGAGAGTTTGACTCAAATCTCTCTATTTATCCTGAGGTTACAGGTGGTCATTATATAACTACTTGGATTAGAGGTAAAAAGTTTAGGATTACTAAACAAATAGTTTTTGAAGCTCTAGGTGTACCTTTAGTTCGTAAACCCATATATCCATACACTGAGTTTTCTCTAGTTGATGATATCATGTCTTTGCTTTGTGGTAGGTCAGTTTCTTGGGGATTTGAACCAAAAATAAACTCATGTGAGTTTATTGAGCTTAACTATCTTTATTTAAGGAAATCCTGCCACAATATCTTCCCTATCTCTCATGTTCATATTGTTCCTATAGATAGGTATGCATTCCTTTTTGCTCTTATCATAGATGGATCTATGTGTTTTCCTTCCCTATTCATTCAAACTATTGTTGATATTTATAGAAGTCCAAAGCACAAAAGTTGTTCTTCCTGTGTATATATATAGGGTGTTAAGCTTTTTAGGGTTATCAAACTTTCCTCCTCTAGAGTTAGTTCATATCACTACCCCAATAGGAGCCACGTTTCTCAGACAACAACAAGCACAGATGAAGAGTGTTGAACCAAACACTGGGACTTCAAAGAGATCATGAGGTAAAACTACTAATGCAGCTCTTGCCTCTGGTGACATGCCTGCTACTGAGGAGGTACATGTGGATCCTATTGCAGTTGTGGATCCTTCTAGTGATGATGATGTTGGCGACCCTATAGTTACCCATCCTCTCTCACTTTGTGCCATGATGGAGTCCTTTATGATTACTTAGGTAGCTCATGGACAGTTTATTGATGAGTTGCTTACTAAGGTGGCTACCTTGAGAACTGATTTTGCCGAGTATAGAAGTGTCTTTCCACCTCCTCCACCCTCTGATGCTTGATGGTTGCCTTTGGCAATTCGTAACAAAAGGGGGGAATAGGTTTTAGGTTTAGTTTTGATGAGGGCTCTTGTATTTAGGGGGAGTAAAGAGATTTTGTATTTAAGGGGAGTTGCTTTTGATTTTGAGATGAGAGATTTTGATGTATTTTTTCTTTTCATTATTTTCATGTATATTTGTTTTGTTTTATTGTTCTTTTTTCACAAACATTGTTGGTTCATTGGCTATGATAGTATATTTGATGTTTATTAGTTTGATATTCTGTATATTTTCATGTTTTTGTGTATTCAAGTTCAGTTTTTTATTTATTAGATTTGTACTTTATTTTCCACACATGCACTTATGGTTTGTTTTTAGAGTTTCAAGAATTTACAAGTTAATTCTTTCAACAGGTTAGTAGTTGTGATAGAATTGTATTTGGGCAATACTTTGTAATTGGGCTAATGTTTGATTTGAGCGATTCATTTTGCATGTGTGTTTTGTCATGGATTGCCAAAGAGGGAGATTTTTAGATTCTAAAGATTTAGGATTAAATGCTTAGAATTATATTTTGTATGTGTTGCCAGACCAAGAACAAAACATGTCTAGTCTATGTGTTAGGCATTGCTCAAAGATGTATGTTTCAAGCTTCAAATTCAAGCTAACTGCAAAAAAGAAGAGTCAGAATCTGTCAAGCTCAATTGATCGAAAATTAGGTTCAGCTAATCGGAAATCACAAAAATCAGATTCTGCAGAATTTTTAGACAAGGCCCAAGCCTGCAAAAATATTTAAGGTTTCAATCTAACTTATCCACATATAAAAAGGAAACCCTAGCTACGTTTTGGAGACTTTTGGAAGACTTATGTATTATTCTTTGTAAGATCTAAAATGTATTGTACTTTCTAACTACACAAGCGTCTACCAGAGCAAGAACTACAACCAAGCATTGGTAGAACCTAGCTGCTGCTATAAAGATTAACAAGTGAAGGTGATCTAAAACCTTTGAGTGGGATCTCAAAGTCACAAGCATGGGTGCTTGTGTTGTAGTAAGTCCAAAAAGAGAAGAAGTCCGTAGATTTGGAGCTTGCATATAGTCGTATCAGTAAGTTACTACTTGAGGTAGAAATAGATTTAGGGTTAAATCTGATTGTAAAAATTTTGATTCTCTTATAGTGGATTTGCTTTGCCTTGAAGATTGCTAAGTCAAATCCTTCCCAGGTTTTTACCTTGAAACGATTCGTTTTATTGGTTTTCTTAGGTCATCATATCATGATATTATTTACTTTTCGCTGTTTTGCATGATATAATTTATTATTATTTGACCTAGATTTGAATAATTAACCTAAGTAATCACTTGGCTAATATATTAGGTTAAACAATCTAGTTTAAGAGTTCTAAACAAGCAAACAGTTTCCAATGTCAAGAATCTCCAGCATTGCACATTTGACAATTGATTTTGGCACCTGTCCACTCAAATTGTTTTGACCCAATCAATCGTCCTCAATTTGCTCCCATTTGTCCATGTATCAAGAATAGTGCCATACAAATTGTTTCTTCTCAAGTTCAATATCACGAGTGAATCACTCAAGTTTCCCAAACATTTTGGAATTTTTCCACTTAAGCTATTCTCCAACAAATTGAGAATTTCAGGAAAAATCATATTGCAAATCATTGGTGAGATCTTTCCTGTAAGCTTATTTTTTGAGATTGAATAGAAGTAGATGGGGGAAGATAGAAGTGGGAGCGATCCTTGTAGCCTGTTGGAGCTTATGTCTAGAAAGGCAAAAGGTTGAGAGATGGAGATTGGAATGCTACCTTGCAACATATTCAATGAAAAGTCTAGATGATTTAATTTGGTTAGGTTCATAACCCAAATTGGTATGTGACCAGTGATGTCATTAGAGCTTAGGTCCAAAAAAAAGTTGAGTTGGGTGCAATTGGCAAGAGAGGGTGGGATCTCTCTTTTAAATTGTTTTTGCAATGGCACAAATAAGTAATTTTGTTGAGCTCATTGAACCATAAAATTGCTAACAAATTTGGCACGGGAGAAAATAAGTGATTATAAGATAAATTGAGGATAGACAACTTGTTCAATAGTGAAATTTCTGATGGAATTTGACCAACAAAGAAGGAATAAAAGGGGTTGAGAGAAGTTGAAGTGATTGTAGCTGAGGTCAAGTCGCCGAAGGTGAACAAGGCAGAAATGGCTGCTACTAGAGTTGATGGAACCATAGAGTCAACTGCTACTAAGCTCAAGGCTAATCACATGGCCATTACCGTTACAGTCAACCCCATCCATGTGCAACAACTGCTATTTTCTCCCTCATTCGTCCATGATGCGACCTTATTAGGATAATCATCAGGACCTCCACAATCTCATATTGCAAATCATTTCCTGGATTAGCAGGAAATGATTGCTTGGATCTTTTATAGACTGTGGGCAGCTCTTATGCAATGATATTGCAATGGCAAGCTAACAAGATTAGGTGGACACCATGACCAGTAGTTGTCTTATTGGGGCAACTTGGAGTTGGGAAGTACTAGCACATTTTGTCGCCATAAATTATGGCATTTTTAGTAGAAATTTGCATCTCTCTTTCAAGCTTATCTCACATTTTGGAACAGAGTATGGGAAGCAATAATTAAGCACCGTAAACCGTAACTGGACTAGATGTATAATCCAAACTCCAAAGGGATTCTCCAAGTTGCATTAACTGGATCCACCGCATATAGAAAAATCTAAGAGGAAGACTTTACTTTGACAAAATCAATTATATTATAAGGGAAATTATTGTATACTCCCATAGTACCATAATTACGTACTCTTTCCTCACACATGAATGGTAAGTTTCACTAATTAAATTAATGGTGAGACCCACTATTCATATGAAAGGAGAGACTACGCATTTATGGTACAGAGTATATAATAATTTTTCATATTATTATATCTTTTGTGATCAATTGAGTACATTTTTTTTTTTTATCATGTAAACAAACAAGTACTCCAACAACAGAGAAAAAACCTGAAAAATGAAAAACAACTGTCAAGTGGGATTAGCAGCTTAGTTCGTAAATCAACTGAGAGTACTTCCAAGAAAGAAACGTTTGAAAATGTTCTTTAACGTCCATTTGGAGCTCATTCATTCATGCACATCTTACTCTGTCATCGTAAATTGTGGGCATACTGCCCTGCCTCATTAGTACAAGTTTTCTTCTTTCAATCCTGTTGTCATGTTCTGGGAATTGTTTAAACTTATCCTAACAATTTTCATTACTAGTAGACTTGTCAATTTCGTTCTACATACCAGCCTTTCTAATAGGGCGAAAATTGAGGAATAGAGCACGTTTGTTACCGTTGTATAAACAACAATTTTCAGTTTTTAAACAACATTACACATATTTTCACACACTTTTTTACCAACATATATTTCCAAAAAATACAAATAACGCTACTAAAAATATCTTACCAAACAAACCCTAGTTTCTGTAACATCTTTTGCAAATCTTCTTGGTCTAGTGAGCAACTCTAACATTAGTTCGGGGTTGTTTGCGATGATCTGTTGGGCCATTTGGCAAAGATGGAATAAATCTCGGGCTAAGAGCATTTGCACCTGGCATGGTATATGCCTATCTTGCCAAGATTTACCATTTCAATACAAAAAAATGTCAACAACTAGTTGCAACTAGCATGGTAAAGCTAAAAAAATTTGCAATACTGCTACAGTGTCATCACAAATTTGCGATGGTACTGTAGTAGTGTTGCAAATCCAAAAATTATTATTTTATTTTACCTACAACTTTTGCACGGTCTCATATCCTCTCTCCACTATCTCATTTTCTCTCTCTCTCTCTCTCTCTCTCTCTCTCTCTCTCTCTCTTTAGAATATATTATTTTATTATGTAAATATATTATTTTAATGTGTAGTATAGTAAAATAAAAGTTGAGATATTAAGTGTATTATAAAATGATATTATATAATTGATAAAGTAGTTTTTTGAGATGGTAAAATAGAATAAAATAGAATTTCCAACTATGAATGCTCTAATGAACCTTTCGTGCCCCTTCAGAAAATACCAACTTCAGCTCTCAACCATCTCCAAGAGTTCCAGAGGCTACGACTTAAACCTCAGGACAAATCAGGCTTTAAGAAAAAAAAAAAAAAAAAAAAAAAAAAAAAAAAAAAAGTATGTACTTTTATGAGAAGAAATCGGTAGACTGTATCGAACATAGAAAAAAAAAATAAAAAGTAATAGCATCCAAGAATTTTTATAAGTGGCCGACTACTTCAATTCAAAATTTATGATTATTTTACGTTGTAAGTTTTAAGATTTTTGATTTTTTTTTTTTTGTTTTGCTGAGTTTGCTTCTTCTTTCTGTTTTATAATATTGATGTAGTAAAAATTCATCTTCAAATTATTTTTAAGCTTCCATTTTCACCACATTTTTGCAATTTACTTATATGTGTATTCACCTTGCATATATTTGATTACTTTACACACAAAGGAAAAAAGAACCTATGAGCACATGCTCATGCACGTATTCGAAGGCTAGTTTTTATTAATAGAGAGGGAGAAGGAGAGAAATGATTTTTTTGGTGATTTATTGTTTTGAAGTTCTCCCCAAAATAGAAACTATTAGTTTTTATTAATAGAGAGGGAGAAGGAGAGAAATGATTTTTTGGTGATTTATTGTTTTGAAGTTCTCCCCAAAATAGAAACCATGTTATTTTTTGGGAGACTAACGACATAATTTATATAGACAATGGCGAAAGTGCTTTATCCAATTAATTGAATAAAGATAAAAGTTAAAAGAGTGAATTGAATGATCAAAAGTTATAAGACTAAATAGAATTTTAAGCAAAATTAAAGGTACATTTGATACGCTGTAATAGTTCCTGTAATGGAATAGTTATTCATGTGTAATATCAATTCGGTCATTTGGTTGTATCTTTATTACATGGATTAGTTATTACATTGGAATAGCTATTCTTTAAATTGAAGAATAGCTATTCTTTTTTAAGATGGATGTAATAGCTATTCCTTAGTATATATAATAGGTTTTAAAATTAATATACTTCCAAAAATATAAAATTTCCTTATACATTATCTTTTACAAGTTTTCCATATGTAACAACTAAACTTATGAATAGTAATAGTTATTCCATTACAATGTTTTCTATTCCAAGTAATAAAGATTACTATTCCTAATGTAATCTACATTCAGTATACCAAACATACCCTAAATGGTATAAATTGTAATTTAACCTTTATTTTAATTATTTTATCCTCCTAAAAATTAAGGAGAATGTTCACCGACGCTATTGGGCAATCATTAAAGACAATAAAATAGATCCCACTTACATTAGAAAGCAACAAAATTTAATATAGAAAATAGTAAAATTAGACTTTTTAACTCTAGAGCAAATTAATCTGACTACATTGAAAATTCTACTGTTATCCTTAAAGCACTTCATAATAACATAACCCAAAGTATAATACTCCCTCCGTTCTATTTTGTTTGTCCTGTTTGAAAAGTCAAACTTTTTAAAAGAACATCATTTATTGTCTTGTCTACCTTTTAAAAATGTATAAGTTTCCAAAACTATCCTTAAATAAATTTATCAAAAAATTGAATTAGTAAATTAATAGGGGTATAATAAGAACATTAGTAAATTAATGACTTTTATTTTTAGAAACTGGACAATATTTTAGGACATTCCAAAATAAAATAGAAGACAAACAAAGTAGGACGAAAGAAGTATATAATTGAAATTTTTAAAAAGTGTGACTAAAAAAATAAATAAAGGATTTAGGAACCCATAAGGAAAAAACCAAGCCAATAAAGAATAGATGTTAAATGGACAAAGATGTGTCATTTGTAAAAATTATAAAGTTCTTATAATGGACAAGTGACGTGGTCTATTATTATATTAAAAGGCTTTTATTTGTTTAAAATTGTTGAGTTATAAAAAAAATTTAAATAAAAACTAACTACTAAGAGGCTGTTTGGCCAGCTTTTTTTGGTGACTCAATTTTCGTCACTCAATTTTCATCATTCATCACTCATCACTCATCACTTATCACTCAATACTCATCACTCATCACCCATTACCCATCACTCAATACCCGTTTGGCACATCACTGAAATGCAATCACTCAACATTTTTCACACTATTTTGTGGGCCCAGCTCTGTCAGCCACTGCAGCTTTTTTTTTTTTTTTATTTAACTGGGTTCTGTGAGTTTTCCAGTGAAAAGAAATAAAAAAGAGGAAGAAACCAGGGACCGTGAACCCAGGTGGAAAAAAAAAAAAAAAAAAAAAAAAAAAAAAGAAGAAGAAGAAGGAAGAACAGGGACGATGAACCCAGGTGAAAAAAAAAAAGAAAAAAAAAAAAGAAAAGGAAGAACAGGGACGGTGAACCCAGGTGAAAGAAAAAAAAAAAAAAAAAAGAAGGAAGAGCAGGGACGGTGAACCCAGGTGAAAAAAAAAAAGAAAAAAAAAAAGAAAGAAGGAAGAACCCTGTGAAAGAACAACCAAAAAAAAAAAAAAAAAAAAAAACCCAACCAACGGAAACTGTGAAAGAAGAAGAAAAGAAGAAAAAAAAAAGGAAGAAGAAGAAGGAGAAGAAGAGGAGCAGACACCCAGCCCGTGAAAGACATAAAGGAAAGAAAAGAAAAAAAAAAAAGAGAAAAGAAGAGAAAGAGGGAGCAAAATCTGACAGTGGGACCGGTTATGTAATGTTATTTACAAATTTGCCATTGAAAACTGAAAACTGAAAACAGTCAAAAGTTGTTTTCAGTTTCCATAACTCATAACTCAAAAAGTAGAGAATTGAGTATTGGAAACAGAGTTATGGAAATAGAGTATTGGTACAGGCAAATGAGTATTTTGCTATGGGTCCCACTATTTTTGAGAATTGAGTTATGAAAACTGAGAATTGAGTCATGAAAACACCCAATCCAAACAGCCTCTAACTCAACCATTTTAAATAAATAAAATTTTTTTAATAGGATGGTATACATATAACGTGGTCCAGTACAATTTCTCCACGAGTACAAAGGGGATTTAGGAACTTTTAAAATGTAAACAAAAACACCGACAAGAAAAAGAGGAGTCATTTGTGCAAATCTGATCCAATCTTTACACGTGAAAGTACACGTGCGAAAAAGCCAAGAGGAAAAAGGCTGACAAAGCCATGTCGGTATCTTGAAGATCATGGTTCCTTTGGTCAAACCGTCATATCTAATTGCCAATGACACACTGCCAAGCGTCCTTGTGTACTAGATCTTTCGGTCATCTCTTTGACCAGGGGAATAATCCTCTAATTATATTTATACCATCACATTATATTCTCCTTCTACACTGTAAAGCTGCCTCTGTTCCTTGTATTCAATGGGTGGATTGGCTCCACAACTTTCTGTTTAGACTTTAGAATTAGCATTCACATTGCCCCCAAAAGAAAAGAAAAGCAAAAAAAAAAAAAAAAAAAAAAATTTAATAGTAGTGTTCACATACAATATTTGCCAATTTTGGATTCTATATTTTAGAGTTACAAGAAATTTAAGAGGCTGCTTGGTTCACTTGTTTCCGTAACTCAATTATCTGTTATCATAACTCAATTCTCAAAAATGGTGGAATCCAAAGCAAAATGTCCGTTTAGCTGCATAATTTCTCTATTTTCATAACTCTATTTCCAACACTTAATTCTTTGATTTTTGAGTTATGAGTTATGGAAACTGAAAATACATTTTGGTTATTTTCAGTTTCCAATTCTCATAACTCAACGACATTTTTGTAATTAAACATACATGAAAGACCCACTCAGCCACACCTTTCGACCAAAACAACTCTTTTTTTTTTTTTCCCTTTCTTTCTTTTCCTGGGTCCGGTCTCCCCATGTTCTTCCTTTTTCTTTTTCTTTTTCCTTTTCCTGGGTTCAGTCTCCCCGATGTTCTTCCCCTTTTTTTTTCTTCTTCTTCTTTCACTAGGTTCAGTGATCTGGGTATCTTTTTTTTTTTTTTCTCTCTTTATTCTTTCTTTAGGTTCAGGTGATCTGAACTTTTTTTTTTTTTTCCTTTCTCCTTTCACTGGTTCAGGCCTGTGGGTACTTAAAAAAAAAAAGTTGCACTAGTGACAGGTATGAGGCCTACAAATAATGTGAAAAATATTGAGTAATGGTGCCAAACAACCTTAATATTTTAGAGTGATGAGTGATAAGTGATGAGTAATAAGTAATGAGTGATGAGTGATGAAAATTGAGTGATGAAAAATATGAAGCCAAATAGCCTCTAATTCTCACGTTTTGATAATAGTTAATTTGTCTTTGTTGTTTTTAATTTATAATCAATTTAGTCTCTATCATTAACTCACCATCGGAAATTGTCTATGTGATAAACATCATGTATTGTTGACCTGTCTGGTGTTGACATGTCTAAATTTTAGTGGCCAAATCAACGTGCACAATGAGAAAAAAACACATAAACATTTGATATATATATATATATACTAGTCTCATAATATGTGCTATGCACATGCAATGAGGTTCTTTTTTTTTTTTTTTTTTTGAGTTTAATGTCGTAATTTTTCAATTAAATTTTTTTTTTTCTATTGTTAGTGATGTTACATGGGAATGAATTTTTAAGAAGCTAAAATTTAGAATTTTGAAAATGAGTAAACTATTAGGTTTAATGTGTGCTAATGTTTAAGAAAATATATATTATACATGTGTGAGATATATTTAAATGGAGAGTGTGTGTGCTAATTTTTTTTTTTCTTAAGTTATCCTATAGTTTTTTGTTTATGAATTTTGTTAATTTTAATTTTAACCCTACTTTTTTATTTTTTTAGAAATAAGAATTATCTAATTAGATTCGGAGAATTTTTGACATTTTTTTCGAATGATAAGTAACTTTCTAAATCGTCTTAATATATAAAGATTACCAATTTTATCTTTTCTTTATTTATTTATTTTATTTTATTTTTGTTTACCATTTCTTTCTTCTTCTTCACCAACACTTAACCCAGCTCCACCCCCACCAATTCCAAATTATACCACCACCTCGATAGTTCAGCACCACCACTATAAAGCAAAACCCTCAAGAATAAAAACAACAATCCCATGACTTTACAGAAATCCAATAAATTTAAAAGCAAATCCCAAGTAGATGTCGTTCTGGTATCTTATATCAAAAATATTTGTTGAATTCCATGTCATTTGTCGAAACCCACGAGTGCTTGGCACCTGAAATAATCAAATTAACGTGAAGGGCATGGCAATGATTCCTTTCAAGGGAGCAATAGAGATTAAACAACATCTCTTTCTTTGAAGGCATAAACTGGGTTGTGATTCATTGTGCTAGCCCATTGGAGATTCCAAAGCCACGAGAGAGAGAAAGTGATGTGAGATGCAAAAGCTCCAAGAAGCAGAAAATGTCTACCTTTAGAAAACAAGAAACAAAACACGTTTGCTTCTGAAAATTAACCTCGAATCCACGAGGGTTCCTTGAATCCACAAGGAAAAAGGATCTGAAATCCACTAGAAAATAAAAAGACAAAAGTCTAATCTGGAATCCACCAAAAAATAAAAAACAAAAGTCTGAATTTTATTGATTGAACAATTGTTCAAAAAACGTATAAAGACTTAAGGGCTTATTTAAGGGCTCCGTAAAACTTGACAAACAAGAAAATATTTTTCTAAAATAACTCCTAATTAATACCTAACCATAACAGGAACTAAATTTGACCTAAAAAGCATTAAAAACACCTAAAAATAAGGAAATAATAACCCTAAACCTAAAATAACAAAAATCACAAATTAAATACCAAAATTAATAAATTACAATAATTGAATAGTACATTGTGTCCTACATCAAACCCCTCCACTTGAAACAAACCCATCCTCAAGTTCATCTTTGAAATCTAAAATCTTCTGCTCCAAATAAACAAATACTTCAAATATTTGAGCCCCTTGATCTTCTTTCCATACTTGCAACTCATCAATGGAATAAACAAATTAACTTAAATTTCTTTTTCCTTAGTCTTCATGTAGTTGTAGAGATTTACCAAATAAACACTAACAATTGAATCAAATCTATCAACCCCAATAAAATCAATAAACTTTGTTTTGTTGTCTCCCACCAAAATAATAGAAGCTTGAACATTGCAATTATCTAACTTGACTTCATCGAGATTGTTGACAACTTCCTCTATAATTTCTTCTTTAATGTTTTCTACTATTTCGAGCCTCAAGATCTTTCTCTATAAAAGGGTCTTCATTAATCTCCAATACAATCTTGATTTCAGGTCCTTCTTCTATAACAAGGTCTTCATTAATTTCTTTAGAAATCTCTATATATTTTTCTTTGACTTCTACATATTCTTCAATAAAAGTATTTTCTTCAACATGTAATTCTTCTCTTAGTGATAGAATATATGGCTCTTTAAAATAATTTTAAGTGTGAATTTCTTGGCGAATAATAATCTTGTTTTGTATACGACAAACATCACAATCCAATGGATAATATTTGATAGCAAGCATTTTTTTTTCATCCATAGCCATGAACGAATTTTGTCTTTACCTTGTCAAATTCTATCAGTCTGTATTCGTTCCCACCAACGTCAGGCATACTCTCTCTAAGTTTATACAAAACAAGTTTAATGTTTTTCTCATCACAAATATTCTCAAAGTCAAATAAATCATCTAGATCAAGTAACCAATCAAGAAAATCTACTTTATAAAAATAACCATTAAAACTTGCAATTCTTCTATAAGGTAAACTAACAAAAATTACAAATTAAATAGTAAATTGTCTCCTACATCAGAGAGAGAGAGAGAGAGAGAGAGAATAGATGAGCGAGAAATGAAAAAACAAGGGACAAGGCAAAAAATAATAATGATAACGAAGTGAGAGATTTTGTGGTGTGAGATGAAGACAAGAAAAAAAATCAGATCTGCTTTGCAGTCTAGATGCTTAGATATGTAACTATTTCTATGCTTAGTTTAATTGAGAATCTAATAAGATTTATAGAAATGTGAGATAATAATGTTTGGTTTATTCCTAAGAATCTTGAATGAATTATTTATTTTTCTTATACTAT
The DNA here is from genome assembly GCA_030445155.1 of Quercus variabilis. Taxonomy (NCBI): domain Eukaryota; kingdom Viridiplantae; phylum Streptophyta; class Magnoliopsida; order Fagales; family Fagaceae; genus Quercus; species Quercus variabilis. The sequence goes on along the minus strand of CP129453.1, from coordinate 42,238,684 downwards.
CCTTAGATTTGTAAATCCAATATCAAGTTTTTTTTTTTTTTTTTTAAATTTTAAATATTCCTCCAAATAAATAATGACAAACAAAATGTAAACTATAAATTATGACAAATTTATTACAACTATAGTCTACAATTTCAAAATGACAAGTACAATACAAAAATAACTATTTAAATTATTATTCTTTATGAAGATCTTGTTAATAAATGTAAATAATTTATTCTACTTTAGCATCTAACCAATCCCAAATAGGGGATATAAAAAAGGGGAATAATTAATTCTTAACAGTAATTTTAAAAAGAGCTAAATCCATAACAAAACATCTTGACAGCGTTAGGTCTATAAGATATTGATAATTTGTTTTATGTTTTATCAACATTGCTTAAATGATAAGGAAAAATGGTTTAAATTATCAATTTATAAAAAATACAATTTCCTTTAAGTTTAGAAATTTAGACGCCCACTTGTTTTAACAGGAGTCCACATTCCTGCAAAAAAGGGGGTTAAGGAAGAATCTGAATACCCCTAGCATCCCTAGTGTGATTTGTAACCAAATATAAAAATATTTAAACATTCATGGGAATCGTAAAACATTATCATGAACCAAACACCACATTAAAAGAAAAAAAGAATATAAACAAGAAAATAATATTTTAATATTTTATCATTTAAACGATGATGTGGAATTTTTTAGTGTCTATTTAATTTTTTTTATTATTATTTTATCTGCCATGTAGGATTTAAGTTTACCAACAATGCACACCATTTGCCACATAGGCATTTTTCGTTAGTGAGTTAACGGTATGGACCAACTTGATTGCAAGTTGAAAATAACAAAAACTAAATTAATTACTACCAAAATGTAGGGACCAAATTGACTGCGACTCCAAAATGGTGTTTTCACCTTCTTTGTATTTCTGTTTACAAAATGAAAATTTGAAATATAAACCAATTTTAGTGTAGAATAGTGTTTCAAATTTGAACACCTAAAGAAAGTTAAGGAAAATCTTTTTAGAATTATAAACTTATGTAAAATAGAGACAGGCATACAAACATATAACCAAGAGAACATAATAAAAAAAAAAAGAGTATTAAGAAAATTACCTCTACTTATGTCTAAAGATAAAAAGAGGGAGGGAGAAAGAAGTCATTTACTTATGTTTTATTTTGAAAACTGGCTTACAATTCATAAAAAATAAGAATATTTGGTAGTGCCTAAATTTATGGATATAAATGAGAAATTATAGTAAAAGTGTTTTTTAATTAAAAATAAAGAAGAAGAGATTTGAAAAAATAAAAACAAAAAATGTGAGATTAGAAGTAAAGAAACTGGGCGCACGCACACACACACACAAAAAGGGGGCTTAGCATTCTGAGTGATTGAAGGATTGTAGGGGAGTAGGATAGGGGCATCAATGTTCGACCTAACCTGCAAACATAACACGAACCCGACACGAGTTTTTGCGGGTTAGGGTTAGGCTTAATGGGTTTAGGTCATAAACAAGTTAACCCAAAAGCAACATAATAAAAAATGTGTCATAAACGGGTCAACCCCCGTAACCCGCAATAAATACGTTTGACAGGCCAATTTATTTGTGTTAATTCGAAATGACCCACTTAACACAACCTGTTTAACTCGTATAACAAATAAATATTCATTTTATTTTAGATTTGTCAAATACCTTTTATATCCAACATATATTTTAAATTTAAAAAGAAAAGTGAGTAATTACAAAAACTTACAAGGGATATAATTGAAAATTGAAACTTTACAAACCTTAGGTCTTTAAGCCCTTCAAACCCTAAATCTCTAAACCATCTTATAAATATCTAATTTTTTTTTTTTTTAATTTCATCCGTACTACTCACTCTATTATCTTATAGTCTCATACCCAATTTTCAAACCCAAAGTCTCAAACTGGTTATTGCTCTCTCTCTCTCTCTCTCTCTCTCTCTCTCTCTCTCTCTCTCTCTCTCTCTCTCTCTCTCTCTCTCTCTCTCTCATGTGTTTAGTAAGTTTTGGAATTAAAGAAAACTGTTTTCTTTGTGTTTCAAAATTCTGCTGTAATTTTTTCTATATAATGTTTTTGTTCTATAAACTTTAGTCTACTATTTGCTCCAATTCTTTCAATATTAATACTTAGCATTTGATGAGTTCCAATGATATTATATTTTTATTGAACTATGTTGTTTTATTTTTGTTAAACTATGTTATTTTAAATTTAGGTTGAAGTATATGCACTTTTTTTAAAGTGTAAAGAACTTATTTCTAGATAAATATTATATTTTTGTTAAACTATATTATTTTTAATGTAAGTTGAAAACTTGAAGTATATGCACTGCTTTTAGGATGTAAAAAAAAATTATTTCTAGATGAATATTATATTTAATATTATACAGGTTGAAATTGTTACATTCATGTCAACCTAATACAACTCGTTTATTAAGCGTGTCAAATGAGTTGGGTTAGGTTAACCCGCCTTATTAACAGGTCGGGTTAGAGTTGAAGGATCATGACATGATTATTAAATTGGTCGAGTTAGGGTTGAGTCATTTAACCGAATACCCCTACCTTGACACAACACGAACCCGACACGCTAACCCGAATTGACATTCCTAGAGTAGGAGCAGTTCAAATCTCTTTTTACATAATGGTCCTATTTTGTAGTAATTCAAGTTTTTTTTTTATTATTATTTTATTTTAAAGAAAGACATAAACCTTTGTTTTTTTTTTTTTAATTATAATATAACTTTTCTTTTAGAATCTAATTTATAAGTGGATCAATTAATTTGAAAACCTATAGAAGAGTAGTCATATTCTGTAGGCATTTTTACTAAGTTGTTCTCAAATTTTACTTCGGCTTATACATAGGTGTGTAAGAATAATTCTGAATAGTCTTTCTTAAGTAAGGAAAACTTCTTAAGTAGTGATATATATAAATATGATTATTTTAGTTGTGGGACCCACTATTTCAATCCTAGAGCATTGACCTTAGTTGTTCTAGGCCAACTGCCATTTTAACACATTATAACTTATTTTATCAATTTTAGTACATTATTTTATAATATACTCTCTATCACATTTTTTATTTTAAGATTTTTTATTTTTTTGAGAAACTTTTAAGATTAAAACACATTAAAATATCTTAAAATAATAACCTTTACAGAATTAATAATAAAAAATCAAGCAGCCCAGCCACTACCAAGCCCCCCAATTGCATCTCAGAACCCACAACTTGGCCTAGCCCAAAGCCGCCACCACCAAGTGGAGAGGAAGACAAAGGAGAGAGATTGAAACCCACCACCAAATCGGAATCCAACATTACTACAAACCCACCTCCAAATCAAAACTAGCACCGCAACCCACCCAAAACTCATCAAAACCAGCTAATCACTGAAACCAGCACTGCCACCCCTCTCTTGCAACCCACAACACACCTGTAAAACCAAATGCTTCGAAACCACCAAATCACCAAAACCAGCACTACCACCACTCTCCTACTACCCAAAAACACTAGCACCACAACCCACCTCTGAAACCAACCGAAAACCAAACCCATTGGAACCACCCAGTCATCCAAACCATCACTACCACCCACAACTACCAATACCACAACCCACTAGATCAAATCGCTGCCAAAGAGCAACATATTACCGCCGATGACCCACAAGATCAGCCATGCACTGCCATCGAAAAGCCACTGCCATCGATGGACAAGAGAGAGAGAGAGAGATTGAAAGGGCTAAGCGAGAGAGAGAAGAGAAGGAGAAGACAAATAGAAGAGAGAGAAGATAGCCAGAGACGACAGTCAGAAGAGAGGAGAGAGAGTGAACAAAAAACAAATAAAAGTTTTAGATTCCGTTTGGTAATTTTGTTTTAGCGTGGTTGTTTAAGTGTTATGAAAAGAAGTACAACAAGTAAAAAAGTAATATAAAAATATGTGTTGTAATATTTAAATAACAAAAATTGGTATTTAAACAAGGATTTTTTTTAATATGCGCCTTAAGAGCACAATAATTAATCAATTTTAGAAATATTTTTTCAAATTCAATTCTCAAAAAAATGTTTGTTAAAATAGAAGCACACATTAACTGGACTAAGTTTAGAGGGCGTTTGGATTGCGCGTTTGCACATCCACGTTTCCTCAAATCTGTGTTTCTCTTCTTCCTTTTTTTTTTTTTTTGGCCGCATAATTTGACTTTGGGAGACAAAAAATCTGTGCAAGAACCGTGCGTGCACTGTTCATGCACTGTTTATGCAATAAAAAATATTAAAAATGAGTCCCACGATACTATTTATAATTTAAAAATTATTTTACTACGGTGTTTCAGTTTTCAGTTTCAGGCTTTCAGCAACAATAATTTAAATCCAAACAGACCCTTAATTTGTTTTCATATGGAAAGTGTCTAAAATTGCTGCGTGCCAGCTTAAATCTAGCATCTAGTAGTGTTCAATTCATTGAAACAATGACATATGTCTATTTTTAAACACGTGTCACCACCCAATCGGGTCTAATACACTAAATACACTGAACTTAATCCAACTCCAATTGTGGCAGTACCGCAAAAGACTTTCTTTCTTAGTGAAACTGCAAAGACTTCTACAGTTCTACACTATTACTACTCAGGCGAGCCCATTGCTTTGTTCCATAGTTTCAAAATCGGTAGAGAATGTCAAAAAGTGAAGTTGACAAAATAACCTCAATAAGAATTAAGAATATTGTGCTTTGGAATGGGGAAAAAAAAGTAGTAAGAATCAAGATTGAAGAATTGACTGAATATCCTATCCAAAAAAAAAAAAGGGCTGAATAGTATGCATGGCAAATGAAAGAAAGTTATCAAGAAATTAAAGTCCATGCATGAATTTTTTATTCCTTGCTTTTTTTTAAAGAAATCGTTTGCCATTTTTATTTTTTGAATCTTTACAAGAAATTGGCACTTTCATTGCCAATTTCGAAGATTTTTTTTTTCAAATTAAGAAATTCATTAAGAAATGAGAAATTGACAATCACATTGTAAATTTCAAAAATAAAATTAATTATTTTTTTTAAAGAAATCGGTAAAGGCTTGTCAAATGTTTTACTTTTTTTTAAAAAAAAATTGACAATAAATTTTTAACCAAAAATTTTCCACTATTTGTCATTTCCATAAATTGTTTAACAAGTAGGTTTAAAAGCCAAAAAAATTTGTTAAATGGTATGGTATACATAATAAAGTAAATTTTTAAGATGATAAAATAAATTTTTTTGAAAAAACTGAATGTGAATACTCTTACAACTCCAAATAATGCATCTTTTTAGTAGTTTGATGCTAAAATTTAACATATCCAGAGTTTTACAACTCCGGATAATGATGCTCCTAAGAGATGAGGGATGCCAATATCCTTTTTCTAATTAATGAGATGAAAAGAAGTAGATGGATTACAATTAAAAATATAAAATAAGTTTTTAAAAAAAATTAATTATAAATATGATTTGTGAGTGTGACATGGCACGATATAATAAGTCAATGGCTAATAATGAGTTCGGAAATCATCCATACCCATACCCCTTGCCTATAAATTAACATCCTTCTTATCCTTCTTCGGTAGTTCCATCATCCATGTGTTAGATTCCTTGTCTCTCTAAACTCTCAAATCCCAGAATACATATTACCAAACTCCAAGTACAACTCCAACTCCCAGAAAAAAAGAAAAAAAAAAAAGAAGATAAACCCAGAATTTTCCTTCCACTGCTATCATCTTTTTTATCATTCCTATTTGAAACATTGCCTTCTTTCATGGCTGCTGAATCCAACTCAAATTCCTCAAACAACCTAAGAATTTTGGTGGAAAGAAACCCATCTGAATCCCAGCTATCTGAATTGAACATCAAGGGCTGGCCCAAGTAAGCTTCTCTCTCTCTCTCTCTCTCTCAGAGTTCATTATATAACTTATTTGCTTATTTCTTTTATTTGTGTGTGTATGAAAATAGATGGGGTTGTTCGCCGGGAAAGTACCAGCTAAAGTTTGATGCCGAAGAAATTTGTTATTTAGTGAAAGGGAAGGTGAAGGCATACCCTAAAGGCTCATCTGAGTTTGTAGAGTTTGGTGCTGGAGACCTTGTAACCATTCCAAAGGGACTTAGTTGCACTTGGGACGTATCTGTTGCCGTCGACAAATACTACAAATTCGAATCAACTTCATCTTCTTCTTCTTAGTACTTTGATTACTACCTTCTTCTTCTTCATTATAATTTCTATTTATCATCAATTCTTTCAATAGAATATATATTTCTTTTTAGATTTAGTTATTTATGCTATATCTTTTTTTTTTCTTTGTCTATGTTTAAATTTGAGCTTCTTCTTCTATCCGAAAAAGAAAAAAAAGCGAGCTACTTCTCAAAAAAAAAAAAAAAAAAAAAAACAAAAAATAGAGCTATTTTTTTCTTTCCATAGGACCTGGTTAAAGATGCATGTAGTTACTTCTATATTATCTTTTAGTCAAAGAAAGGGAACACGATAACAATTAGTCAAACCACTCTACTTTACGTGATTAAATAAAGCATTTAATGTTCCTTTGACTGGTCAACTCTTGATATTTTATATCAGCTGAAAAAAAAAGCACCTTCCTTTGTAGGGAAAGATTTAGACACCTTTGTTTTTAGTTTTTAATCAAAGGACAACACTCCAGCAAAGCTTAAAAGACATCAGTACCCACTAAACTTTGATTAATCTTTAGGAAGCATTATAACTTCTTTGATTAATCTTTGTTTTTAGGTTTTTATTTTTTTATTTTTTATTTTTTCCGCCTAGGTAAAAAAGAGCAAAATGCAGATTTTTTTTCATTATTATTATTGTTGAGTTGTGTAATTAATTTTCATAAAAATGATGTCAATATTAGACTATGTTTTTTTCTAACCACAACTTATCGTGGCAGTAATTATGTGAAAATTTTATCCTCAACAGTACCCAAAGTAAAAACAATGGTTAAAATATACCTTAATTTGGAGGTTCTTTTCCAAAGTCCTTGTGTGAATGATAAACTTATAGTTTAATAAATTTTTTTGATTTTGAAGGATCAAAACTATCTTATTATTGGGGTTCAAGTGATATTTTAGCGGTAATGGCGTTAGTTATGATGTTTCCTATAGCTCAAATCTCGCCTCCTACTCCGCTATTTCTCTCTCTCTCTCTCCACCAAAAAAAAAAAACTATTATTTTATCAAAATTCTTGATAAGACAAAATTTTGCATAATCAATTCGAACCACGAACACCTATTGCCAGCAAAAAAGAAATAAAGAAAGCATTGAAGAAACCACTAGGTTGAGCCCCAATAGGGAGTCTTAAATACCTAATTCAACAAAGGATTTGACTATATTTTGAATGAAAAATGCTTGGATGACAAAAGCTTACATAACTTTTGCCATAACTCTCCATATGACAAGTTGTAACAAAAAATTTGTAAGTTTTTATAGTCCCTAACATTTTTCATTTTGAATGGGAGATATAGAGTGAGTTTTGAGATAATTTTTTTTTTTTTTTTTTTTTTACAAGATAGAATTTTTACTCTAGCTTAATCTAAGTGTATATATATGTAAAGCTCCCTCCTCGAGATTTGAACCTCGACTCTTACCCCTCACACCCCATAAGCATTTATAGTTGATGCTTCTTTTGTATGCTATAAAACCCTTTGTTATTGGACTTGAGTGAGGCTCTTATTTAAGTGCTCCATTATTAGTCTTCCACTAATTTATCAACTAACTGAACATATCCCGTATCAGCTATCAGGTAGAATTTGACTCTAGGCTGGATACTATTAGATCCATTATTTCCATATTAGTCTACAGTAAGTAATTCTATTCATATCAATTATCCCCCATTCCCCAATCTAAAGTGATATGGATAGAATTAATCACCTTAGACTTACAAAGAAATAACGACGGTTTCTACCTAAAGTTAAATTCCACATTATAAGAGAATTGCTCTATTATAAGTAAATAGATTAGAGAGACTAGAAACTATTAGGTTCATAAGGAGGATTGCTAAAATTAGGGGTGTCCAGGCAAATCGGCAACCTGCCCAACTTGTCTGACCCAACGCCACCCGATCCGATGACTCCGGCGGTTGGACACGATTTTCGACTTTGCTAACCCGACACCCAGCGAGTCGGTTATCGGTTTTTCAGTTCAAAACCTGTGAAACTTGACCTGAACTGAAGTCCATTCAATATTCGGCCATTTTTTCCAGATTTTGGCCATTTTTTTCCAGATTTCGACCCCTTTTTTCCAGATTCCGGCCCCTTTTTCACTTAAATCCGTTGATTTCTGGCACAATAAACACTGAATTTGGCCGAACCAATGATTTTTCATCACGATTTGGCAGAAATCTCGCCAGATCTGACGAGATCTCACCGGATCTTGGACGGATCTAGCAAGATCTTGCCAGATCTAGTGAGATCTCACCACATTTCAAAGGATTCTGGTGAGATCGGTTTCACTCGAAACCAACCACCACCGACCGGCGACCCGAACTGACAAATCTGTTATTGTTACGGGTTGGTTGCAGGTTGAAAAACTACCCACTTGAACTGTTATGGGTTGGTTGCGGGTTGGGCAAAAACCCAACCCGCCCGACCTATGGACAACCCTAGCTGAAATGGTCCTCCCGCCTAATAAAACAATGTCACTTATGTAAGTGTATGAATCAATTTTTTAATTAGCATAAAAAAAAAAAAATCACCATGTAATTTCACACTTGCATAAAAGGCAATATTTCATTGTTTGGGAGCATCAAGGAACATTATTTTAGCGGTCCTCCCAATAGACTTAATAATTTCTCAAAAGACTTGCAATGAGACACTTAATTAGGGCCTTACTCGAGCCCTGAGTTTTACATCATACAAAAGGTACATCAAAATAATTATCAGAGAACTCTAGATCTCTTTGATATAAAATTTGATCAAATTTTTTTTGCTAATTTAGTAATCAGAGACAGCCTTAGCGGCTTTTGTAATCCTTTCTTACTTTTTGTAGGTGTTTGGGGTTAGGATTTGCTATGCAAATTTTTGCATCAGCAATTCCTATTATAATTTTTTTAAAAAAATTATTGCATGACATATGTCTTAGTCATTTCAAAGGTTAACAGCATTTTTACAACAACATTACCAAACTAGAGCATTTTTCAACTGAATATCTCAAACGATTAGGAAATAATTTTTTAGCAAACAAGTAAAGAGCAATTACTTAACAACTTTGTAAAGCTACAGCCTACAGCATTACCAAATTTTCTTTTCTTGGTTAACTACAGCATTACCAAATTGACTATCAGCAAATAGTAGCAATTTTGTAGGAAATGATATAGATATCATTTTCAATGCACAAGGAACCGCCAAATATAAAGACAAGACTACCAACTTCATTTAGGAGATCCTAACAAAATGATGGTTTCACATTTTTTTTTTCATTCTTTTGGAGGTCTCAATTAAATGAATCTTTGAAGGACTAGGACGTAGGTCACCAATATAGTACCCAGAGAAAAAATAATAATTAAAACCTAATTACTTGATTATGTGAACCATTCAATATGACAAATGTAGGGTCTGGATTTGCTGTGGATTATATTCTTGGCATCAAAAACTGGTTAAATGTTGAGGGAAAGGAATATACCATGTCCTTGTTCCGATGACAAGGGTTCCTAGATTGGGTGTAAAAGCCAAAAGGTTTGTACTTTGTACAAGTTGTTTTCGTTTTAATTTTTGAGGGGTTTGGGGTCCCATCTCCTTTCTGTTTGATTAGCTGGATATCTATAATGTAGTTGGGGTAGATGATCTAATTGATGACGTTCACATTTCATTTGACTCCAATCTTACACTACTTAGATTCCTCAAAAATTAAAAAGAGAGAGAGAGAGAGAGAGAGGAAAGGAAAGAAAGAAAGAAGTTAATAAACTACTTAGTTCTGACCTTGTTCTTCTTCATTAATCCCTTCAAATGAATAATAATGGTATAGATTAAGAGCATTTACGTTTAAGTGCTAAAAAAATTTAGAATTTAGTAACTCAAAACCTACTCTATTTATTTTAACATTCTTAATAATATAATCTACATCTCATCTTTTATTTTAGTATTTAACACATTTAAATAATATAAATAACCCAATAAAACTAGCCACAACACACAACCAGCCCCAATAGTCACCACCACATCAACGAACTTGCCAACCACCACCAATCTCACCACCACCTCCACAACCCAACACAACTACCACCATCACTATTGAAACCCACTACCAAGGATACCAAAATCACCATATCAGAAGTTCAGAACCCACCACATTAACAACTCTCAATCAAAACCCATTCCAAAACCCGAGAGAGAGAGAGAGAGAGAGAGAGAGAGAGAGAGAGAGAGAGAGAGAGAGAGAGAGAGAGAGAGAGAGAGAGAGAGATTTGTAGCAACTCACTATAGCAAGTCATCAAAATATTTAGCTTTAGCACCTCGGATATAAGAGTATTAATATCCCATATTTACACAAAATTCTATTTTACCATATCAAAAAACTACTTTATCATTTATACCATAGCATTTTACAACACACCCAACATCCCAACTTTTATTTTCCTATTCTACACATTAAAATAATATATACCAAAATCATATCTATTCTCTACAATCCCTCTCCTCTCTCTAATTTTTATCTCTCTTCTACTGAAACCAAACCACCTCCACCATCCAAAAAGGCTAAAAAAAAAAAAAAACCACTTGTAGAAATCCAATACAAATCATGGCAACGCCCAACGCCGCAACGCCAATATCAATCAAACCCACTTCCACACAACCCATGGCAAACCCAAACAAAACCCACTTTAACGCTGATCTCTCCCATCCAACGCTGATCTCTCTATTCACGGTAACGCTTAACGCCGATCACCCTTCCAACGCCCAACACTGATCTCCACACTCACTTCCAATGCCAATATCAATCAAACACACTTCCATGCAACCCACGACAAACCCACAACCCAACACTGATCTCCACACCACACCCAAACACCGATCTCTACGCCAAACCCCAAACGCCGATCTCCATGCCACCACACTGATCTGCAACGAGAGAGAGAAGAGAAATAATGAGTGGGTGGTGGCTTGCCATGGCCAGTGACAATGGGTTAGGCCAGGGTGTGGTGGCTATGGACTTTTTTAATGATTTATCACCTTCAATGTGAATGCTCTTAACGAAATTCTCAATTTTTTAGATGGTAAATTATGATTAATATAATATTATTTTCACATGAAATTATTTTTAATATAACATTTTTTATTTACCAATCATAATACGTTGCTTCAATAATATATTATAAAGAAAAATTAAGAAATTTATACAGTTTTTAATGTAGAGTCGATTTATTTAGAGAGGAAGTGCAGACAAGGAGTAGTGGTAAGCCTGCAGGTGCTTATTTGAGGCGCCACCCCCAAGAATCAAGATATAGATGTAAGAAAGTAAATGGCACAAGGAACCAGCAGCAAGCAGTAAATGGCACAAGGAACCAGCAGCAAGCACGTGCTGCCATACAGTAAGAGGGGATGATGCTTGCAGCTTGAGTGCAATGTGAAAGCTTCTTCTTTTTTTTTTTTTTTTTTTTTTTTTTAAGAGAATCCATGCAGTATGAAAGCTAGTTGCCAGTAGTCCGACCGAATATATAAAATCCCACTCATACTATTAACATAAGGTGAAGCTATTCTCTCTCTCTCCCTCTCTCTATATTAATTTAGTGGTGACGGTGATAATCTAGGGGATTTGTTTAGTATTATTGGTGGTTGCAACATTGTGGTGGTGTGGATTTTGTTTTCAAAAATTTTAAGATCATAACCTGAGAAAAAGTTGTGAGTACATATAAAAGTAGAGGTGGTAAAATTAAATACAACCCGCGAGCTCGATACGATATGATATAAAATTAGCAAGTTATGGGTTAAGGTTTAATTGGTTAATGTCATATACAAGTTGACACGATTGATCCGTTTAATAAACAGGTTGAGTTAGTGTCTATCACATGGAACCCATTTAACCCGTCTAAGAGCATCCGTAGCAGATGTTCTAAAAATTATGTCATTTTACCACACCAAATGCCTACTTTATTATTCTACCACATCATTTTACAACATCCCATTTATCAGATGTTTTATAATTTAATTCTATACATTAAAATAATATTTACTACACATTAAAATAATATTTATTACAACTTATCAACACAATCAACACATTAAAATTTTTGCCACACGCATTCCGTACCGTGGCAAATTTGCCACGGTACTATTCAATGTTACAAAACATATACCATATCCCACATTTGCTAAATGGGCTCAAATCGGGTTTGGTGTGGGATATGTGCCAAATATTTAGCATTTGGCACACATCCCACATCTACTGTGGGTGCTCTAACCCGTTTAACCCGTTTAATTAAATAACATTTTACCAATGTAGCCTTCAAATTCTAGATATATACACTTATTAGTTATTGTAGTTTATTTTTTTGACATATTATGGTTGATTGTTTGTAATATCGAGACGTGTTTTAGTTTTTTTTTAAAGAGTTTCAACCTATGGCGTTCCCTTCAGATGATAGCTCTTTATCATTAGACCAACACACCAATCAGTTTTTGATGTAGACGAAAATTAAATCCCAGATCTTTTATACAACCATCAGAGACTTTACTAGTTGAGCTAACTGAAACCCACAGACGTATTTTAGTTTTAAATGATTAATTGTGATGCAGCTACTCATTAGTTCTAAATTTTATATTAAAAATATTTATTTGTTTGGCTTTTCATAATTCATATAAATTTGGTTAATAATAATTTTTTTTTTTATTTTGATAAAATTTAATGAATAGGCCGGTACGACCTATTTAATAAATAGATCGTGTTAGGGTTGAAGAATCTTAATCCGTTTAATAAACATGTTGGGTTAGTGTTGATCTATAGTTGGATACTTATAAGTCGATATGACACAAATCCAACATACAAACAGGAATTACCACTCTTATGTAAAAGTGATAAACAGTTAATCATAGTTTGATATGTAGGATAATTGAATAAAAAATTGTAGCATTTTATGTAGTACTATAATTACTGGTATGTTTTTTGTGTTATAAGTTCAATGGGTGTAAAATATATACATATATATATTAAAATATTTTTGGTAGTTAAAAATTGATAATTTTTGCAAAGTCGGTTGAAAATAATTTACATTTTTTTTAATACAAGATAGATTCTATTATAACCTAATCTAAGTGTATATGTGTGTGAAGTTCTTTCTTGGAGACTTAAACCCTAACTCTTGCTCCTCATACCCTATAAGCACTTATACTTATAGAGTAATTTGTCCACCAAAAATATGAGGCAGTAATTTACATTTTGAATATGGGTGAAAAAATAGAAAAAAAAAAAAAAAAAAGAAAGAAATAAAGAAATAATAAATAAATAAAGAAGAATGATTAAGCAAAGTAATCATTGAATGCATGATAAAGTTGGTGGGCATTCAATGTAACCTTCAGCCCAATCAACATTGAACACTATTGTACTTTTAAAACTGTCGTGATTAAGATACAAAGTTTGCAGTTCTGCTGTGAGATGTGGCTCCTTGAACTACTTGAAAAGACATAGATTGGGCAATAGATTTCGGATCTTTTTGTGAATTCATTATTAGTTGTAGGTGCTTTTTCTTTGGTTCATAAATCATAACGTGTGAGGTCCCATTTAGACATTGAGATTTTTTTTTTTTTTTTTTGTCGGTGAAACTCTTCAAGCTTATCATATAACTTTTTTTTATATTAAATTTAAAATTTTAATTGTGAAATTTTATATTTTTTATGTTTTTAACACGTATATCAAATTTTATTTAAATTGAATTTTATTTACTATTCGATTAATAAATTTATATTTTATATACAATTTTAGATTACAAAAACTTAAAATTTTAATATTTTTTTGATAAAAGAGCAATTGATCTTTGATCTTCTTAAAATTTTGTAAGCGTGAATGATATAATAAGAACATTCAATCCAACGGTTATATTTTAAAATTTACATTCAATATAAAGATATATAAAAAGTTTGAAGAGTTTATTTTCAAACTAGTTTAGAAAAAAAATTTGTTTGCTAAAGTTAATTATCATATAACAAAGAACTACAATAAAAATAAAAATCTTTACACAACTATTTCAAGCCATAGAAGTAAACATTTCTTGAAGGGTAAAAAAAAAAAAATAGCAATAAGAATCATAAATCAACGAACAAAAAAGAATACGCCTAAGAGCATTTACATCAGTCTCCTTAGATTTTTAGCTAAACTAATCCAAAAAACTCTTTTTTTTTTTTAATAGTTTAGCTATCTATGTTTTTAATGCACACACATTAAACTCAATACTCTATTTTTTACTTCATTTAAATAATTATTTTTTCTCTCTCCTCTTAGCGTATATAGCCACCACTGTACGCCACTGCCAAAGACAACACCACCATCAACCCAAGGTTAAACCTGAGCACAACTACAACCATTGCAAAGACAACCACCGCCACCATCACCACCAAGGACAACACAACCGCTCCAAATTAGACAATTAGATCGATCCATCATGGCACAGCACCACCACTACCAAAAAAAAAATTAAAAGACCCAAGATCAAACCACCGGGGCATCACACCACCACCATCATAAACATCATGCCAGAAACTATAATATAAAAAATAAAAAAATAAATGAGAAATATCAAAGAACATTGTGAAATAGATGGATTGAAGTCAAATCTCGACAGAGCTCTAGATACAGTGAAGGCCCAACTCACTAGAGAACTAGATCGATTCACCAAATCTAGCAGCGATCTGACTCGCCAGAGCAGCAATAAATTTTCTCCACTTCTCACCGGTATAGAGAGAGAGAGAGAGAGAGAGAGAGAGAGTTGAAGTAGCAAAATTATTTTAAAAAATAAAATTTTGACTTTGGCAAGGAAAGTCCATGGCCACAAGCAGCGTATCACTGTGAAATAGGTATACTAATGTGAATGCCCTATGCCATTAAGTGTGAGTTTGGATAGCGGCAAGTTACAGGTTTTGCGCATCTGTGTTTTTTTCTTGGGTCCTATGCACGGTTCATAGAACTTGTAAGTACGGAATTTGGCAAAATCAACTTTAAAACTGGGTCTCACAGCACTATTTACACATTTAAAAATTATTTTGTTATAACATTTTTAAGAATAAGTTTTCAGTTTTCAGCAATAAGCGATATCCAAACAAACCCTAAATGTAAGCTAGGTTAATCAAATTCTTATAATGCACAGTGTGATGATAGTGTCTTCAAGGCCTCGTACTATTAAAATTTGTGTACTTTAATACGCATTAAAATTTCCAATTCAAGAACCTAGGTACTGTGTTGAAAAGCATCTTACTATTCTGGACTGGAAGATATATATATATATATATATATATTTTATAGCAAATTTGGTATCCTTCCAACTTTAGAAGACAATTTTGTTGTTACCAAAATCCCAAAAGTAATATATATTTTAATAGTCAATAGATCAAACTATTGCAAAGCTGACCATTTTCCAACCAAAAAATTCTTCTTTGAACTTGGTTTGCAATATTATCACGGCATTGATATAATTTCCCAGGTACAAAACGTTGTCCATCTTCTTCATTTATTTTATTAATTTTTCTATTTTCAAGTTCAATTGTCACCACCGTCAATTTTGTGCATCCAGTTTTCAATCATAGAAAATTTCTTCATCCAGAGAAGACCCCTTCCTTCGCAACTTGCATTGCATGTTTCATCTAATAAGAAATTGGGTGGCTGAATTTAGTCACAACTTTTTTGGCTGATTATGAAGCCGTCGCTAATGTTCATTGAATCTAAGAGATGCAAAAACAAAGCCAAATAGCCCTAACAAAAGCCTTCCCATTTGCAACTAAAATTTCTTAATTAGTTCTTTCAGAGGTCAGTTTCCAAATAATAGAATAATAGAATCATTATGATTCTATGATTTGGATTAACCACCGACATCCAAGGAAAAATAAAGTAAAAGAAAGAAATACGTTTGCACAAAGACACAGATATAGGATTAAGAGAGCTTAGCTAAGTATTTGGCTAAATGCTAGTTTTAGGAGCCTATACTAATGCTCTTAGATCAACACATTTGTTAGCATGGTGACTCTCTTATTTAAATCATCTTATCATTTTCTGTTTAGGAAGAAAAAAAAAGGGAAATTGCTTATTTGCTCATTGTATTTACTCCATTTGTTTCGAAGTAAAATATTTTATCTGTAAAAAATTTTATATGTAAAACATTTCCAATAAAATATTTTCAGGTGCTTGGTATGATATGTAAAAAATTTTAAACACAAACAAACAAAATCTACCGCTTAGCTACAATGCCAAAGGTTCGATGTCTGAACCACCATTCCAGCTATAGGACCAATGACTCCGATGATTGGGTCACTGAAATTGCCATCTCTTGCAACTTGACAGCTAGTACTAGTAGTTGAAGCGGTGGTTTCGGCGATCGTACCAACAACCTAGCTACTGTGTGTTTTTATAAAATGTTTTACTAAAATTTTAAAGATAAAACTTTTAACAATTTTTTACAAAATATTTTAGAATTAACAGGAAATATTTTATAAATTTGACCACATTTTACATGCAAAAAAAAAAAAAAAAATGAAAATAGGAAAATATTCTACAAAAATATTTTAGTTCAAAACAAACTGAGGGTATTAACATCAGTTGATACTTTTTTTTGTTGTTGTTACTCATAGAGTCTATCCCAAATCCTTAAATCACATTGATGCAGTGTCCTTCACTTTCTACCCTAAGGGGCTTAGGTTTATCCTACATTTTTCACTTTGAAATTAAGAGATCCAAATCCATATTTACAACTTACAAGCATTATATTGTACATCCTTTCCATATGAGTGAGGCTTAGATCCAGTGCAATGGACTTTTTGAGATGGTAACAAGTGTCCAAAAGTGGACACGTGTAATTATCTCAATGGGTCCAGTGCAACTAGGCACTGGACCCAAACCTCACCCTTTCCATATTATACAATTACTTTTCATTTATCAAAAGTAGTCTCTATCAAGAAGATGCTCTCATAGACTAGTCATGAGCAGCAAACTCTCCTTCTTAATGGAGAATTCAACAAGTAAAAGTAAAACTCCTAATACCCTCTCAAACTAGTACAAGCAACGTTGTCAAAATTGAGATTCTCCATAGGATTGTGGGAGGATTGTGGGAGGTAGGTGGGATCGTAAGATCAAATCATGGATCGGAAGATCCTACATTATTTGAGAAAAAAACAAAAAATACACATTGGTATGTTAAATAATCACATAAATTATATATTCATTCAAAAAAAATTATAAATTTGCATCCATTTGATGTAATTACCATATATCACTATTGTAGGGATAAAGGCCCAAAATCACATATTGGGACTTGGGCTCGATCTGAGAACATAGGATGGTCCAAGAAGGGACAAATAATCCTGGGGGACTCCAATTTGAAAGTTTCACAAGTCAAGAACAAATGGAAGGTGATCCGAGGAGTAGCGCCTCCTCGGATGTGTTGAACGCGACCCAGATCAACATCCCTATGATAAAGGTGATCTTCTAGGAAGCTCCAACAATAAAGATGGACATCATACGCCTACAAAGAACGACGGGAATTTAGGAATATCTGAAGAAAAGCTGCCACCATTGCATTAAATACACTACAGCTACTTTTCTGGCCACATTTATGTAGAGAAGACTCCTGAATAGTGTCACCTTGATCACGCAACTCACAGAGAACTAGAAAGGATGTCTGATGGGATGGGTACTCGAGTAGTGGGTTGAATGATTGACAAGTGGAGGGCGAGGATCACCAGGAAGGAGGTATATAACGTGAAAAATCCCTGAAAGTAGGGGGGGTCAGAAAAAATAGAGAAAGAGCATTGTAGCAACGAAAATTACATTTGTAATCAGTTTCATTGATCTATACAAACATTTGCCTCCTCGGAAATACGTTCACCCAATCTTACGTACTTTGTTCTTGCATGATTGTCTTTCAAACACTTCCTAGTCGTTGTTAGATTCACTAGGGCCTAGTTCTTGGACTCACTCTCTACAAATTTATTGTGCTGGGCTCATTAACCCACAATCCAACACATATTAGGCTTAGGCTGCAAACCGTGCCCATACAATTGGCGTCGTTTGTGGGAAGAACTTATGTAATAATGAATACAACGGTCAGCTATGGTAGGGTTAGGTCCACATGAAGCAGAATCTTTAGGATCCAAGCAAGACAATCCTTTTATCAACCTTGAACGGAGAGGTGATCGTGAAGGAAGTGTGAACAACATGCATACTGACAGGAGTCAACCTCGAGGAGGAAGCCATGTCTCCCACGCAAAGAGTAACAAGGCCATGCAACTAGAAAACAACCGACTAAAGAGGGAACTGGGCCATGCACGATGAAGGCGGACTCCCTCTAACTCTGGCGTTTCTTCTGATGACGAAAGGGATGTCAATTACAGGCAAAGATCTCGAACCCCGCTCAGTGGGTCTTTCTCCTACGAAGACGAGCACCATCACGAGTGGAGGGTCAGAAGCCCGCCTCACAAGGGCGTGGTAAGCAATGCTGTAAGCCCTTAGACCAGATCTCCAAGTCACCCTTCATGTGCAAAATCAAGGGGGCTAGACTTCCTCGACGATTCACTCAGCCTACCTTCACCATGTACAACGGTAAAATAGACCCGTGGAACATGTGAGCCACTTCAACCAAAAAATGGCTGTCAATTCCAAGGACAAGGCCTTGATGTGCAAGGTCTTCCCATCTAGTCTGGGACTTGTTGCCATGAGATGGTTTGACGGCCTGAGGGCAAATTCCATAAGTTCCTTTAAAGAGCTCACTCAGGTGTTCTGTTCCCACTTCGTCACTTACAGCAGACCTCCTCGACCTTTGGCCTCCCTACTATCCTTATGCATGCAAAAGGGAAAGACCCTGAAAGCATATTCAGATAGATATTGGGAGATGTTTAACGAAATAGATGGTGACTTTGATGATGTGGCCATCTGTACATTCAAGCTTAGCCTCCCGACCAAGCATGGTTTAAGGAAATCTCTGACTGGTAAACCTGTCACCAGTGTACGCCAGCTCATGGACCGGATTGATAAATACAAAAGGGTTGAGGAAGACTAGTAGCAAGAGAAAGGAAAGGAGAAGGTTATCCCTCAGGAGAAGAGGGATTTCAAGTCGGACCAATACAATAATAACCGGCCAAGAAGGGACTTTTTCGAACAGCCAAGATCTGCCAATCCTCAAGCGGTCAATGCTATGTTTCGAGAGCCAGTGCATTAAGTTCTAGAGAAGATTAGGAATGAGCCATTCTTTAAATAGCCGAATAAAATGACGTAAAACCCTGAAAGACGCAACCACAACCTCTATTGCCAATACCACCAAGACCACGAACACACCACAGAAGACTGTAAAAGTCTGTGGGATCACCTGGATCAGCTTGTCCACAAAGGAAAATGAAAGCAACTTTTGCACCACTCAAATGGTCAAGGGAACCAGACAAACTCAAAATCCCAGAGAAATGAATCTTCGAGACCTCCCTTGGGAACAATAAACGTCAACTTTTCTGCTCTAAGAAGGACTCCTGCCTTTCATGAGTGATATCTATGGCATGGCTTTCCACTGAGGACGCTAATCAAGAGCCAAAAAGGGCAAGACTGGAAATTCAGCCAGTCTTAGGCTTCTCGGATGAAGACCATCCTACCCCACGATGATGCCTTGGTAGTAACCCTCAGGATTGGGGGATATGACGTGAAGAGGGTGATGGTGGACCAAGGCAGTGGTGCTGAGATAATGTACCCAAACCTATATAAGAGGCTGAACTTAAAACCCGAGAATTTAACACCCTATGGCTTACCCCTAGTGAGTTTTGATGGGAAGGTCGTCATCCCGAAAGGCCAAATTAGACTACTCGTGCAGACCAGCTCAAAAATAGTAGAGGTAGACTTCATCGTGGTAGACGCTTATTCACCATACACAACCATTGTGGCCAGACCTTGGCTTTATACCCTCGAAGCTGTCTCCTTTACTTTGCATCAGAAGGTAAAATACCCATCCAGGGACCAGGTTAGGGAGATCCTAGGAAATCAGTTGGTGGCTAGGCAATGCTTAGTAGCTGCCATCTAGCATCAACCCGATGCTGAGTCCTTGACCCATGCCAAAGGGGGTTTATAGCAATTAAAGGCTCCAGCATTACCTGTCGATGGGTCAGCAGAGGAGGCTAAATGTGAGGATCTAGTAAAAGTTGCTATCGGTGATGATCTGGAGAAATTCTTTCAGATTGGGGCTCAGTTACCTCCCCCAGAAAATGAAGAGCTAGTAGAGTTTCTTAGAAAAAATGTGGACATCTTCGCATGGAGCGCTTACAAAGCCCCGGGGGTGGATCCGAACTTTATCTACCATCATCTAAATGTTAGTCCATCCGCCATTCCCAAAAGGCAACCTTCTCGGCCCTCGTCCAGAGACCACTCTGACGCTATCAGAGATAAGGTGGAGAAACTAAAGCATGCAGGAACTATCAAGGAGGTGTTCTACCATGAATGGTTGGCCAATACCGTAGTGGTGAAGAAGAAGAGTGGAAAATGGCGAGTGTGTGTGGACTTCATGAATCTGAATAGGGCTTCCCAAAGGATCCTTTCCTTATGCCTAAAATAGACCAACTGGTAGACGCAACCGTAGGCCATTCTCGGATGAGCTTCCTAGACGCCTTTTAAGGATACCACCAAATACCACTAGTCTCGGATGATTAAGAAAAGAAAGTTTTTGTCACCCCCACAGGAAATTATCACTACAAAGTAATGCCTTCGATCTAAAGAATGCGGGGTCCACCTACCAAAGGATGATGGCCAGGATTTTTGAACTACAATTGGGTAAGAGCATTGAGGTCTATATAGACGCATGGTGGTAAAAAGTAAGGTGGTGTCCAAGCATTTGAGGGACCTCGGGAGCATCTTTGAAGTTCTGAGGAGACATAAGTTGCGCCTTAATGCTTCCAAATGTTTTTTTGGTGTAGGATCAGGAACATTTCTAGGCTACATGGTAACCCACATAAGAATTGAAGTTAATCTTGGCCAGATTAAAATAATCAACAACCTACAACCACCTCGGAATCCCAAGGAGATCCAGAAACTGACCGGAATGATTGCTGCCTTGAACCGGTTTATTTCTCGGTCAGCAGATAGGTGCCAACCCTTCTTCCTGCTAATGAATAAATGGAAAGGGTTCGACTAGACCGAGGAATGCGCTTTGGCCTTCCAATAGCTTAAGGATTATCTCTCTCGGCCTTCTATCATGTCCAGCCCTTAGATTAACGAAGTCCTATTTGCCTACATTACTGTGGCCTCTTACACTATAAGCTTGGTCCTGATATGAGGTGACAATGGCACCCAAAGGCCAATCTATTATGTAAGCAGGTCACTACATAAGGCCGAGGTCTGCTATCTACCTCTAGAGAAAGCCATTCTAGCAATGGTACACACCACACGCAAACTCCCCCATTACTTTCACGCATACACGGTTATTGTCTTAACTCAACTTTTGCTCAGAACTCTGCTCCGAAGCGCTAATTATACAGGGAAGATTGCCAAATAGGCCACCATACTGGGGGCTTTCGACATTAAGTACATGCCTCGTACTTCCGTCAAGGGCTAAGTCCTAGCAGATCTGATGGCCGAGTTTGCGGAATCTCCCTTGGAAAAAGAAATGAAAGCATAACACATGGATGGAAAATCAGTTGGCAAGATCTCCCAGCAGGGCCGCTTATCCTGGGTAGTGCACGTTGACGGAGCAGCAAATCAGAAAGGTTCCGGAGTGAGGCTAGTGCTAGTATCCCCCGAAGGGATCACCTTCAAGAAATCTCTTAAATTAGGATTCTCGGCCACCAACAACGAAACTGAATATGAAGAGCTGCTAATGGGAATGACCATGATTCGAAAAATGGGTGGAAAGGCAATATAGATATTCTCGGACTCCAGATTGGTCATCGGCCAAATGAAAGGGGAGTTTGAAGTGAAGGATGAGAGAATGCACGGGTATTTGAGCTAGGTTAGACACCTGTAGCCAGGTTTCAAATCCTTCAACCTGTTGCATATTTCCAAGAGTGGAAACGCCCATACCGATTCCCTCGCCACGCTTGCAACTTCCTTGGCGCAGAACTTACCTAGAGTCATCCTCGTAGAAGACATATGCAAGCCCACAATGATGAGTAGAGAAATGATTCATGTCCACCAGGTTAGGATGGGGCCTAGCTGGATGGACCCCAAGGTACTATTCTTAAAGGAGGACGTCCTACTCAAGGAGAAATTAGAAGCAGACAAAGTGCATAGAAAGGCTCCTCGGTTCTGGCTATTCGAGGACAAAAAATTGTATAAGCGCTCCTTTTTCGGACCATATCTACTATGTGTACACCCCGAGGCAATAGAATTACTCTTTGAGGAGTTACATAAGGGAATTTACGGAAGCCACACCGGAGGCCGATCTCTGGCAAACAGAGCCATCACTCAGGGCTATTGATGGCCAAATATGCAAAGGGAAGCACAAGAGTATGTGAAAAAGTGCGACCAATGCCAAAGTTTCGCACCAAATATACATTAACCGGGGGGAGTCCTGAATCCGCTATCCAGCCCTTGGCCCTTCGCTCAACGGGGCTTGGACATTGTGGGCCTTTTCCCAAAAGTAACATGAAACAAAGACCTGCTAGTCGACACAAACTACTTCACTAAATGGGTTGAAGCCGAGCCTCTAGCGAACATCAAGGATGTAGATGCCAAGAAGTTTGTATGGAAGAATATTGTCACCCGATTCGGAGTCCCTCGCACCCTCATATCAAACAACGGCCTTAAATTCGATAGCAAATCCTTCAGAAGGCACTGCTGTGACTTGGGAATCACAAATAGATATTCTACCCCAGAGGGAAATGGGCAAGCGGAGGTTGTTAATAAGGTCATTGTAAGCGGACTCAAGAAGAGGTTGGACGACACAAAGGGAAAGTGGGTGGATGAACTGCCACACGTCCTGTAGACGTACCAAACCATACCTCGCAGGTCGACGGGGGAGACTCCTTTCTCAATGACATTCGAGGCCGAAGCTGTTATCCTTTTGGAAACTGGTTTCCCAACATTAAGGACTAGCTCCTTCAATCCGACCACTAACAATGAACTGTTGGAAAGAAGTTTGGACTTGGTTGAAGAAAGAAGGGAAAATGCAATGGTTCAATTGGCATACTACCAACACAAACTCAAGTAGGGTTATGATGCCAACGTGAACCTGAGACCATTAGCACTTGGTGATCTGGTGTTGAGAAAGATTCTGAGTACTACAAAGAACGAGCGTGGGGAAAGTTAGGACTCAATTGGGAAGGACCATATCATATCACCTCGGTAGCTGGTATAGGAGTGTATTTTCTGGAAGATTTGGATGGACGTGTAATACCACACCTGTAGAATGTAAACAACTTGAAAATGTATTATTATTAATGAAAGTTTCTTCTGTCAATATGGTGATTTATTAAAGGCATTATGTTTCTCATTATTCAAACTTTTATAAGTGTTCAAACTAAAACCTAATCATGCCTGATGTTCTTGGACCAAATGATGTGGGAAAGCTAACACACAATGATAACTTTTATAAGTGTTCAAACTAAAACCCAATCATGCCTGATGTCCTTGGACTAGATGATGTGGGAAAGTTAACACACAATGACAACTTTTATAAGTGTTCAAACTAAAACCCAATCATGTCTGATGTCCTCAGACTAGATGATGTGGGAAAGTTAACATACAATGACAACTTTTATAAGTGTTCAAACTAAAACTCAATCATGCCTGATGTCCTCGGACCAGTTGATGTAGGAAGGTTAATACACAATGGCATCTTTTGCAAGTGTTTAAATCAAATCATAGTCATGCCTGAAGTCCTCGAACCAGATGCTATAGGGAGTGAACGGATTTAGATCCCTTAAAATACAACCAGATTGGTTAGCCTAGATTAATTAGCCAAGTTGTTACTTAGTCAAATTATGCAATTCTAGGTTAAAGCAATCAAATAATCATATCAAGATATAAAGCAGCGGAATAATAAAAGACACAATGATATGATTACCCAGGAAACCACACAGTAAAAACCTGGAGAGGATTTGACCTAGCTATCCTCAAGGTAAAAAGCATATCCACTAGAAAGAATCGAAGTTCAAACAAAAGGACTACAAGCTCCCCGCTCGACTTCCTAATGCTATCCACCAGTAGAACTTACTGACACGACCACGTGCAAGCTCCAAATCCACGGACTCCTTCTTTCTTTGGCCTTTGCAAAACATAAACACCCACGTCTGTGACTTTGAGATCCCACTCAAAGGTTTATCAACACAAACTCTCCTATTTGTGACTCCAAGACCACCCTTGAAGGTTTAGATCATCAACACCTTTGATGACTAGAGAAGGCAACAACTTCTACAACACCGGATCTTGAGATTCTTCAAGGAATAGCACCGGTAGAAAACATAAGAGAGCTTTTGGGTACAAAACCCTAAAAATTTAAAGAGGCACAAGAGGCACTCTAATCTCTCTAAAAATCTCTAAAAACCCTACCTAGGGTTAGCTTATGATGACCTTTAAATACTGGAAAAAACAGCTCGCGATTTGGGCTTCAAACGAATAAGTTATGGCCTTTTTACGTTTGCTGATTTTCCTAATACGCGATTTTTGATCGATCGAAAATTAGATTGGATCGATCGAACCAACCAGCTTGTAACTCATTTGTTTTTATCCTGAACTTGAAGTTTTTGTCTTAGGCTTCAATGTAGACCATTCTAAACTAATGAGACTTAGTTTTTGTCATGTTTTGTCATGGTTTGCCAACATTACAAACTCAAAACCTAACAATCTCCCCATTTGGCAATCCGTGACAAAACACACATACAACATAATGCCCATATACAATAAAATGCCCAAATACATCACACATCCCAATCTAAGACTCCTAACCTAGAAGTTGCAAGAAGAGGTAGAAGGTCTTGATTAGAATGTACCTGTCTTTCCTGAAACACTCAACAAACACATCACCGCATGTGTGGAAAGAAAGACATATAAACAATAATACCAAACAGAATATTAAAAAAAATTCTAACTCTCCCCCTAAGTTAGATACATCAAAATGTTTTTATATTCTCCCCCTAAACAAAACAAACAGGTCATCTATGTCTCCCCCTTTTTGTCACGTATTGACAAAGACTACCTAATCAGAAGGTAGACAGAAAACATACGCAACAGAGTAAGAGAAAATAGAGACAACTCCCCCTATGAAGAGCAACAACTCCCCCTAAGAACCACAAAGGTTTTAAAAAAAACAAGTTTTGGGAAAAACAATTTTGGGGAAAAATAAAGGGGGTGGGGAAAATAAAGACACACAAACCAAAGCTAAAAACTAAGGTGAGGATACACATGAAGAAAAAATATTCTCTCTTTCAATAAATGCAAACATGGCACTATGTGACCCATAAACAGTTGCATGAGTAGAGAAAATATTTGCACATTGATTATCCATCATATCTCTTAAGAAAAACATTTTCTACAGTTCACACATAAGAAAAAGCATATAGTAGAATGTACAAAACTCAAAAATTAATCAATCAATTTTTTAAATCAAGTTGAGTACCCAATTTAGCAAAGTGTATGCATGCTATGTGTGAAAACAATGAGAGATATGACAGAAAAACTGCAAGATGGCTACAAAAACAATGCAATGCATGTGAATCCTAAACACAAATGATGCATGAAAAAAAATTTTGGTTAAAAACATAGAAACTGAAAATATTTCAATTTCGATCGATCGAGTATCGATCGAACATCAATCGAGTCAGGCAAACTTAAACCTAAAATTTTAATCGCAATTTCGATTGATCGAAAAACAGGTTCGATCGATTGAAAGTCTGGAAAAATCAGATTTTTGAAAAACAGAGTATTTTAATGCAGAAACTCCTCAAAACACATTGTTTAAAAAAAAAATGCATGAGTATGAGATGAAAAGTTTTTCAAAAACACTTGAATTTAACCCAGATATTCCAAAATCAAGATTTTCAATCAATTTGTCCCCAAAGCACAAACATTATACACATTTTGCATTAAAATCAATGAACTTTTAATCTTGGATGGCCACAACAAAATCACACACAATAAAATGTACCAAGTTTAACAAAAAGTAACTTGTGTAGTGTGTGCAACTAGCAAAAGCTTGAGATACATGTGAGGTGATATATGAATAGCAATTAATCACAAAGTCTACACAATCCATCACATAGAATTTAAAAGAGACTATCACCTAAAGAGTTACATCCTATAACTCCCACATCTCCTAGAACAAAAGCTTGCAATCATGTAAGTTTCTTGCATTTTTGCCTCTTATTTGAATGAAATGGCATTCAGCCTAATAGTACACACTGTTTAGAATTAAGTGAATTGGCATCAAGCCTAATAGTACACACCAGTTTTAATTTAATTGAGGCTACACTTTATGTTCTTTTTGTGCATGTGCTACACTTTCTCGAGCACACAATCTTGTGATATGCACTAAGGTGTTCATGATTGGCTAGTGAACAGTGGTGAGATGGTTATTTATGCCTTTCTCAAAAGGATCAAGTCCGACAGTCAAATAACATGTGACTTCAAGATTAAGACAAAGTGATAAACACCATAAACATCTTTCCCACACAACATGCACTACAAAGTTTCAACTAATATAGTACAATAAATAAGCTCATCAAAGCTAAACAAGGTACATAAACTTGTTATGTAAAGATAAGGTGGTCAACCTTGATTTCAAATCCA
This sequence comes from Quercus variabilis, assembly GCA_030445155.1. Classification (NCBI taxonomy): domain Eukaryota; kingdom Viridiplantae; phylum Streptophyta; class Magnoliopsida; order Fagales; family Fagaceae; genus Quercus; species Quercus variabilis. The sequence continues at coordinate 42,211,780 of CP129453.1, read as the reverse complement.
TGATATGAAATATAAAACACAAAATCTTTTTGGTTTAAAAAATTTTATGACCAAAAACAAAAAGCACACATTATGCTAAATGAACAATGCAAATGCAATGCGTGACAATGTTTAACTAAGTTATAGAGGGTACAAAAACAAGAAATATCAATTTCTTAATTAACCCATAAATACATGTACAAACTAGTACATACTTACACATAATAAAAAATAGCTTAGCACAAACTATTCAAGTTTCTCCACAATGTCAAGTATGTTTTAAATCAAGAGAGAGATATCATAACTCATGTAATCCTCAAGAACAATAAAACAAGACACAAAATAAATATTTTTGTTTTTTTGAAATTTTTCAATGTTTTTGGATTTTTTTTATAAAAAAAAATAAAAAACAACCTAAAAAAAAAAACAACACAACCAAAAACAAAAACAAAACATGTCCACAAATAATTGAAAGAATTAAATCAGGGACAAGTTAGCAACACTCACCTTGGAGAATCTTTTCTCACCTATCTAGCACGAGTCTTCGGCTTTGTAGGTGAAAATCCATGTGAAGCATAGTGTATTTGAGGGATTATACCAAACTTCTGAGAGAGACTGAAATCCTGCAAATTCCTTTCACAAGCCAACAAGCTCAAATTTTTCAAAAGAATATGAAACAATTTATATGGACTTATGGCAGGAGAAATATCATCACATATCCTAGATTGAAACACAGAATGCTTAAATTTCAATTTATGACAATTAGGACGAATGTGACCGGAGACATCACAAAAGTGACAAACAGGAACAAATTTAGGAACATCAGTATTCCTAACAACAAGTCTAGTCTCAGATTTAGGTTTTTGCCTCAACAAAGAACAATTTGGTCTAATATGACCAACAATACCACAAAGGTGACAGGTAGGCACAAAAACAGATTTCTTTTGCACACTAGCAGCAAGTTTAGACATAGGTTTAGAAACTTCAGCGTTAACATCAAAACTTTTACCTTTGTCTAACCTAGCAAAATAAGCATTTTCTTTATTATTCCTCTTGAAATGAGGGATATAAACTTTCTCAGTCTTAGGCTTAAGAGAAACAGAAACACTTCTGTTATCAACAACAGGCTTGACACTAGTCAAATCTTTAATTTTAGCTTTAGATTCAACTAACTCTTGTTCCAAGCTTTTCATCTTCTCATCTTAAGAGGAAATTTGATTTCTCAAAAATTCATTCTTTTTATTAAACTCATCTAATCTCACAATCAAATCCTCTTTTTCAAGATTAGCCAATTTTAACTCTTCCTTGAATTTCTTAGCAATTTTCAAAGATTTAGATAATTCCTTACGAAGAGTTTCAAAAGCATCAAAAAAATCAACAGAAACAATAGTGTCCTTTTTATTCAAAACATTACAGGCATCAATAAAATCAGCAGAAGCATGAGTAGAAACATGATCAGAAAGACAATTCAAATTATTCATGACAACAAGGGTCAAGGATCAACTCAGAGATCAAAAGATCTACAACAGAAGAGCTACCCGCTCTGATACCACTTGAACGGATTTAGACCCCTTAAAACACAACCAGATTGGTTAGCCTAGATTAATTAGCCAAGTTGTTACTTAGTCAAATTATGCAATTCTAGGTTAAAGCAATCAAATAATCATATCAAGATATAAAGCAGCGGAATAATAAAAGACGCAATGATATGATTACCCAGGAAACCACACGGTAAAAACCTGGGGAGGATTTGACCTAGCTATCCTCAAGGTAAAAAGCATATCCACTAGAAAGAATCGAAGTTCAAACAAAAGGACTACAAGCTCCCCGCTCGACTTCCTAATGCTACCCACCAATAGAACTTACTGACACGACCACGTGCAAGCTCCGAATCCACGGACTTCTTCTTTCTTTGGCCTTTGCAAAACACAAACACCCACATCTGTGACTTTGAGATCCCACTCAAAGGTTTATCAACACAAACTCTCCTGTTTGTGACTCTAAGACCACCCTTGAAGGTTTAGATCATCAACACCTTTGATGACTAGAGAAGGCAACAACTTCTACAACACCGGATCTTGAGATTCTTCAAGGAATAGCACCGGTAGAAAACATAAGAGAGCTTTTGGGTACAAAACCCTAAAAATTCAAAGAGGCACAATAGGCATTCTAATCTCTCTAAAAAGCTCTAAAAACCCTACCTAGGGTTAGCTTATGATGTCCTTTAAATACTGGAAAAAACGGCTCGCGATTTGGGCTTCAAACGAATAAGTTATGGCCTTTTTACGTTTGCTGATTTTCCTGATACGCGATTTTCGATCGATCAAAAATTAGATTGGATCGATCGAACCAACCAACTTGTAACTCATTTGTTTTTATCCTGAACTTGAAGTTTTTGTCTTGGGCTTCAATGTAGACCATTCTAAACTAATGAGACTTAGTTTTTGTTATGTTTTGTCATGGTTTGCCAACATTACAAACTCAAAACCTAACAGGAAGGCAAAAACACAACGGCATTCCTTACAAGTGTTAAACAGATCCCGAGTAATGTCAGGTCTCTCGTACCATATACTTGGGTGAAATTTGCCCTCAAATGACATCTGTTATAAGTGTTAACTTAGCATGTTAAATGAAATCCTCGGGCCGAATGCCAAGGTTAAATTAACATTCTATGACATTTGTCAGTATTTCACTAAGTGTTGAAATGAATTCTAGGTTATAACCAACTTCTCGGATTTCTAACTCTGTGTGAGTTAGTCTTTAATTGTTTAGCCCAATTCATGGTACAACTATATGTTAGACCTTCACTTTATTGGCACTTAATGAAATTATTCAAAGCGATAGCGGTTCAAAGCAATTGTGATAAGTTCTAAAGCATACTAAGTGAAAGCAAATTGGATTGAAAGAAGAAAAACCTCTTCATTAACAAACAAAAAGGGGAATACAATATGTCTGGTGGCAAACTGCCATTACAAAAAAAGAAGCATACAAACAAAGAAAAAATGCCTTACATCTAAGCTTCAGCTGGAGGAGGGTCCTTCTCAAAATCAGTAGCCTTGGAATGGCCACTATTAGCTTTGGACTTAGCTGCCGCATCCTTGGCCTGAAAGACCACTTCCTTGAGTGTAAAGGTGTCCTTGGAGGGCTTATCCATCACCGGAGGCCGAGCCTCCTTTCCCTCTCTAGCCCCTTCAGGAGTGGAAGCCTGGGTGGGAAAGAGTTGCTTAGTTGGAGGGTCCTTAGCTGGGATTTCTCGGATGTCGTTGGGAAAGAAAATGTTCTTGGCCCTCCTTAGCTCAGAATTTGCAAGAACACCCGCCCGATCCATTGCTACTCCCCAGGAATCGGTGCAATAATTCCTATATACTATAGCCACCTCCTTTGCTAACTAAGTCTCCGTATCCTCCACCCCATGCTCATAGGATGCCGTCACCGCGGCCTCAGCGGCTTCCCTGGCCACCCGAGCGACGTCCTTGACTTTTTGCAGCTCGGCCTTAAAGTCTAGAATAACCTGCTTTTTTGTGGCCAGGTTAATCTCGGTCACATGTAGTCGTTGGCGCTAATTTTCAGCTTGCTTTTCCACGTTTTTCAGACCCGCTGAGAAGCTATTACGAGCTTTTATTACCTCCTTTAGCTGCTCGGTCAGCTCAACCTGCTCTTGCCTCCTTAGCCTTCTTTTGCTACTTAGCCCCATTTTGTTGTACTATCTCCCCTTCCTCCAAGACCTCTGCTGGCCTTTTCTTCTTTAGATCTTGATTAGCCTTCAGTCTTGGGTCAGTTAGGAGCTAAGGAGGAGGATGAGGGAGATTGGGAGTGGCCTGAGTCTTGGGAACTTCTTTTGAAGTAGATCCTCCTTTGTTTCCATTGGTCATTAGACCCTTCAAACCAGTCCTTTGCCTCAGGTCCATGCCTTTGTTCTCCTCAGAACTAGTGTCAGGTTGAGCAACAATTAGTCTTGGTTGGTAGACGGTAGAAAATCCTTCAAACTCGGTCTCAAAATCTGACAACTCCATGAGCCTTTCCGAGACCCCTTCCTCTCCTTTAAAGAACTAGTCGATCTCAGCATCTAAAAAGTGGCGAGATGAGGCTGACTCTTCTCTCAGAGCAACTAACGGCTATGGAGCAGGCTGAGGTGGCAACACGACAGGGAGAAGGTCTCTCTAAGCTAAGAACTTGGGTTTGGAGACGTCTATTCAAGCAAACCTGGGACTACCTGCTCTTATTACTTGACCTGCGTCCTGAAATATGCACGACAAAGGCACGTAATCTAGGATCAAGTGAATGGCTTGTAGTTGTCCGTCCTCACGCGGAAATATTTTCGACCTTAGTAAGTAGTTGAGTGCCGGAACATTGATGAGGCTAAGCTCTTGAGAAACGTGATCTTTATCTACAAAAACATCCGAAAGGGAAAATTGTGGTCAGACAAATTAAAACTGTTGTCTGAGGAGACGAGTGGCTTAAGATGAATAAAGGAAAGGCTAAGAAAACTAAGGCCCATGCTAGAGGACCTATCCTTGGGGTACCCCGCTTGGTGTTCCCTCCCTAACTGGGCAATGAAGGTCATCATGCCACTCCCTGGAGATGACAAGGTAATCATCCTTCAAGCCTTTGTTGGACTTGGGAAGACAAGATATCAACCTCAACTCTTCAGATCGAGATTTGAGGTAATACCCTCAGCTAGTGAATGGCACTCGTACATGTGAACAACATTGTGCCACGAAAGCCCAAGGTTCATCTGGTCGTTCAAGGCGTCTACACCCCCTAAGATTCTAAACATATTGGGAGCGCACTGGGGGGGCATAATCTATGATTGAGTAGATAATCTTAGGATATCCTACCCATGGGAAGTGTCATCCCTCCTTCTATAAAATCAATCATGGGAATGATAACTTCTCCCACCTCTCTATTGGTCAGTATTCGTTTTGAGGGGCAGTACTCTAAACCCACTCCCTGTGAGATATGGTATTTGGCCCTAAACCCCTCCATCCCGGTCTGAGAATCCACTAAGTGTTTAAATCTACCCATCTAAGTAAACGTGGATAACTAGCAGAAAGTTTTATAAAAAAGGAGAAGACCAGGGAACTTAGCCGAGGAGAGAAAGAAAATTTGAAGAAGAAGATACTTACGAAAATAAGTGAATGTGTTAGATCCCGAACCTCTAGAAAAGTCTTTAAAAATTTTCTTAAGGAAAGAGCTATGGAGGCTTAGGAGTTCAAAGTGTTTTGTAAATTCGGGCGCTAAAGTTCTCTAAAGCACTTAAAAATTTATGAAGTAAGGGAGAAAACGAATCCCCTCAAGGCTTTATATAGGGGGAGAAAACAAGTGAGAATAATCCCGCTCAAAATTATAGGAGAAATGCCCACTGTGGGATAAGTGCCCACCGTTAGATATAGGGGAACAAAGTGCCGCCTGGAGCAATAAATGAAGGTTTGTGGACCCCGAAGCATCAGAGGCAATAATGAAGCGCGTATACCGGCACTTCCACACGTGTAAGCTAGAGAAATAATTGATTTGGTCCCTTGAAAATCAAAACCCCACTATTCCTCCTCAGATGAGAGGGAAAAATTGGAGTTTTGAGGGGCTGTTGTAGGGATCAAGGCCCACAATCACATATTGGGCCTTAGGCTCGATCCAAGGACATAGGATGGTTCGAGAAGGGACAAATAATCTTGGGAGACTCCAATTTGAAAGTTTCATAGGTCAAGAACAAATGGAAGGTGATCCAAGGAGTAGCGCCTCCTCGGATGTGACGAACGCGACCCAGATCAGCATCCCTATGATCAAGGTGATCTTCTGGGAAGCTCCAATAATAAAGATGGACATCATACGCCTATAAAGAATGATGGGAATTTAGGAATATCTAAAGAAAAGCTGCCACCACCGCATTAAATGCACTACAGTTGGCCGCATTTATGTGGAGAGGACTCTTGAATAGTGTCACCTTGATCACCACAACTCACAGAGAACTAGAAAGGGTGTCTGGTGGGACGGGTACTCGAGTAGTGGGTGGGATGATTGACAAGTGAAGGGTTAGGATCACCAAGAAAGAGGTATATAACGTGAAAAATCCCTGAAAGTAGGGGGGATCGAAAAAAATAGAGAAAGAGCATTATAGCAATGAAAACTACACTTGTAATAAGTTTCATTGATCTATACAAACATTTGCCTCCTCGGAAATACGTTCACCCAATCTTACGTACTTTGTTCTTGCATGATTGTCTTTCAAACACTTCCCAACCGTTGTTAGATTTACTAGGGCCTAGTTCTCACTTTCTACAAATTTATTATGCTGGGCTTATTAACCCACAATCCAACACATATTGGGCTTGGGCTACAAACTATGCCCATACAACTATATTCATTTGTAAGCATTATTTAAAGAGGCCCAAATCCTCAAAACGTGACACTTTGAGATGTTATTTTTTATTTGGGTCCAACTGACACTCTATCTCTCTACATTAAATTAGAAAAACTTGGTTTATTGGGATGTTATTTTTCATTTGGGTCTAACTGAGTTTTCTGTCAAGTTAAAAAAGATTACAAGAAACCAAGATCGTTTAGGATTGTTAGAATCATACAACCCTGAACGATCGCAAAAATCCTTGAAAGATTCAGATCATTTTAAGTAGGTGGGATCGTAAAATCGTAAGATCGTAGGATTTAGATCAGGATTTTGATAACCATGAGTACAAGACTAACTTACCTTTATCCAAAAGATGAAAAAAATTTCTCGAACCCATTATGAATGTGAGGCAACTCAAAAAACTATATACATATAATTTTAATCATGATTTACTTCTTTTTTTTCCTTTTTATTGTATGAGTAGACTACATGATTTACTTAATAATCATGTGACTCATTTAAATCATTTAATGAATCATATAGTTTAATACAAGTAGCAGATCTCCTTAACTACCATGTACCTGTTTGGAAGAAATCTTTAACCTTAATGGAAAGAAAATGAATGCACAACTTAATTTTAATCAAACTAAATGCACATATATACTTAGATTAGGTTAGAGTAGAAATTCTATCTTATATAAAAAAATAATAATAATAAAAATAATAAAACTAAATACAAGTTTTCCATACAATTCTCTTTGTAATGGTTGGAGCACGTAGGAATGGAATTAGATGGGGCCTAAGCGAGCAGCAGGATCGGCTCAATATTGTTTGGGGCCTTAGGTGATAATCTAAATAAGCCTTTTTTTATATTAAAATGCCACTTAATATTGTTTAGTTTAGGTTCAATATTGTAATTTTTTATTTAAAACCTGTTATTCTTACTTTTACTTTTTAAAATAATTAATTGACTTAATGATAAACTTATAAACTATTACAAATTTTACTACATTATGTGATAATCAATATGATCGGTGGCATTTCAACATGATAATAAATAAGTATTTTAATTACCTTTTGCAATCGGAAACACATAAATTTAAAAAATATATTGTAAAAGTGTAGCATTATTAGCATCACTAATTTTTAAGATATTCTTAAAAGTGGGGAGAAAATATGCAACTCACATATTTTTTGTAAATAAAATCAATCGCTTATTGCCCCCACCCCCCATTTGGGGTCCTTTCTCTAGTAGGGTAGGGGGCCCTCGGCTTTGGCAAGTAGGGCAATCTCATAGTTTTAATTTAAATTCAAAACCGATTAATAGGTCTAATGGTAAGATCTAATTATAAAAAATAATAATAATAAAAAATCAAACTCAGTTTTTAATGGGATTCTAATTTATTAGAGCAATTACATTGGAGGTGCTAAAGACAGCTAAAATGTTATTTTAGCACCCTAAACACCAAATAACACCCTACATTTGGGTTGCCAAAGCTAAAAAAAATTAGCAACCTACTACAATAATCTATTGTTAGTAGTAGTTATTGTAGCAAGTTGATACTCATTTTTAAAATAATTTCTCTATTCTTTCTCTTGCACTCTCCTTATCCCTCTCACTCTCTTCTCTCTCTCTAGTCTCCTCTCTTTTCTCTTCATACTCTCAAAACTCTCTCAAATTGGCCTAGGGTGGACAACAGTGGTGAATTTTGCAATATGTTTTGTGATATGGGTTTGGGTGGATTGCTTTCTCTTTTGTTGGATCCTTGGGCTTCAAACGACTGATGATGTATATGGGTCATGGTAGATTTGCAGATTTGTGGTTATGAGTGGTGGTTGCTAGGTTACGATGGTGGTTGGGTGGCTGATTACTATAGGTTGTGACTAGTTGTGTTGTGGGTCGTTGTGGTTGGGTGTCATGGTTGCTGGTTAGGTCATTTAATTTTGGTTAAAGGCTTTGATCCATTTGTTTGAAAAAGAGAGACTGACAAGAGGGGAAGAGAGTATGGTGTACGAGATTTTATTTAATTAAATTGGCTGAAATTATTTATATAATTTTAATAGGTCGTATATTAAAAAGAAATGAGATATCGAATGTATTGTTAAAAGAAGTTTTAAAATAGATAAAATAGTTTTTTTAGGTAGTAAATGATAATTTTCTAGCAACCCATATATAAATGCTCTTAGAATTCAAATCCAACTATCCACTACAAAAAAATAAATAGTTTAAATCAAAAAAAGCAGAGCAATGGTTAGCTCAATATAGAAATAATAACCCAAAAAACTCTAATCAGATCGTCCATTAAGTTGTACTCCCCCACTTCCTTTGGGCAAGTGAAAGCTGGGTACAATTAGAGGGTGTAAACTGTAAACTTGCAAGCCCATAATATTGTTCAAATAGACTAATAGTGAAACACAATTCAAGCACCCCATTATCAAGTCAGAAATTACAATTGAAGTAACTCCAGTTCAATCTTGTACCTTTCTGGTCATAGTTTCATGGACTACCCATTGATCACTTGACTGACAAAACAGTTGTAATGATTGGGAACTCGGTGGGTAATGTCATTCACTCCCAAGATAAAGAGGAGCTTATGGGAGGGGGCTTTCTGCGGATCAAAGTTAATGTGGAGTGCACAAAACCTTTGTGCAGAGGGTGCCAGGTACTTTTGGAGGAAGGTAGGGAGGTTTAGGTATCGTTTAAACATGAAAAAGTCCCAAATTTTTGCTATTGGTGTGGCTTAGTTTCCCATGACTAAAAGGATTGTGGAAAGTGGTTAGCAAGTAAAGGCATTCTAGATATTACAAAACAAGAATATGGCGCCTGGTTACGGGCACCTCCCTTCAATCATGGAAAGAAAACGTTGGTCTCAGTAAAGGGGTATGAGGTTGAGGAAGAAGAAGGTTCTCAGTCCACACCAAGTACTATCGAAGGGAAGGTAACCTCACCTCCTCAAACCACCATTATCGGAGGAGTTATCTCAATTACCCAGGAATTAAGGATAGAGCATTCAATTATGGATAACCCAGGAATTACGAAGTAGGTCACCGAAATCCCACTTGCTACTAACCTTTCAAATCCAAAGGATAACGTAAGTCCCAAAATTTCTGCTCCCCATAATTCAAGGTTGGGTGTGACTGAAGGTCTATGGGTGGTGGATGAAAGTTAGACAACTGTTGACAGGGTGGACAGTAACAGCAAAGGTAAACCAATCTCACTTACTCCCAATCCCTTAGTTTATGTATCAATGAATTTAACAACTGTTGACAGGGTGGAGAGTAATTGCATAGATAAACCAATCTCACTTACTCCCAATCCCTTAATTTCTGTATCAAATCCCATTATTTTGGGAGAAAGTAAACCCAAAACTCCAAGTGGGCATAATGTAGTTAATCCTATGGAGGATGTTACTGATACTACTAACTTAAGGTCTTGGAAAAGAATAGTACGAAACAAAGTTAGTGCAAACCAGTCCATGCAAGCTGCCAATTCGGGTAAAAGGGTTAACAGAGATGATGAGGGTGATCACATGGAGTTACCTAGCAAGAGATTGCAGGTTTCAAAGAGTGATGAAGACAATTCTAATCCATTGGCAGAGGCTGTCAGTTAACCTCGCCACCAACAATGAGTCTCCTTGTTTGGAATTGTCGTGGGCTTGGGAACCTATGTACAGGGAAGGAGCTTGCCGAGTTAGTCCGAGCAAAAGATCCCTCCGTCGTGTTTATAGTTGAGACATGAACAAATGAAGCAAGGCTAAAGGTTATAAAAACTACTCTTCTATTTGATGACATGTTTGTTGTTCCAAGAGTTAACAGAGGTAGGGGACTTGTGATGTTTTGGAAAAATTCTATTAAGGTCCTGGTGAAAACTTCTTCAAAAAATCATATTGACTCGATTATTGGAGAAGGGACTGAAGGTGCATGGAGATTTACGGGGTTTTATGGGGAACTAGTTACTCATTTGAGACACGAATCTTGGGAGCTCTTACAATCACTCAATAGGTGTTTTAATTTTCCTTGGTTAGTGGCTAGGGATTTTAATGAGATAGTGAGGAATTCAGAGAAGAAAGGTGGAAATAACAGAAGCCATGCACAAATGCAAAGATTCAGGGAGGCGCTGGATACCTGTGGCTTCGTGGATTTAGGATACATGGGATCTCCTTTCATGTGGCAGAAACATTTCAGAGATGGTCATTCGGTTTGGGAGAGATTGGATAGAGGTTTGGCGAACGCAGATTGGGTTCTCAAATATGGGGGCTCAAACTTTATCACCTCTAATGCGTAACATCGGACCACTCTCCCTTATGGATAATGCTTGATGGTATTGAACCTCCTCGAAGCACCAAACCTTTTCATTTCGAAGAGATGTGGCTAGCCGACAAAGGTTGTTCTGATACGGTGGTGGCTAAATGGTGTAGAGAAGTTAATGATGTTCTAGGGATTGATGTCACTCAGAAAATTGATCATTGCGAAAAGGCTTTGACTCAATGGAGCCGGAGGTACTTTGGTAGTGTAAGGAAAGATCTGCAAAAGAAAAAACACCTTCTAGCACGAGCTGAACTTGATGTATTGATCTCTGGGGTCAACTTTTGGGTTAGAGAGTTAAGATTGGAGGTGAATGACTTACTTGACAAGTAAACCAAATTATGGCTTCAACGTTCCAGGGCTCTTTGGGCGGTTCATGGTGACAAGAATTCCAAGTTTTTCCACAGTAAAGCCACTCAACGCCATCGGAAGAACAAAATTGAAGGAATAAAAAATTCAATGGGCCATTGGTGTACCCAGCCTAAGGATATTGCTGATTTTCTGGTTAATTACTACAAAAACTTATTCACTTCTTCAGGCACTTGTCAAACTGCAGAAGCATTGTCCACCATCCAAAAGGTTGTCACTGAAGACATGAATATACAGCTGAATGCGGATTTCATGGAATGGGAGATCAGCTTAGCAATAAGTCAAATGGCACCTCTTAAAGCCCCCGGCCCGAATGGAATGCCCCCATTATTCTACCAAAACTACTGGGACTTGATAGGTAATGATATCACACAAGCAGTCCTTTATTTTCTTAATTCAGCCACTCTTCCACCACACCTCAACCACACTTTCATTACATTGATTCCTAAAGTTCTTAATCCTGAATTGGCGCCTGAATTTCGCCCTATAAGTCTCTGTAACGTTTTATATAAAATCTTCTCCAAAGTTTTGGCTAACAGGTTGAAAAGAATCTTACCTCAGATCATTACTGAACACCAAAGTGCATTTACCAAGAATCGTCTGATCTTGGATAATATTATGGTGGCATTTGAATCTCTCCATAGCATGAAGCAACATAAATCACACAATGACGGATATATGGCGCTGAAACTCGATTTGAGTAAGGCTTATGATCGTGTTGTGTGGGTTTTCTTACAAGAAGTTATGGAAAAAATGGGATTTAACCACCGCTGAATTTCTTTGCTAATGGTGTATGTGACAACAGTCTCATATTCTATTCTTGTCAATGGCGAGCCCAAGGGGATGATCTTACCCACTCGTGGAATTCGACAGGGTGACCCTCTCTAACCCTTTCTTTTCCTTCTTTGTATTGAAGGTCTTCATGGCCTTATCTCTCAAGTAGCCCATAATGGTGATATTCATGGTTTCCAATTGTGTATAAGAAGTCCAAAACTAACTCACCTATTGTTTGCAGACGACAGTTTTCTTTTTTGCAAATCTAACACCGGTGAATGTCAAAGGGTGCTAGATATCTTGGGTGTCTATGAGAAGTGCTCAAGGCAGCAAATAAATAGATCCAAAACCTCCATTTTTTCAGCAAATCCACTTCTGATGATCAAAGACTCGCCATAAAGGAGATGCTTGGTGTTCCCGAAATTAGGGAGTATGAGAGGTACTTGGGTTTACCTTCTTTTGTGGGAAAGAAGAAGAAAGCAAGTTTTGAGTATATTAAGGAGAGGGTTTGGAGGAAATTACAAGGTTGGGAGGAAAAATTACTCTCTTACGTGGGTAGGGAAGTTCTAATTAAAGCCATGGTCCAAGCTATTCCCACATACACCATGAATTGCTTTAAACTCCCTTTGGGGTTGTGCGATGAAATTGAGAGTATGATTAGGAAATTTTGGTAGGGCCAACGTAGGGATCTCTGGAAAATTCATTGGGTCAGTTGGGAGGTTCTGTGTAAGCCAAAGGCGGATGGTGGTATGGGTTTCAAAAATCTAGCCTTGTTCAACAACGCTCTCTTGGCCAAGCAAGCATGGCGTCTTCTTCATAATAAAGAATCCCTATTCTACCGGATTTTTAAGTCCAAGTTCTTTCCTCATGGCTCAATTATGGATGCACAGGTTTGTTCACAGGGATCCTATGCTTGGAAGAGCTTATTGAAGGGAAGAGATGCATTAAGGATAGGTCTTAGGTGGCAAATTGGCACTAGGGATGCTGTTAGTCTCTGGTTAGACCCATGGCTACCCTCTACCACTCAACCACTAATTCAATCCCCAGTGGTCCAAGAGTTTGCAAATGACAAGGTTTGTTCCATCATTAACCCACTTTATAATTGTTGGGATGCTAATCTTTTGAATAGGCTCTTTCTACCTCATGAGGTGCTACTTATCCAGTCAATCCCTTTGAGCCAAAGACCAATTGAAGAAAAGCTTGTGCGGTCCCATAGTTCTTCTGGTGTTTATACTGTGAAATCTGGTTATAAATTACTACCTCAGGAGGTGGTGGTTTCGGAATACAGGGCACAAGGGGTGGATAAGGATGTTTGGAAGGTGGTTTGGGGCTTAAAAGTCCAAAACAAGATTAGAAATTTCATTTGGAGAGCCATCTGAAACTCCATACTTGTGAAAACTAATCTGGTGAGGAGGAAAGTTTTAGTTGATGACTCTTGTGATCACTGCCATCATGATCCAGAGGATGTCCTTCATGCTCTTTGGTAATGTCCTCTTTTGGATCCTATTTGGAGTTCAAATCCTTGCTGGGATTTTCGGACTTCATCTCAATTTTCTAGTTTTGTGGAGTTGGTACAATATCTGATCAAGGAAAGCCTGAACATAGAGCTGTTTGCACAAATCTCTTGGACTATTTGGTTCCATAGAAACCAATTGAGGACTAGCACCAAACCTTTTCATGTGGAACAAGTTGTGCCTGATGCTCTTGCCACACTTTCAGCCTTCATTCGTGCAATCCCCCCAAAGCTTCCAAATAATGAGATTCGGCCTCCCCATCACATCAAATGGAAGCCATCCGATCCTAACTGCCTCAAAGTAAACTTTGATGGGGCTGTTTTTAGAGAAGAAAATACTGCTAGAGTTGGAGTAATCATTCGCGATGAAAAGGGTCAGATTATAGCTTCTATGGCTGAAAAAGTAACTCTTCCCAATTCTGTGGCTGCTCTTGAAGCAAATGCAACTGTCAAGGCCCTTAATTTTGCTGCTGAATTAAGCATCTCATCTGTTGTGGTGGAGGGAGATTCAGAAATCATGATTAAGGCTTTGCTCAATGATGACATCTCATTCACAAATCACGGACACCTAGTGGAAGAAGCGAAAATCCTATCTGCATTATTTTCATTTTGTAGTTTCTCTCATGTTAAAAGGCAAGGTAATTATGCCGCTCACTTAGCTAGACATGCTAGACATGTTAGCTCCCAGTTGGTGTAGATGGAGGATGTTCCCCTCAGCTTTTAGCTTTAACTTTAGCCAACATGGCTAGTATTTATTAAAGTTTACAGACCCTTTTCTCAAAAAAAAAAAAAAAAAGATTCAAAGGATGGGGAAAATCCCATATTTCCCATCAGGCAGTCCCTTTAGATATTAAGACCATAACACAATCAAGGTATGTACACTTAATTTGATAAAATTAAGCAAAAATACAATTCACTGTCTATAAGTTTAACGAATTAAGCAAATTTAAATTTTGTCATTGTAGCCCGTTAACTTTGCAACGCTGTTGTTTTAGTCCTTTTGTTCGTTTTCATTTGAAAAACATCATTAACTCTCAAAATGGTATTATTTAAATCTTTTTTTTCAATGTTACACAAAGTGAAACGGTATCGCTTTCATAGATTTAAAAATGTTTCCAAGTGGCAATGAACAAAAGGACTAAAAACCGATTGCCTTGTAAAAGTTGAAAAACTAAAACGACAAAAATTTAAATTGGGTGACTAAAATGACAACTCATCAAGCTTATATGGGGTACATCGTTTTTTTGGCCATTATTTCGGAATTTCCCAGTCATCTTTGTCTACCTTACCTATCGGAGCACATCTGACCAAGACCAACCCCACTGGCCGACCTTAGGTGTAGTGGCCTTTTCTTTGTTGTAGGTCCTATGTCGATGATCATTTCTCTAGCAGAGCCCCCATTCTTAGTTGGGTCCTTGACCTTGTCTTCCATGGTGAATATTTATTGCCAATGACCCACATTCCATTATTGCCAATGAAAACTCACTTCAGGGCTTCCATCACTTCTTGTTCTAATCACCATTTCTGATTGGCCTACCCAAACAACTATCATCTAACTCCCACCTGGTCCTTAAAGAGGTCATACTGTCATAGAGATGAACCTAGATGCTCAACACCAAGTTGACAAGCTAGCTAGCTAATCACGAGCATTGAACAAAATACCTAAGAAATCGAGGTTATTATCTAGGTTTAGTTGTCATATTAGAGAATGCCAGTTTCTTAAGCATTTACCATTTAAGAATAAAATGAAAACAAACAGTGAATGAAAAGTCTGCAATGTTACATTTACAATTCCACGTCTAATTGACACATGTTTCTGCAGTTTCTAAACATCTTATACAACCTTCTCCTGGTGCAGATGTTGCACTTATTCTTTCAAAGTGGATCCCCTGGAATTAGGGAGAGCCTTTTGGCACAACCTTTGGAGGACTAATAGCCTAAGTTATCACTTTTAGTTTTCAAAAAATTTTGTACCAGTTAGTTAGCTATTACAAATTACCTTCTTGTTTTATCTTGGTCTAAATTTCGGTCTGTTCTGCCCATTTTGGTATATTCACTAAATTCTAGCTCGTAACGTTTTTTCCTGGTCCTTTTTTTTTTTTTTAATCATTTCCTTTTGACAATATGATTTTGAGTTTGATTTTTTTTTTTTTTTTTCATTTGATATTATTGCGATTAGAAATTTGAGTAAATATAGTTTTTAATTTGATTTATCATAATTTGGTCCTATTATTTATTGATTCATCATAAATTAATGAGCTCATTGTTTGGTAATGAGATATAATAAACCTTCTTGTTATATAATGAAATTTTTTTTTTTTAGAGAGTTACAACCTATGGCATCCGCTCCTGATGATAGCTCTTTATCATCAGACCAAGACACCAATCAGTTTTTGGTGTAAGCGAGGATTGAACCCCAGATCTCTTATACAACCATCAGAGACTTTACCAGTTGAGCTAACTGGAACCCACTTATAAAATGAAAATATTAAGAATGAATATTATTTGGTTTTGAATTGATATTTTGATATGGCATAGGAGAAATTACACTTTACCCCCTAAACTATACTCCTTTTACACTTATCCTTTATCCCTTAAACTACAAGAATGCACATTTACTTCCCTAAACTATTACTCATGGGATGGGGTGTAAGCTCGCTTGCTGTCTACTTTCGATAATCTAGCTTGGTCCTTTCTTTTACACCTTGTGGAAAGTGGAGTGCATTAGCCCTTTTTAAGTTAGAGATAGGCTTTTACTGCTCTCAAAGTGTATCGAAGACCTTGGAGTAGGACTCACTTCAATGGAGGATTGCTGGACAGTATCTAATGCAAGAGATTGTTTCGTCCTTCTATCTACGCAATTCTCTATCTTTGTTTGTGATCATGTTAGGCAAAAGATAGTTGTAAAGGAGCGGCTATGAAACGGTGATTCCCCCCTTTCCATTGAAGTAGGGAGGGCCTCCTTCCCCACCATTCTAGCCTATTCTTTTTAAGGATTTTACCGATGCTGAAGGTAGCTTGTTTACCAAGCCACCCACTTGAGAAGCTAGTCACCAGAAAGAAGTGATGAGGAAGCGAAGCTGTCTATGAAGCTTTGCTCCCCCCCTATAGTCGTAGTACTCAGCTCATCGCTACTTTGATTCAAAAGGTAACCAACTTTCTCCGGTTTTCGCAACTGTAATCATTTGTTACTCTGATTACTTCATCCACAAATCTTTTTTTATTATTTCAATAGTGGTACGCTCTAAAAAAAAAAAAAGTCAAGGTATGCTTGCATTCTAGAAGCGGTAGCTTCCTGCCACCTTCGTTCCTACTGCCTCCTTTGGTGAGAAGCTCCCTTCCCTTTTCTAAAATGCCTAATAGGTCTGCCTCAGCAAATGTACAAAGTAGAGCTACCCGCTGTTTGGCTGACCCTCTTCTTCCCATTTGGGTTGGGTCAACCCAGAAGTTAAGTAAAAAGGAATGGAACCATTAGAGAGTCGTCTACAGTTCACACTTGGGGGCAAAGACGACTGACTTTGGAAGCGAAACACAAACCGATTTCTACTATTCTAGGTTCTTATTGACCATAGTGAAATCAAGGTTTATGATAAAGTCAACAAAATTTCTATGGTGTTCTACTTTTGCATAGTCTCGGCCCACAGTAGAAGGCTCCACACCTGAGCCTCATTAGACTCAACGGAAGTTTAAGGCATATGTATAGAGAATAGAAGAGATGAAGTCCATCCCTTAGCCTAGTCTATATCTACAACTGACACAACTCCGTACCAACGTCCTACTACTACTTAATTAATTCATTAACGGCTAAGCGATTTTATAATTTGAGCTTTCCTTAACCAACTGACCTCATTTCATAACCTTAACGTACTTTCTTTCTTACTTTAGTATAGGCCTTCGCCAGTTCAAACGAGCACTCCGCCCCTTTTTCTTTTTTTTTTCTTCTTATTTTTTTTTTATTTTTTTTTTTAATTAGAAAGAGCGAGGCCTTACTTATTTTGTTTAGGGGGGCTAAAAGACAAAAAAAGAGGGGCATGGTTGGTGTGTCACTAGGTCGGTGGAACCCATAGGAAAGTTCAATTGGACATGTAGGTTATATTTGTACCGGTTTCTCATGTGGAACCATAGAAGGAATTCAATCACTACTAATTGGTATCTTTATTTACATGGGTAATTGTTTAGAGGGGTAAATATGCACTCTCATAGTTTAGGAGAGCAAGTGTTACATGGATAATATTTTAGGGGATTAAGTATTAAAAAAAAAAAGTATAGTTTAGGGGAGTAAGATGTAATTTCTCCAATATTACCCAATGAAAACTTAAGTACAATATATATATATATATATATAAAGCTAATTGAGAATCATGTATGGCTTCAAGCAAGCTACTAAGATTACAAACCTCAATTCAAATTTCAAATCGTAAAAGCTTTTACAAACCTCAATTCAAATTTCAAATCGTAAAAGCTTTTGAACAAGATTAATCGAAGTTGATTAACTTTGTACTAATACATTTTAAATAAGACTTTCTATACATATCACCCTTGGAATTTCAGTATCAAATTAAATGTTGTTAAAAGCACACTTAGGTATGAGACTATCCACCAGAACTTGAAACTTGATCCACCTAATACAAACCGTCCAATTCGTACTAGAAAACCGATCAACCCGACACCAATGACGATCAACGGCAGATCTCAGCCTCTAGCAATCGAGACTAGCAGATTGGTGCACAAGTCTTCTCTTCAAAATCTAATTCCAACCAACCCAACCAGCCAATACATCGGAACCAAGCTAATTTTTGCAAGTAAGAGGTGTTTCCAATCATTTGTTGCCAGATATGTCGAGATCCAACAAGATCTCATCAACATCCTTCGAGATCCGGCTAGTTCTCTTTGAGATCTCGCTAAATCCAATCATATGTTGGCCGAATCTAGAGGATTTTGGCAAATTTCGGCCATTTTCGCCACGTTTCAACCATATCCTTCTTCCCCAAGTCCAACAGACTACCAGCCGACATCAACCGAGGTCCAACTTGCCCGAACTGGCTCATCTTACTGGTCGATGGCAAGTCTAGATTTTGGAGACCCGAAGTAGTTGGGTCAGTTCCAGGTTAGGCATAAACCCAACCCGTGGACAGCCCAAACTAGGTAGGCTTAAAGCACAAAGTTCAAGACCCCAAGGTCTGAGCACTTTGCTTGGCCAAAAATATAAAACTCAATTCATGAAGCGCTCTTTAGGCTCTCTTTTTTGGCCCTTTTTGAAGAAGCACAAAGCCCATCTACGCATGTTTTTAATTTTATTGCTAAAAAAGATATAATCATCAAAATTAATTGCTTCATCTTGGAAAAAAGTTGACATGAGCCAATGATTTACCATATAACCACTATTCTTAAGGTGTTATATTACACAAACAATTTTTTTTTAGTTATATGTCAAAAGATACAAATAAGTTTAATTTATATTTCTCATACTTTCGGGTCTATGATTTTTAAATGTATGTTGATTGAATCGACTCCATTACATATTAGTAAGATCACCGGCCAAGAGCCCAGTTTAGTGGCATTCCTGCTCTCCTTTATGAGGAGAACTGGGGTACAAATCCCCCTCCCTATTATTGTAAATATCAAATAATATATATATATATATATATATATATATATATAAATAGACGCACACACTAGTAACATCACCGATTCCAGCCACATGACAAGTAGAAGATAACCCACCGCTTTCTTAGCATGCTAAAATTCTTTAAGCTACAATCGTATTTACAATTAAAGTTAGAAACAGTTTTGTGACCAAATGAAAGGAGGAACAAAAGAGAAAGAAGAACAAAAAAAAAAAGGGAAGGGAGGGGAGGGGGGAATATGCATAAAAATGTAAAAAGAACTAAGCTTTTCAAATTCAAATTAAAAATCATAAACAACAAAAAATGAAGAATAGGCCACAACCTGGTTCACTATCCTACAAGAGTCAAGTTTTCCTCAGGAATGTAATTTGATCCAGTGCAATTCACACCACGAGCACCATCACACTGTAAAACCCTAAGCTTCCCTTCCTGTATTCAAAAGTAAAATTGCAATTTAAATAATATATACACTCATAATAACCAAGATTTCTCTGAAAGTACACAAGTGCACCTTTGTTCCATAAACAAGACCTCCTCCAGCAAATGGATGAAAGCAAGCAACATTGACCTCGTCCTCTGCACTTGGAAGCACTCCCACAAGTTCCATATCTGAAACTCTGTAAACCTGAATGACAAAAACAAAATGTAGAGAACCTGAATCTAACAGAGAAATTTCCAGCATAGTAAAGAAGCAATTGAAAAGAAAATTCATGATAGGAAACTATTTTAAGTTTTTAACAAAAACCATGAAAAGAAAATGCTGTTACCTCCAGAATAGTGTAAATAGGTAATGTTGTTTCCCCATCAATGACAATGCTTTTAAGAAGAGAACCATGACGTCGACCGTAGGCAAGTAATATGTGCTCAGATGTAGGTGAGAACTGCAAATACAACAAATGCAAATGTTCAGCTCACAATAATATGAAGTCTTTTGGTTGCACCAAACAAATTTACCTCTGGGATTTTAGGCAACAATGCAAACAGAACACTGAAGTATCAACACTACAATCAATTAAATAAACCAAATGAACATTCACAATGTATATACTGTAATTATACCCAAATTACAGTATATAAACTGTCAAATTTCAAAGTTGGGGTTGTTTTTACACAATATGCAAAATCCTACACAAATTTTGAGCATCTTCAGTTAAATCCATTTTTAAAATTCATTAAATAGGCTTGTCAAATTCTATGAAACAATCACTTCATATGGGAAATTGCATTACTCATACTAATTACAAGTGTTCAAAATTAAGCTAAAGAAGCCCGGGGAAAAGTAGTATACAAAAGACCTATGTCCACTAACATTCAGAATGAGTAACAAAAACATTTTGACCTTATTACAAACTTTACGCCATTCCAGAAACAAGAGGGCCAAAGCCCTCCATATTATAATATATAGGTCACAGTTGTAATGAGCAATGTCTTAACCCAGAACTGGAAAGTTGGACTGCTTAGATTGTTGGCCATTCTCATAGACCAGTCCTGATTTAGTTCTGGCCAAACTACATTAAACAGTTTGAATCACCATTCAAACTGGTGGATTATTAAACTGCAGAGACATCTTGCATCCTGCAGTTCCTTTTGAAGCAAGGTTAACACAAAAATGTCAATGTACATGGTGCAAAAACTTAAACTAGTATCCTATATGTGAACAACTCATGCATAAAATTTGAACTGGAGCACTGGTGAAATCACTAGCACATCATCGAGGTCTCAAAGTTTCCTTTTTTCCTATTATGCATACACTTTCTAATAAAAAGTAGGCTTTTTAAGTAAAAATTAATACATTTTTTGAATAATGGATCAATCACAATTGCCTAAATGGTTGGAATGGTCCCAAAAACAGCAAGACTATCCTTTGAGACTGTGGGCCTCAATGTTCGCAACCCAGTTGTTTTATGGATCAATGAAGAATTGTGGTTTTAAAAGATTGAAATACGAGAACTTGACACAAATTTTCAGCCAATAGTACAACTGACCTGGATAGAAGTCAAACAATGAGCAGCTCTAATGGCTCTTGATACAAGCACTAAACCAAAGCTGCAAAAGTAAAATAGAAAAGCTAAATTATAAGGTGACATACCAATATAAAAATTTAACAGGAAAAACAATAACAGAAGGATACTGTTGAATGCATGACAAGAGTTGATGATGGGAATGAAGCTTTACGTTGCCTTCTCAAGAGAATAAATCCGAAGCTCGTATATGACTTGGTGAGCTGAGACTGGATGTCGTGTTGGGGATGTTCCAGCTCCAGGATCTTGATGGATTAGAGTCTGATATCCTGGATCAGCCTCCATGTGAGGAAGCATGCATGCAACACAGGCAGCTAAAAATCTCCCACAAGGAGAAAAATGGGCACCCATTTCACTGCAAATACAAATGCGACCCAAAAAAATGTTAAATGCAATACCCTGTTTAAAATTCAATAAGCTGAGCTTCATGTCTGATAAAAAAGTAAAAATGACATCACTCCTAATAAAGAATATTGCAGGTCCATACAAATGGTGGCCTTTGTAACCTAAAGAAAAAAGATTATGCTAAAAGAAAATGCAATAAACATTTGAAAATTGAAAGCCATCCCACTGCAACCTTTTTTTTTTTTGGCTTGGTAAGTTACACACACATTCAATGGGTCTTGAACCCATGACCTCACCCATGCCATGGCACTAATACCCATTACAATACTAAAGCACCATAACAGTTGTATCTCAATATTTAAATTTCCTGCTTACCTACAGAGGACGGCATGGGGTATGGTTAAGCAACATCTTTCAGCATTAAGTAGGGCAAAAGGATTTTCAACATCATGTGGCCATACTCTTAGCTTCACAGTGCAAGGTAGTTCTGCAGTAGCAACAGCAGCCAGTGAGGTGGTGATTTCAGACTGGATTCTACTGATAATGGGTTGAGTATCAACCCAATCACTTGGGGCATTAACCTGAGCAGCACCCTCTACAGAATCAGATACAGACAGGTGGGAGTTTGAAAAGCGATTTTGCAAGCTAGATCTTCCAGAAATGCCAGACAGGCTGATGCTGCCTGGCATTGTCATGTTATGAGTAGACAGATGAGATGCTAAGATGGAAGAATTTATATATTGAGCTGATGGCTCACGACTACTGCCATCACCATTAAGAGGCAGCACTGAAGGAACATCAGCTTGGCTTTGACCCATTAACCATCCTTGCAAAAACGGTAGCTCCCAACTACTTGGATCTCTCTCAGGTAAGAATTGATGGTGTCCAATCTCAGAAAGATCCAGGCGGTTTGGAATATGCACAGGTACTCCACGAATCGCAGTATTGACACCACCAGTAGTATCTAAGTTAGTAGAGCTTCCCTGCTGGCTTCTCCCAACAGGCTGTATTTCATCAGTTTCCATTGCATCCACTGTCGTGTCATAAACAACATTTCCTAATCCACTAGGTAAATGATTATCAGCAGCATCTTCTATTCCACTGTGTGAGCCAGTAGGAATAGTACGAAATGCCTCCGTAGGAGAAACCATACTATTATAATGTTGCTGCACTTCATTTGCATCCACTTGAAACTGCATTGAAGGAGAAGGCTCGACTTGCATGCTAGTCGAACCATCTATGGCAAATGAAGGCACAAACAAGAAAGGTAAGGATACGAGAGATAGTTCAGCAGTCAAACTAACACATTCACTGGAATGAGCATTTGCCACAAAAACAGCTGGAGGAGGATATCGCAAGTAACCCAAAGATGTTGCATGCGTCATTGAGGAATCTGAAGAGTCAAGATCATTGACCTGCATATCAGTCCAACAATGTAATATATATTATAGAAAAATAGAATAATCAATTGAATTTTTTTGGATAATTGACCTCAGCAGTTAATAGAAATGGGGCAGCATGAGGGTGAAAATGCACTGCTCGAAGTGAACGCCTTGTCTTTAATATAAAGTTTGGGTGTGAAGCTTCTCCTCTCTTGTTGTACTGCCATATGTATAACTGAACAGGATTTGATTTGTCAGCAATAATAGATCTACCAAATCATGGCTTGCAAACTTAAATATAAAAAAAGTTAGGATCAAAAGAAAAACCTTTAAGCATGATAGAACTACAGAAAAGTTGTAAGACAAAAATCAATACCTTGTGTCCTGATGCAACAGCAAGGATATCCCCTTTAGCATGGAAAGCAATGGATGCAATAGGGCGATCTGTTACAAGAAAAATAGCAATAAGATCCACAATTAGTAATATAAGCTTAAAGAATATTATTAACTGAAAACTGCAGCCACTATTGCAGAAGGTATCTGAAGGAGAGAGTCAGTAAAATTTACAAAAATCCCGTGATCCTATACACTCTGATGTGCTTGCATCCCATAATCGAACTTCATAATCCAAGCTCCCACTTGCAATTATTTCCGGATGCAAAGGATGGAACCTAACCTGTAAAAGCTCCATTAGTACTTTGATACAAAGACTGAACTTTAAAGATTGTTTATCATACACATGACAAAGCGAAAGATTCAAAATCGCATCTGGTTGACAAGTTAGAATGCATTATTATTGAGGAAAAATGAACAGAAGGAGAGGGAGGAGGAGGGGGACAGAAATGCAAACATAAGCCAAACCAACAACTGAAATCCTACAGTATTGTGACATATGAAGACAGGAAATCCAAGCAAAACAATAGAAAAAGGAAGTGGCCGCTGACAAGATATAGATTTTTAGGGTTAATGCACGTGTCAAATAGAAAGTATCCAGTTAAGCAAAGAAACCATTGGAAACATAAAATTTGAACTTTTACTCAGCAGATATAAATGACCAAAAAGAGTGACGAATAAAACAAGTAACAAAAAGAATTGACATATCTTGAAAACATGCAGCCTCACAAAAACGATTCACAACCCTCTTTCTTCCTGAAATCCTACTTTGTTATTCAAGCAGTCACTCCTATCCCCAGGAGTTTCAGGCTGAAAACATAGTAATTATCAAAACAATTAACCAATCAAAGATGTATAGGTACACAAAAAAATTGGACAATTTAACAGAACATATTACTAGTGGTTTGCACTATTGGGAAATACACTATAATACATCCTCATGAGTTACTGAAAAAAACTATCTTCACTCGTTACAATTGCCTAGCAAAATCTACACCAGCAACTAAAACTGAGCAATCAATTTGAGATATTTTTAATAAATTTTTATGATATTTTTCCAACTGCAAGTTACTGATTTTGCTTTGATCATTGCTTTCCGGGCCCATCATGTCATATTGCCAAGGCTGGAGTCTGAATCTATCAGTTAATGGAGCTGGTCCCATAACATGTCTAAACAAGCTATAAAGTTCATGCTAAAAGTTGTGACACTTTTAATGAAGTAGAAAGAATCTAATTGTGGAAATGTCCATACTACTCATATTTCTGTTGAAATCAATGATCATGATGTACAATAAAGCATCAAAATGATAGAGCCAATATTTTTAAGTCTCATTTCATTTTTTATAAGTAATAATTTCATCAGATAAAGGAGATAATTCAAATACATAGGGAGTTTTTATTATTGTATTAAAGCTACTACTAAATTATTACAATCTAAACTTCATAAGATCTAAGTAAATAAATAAAGCAATAATCCATTCATACCATGATCTAAAAATAACGACTTAATATGTCAAGGATGTTCTACGCCATCAAAATTCCTATATTTTCCTTCTTTTTTATGGTAAGTTACACAACCCATTATCTCACCCTCCACCTTGCTCTCACAAGGTAAAGAAGAGCTATTTGAGAAAAAGCTTATTGGAAAATTCCCATTATTTTTATCTCAAAATCATCCATATTAAACATAACGGAATAGCATTCCAAATTTTAGCACTCTTGTGATACCTAAATTCCCTTGCCAATATGCAAGCAGCTGAATCAAGTTATTCATCATTACCCGTAAGACCCAAACAAGGAAACCAATGTAGTTTAAATTGTACCGTACTAGTCAGTACAACCAAAAATTATTGTACCAGTTACCAAACCAGTACAAATAACCCCCTCAAAGAATACCAGTCCAATTTCCAAATTGCCTCAGTTTGTTTCAGCCATTTCAGTGGATTTCAGCAATTTCAGCCAGTATATTGGTTTCAGACCGGTATAAGATAACAAGGTTAAAAAAATTAAAAAATAAAAAAAAAAACTCGTCACCAAATTTACTCATCTTCTTCAGTTCTTCGTCGCTACTATTAGCCTCTTTCCTTTCCACCTCTTCCTTGTTCTTCTTCAATTTCATAATAATGGCGCAAAGAATTCTCCAGATTTTGCTTCTTTGAAATTCCTTGCTTGTCTAGCAGAGCCAAGGAAGAAGCAAAGCTTTTTTCAGTGAAACATGGTCGAAGCACAAGACGATTGCCACCTTAGATTTGTGCTTTGGAATTTTCTAGAACCATAGGTCTGAGCGTACAGAAGAGAACCAAGCTTCTGTGACGTTCTTGTTCTATGCCAGAAAGAAAAGATAAGATTAACAGACCAGCACCTTTTGTTGTTTTTTCTAACACTACTTGGCTGTCATGAACTAGCACACAGCATATATTCACCTGAAACTTTGTATTTGAACCTTTTTATGAATAAGTACTGACATGCTATTTGCCTTTTGTTCTCACAAACTATTAAAATACTCATAACTTAACTAAATTATTTCTTACATTGCCCTTTATTACATCATTATCTTTTGATGAATCAATTGAATTTTTTTTTCCAAAGAAATGTTAGCTTTTTATATATATAAAATCTGGAAATGGTACACTGGTACGGTATTAACAACATTGGGGAAAACACAACCACCATATCTCTCCTGCCATTAAACAATAGAGTAGAACATGATAAACTGACTTTACTACTGCATAAACAACACCAATTTATCATCAGTATATTCCTCCAAAGAACCTCAACTTTTGAGGCACCTTACCAACCCCAATAAACTCTTCCAAGGAAACTTCACACAATCAGACCCTCTCAAGGCAACAAACAAACCCCCAACTTTCCAAACCAAACTTTCAATAGATTTTAATTTTATCTTCTCCTCCTGTAGGAAAATTGATAATCCAAAATTTCAAAATCCACAAATTCAAATTCTCAATCTGAAAGGCATTGGCAAATTCAAGGATTTCAATGGCTGAGCCACCTAGATATGAATCAACTAAATCATCCTTGTTCGCAGCAAAAAGAAACAAAGCAGGGAACTAAAGAAGACTCACCAAACTATAATCATGCCAAACACAGCCTCAGGCCATCACCAATAACAAACTAACATGCCCCAAAAAAATAAATCCAACGTCCTCTAAACTTCAACAAAATCACCTTAAATGGCCTTCTAACCACAACAGATGTCCACCCACTCTTTACTTCCCTATACTTAACTCTACTAGCACACCTCAACAGTTAATCCCGGTCATTTTTTAATTGCCATAACCATTTTCCTAATAGAGTTTGGTTAAAGTTCTCAACATAAGCAACCTTAATCCTTTCTAGTTCAATGGAGAACACACCACCCCAGTTCACCAAATGAAATTTTGAATCTTTGATTCATCTCCCATCCTGACTCACAAAAAATCTTTCTCAAGTTTTTCAAGTCTATTAGCAACATAAATACAGGTGGTAAAAGAGAAAGGAAATATACAATTAAATTCCTTCCTTATTGGAATGTATCCCTGTTTAATACAATTTTTGTTGCACTTTTTTCAATGTCTTGGTGCTGATTCTAGGCAACCCTAAGTGAAAATTCCAAGAGTTTCCCTCTTGGTACTAATTCCAAGCAAGTAGCAACCCTAGGTTCTAATTCCAAGCAACCTAGGTGTTGATTCCATTTACCTATTTCTCTTGCAGTTCTATTTGTTTCCTGCAATTTTCTTGAGAATTTTGTGCTGCACCAGGTTATCTACTTGTACCAACTCACATTTACTCAGCTCTTAAGCCCAACAATACCTTGAAAGAAAGGAGTGGACATCAAATATATTCGCGTTTTTTAGATTGAAATATTAAAGTCAACAATGTTAGCATGGTTTTTAGAAGAAAAGGTGAAAGCCTGTCAATTTGACCATTCATGAAGAGTGTCTTTTACCTTCCAACTAGTGAACATGTGCAATAACACTTATAATCTATCATATGTTACTTAGGTCTCCATCTTACTTCACTACCTAACATTAATTAACGAAAGTTCTAATTTTCAAATACATATATAATCAATCCTAAGCAATGATTGAACTGTCTTTGCAAGAACCTTCATCAGGTACATATAAGCACACAGAAATCCACCCCTAACAGCTCCCCCACCGTAAATTAAAATTGGGTAGTTTATATCCATGACCTCAAACTTAAGGCTTCCTCATAATTAGACCTCAAACTTAAGGCCTCCTTGTAAGTACACTGGTTGAGCACATTAGCCATAAGGTGACTTGACTTCCAACCATCAGCCACCTTTTAATGAGACAGAAACACAAATTCCAGGAGTAAAATACTTGTCATAATGTTTCACAGAAGAAATCAAATAACCTGGATAACAAATCCCTTTATCCAATGCCAAATAACCTGGATAAAGCCTCATCCAGTTGTGCTGCATTTTCAATAAACTTCTTCATAAGATACTAACTTCCTCAGTGAGAGTTTCATCGACAATAATGCACAAATTAAATTTAAAGAAACTATTTTCAGGATGAGAAAAGATCCAGTAACATATATATAAATAAAGCATACTTTTGTATGAAGCAAGTTGATTGCCTTACCACCCAAGGAGTCCTCCTATGACCACTTAAGACCTTTAAGCAACGTCCAGTTTGACAATCAATTATCTTTACAGTATGGTCACCACTGCAAGAATCAAAACAGAGGGAAGTTCAATAACAAAGGGAGGCCTGAAATGGAATCAGGAAACAACTAGTGACAA
This sequence comes from Quercus variabilis, assembly GCA_030445155.1. NCBI lineage: Eukaryota > Viridiplantae > Streptophyta > Magnoliopsida > Fagales > Fagaceae > Quercus > Quercus variabilis. Next base: position 42,183,961 of record CP129453.1, on the reverse strand, counting down.
CTTACTGTGTAGAAGCAAGTGTTCTTCCATCAGGACTGAATGCTGCTGCAATAGTTGACCTTGGAGGAGGCACCAATGGGCAGTACTTAGCGGATAAATGGCGCAATGTCTCTGCCTCAACCCTTAAAAATAACAAAAAAGAGCTTCAGAAACAAAGATGGCTCCTCTGGATAGGATAAATGAAGTAATGCTCATTCACATATTGTGTGCTTCCATTTCACAAGAATTACTTAGAATAGAGAGATAAAGAGTGAAATTGGTTGTGTACCATGAAAGAAGACCACGTCTTGCATCTCTGGTTGCTTCAGTTTTGGGCCCAGGTTTAGAAGCTTCTCTCCACCGCCTTTTTGGCACATGCTTTGTTCTAGGAGAGATCTCCCTCAGCGCTATCAAATGGAAAACATTTCTACCACTGAAAATATGGAAATGCCACTGTATCAGAGATGCATCATTTGAACATAAAGTCATGAAACTTCAACAAAGCTAGTCTGCTAAAGCTTATTATCTGTCGAATCAAGCCTTCCAAAAGCACTGCCATATGTCATTGAGATAATTGCATTATTTATACAAAATAAAATCACTCATGCACTGTAATCCAACACACCCACCCCTCCAAACCACATCCACCACCAAAGACCAAACATAGAACATAAAAACCTATACAAGCAAAATAATTAAAAATTTTAAACTACAGGAGAATTGGTTGAAATTTCCTTCTTCCACTTCTTTTCTTGATTATGAAATTCTATCTTCTGTAAACATTAGCCCTTGTTAGCTCTTTACATCTTTACAGGTTCAAGCCTTGTGTATACTTTCCTTGTACTTGGGTTGTACCCATTTGTTATGCATACTTTTAGGCTACACGAGCTTAAAATTTAAACATTTGGTTGATAATATAGCTATTGATCTTTGATTTTTTGGAAATTTTGCAATCATAGAGGATGTAAGAAAAAAAAAATGTAATCTAATAGTGGATTTGTCAAAATTCACATTTAATAAAAAGATATTAAGTGGAGTTGTAGTCATTGGCTACAACCAAGTTTGTAGCCAAACTCTGTCCCAAAAAATAAATACTCTATGAGTTAGATTAGTTTATAAAAAATCTAGCCAAAGTGAAAGTTCCCAAAGTTTTTTTTTATAAGTAATGAATCTTTATTAAAACAAAGAAATACTTCACGTTCACGATGATGAGCACAAAGGCTCTCAAGCAATTACAAATTTCAACCATCAAATCTAAGAGAAGAATGAAACTCAAATATGGTTGCTCAATGAGTAAAACCCCAAACCCAAGACCACTCAAACAAGGTGTAAAGCATTAATGATTTCAATTTATCCAAGCCTTTCAATGTCCATAAAGGTGCAAGAGGTTCCTTCCACACTAGCCACAAAGTAAAACCACTTCAAATCTTAACAAGCATGTCAATATTTAGCGTGGTCTCACAATCAGCAAGAGCAACATATAACCAAAAACTTCAGCAATAATCGACACTCAAAATTCACACACTCCTGCCGAAAACCTTCTTGCTCAACTAGCACCTCCTGGTGTTTCCAACATAACAGGTTCAAATCCCTCTCCCCAACTATTGAATTATCAACCAAAAAAAAAAAAATCATACACTCCCTCCATCTCAAATTTTTTTTGTCCACCTTAAGAATCTCAACTTTTTAAAGGTGACTTGCAATAGAAAGTCACCACCAGATGACAACATTAAACTCCATAATTTGAACTCAAATAAAGAAAATGCTAAGTTAGGAAAGTTACTAAAATAATGTCTAATGTTAACAATTCATTTAGGAAACCCCAAAATGGAATAATAACCAAACAATATATTGTAATACTCTTTGGATTTAAGTTAAGAGCACCATAAATGGGTATTGCTACAATTTACAAGCATCACATAAATGCAAATCCAACACTCTCGAGTACACCTACATGAGCCAGAGATTTCAGCTCCTGGGGCCGAGTTTTCTTAAATCTATAAACAATCAGAACAATTTCCATTGAAAATTCTAAGTTCCAAGTTCGAACTAACATAGTAAACACAAAAGGAATATAAATTCAAATAAGGAAAAGTTGTGACCTGTGGTGGTGGTGGAAATGATTGGAAGGCGAGGATGAGAGATGGGTCTGATCGTGCGGCCCAGATAGACCCATCATTTCTTCTGTTATGCTAGAGACGACTTTTGTTTTGAGAGATTAAACATTTTTTCTGTGGAGCAGAGCAGAGCAGAATTGGGTATATTTGAAGAAAGCAAAGTAGATGAAGAATTGGTTGTAGCTGTAGATTTGATTTGAAAATGGGGGCGACAAAACCTATAAAGAGGAGAAAAGGGTGGCTGAGACAAAATTTGAGAGTCGACGGACATTAACATATGAGTCTAGCTCCAACTCGTTTCAGTTCTTACTAATCTATGTAGTAAAATTATGGTTGCCACTTACAAGCAAAGTCGTCTACATTCATAAATTGCTTGCTTAAAATCAATTTTGATTTTGTATTTTTTATTTTTCATAATAATAATAGCATTTCGTCCTTTTTTTTGTCCATAAGCCTAAAAATCTACTTTTTTTTTTTTTTTTTTTTCTATTTGACCTAATCAATTTTCAAAACAACACACATTAAATTATCTATTTTAGGCTATATATTTCATTGAAATATTAATTTTTTTAATTATTTCTCTTTCTTTACAGGTAATAATTGTCATTCACTCTTTTTCTTTATTTTCGAAATACATAAAAAAAAATTAAAAAACTAAATACAAAATAAACAATATCAATGTAAATTTACATGATTAGAGCATTAGCAGTAGGAAAAGTCAATTTAGCAACCAACCTCCTTAAAACAACTTCTACGGTAAAGAAATTAAAGATAAAAGTATTTGAGTTTCGGCTACAGTGTGCTGCTATCTATAGCATCCTATTGTAACTCAAGACTCAAAACAAAAAATAATATTTTAATGTAGAGTGTTATAAAAAATGTATTTTAATGTATTAATGGTTGTGGTTGTTGGTTGTTGTGTTAAATATATTATTTTACTATGTTATTTATATTATTTTAATTTGTTGAATATTAATATAAAATCTTGTAATATGGATCATTTTTGTTGGGAAATTGCCTCAAATTCCAATTGTGACTTGGAAAGTCAATTAAGTTTCCTAGTTGAAAAATGAAAAATTAATTTGGGTTTCCTTGTTATAGAATATGGAAGCAAGTCAACAATTTGTAAGTAAAAATGTGTAAATTTTATACCCTTTTTCTATTTATGTGTATTGAATTTTTTTTAGAAGGAAAAGTTTAAACTTTTATGAACATAAGCCTTCTAAATCGGCTTGAAAAAAATCATGAAATTGTGGTAAAACATCTTCTATCCACATTAAAAAATTTGAAATTCTAATGGCATATCTAGTTAGACCATGACTAACAAAGTTACCATCTCTCTAAACAAAGTTACCCTCAAAAAAAAAAAAAAAAAAAAAAAAAAAACGTGAGTAGAGTAATTGTTCAAATTTTTTGTGCCTCAAACTTCGCATCTTCAATCAATAAACCAAACGAAGCCAATGAGAAATCATCACCCATCAAAGCTCTATACACTGTCCATGAATCTCCTTCAAGCACAGCTCTTGAGAAGCCAATGTCCGAAGCAAAAGAAAGAGCAAAAGCCCCTAACAACGCTTGTTGTCTTTAATAACCACAAATATCCCGGCCTTGTTGAAGTTAGGAAAAATTACTATGTCGTAGTTTATCTTCACAAGCTCCGCGGTGGTGCTTTCCATCGACAGTTGTGGCGAACTGATGAACGAAACTGAGCTATTGGGGCAATCTGACCAGCCCAAAACTCTACCAATGTCTCTAGCAATTTGGAGTACCTGATGGAGTGCGCATTCTGGTTTATGGAGTCGGACATTGTTCCGTTGAGACCAAATAACCCACACCGTGGCAGCAAACAGGTTAGGATATTGTCCATAATCCATGAGAGAGCTTCCTTGAAATTCTGAAATTGGATTGAGCTTCGAAAACCCATAGCTCCGAGTCAGCCCAAGTGATATCAAGTTCCTTACATGACCATAACGCATGGTGTGGATTTTCTGAGGTACCAAGGCAACGGTCACACCGTGGGTCTTCAATGATGGTACGTCGCACAAAGTTCTCCTTTGTTAACATGGCATTTTGACAAGCTCACCATAGTCAGTTCTTCATTTTTTGTAGCACATGCAGGGACCATATCCCTCTCCAAAGATGCTTATCATGGCATAAAGGTTGCTGTGAAGAGATCAAATCTGATTCCTCCTTTAGAAACTTGTAACCAGACTTACAATTGTACTTTCCACCATGTGAGTAGGGCCAAATCACTCACCTCAGCAGCAACTCGTGCTAGTGGGACTTTCCTGATGATTTTAGCTTCATCAAGTGCAAATAATATATCAACCAATTCATCAAACCATTGTCTTGTAGTTGGGTCAATAAGTAAATCCAAAGTTGAATTTTCAAAGGGTTCCATGGGTGTAGAGGATGCTTCCTTGGCAGCCAATGATGTTGCCAAATTTTTATTTTTTCACCATTGCTTACCCGCTAATGGGCACCACGTTGTAGGACATCTCTACGTTTAAAGATGCTTTTCCATGCACATGAACCCATCCTAGAATCAGCTGCTTCCATATTAGAGGTATTAGGGGAAAATATGGCTTTAAAGACTTTGTAGAAAAGGGAAGTTGTATTGTGCAATAGTCGCCAAACTTGCTTTGCTAGGAGTGAATTATTGAAAAGAGCAAGGTCTCTAAAGCCCATCCCACCAACCATTTTAGACTTGGTCATCTCATCCCCACTTTAGCCAATAAATTTCCTACGGTCACCCCTTTGACCCCACCAAAATTTCTTAATTAACGCCTCAATCTCATGGCATAATCCTAGAGAGATTTTAAAACAACCCATAGTATAGGTAGGAATAGCCTAAATAACAGATTTAATCAAAATTTCTCTATTTGCTTGAGAGAGTAGCTTCTCCTCCCATCCTTGAAGTTTTCGTCACACCATTTCCTTTATATAATTGAAACTTGCTTTCTTATCCTTACCAACAAGCGATGGAAGTCCCAAATATCTTTCATAATGCATTATCTTTGATACACCCAATGCTTCTTTAATTTGTGATTTAACATCAACAGCAGTGGATTTACTAAGAAATAGAGTTGTCTCAATCCTATTCAATTTTTGGCTGAAGCTCCTCATACATATCCAAAATCTCCAAGACTTTGCCACACTCCTCCAAAGTTGCCCTGCAAAAAAGAAGACTATCGTCTACAAAAAAATAGATGTGTTAGCTTTGGACTCCTCCTACAAAGGGAGAATCCATGAATATCCCCATTCAAATCAGCCTGTTTGATTAGCCTATTCAACCCTTCAGTGCAAAGCAAGAAAAGAAAGGGGGATAAAGGGTCACCCTGTCTTATTGCTCTGATGGGATGGATCATGCCACAAGGTTCACCATTCACTAAAACCAAGTAAGTGATGGACTTCACACACAGCATAATAAAGTTGATCCACCTTTCATTAAAGTCCATCTTCCTCATAAACTTCTTAAGAAAAAACCATTCAATATGGCCATATGCTTTGCTCATATCTAATTTAAGTGCCATAAAAGCATGTGAGCCAAAACTTTGTTTTTTCATACAATGTAAGGTTTCGAAAGCCACAAAAATATTACTAAAGACCAATCTATCCTTTGCAAAAGCAAATTGGTGCTCTGTAATAATAGTGGGAAGTAATTTTTTCAATCTATTGGCAAGCACTTTGGAAAAAATTTTGTATAACACATTGTTGAGGATCATTTTTGTAAAACACAAATAGAAGGAAAGAGGTCCAACTTAGCAATGCAGGTAGCAAATAGAAGTGGCAAGCATAGAATAAAACCATTAAGCCCAAGCGGCAGGAATAATGGGTCACGGGTCCATAAGATAAATAAATGGGTCTTGAGGAAGCAAGTGGGTTCGAAAGGCCCGAAAAGAGAGAATAAAAAACCCATGGGCAATGTATGATGTGAAAAAGTAAAAATGGGCCACGACAGGCTCAAAGTAATGTAAACAAAGAGAGTAAGGGATTGTTAGCAGGACCACAAACCCCAAGGATGAGTATGAAGTAATTAGGCTGGGGAAGCCCAATAAAGTAAGTAAAAGCCCATGGGAACACAAAGTTAGGAAAAGGGCCGAGGACGCCCAAAACAAGTAAATGGGCCGAGGATGCCCAAGGGGACACAGGAGTTTCTAAGTAAGAAAGCCCATGGTCATACAAAGCCATTTAGGGAAGAGGGTAAACGGCAGGTCTAAAAGAGGACCAGCAAGACCAAGTCATTACAGCAAGAATGACAGAATAATATGGCAGGACATGATGGCAATCAAGAAATGGGCTAAGAGAAATGTAAAACCCAGTATCAAATGAAGCTCAGCCCCTAAAGGAAACAGTGAATTATGAAACGGCCCACATAAAAGAACAAAGAAGTACGGCAGACTGTTCAAACAAAGCTCCAGACCACGGCAAACGCATAAGCAGCAGACAAATTTTGGACATACATGAAAGGGAAGCACGCGCAAGGCCCAAGCACCACCAGCTTATACCCAGCCAATATGGGATGTGGTGGGGTCATGTGTCATAGGTAAGAGGTAAATGGGGTATGATTTGGTGGTAGGGAGAAGGGAAAAGACCTATTCTGTAGCTCCTGCCCAAACCCTTTTGGGAGGTACATTCTGCTGGGATGACAGACCACCCAAAAGAGGCAAGGTTGAGGGGGGAACCATTGGGGTGCATGCCATAAGGGAAAGAGAGAGAAAACATTTACACCGTGACAGGAAATTTCAAAAATTTCAGGTCCAGTTCCCTCAAAGTCATTAATCCCCACGGCAGGATCTTTCTTGGGAGATTATTTGCATTGAGAGGAGATGTTCTCCCCTTTTTGGTTTTGCTTCTGCGAACCGAGCTTAAACTTGATTTTTATACTCATTCTTGATTAATTCATATTATCTTCTTTCTCCTTTACTTTCTTCGTAAAAGACATTGTTATGATTGTAATTATGTTTCATAAGTAGGGATTACTTGGTCATTTTCCTTTAAATAGTCAGAGTACTTTGTTTTGTTGCTATTATTATATATGTCTGCCATAAGCATACTCCTGACAGGCGAGGTATAGTTTGTACACAAGCAGGCCCAAGTTAAGTTACAGTTGGACCGGTCTCAACTCCCTTATTCAGAAACATTCGGGCCCATTACCGCATGAGGCAGCCCAACCCAACGCACAACACAAAAAAGACCCCTACACACATTACATAAGCTAATAGGGCTAAACTAGTGTACATACTTTGGAGAATTTTTCTTAGGGATAAGAGTAATAAATGTATGATTTAGAGCTAACAATAGGGTACCTGAATTCAACCGAGACAAAATGGAAGATGTCACATCATGGTCAACTATACCCCAAAAATGTTGGTAAAAAAGTTGTGGCATCCCATCCGGACTAGGTGCTTTAAGAGGTATCATCTGATTTAGTGCAGCATATACTTCACTTTCAACAAAGTCACAACAAAGTGAAGCATTCATCTCTTTAGTAATGGCACTTGGTACACATGCCAACACATTTGTAGAATCAGCCCGCCTGGATGAGGAAAAGAGATCCTTGTAATAATTTATTATTACAGTGGCAATTTCTTCTGGTTGTTCTCACTATGCATCCTACTCATCTGTGATACCCACAATTAGATTCCTTCCATATCTCTTAGTCACCCAACTATGGAATTAGTTTGTATTCCTATCTCCATTTCTCACCCACAAAAAGTGTGATCATTGTGCCCACATCGTAGCTTCTTTGTCCAAAAGCACATTAATGTTTGCCTTCAATTGTCGAACTTAATGATTATTGCCACTGAGTACTACTACCGATTCGACCTGGACCAGTAACTTCTTCAAACAGTCTAGCTCTTTTCTTACATTCCCAAAAACATTTTGGTTTCACCATGCCAAATCCCTACCACATTTGTCCACCTTTGCTACTAAGGCTACCTCAATACTTGCTCCACCTGTACCATTCCTTGCCGATCAAACTATTTCCTCACATCTAGAATTTGAAAGCCGCATCTCCTCAAATCTGAAAAGCTTCTTATTTGATGGAGGAATTAAATATACAAAGGTAACATGGAGGGGAAAATGGTCAAATGAACCACACCATAAGTGATATACCCAAGAGCCAGGAAATTTCAAAAACCAATCGTTTGTCACCAAACCTCTATCCAATCTTTCCCAAATTGATTTGCCATTTTCAAAGTGCCTACTCTATGTAAATTTCGAGCCCACATAGCCCAAATCCATAAATTTGCATTCATCGATTTCATCTCGAAATAGCTGCATTTGGTTGTGAGGCCAGATTGCACCACCAACCTTTTCATCTTGTCTAGTGATTTCATTGAAGTTGCCTACACACAACCATGGAATATCGAGTTGAGAGTTAAGAGACCTAAGTTTATTCCATGCTTCAATTCTTCTTGCTATCTCGGATTCCCCATAAAAACCTGTCAATCGCCATGCATTCTTTGTGTTCTTGTCAATGATCGCATCAATATAATACTTCCCTCAAGCTTCAACTGTCAAATTAATCAACGATTTCTAGTAAAGGACTAAACCACCTCCTCTGCCTTCCCTAGGAACCACCCACTGGTGCTTAAAGTCTATGTTTCGTTGAACAATCTCTAGCCTTGCTTCATCTGTCAGTGTCTCGGCTAAAAACACTACAGAGGGATCTTTTGCCCATGTTATCTCTACAACCTCTCTACCTATATGTAGATTCTCAAGCCCACAAACAACAGTTCCATGCTATGCAACTCATTGTTGTTAGCGGGGCTAATTATCAGCCTCCACCAATACATATGATGCACCTCCATCACCTTGAAGGACTTGATAACGTTTAGAAGACAAATCTGGCTAGTCAGCAATGGACAATGAATCATGTTTTATTTCTAAAATTTGCTCCACCCATGTACTATTACTGGATATTATAGGTTTGAGTTTTCGAGTCCATGTTGGAAGGATACACAGGTTTGAAGGATGAGGAACCCTAATGGAATCATGGGTGACATGGTTTCTTCTACATTAGAGCCCGATCCTCTTGAGGAGTTTTGAGCAGAACATGATTCACTTAAAGCATTCACACTGGCACTTGAATATGCCAAATGTAAGCTCTAATTTACAATTCAGCCCAAAAGCAGCCCACAGTCGGACTGGTAAACATGGGATATGCCAAAATTTTTTGGCATAGTGCTACAATGTCATCGCAAATATAGGATGGCACTGTAGCAACTTTCTATATCACAAATTATTATTTTAATGGTACTGTAGCTACTTTTATAAAATATACGATTGTACTGTAGCACCATTATATTATTTTAATGTGTAAATATATTATTTTAATGAGTAGAATAGGAAAATAAAAGTTGAGATGTTAGGTATATTGTAAAATGGTATAGGATAATTGATAAAGTAATTTTTTAGGATGGTAAAATAGAATAGTCTAAAAATACTAGATGTGAATGCTGCTCGGTGCACACAATTCAGTTGGAACAAAAGAGGACTCACGTGGTTGAGGCCCAAAGAAAGTCAGATGAGATGGGCCCGTGGTATTATATGTGCATTGAAGAGAATGCTGTAAATGCCAATATAGTAAGATTAAAGTTGGTAGTAAAGGGGACTATATTCATAAATTATGGGGTTAGATTTTTTTTTTTTTTTTTTTAAGGTTAATTTAATTAACTAGTTAAATTGAGTTTTTATTAATTTTTTTTTTTCTTTTTCACAATAAAAGAAATTTTTAGATTTGAATAAAGGAGGATTGTCCTCAACTTTTTAGCATATACTTCCTGAATAAATTAACATCGCCCCCAAAAAAAATGCATAAATACATAAAATTTTAAAATTTCCTTCACAAGTTTTCATATTTTGAAATTGTTGTATTATATGATGACTTCACTATCAATGTTATTAGCTACATCTTTTTCAATGTATAAAATTAAGCAATCATTAAACTATTTGAAAAGTGAGTATTTTTTTTTTTTTAAAAAAAAATAGCAATTTTAAAATATGCCATTTGAAAAAACAATTTAAAAAATTACAATTAAACTTTGATTTGGGCTTTTAGGTTAATTTGTTTATTTGGATAATTTTTGAAAAGTTTTACGTCCACAACATTTTTACAATACTTACACAACAAAGTCTAGATGACAAGTTTTTACTAGTTCTACTTCTAATTTGAACATACCACTGAAATATTTTTTTTGTCTGCCAGTAATAATCTACTACTTAGGATTTGTTACAAAAGTATTGCAAAAATGTTGTAAACATAGCATTTCTCGCAATTTTTTGGTTCAACATTCAACAGACCAAAATTTTGAAGAGTTTGAATTTAATTTTTAATGGGCACAAATTGTCATTTAAGGTGTTCAAGTTTTTTTTTTTCCTAGGGTGATTAAACTCATTAAAGACCCATATTAATTTAAAATTAAATTTTTTTAAGGTATATTAAAAAAAATTAAGTCATGGTGGTCATGTGACCACCCTAAACAACATTTGGTGCCACCCCTAAGCATGTATTCATTAACTCAAAAATAGTAATCTTAATCCTCAATACCTAGCAACCAAATGACAAAAGAGATAAAAAGAGGAAGTAGAAGGAAGGTTAATGTGTTAATCAAGGCAAGGGCAAGTTAGCATAGAGTTTATATAGAATTTACCCACAAAGAGAAACTCTTTGACATGCTAATCAATGATGACAAGCTCCTAAAAACATTTGTCATTTCATCCCAGGATGTCCAAATGGCTTAGGGAGCAAGCCTTACTAAACCCTATCCATCGCCACGAGGATCCAATGATGAAACTATCATGGTATTTGTAAAGCCTCTTTTCCATTAACCAATATAAAAGGACATGTAATTTCTTATTAAACCCATAACATACATGAAGTTATCAAATGGGACAATTTAGTATTATAGAAGCCAAGCTTGCCCATCTAGGGATTGTTGCTTTTAGGCAAGGAGCTCTAACTTGTTCTATTCTTACCAAAATGCGCATGAGCTCTAACTTGTTCTATTCTTGCCAAAATGTCGATGTACTAAAATTAAGATTGCTAGTAAAGTATTCTATATTCATAAATTACGTGATTAAAATGAATTTTAATTTTAAAATTATTTTTTTCACAATAGTTGTTTCTTATGAAAATGTCCATGTAATAAAATTAAGGTTAGTAGTGAAGTGGTCTATATTCATAATTTCTATGTTAGAATAATTTGTAATAAAAAATTCACATTTAGGATTGAATAGAGGAGGATTGAGATCTACTTTTTATGATTTTAATCAACACTCCATGAAAGCTTGATTAACAATTTGAGGTGCTTTTCTTGCATATTCTTGATAAACCAACGTTTATATAGATGTAGGAAGGTCTGTTTGGTAAGTAAGAAGCCATTTTGGCATCTCTACCTCTGCAAAGAATTCTCAATGTGAAAACACAGAGACAAAGGGTGGATCTTTGAATAGGAAAAAAAGTGGATCCGCAGGGTCCCAAATGAATTAGCTTATTAGAAAAAAGTCTCGTTCTTTGGAAGATCTATCTCTTGTCTGGTACCACTCTGCAATAACTTCGAATCATTCCCTTGAAGCTCATCCTCTTCATCATAAACGACATGCGGTTGTTATTAGTTTTCTCTAATATTTCAATAATTTTTCTGATAAAAATTTGTAAACTTTAGTGTTTTATTATATAGACAAAATTGAAAGATAATAAGAGTCTAATTTGATCATACGATATGTGTTTTAAAATTTAAAAATTGCATGATATAATGATTGATATATAAACATGTTTCACGCCAACTCAAGAATGCATATATCGTTTTCATAAAATAAAAATGCAAAGATTTTTTAATAATTTTTTTATATTATTTTGATTATTATTATTATTATTATTTTAAATTAATTGTTTCTCATGTAAATCTTAATAAAATAATATTGTAATTTCATTATACTTAAATAATTTATGAACCACTTAAAGTAATTAATATAAATATTAAATGTATTTATATTATTAGTAATTACATGCGGGTGTATATGTTGAGTGTAGCATGTGTTGGATTGTCCTGCTATCCTTGCATAGGCTTGGCCATGGGCAAGTTGTGGTTTGGCCAGGGGCAAGTTGTGGTGCAATGGGTTTGCCACTTGTGTGCAAGGCTAGGCTGCAGTAGACCACTCGAGTGTAAGACATTAGATCGATGAGGAAATAATGTGATTTGGTTGCGGAATACTTGACAAAGCATGGGGCCAAATGCATATAGGTAGTGATCATGTTGTGGGCTGCATGGCTAGGTTTGGCAATGGTCTAACCCTCCACAGGATGGTGCTTGGACCAAAATTCAGAGTTGGTGGACAAGGCCTATTGTGTGGTGGGTTAAAACATGGGCACAAGCTGGGGAACTCGAGTCTAACGTCTTAACAAATGCAATAGAAAAGGACAACCACAAGAAATGGAATCTACAAATGTAGGCGTGCACCAAAATTTATTACAAACCCATGAACGAATAAACTATAGAAAAGAATATATAAACTATATACACTGGCTTAAAATTGAACAATCTGATCTGTTCAATTGAGTTTATTAGCCTGAATCTTCTTGGATAGGCTAGGTCCCCATATACGGATAGTTTGGTCATCACTTGCAGATGCCAACATTTGAGGTCTCCTAGGATTCCAGCTGACACTGTTCACAGTCTTATCATGCCCAGACAAAACCTCAATTGGTCTAGTGTCTTGCCGATTCCAGATGTAGACCTGCTATTTGGAAAACAAACTTTAGATTCCAGATCAAAGGAAAATTGTGATTTCTAAGCTTGCACATTTAGTTATTTTACAAGCATACCTGTGAATTCTCACTACCACTGGCAATAAATGAGCTATTCAACCCACCAAAGCAAGACCGTATCACGTACTTGTGTTGCTTGTGGCCCATGTATTTCAATGGTGAATCCCATTTCCCAGCAACGTCCCACATATGAATCTCTTGGCTATTAAGGTTCACCATAAAGAACTTACTATCTCCGGAAACTGAAAGTGACGTGATTGGGTGCTCCTCTGATATAACCCGCTCAGTACTTGTTCCTAAATTTAATATCCGGATTTCTTTATCTGAGAATATGCTGATCAGATTTTCCCCATCTGGTGTCACTGCCAAATCTAAAATCTTGGGCATTCTCATCCCCTTCCATGCTTTTATCTCGTTGCCATCACAATCCCACATATAGATGCCTTTTTCAGGGTCAGAACTGCCACAAACAAGTCTTTTTGAGTCTGGAAACCAAGCGCATGAGCTGACAATGAAGCCATCATCTCCAAAAGTATGCTTGCATGTACCTGTTTCTACATCCCATAGCTTAAGGACTTCCCCATTTCCACATGTCAGCAGCTTTGTGTCATCAGGGCTCCATGCTACAAAGGATACAGGATTTTGATGGCTTCGTAGAGTATGCAGCAACATTAATTTACCATCTTGCAGCACCTAGCACAAGAATTTTGGTGGTACAGTTAGAGCTTCATGTGCCTTAAAATTAAAGAATAGGAACCTGCATGACAGTTAGAGCTTCTATATGACAGTTTTTTTTTTTCCTTTTTTTTTTTTTTTGGCAAATGTGTGCTTAAGAAAAACACACCAAGAAACTCAAGCAAACTGACAAAATTGTTGTGATCAAAATAAACTTCATTGATCTATGTTTCTACCATGTTAGGTTTTTTTTTATAAAATTTTTTAATCTGCTTGTTTGTGTTCTCAAAATTAAAAATAATAAGAAAAAAAATTATTCCCAGAGGATTGTCTTTAGTATGGCAGAATTTCAGTTCAACATAGGTGCCTGGGGGGGGAGGAAGAAAAAAAGGTTTGACTTACACTATATCTGCTCCGGAGAAAACAACCACCACCAAAAAAAAAAGTTGCAATGGTAGTTTGTCAATGCAACATATAGTTATGGAATCCAACCCATGTTGATGAACCTGTAGTGATTTGAGTATGGCTGATGAGTGGCAATGGAGGTTTGATCACAGATCAGCAAAGAGATGGCTGGTGCAGGTGGAATCTCATTCAGGAAAAACAAATTTGAAAGGTATAAGTTCTTTTTCAGATTTTATGCTAAGTTTTTCTCTTCATCAAGAAACATTTTCCAAAATTTGATGTTGTACCAAACAGAGGAAAAATCAGAAACATGTTTTGCTACAGTTTATTTTCCACAAACAAGACAGCTTTAGTTTGACAGGTTTATTACTAAATAAAGAGACAATGAAAACAAGAGAAACCCACCTCCCTTAACAGTGGAATCAAACTGCATAAAATCTTTTGATTTCATGCATTGTTGTTTATATTCTCGAAAATGCATGGCTATAATACCTACATATATTTCTAACAGGTTGCCTTCTAGGCATGAGGATAAACTGCTTAGCCCGTCAAGGGTGAAAAGCCCCTGAATTACCCGATAACTAGTTCTGACGGGTGGGGTCATTTGCCCCTAGGAGTTTGATTAACCGTGAGGATTATTGTACAATATGCTCTGCGATGTGCAACTAATCTAAGTGAAGTTCTCTTATGTCATCAAAATATATATATATATATATATATTCCTAACAGGTTGATAAATTGTTCTGGATTATTGATATGCAAACTAAGATCAATAAGTGGATGCAACTCACCAGTGAGAGAATTACGAACATGATGAACTTAGGAACAAATACCACCTAGGCATTCTAACTGGCTAATAAATTATTCTAGATTATTGATTGGCACACTAAGATCAATAACTAGATGCAACTCACCACTGTGAGATGTACTAAAATAAAATTATATCACCAGCAAATAACAAATGAGAATCTTGAATAGTACCCCAAGCAGCATCTCCCACTTGAAAGCCTAAAATGCAATGACCCTCCACAATTTTGACAACATTTCTGCTTAAAATCTCCATGAGCAAAATAAAGGGTAATGCAATAAAGGATCACCCTCAATCCCTGCGGCTTTTCAAGAAACCTTTTTTTTTTTTTTTTTTTTAATATAAGTAGAGCTTTTGAAGAAACCTAAGCCTGTGTTTGAGTGAAGAATTTAATATTTACTCAAAATTTGATAAATGAAAGTATTTAAACTCCCATGATTTAAAATCCCAGTATTTACAAAATTCATTGTTTGGGTAATGATAGTTTGAATGTATTGTTTCTAGAAAATCTCAGAGCACTATTTCAATACCATACACGTGTCACATTTATGGCCTTTGAATTTGTTGCTAACGCCAATAATTTCACAGCACTTATCTTATAACACTTTGCTGTTAATACTAAAACTCTGCTTGCAGCAGCATCGCAGTATGTGCACTGTGAACTAATTCACTACCATACCCCACGTGGCAAAACTATGCTTACCTTTTTGTTACTACAGAGAGAGAGAGAGAGAGAGAGAGAGAGACTTTGGGCCTGTTTGGTTGTGTTGCTTAAACAACAATCTTCGTTATTTAAACAACGCAGCACGTATTTCCACAATACTTTTTTCACCCACACATATTTCCATAACACTTAAACAACGTTACTAGAACAACATTACCAAACGGGCCCTTTTTCTCTTGTTCTCTTCAATTTTCAGAGCAGGGAAGGTGAGAGAAGACCAATTTTGACTTCACAAGCAGTCTGCCATTAGCACAAGAAGAGAGGAAACCATTCAATGGTAGTTAATATGGAATTATAAAATAACATTTGTTTTGACAGGATTTAGAGGCAGGATTTGTGATCCCCAAATCCCGCCTTTAAATCCCTTTGAAAATTCCACATCAGGCTTGGCCAAACTTGGGATTTGTAAATAGTAAATTTAAAATCCTGGCCATAAATGATGCACTAAACACATGGTAAAGGACTTCCATTGATCAAATCAGAAACACTAACAATGGTAAAAAAAAAAAAAAAAAAAACTTCACTTTTCACCAAAAAGTCATTCTCCCTAATAAATATTGCAAGCAATCCTAGTTGATATGATCACATGCATTTTCAATATCTAGTTCAGATGGCAACCCTTAATTATGCTACCTAGACATACTCATTTTTTTTTTTTTATAGGTAATACAAGAATTATTATTGATGAAAAAGGAAAGAAACATACAATGTGTTCATGAGAATGAACACAGCAAAGCACAAAACAGAACACCACATAAAACAATCAAGAGGCTAAACTAAGAGAAGAAAAAAACTGAACAATAGAAGAACATTCTATAAAACCCCAACACTGAGACCAATCAAAAAGACTTCTTTGGCACAGGCCTATTAACTCAACCAAATACTTCTCAGAATCTTCACCGACAATTACGCTCCATCCATACAGTCCACATCAAACATCCTGGAATTAAATTCCAAATATCTGAATCATGTTTCCCAAGCCAATGATTCCAACAAAATAATAATTCCGCCACAAAGCTAGGCAAGACCCACTGAATACCGAAAGCCTGAAACATAAAAACCCATAAAGAATTCACCACATGATAAAGAGATGATCCACAAATTCCCCACTACACCGGCACATACAACACCGATTCGCTAGAGGACGAACTCTAAGCATGAGATTATCCAATGTAAAAATGTGATCATGAGTTGCTGTCCATAGAAAAAAAAAAACCACCCTTTTGGGAACCTTTTCTTTCCAAATGCCCTTCCAAGGGAAGATAGAGTTGGGAGTCGTCCTTAACTCATTGTAAAAGGAACGGGTATCAAACCTACCATTTCCATTAAGACCCCAACACAAAGAATCGTTGCCTCCTCCACGTGGAAGATGAGCTTGAATAAAATCAAGAAGAGAAAAAGAAGCAGCAAGCTCCCAGTCTTCGAAATCCCTATAAAATCTTAGGTTCCAAAATCTAACATCATCCCCCTCTTGATGAATCACAACATCAGAAATACAAGCTTCCTTATCCGCTGAAATCACATATAACTCAGGGTAGAGGATTTTATGGGGATCAACCCCAACCCATCTATCATGCCAAAAACGAATCCAAGTACCATCACCCACAACAAAAGGAAAAATGCTTAGAGAAGCTTTCCCACCCTTCATTAATACTCCGCCACAAACCACAACCATGAGTTCTCCAAGACATACTCATGGAGAAAGGAAAACCATTTTTTCTTTCTATATTTTAATTTCTATGTTCTCTAAAAAATATCTCTTTATAGAGTTTTTTATTTTTATGGCAAGCCTTTACTGTTGACTGTATCAACAAGTTAGTACTATTGACTAGAGATTACATATTTGTTTCCTGCCATTTTAAATTTTAAAAATTTAAGAAGAAAAAAATTAGGATCCCAAAATGCAAAAAGCATTAAATGCCCTCTAGAATAATTAATCACAATAAAATGTCATCATTGACAAGATAACTTCTGAGAAGAATAAGAATGCAATTTCAGACTTAAATTAGTACTGCTAATACATAATGCTATGATACATAATTTGAACAGTACCTGCCATATGATGGCTGTGCAATCACTTGACGAAGAGGCTAAGTAGTCCCCATTATTAGAAAATTGTACAAACCAAACTTCATTCTTATGCCCCTTCAAAATCTGCATCAGTAGCAAACAAATGTCACATGTACAGGCTAGCAAAATATGTGAGCAATTAAAAGAAGATGTCATGTTTATTCTTCATGGATTTGCAATTGAATAGAATTCATATTTAATATAAATGAAAGCAGTTCTCATGATCATTACCTAGGTAAATAGCCTGACTAATTGAAGAGTATGAGAAATGCATTGACAGAGTATTGCCCCTTTTTTTTTGGGGGGGGGGGGGGGGGGGGTGGTGGGGTGGGGGGTGGGGGAGGGGTTCAACTATATTATCAAAACCCAACTAAGCTTAGAAGAAAAAACAATGCCAACTTCTTTAATATAGTTTTATAACCAAAGTTTGACTTTTGGTTGACCTAATACTATGCCACATAAGCTTTTGTGGCCTCACAATTTTACACGTCATTATTTTAATATATATATATATATATATATATTAATTGAGTCTAAATTATATTTCTATATTTAGACCCTCCATTTGAATCACACCACATCAAAGATTGAATAAATAGTTCCATATGCAAAAAAAATTATAATAAATGCCCATTCATAACTACCATAATTATCAATTTTCAAATTTATATAAAAAAAAATATATAGAAAAAAAAAATCCTATTTTGTTAAAATTTGGTGTATGTTACATGGGTTATTGACTAGTGCTTATAAAATACAGCATACCAAAGATGACATCAAGGTCAAGAGAGTGCTATGGTTTGAATTTTTATCTTGCACAGGATCCTTTGTATTTCATTGTGTTGTTTGAAAACTGGTTATAGTGAGTTAATCTGTTGTCCACTTTTGGGTTGCATCCTCACTCCAAGTCCAAAAATTAACTACATATCTTTGAGTTCAGAAACTGCATTGCTATTATCTATACTGCTGGTATTATTTGCATTTGCTAACCACAATAAATTGAAATCAAATACATTTTAGGTTTTCATCACATTGAAGGCCAAGCCCTCTCTTCCTAAAAAGGATTTTTTTATAAACCAAAAATAATATCTAAAAGGAAATATATCATTTTAAAAATTCTGCTGGCATCATATGCATTTAAGATTCATGTCAAATGCAATCTGCCATCTCACAGGTCTCAAAACATTTTCTATTATAACAAAATCATTGCATACTCAGATAGGTTTAAAATATGCAAATGTTGACTGATACACATGTTTGAAGAACTTGCCATTCAACATATTTAAACTATGCAACGCATATGACTACAGTCGATTTTTTGAAATTGTGTATGCAATGATCATGTCCCTAAACTCAATTTCGGTATAGCTATTGGCAAGAAGATCAAATAAACACAATTTCCCCAAGAACTTAAATATGTCTCAAAATATACTATGGGAAAAGACCAAAAAACAAAACAAAAAAAACTCAAAAAATAAAGGCAGTAACAATTTTATTGGCACCAAAGCACACCTGAACAGTCTCCGTGGGGATCTGAACCCTACCACAGCAATGGTCCTCATACAGTGAAACTGCATCAAGTGTATTGTGATACATACAAGAATCAATTTGGGCAGTAACAGCAGTTTCAACAAGATGTTCCAACCTTCTTTCAGGCAGCATAGTTGGTGGAGGAAGCAATTTTTCCAACTCTGCCAACAACTTTTTTCGCAGCTCTCGAACGACATTATCTTCTATTTCACCAAACTGGACATCCTTAAAGGAAAGGATACTCTGAGCAAGGTTTTGAGCCTTATCTTTGCCCAACCTTGATGCAGAAACCGCTTTTCGTAAAACAGCTAAAGCCATAGCATCATCCCCTCGATTCAAACACTCCAATAAACACTGTTTGAATACAAGAAACAAAGCCGAGGCTCTTGTCTCATCCATCAAATCCTTGATTGCATTAAGGGTATCAATGCAACCATTCCAGTTCCCGCTAAGCAACTGTGATTCAAGCAATTCAAAATCCATGGATTTGTATGAAATACCAGATTCTGATTCCAAACACAACGCAGAATTTCTGTATCCTAATGAATATAAGCACTGAATTATGATTCTCACAAACTCATGCTTCCTTATCAGGCCTTTCGAGCCAAGCACCATCGACGAATTCTCCATTAACATGGGGTTGCTGCAGGTTTATTAGGAGAACTTCCTTGCTTTTCATACTCAAAAACTCCCACTTCCTCCACCAGCCATGAATTTGTTGAATTGAAACTGACCCCAAAGCAAAAAGAAGTAAATTTTCCACTCAAGTCTGAGAACTAATTTTCCAGGAAACCAATTTCCCAAGAGCTTAAAATAGATACCAAATGAGGTAGAACGAATAAGAAGCCTAATACCAAAAACCAAAAGAATAAAAATTTGAATCAAAAGCTTAGTATTGAGTTTATATGCAACATTAGGTACAACACAAAACCTCGAATTATGAAGCAACAATGCAACAAACTTGTAAAGCCTGATAAACCCTAAACAAAAATAACCCAATTTTTCATATTGACAATACACAAGCTCCAAACTCAAAAAAACCCAAAAGTTCGTTAAACCTCAAAAGCACCGAATAAACCTATAACAGAACGACCCCCATATACCTAAAAACTATTGGGAAAACTAAGGAACAAAAACCCAGAATCCCAAAACGGTTAATATCCAAAAACCGCTAGTAAATAACAGAAAATATAGTGCACTGACCCATGTACGTAAAAGCTGATAAGAGCAAAAAGCGTTTACGACCCAGAAGAGCTTTGTGGGTAGAAATGGAGAAAATAAGTTCTACTGATGAGGAGAGAGAGGCATGAGTTAGTAGAAATGGTGGAGAGTGAGCAACACAGAAGCTTTAATGGGATTTGCAGTGTCAAAAATGTGGTCGTTGGGGAAGAGAAGAAAATGGTGGTTTGTGTGAGTGACGGTTTGGGATGGAAACTAGCAAATTGTGATAGATTCGAAATCTAGAGGAGGAGAGACTGCGAGGCAAGCAAATCCTTCAACACGCTGTCGTTTTCCATTTTTGCAAAATAACCATTTTTCAGTGAAATTCTGACTCAAATTAAGCATTTTCCTTTTTTTGGTTTCTCTCTCAACCTATAAAAGCTTTTAATAGCTAAGGTTGAGAACTTGAGAGTTAAGAAAATCCGCTTTTAATTTCAATTCTTAAATAAAAAAGTTTAAAAAAGTTACAAGTTAAAAAGTTAAGGAGTAAAAATTTTTGTGAGAAGAATGGGTGTAATTGCACGTGATGCAATACTCTAGATATATGTGATCTCAATCTATATTGTGTCATGTAAACTTTTAAATCTTTACAAATTTACACACCATTATTAAGTAAAGGTGAATTTTATTCTATATTTTCCTAAAGCAAAAGGAGATATAAGCTAAGCTTTTAGTGATGTCAAAGCTTTCAATTTGGCATTATTAAAAGCATTCACATTAGGAATGTTATATGCTATATGTTAGTTCAATTTAGCGTAAATGTCATCCCAAACTTGATGCCCGAATTTGTGACTATGACTTGCATGCTAATATCAAGCTTAAACCTGATATTAACAAAAACCAACTTAACTTTTACAAAACTTTTACAAAGGCTTCCCTCTTTCTTTTCGTTCTTGTTTCTTTATTCTTGATATAACGTTTTACTTGACATTCAAAACATCTACACTGTACTCAAAGAATAACATAATTTATCAGTTACTCAAATTCTAAATTTCACATAATATATCTCTTACTACTTTAAATTATACAACTTTCATTAAATCCTAAACTACATCATACTACAAATCTAAACATCATATTGCTAATTTAGGATCTATACTTTTAAAACTAAAAAACAGCTCCTTCCAAAACTCGACTAAAGCTCCCTCTGCTCCAAAATAAAACCTGTCGACTAAAAAAGTGGAAGAAGTGAGCTACACAACTCAGTAAGGGTAAGATACATAAGAATTTAATAAGAATGCATGTAAATCAAATCATTTCATTTTATAAATGTTCAAATAGGAGAACATCTTTTCATGCATAGCATTTTATACTATTTATAATAATAACTTATACACTCTTCGTAGGAAAATAATTGTTCTCCATTTTCTTAAAAAAATAATATTACCAAAAACCTTTCAGATTGACAAAGTCACCAAATATGATATTGATTGTTTAACATCACATACATACATAAATACATACATACATATATATATATATATATATATATATATATATATTCTCATTACAAAATAATCATAAAATCATATAATTGGTAACTTTGTTAACATCTTGACGAATAAGAAACTTTTCTTTATAAATTTCTTATCGTAAAATATTATAACTTTCATAGTACTTTACGTTTCGTAAAGAACGGATATCTGATAACTTTTTAACATAAACTTGTACTTTCATCAAAAACTTTATCTTTACAGAAAACTAAAACATTTTTATCAGATTTTTTATCTTTAAAGCATAATAGAACTTCATAAACTTTTATCTTTAAAGAATAGCTTTTTTTTTTTCCTCAAAAACTTCTTTCATGAGAGCTTTTAACTTTTCATAATGCATTTAAATAAAATCATTCTATCATGATCAATAACATAATATAGATGTTCATAACATATTGGTTAGTCCATATCTGGTAAGTATGTACTTAGTGCATGTGTACAATAGAGAAGGCCTCATCACATTTGGATGCTCTCGTGTGTATGATATTGTCCTCTTTGGGGGGCCTAATGGCACATCCCCTCAAGGTTTTGTTCCTCCCTGCCATCTGTACACATTGAGGAGAAAGCCTTGTTCAAATTAGAGTTACAGGCAGCCCCATTCCTCCACTTTAAATAGCCAAACAGATAACATTTTCCATGGAAAGCCAGTAATTAACCCCTACCGGTCGAGTTCAGATCACTAGATGACATAACCCATAAACATTTCATACTTATACATTATACTGAAATTTCTTATTTTGCGTAACATTTCATAATAATAACATTTCCATTCTTTTCTTTAAACATCATGTTCGTGGAAATTAGTAATATCATCTATATACTTAAATCATATACATAAGGTTTCAAAAGCTCACAAACATATCATTGTCTGAAACATGATTATATGTCATATCTCTAATCAAAAACCTTTTAATGCATAATATACTTTAAAATAATCTCATAACTTACCAAATGCTCATATAACTTATCCCTTACCTAAAAGCAGACAAACTGAGAACTTAAAGTTGAGGGGTAACACCTAAACCAAATATCAAAACTTATTACTATCAATTATTTTTTATCATAAACTTACACATTTATCTCAAAAACCCATATCTTAAAATCAAGAAAATCCTAATCCCACCTCAACGAGGTTTCCACAAACATTTTAAGCACACGTCAACAAATGATGTACCAAATTAAAGAAAAGTCATCATTCTCATATTTATATCATATCTCCAAAGGAGTCAACTTCATTTCTAGATGTGCTTGAAATTAGGGTAATAATGCATGCATAAACATAAAAACCTTTAAGCATGGTCATGTAACCATATACACTCGCATGGCAACATACAACACATTGAACAAGACAGCAACATGAAAAAAGAGTAGAATGGTTTAGAACCTCTCCTTTGAGCACTAAACCTTGAACCAAGTTATACAAAATTAATCTATGATCTAGACATACTAAAAGATAAGCATATTAAATTATAGCTCAAAACATTTACAATAACTTTAGAATTAAATCCTCAAAGTCAAAGTTATCATTTACTGTTTAATGCTCATTTCAGCAGTATAAACTTCACTTATAAAATACAAATGGGCTATCAATTCATATCCAACTTTCATGCCAATTTACAAAGCCACTCCTATGGATGCCTAGTACATTCCATATTATTTTCAGAGTCAAATCATAAAATCATGATTTATTAAAAATCATACAAGACAACATACATAAATCTATCATAACAAAATTTCATGCAATTTAGAAATTAAACCATTATTTTTATATTGATCCAAATGTTATGAGACCACTTCCAATACAACCATACATGTCTTAGCATTTGTAAAAACTACTCTTCGCATCATGATTCACTGTATACAATTTAATACATAATTTGTCATGCATAAACACATAATCTGTCATAGTGGCAACTTTGAAACATTTTCTTGTAAAATTATAAAATAATTGCAAATAGCTTTATTATCGTATGGGGATTTTTATACATTCATTAGACATGTTAGAAAACATTTATATATAGTCATTTAACCATTTAGAGCAAAATTAAATACAACAAAAATCCCAGCAGTAACATCAAAAGTACTCATCCTAACTTTTTCTTACTTCCTTAATCATATACAATCATTAATTAATAAAAACCCTAATTTACCTTCAAAAAATCATCAACACAGTTTCAAAGCTTCTTAAAATAGCATATATATATATATATATATAAACTTACAAGTTCATGATTTCCTAATTTCACAAACCACAAATTTCAACTTTTAACAATCAGATTAGAGAACATAGAAGTGAAACTAAAGCAAACCATTCCACCATTAAAATACGCATAATAAGATAAGGTTTTTATTTACTTACCCACAAATTTTGAAGCTGAAATCTTAGGGCTAATCTTTAATTTATTCTTTAGAGTGAGATATATGGTTTCGGTGAGAGAGAGAGGGCTGTTGGTGAGAGAGTGAGAGAGAGGTGCTGCCGAATAGAACAAAGAAAGAAGATGAATAGAAAAGAGCAAAGAAAGAAGAACAAAGAGTCTTCTAGTACAGCCAAGAAAAAACAAGGGAAATATCTTGGATGGGGCGCGTGTTGGCCAAGAGAAAGAGGGTTGATGGGTCACCTTTTAGACTTTTTTAAAATTTACTTTTCCCCCCTTTATAAGCTTATATTCTAGAAAAGCCTAAACAACAATATAACTTTACATATAAGCCCTTACTTTTATAAACTTCTTTCTATCATTGAAAGAGCATATATCTTTTATAATATCACAAAAATCAAAGCTTTATGCACTTAAAGTAATTAAGATAATAACAAGCATATAAACCCTTACCTTAAACACCAATAACTATATATCTAATAACTCAACCACTTAATATAATTTTGTATATACTTAGTATATATTCATAATACAATTAACCCTTCAATTTTTTTATAATCTTTACAATTCTTATTCAAAGGCATTATAAAATAGTATGGTTATTAAATACTCTGCTATTAATTATAAAAAGGAAGTGGCTTAAAATAATAATTAACCACTCAAACACATTGATTAACTATAAAGTTGAGTCAAAGTGTTACAATAAAAGCCCAAAAAATCCTCTGCATCCGAACTTCTAAAAAGCTAGAATTGTAAAAACATTTGGAATTATGCTACAATGCAATTCTACATTTTTATGGCAACTCTTACATGAACATGATTCTCTATTTTATAAATGCTTCAAAGTTAAATATTTTGCACAAACCCATTTCTTGGAAGCCACATGCCATGGATAGACCAAGATTGAGACCAGTATTGCACCGCATGCAATTACTCCATCTAAAAAAAAAAAAATTCTAACAACAACTTTTACTTCATAACCTTTTCACCTTTTACTTTTAAAATTTTTTTTTATTACTTTTTTAAACTCTTAATCTCAACTATTTTTTTTTTTATACATAATCTCAGCTATTAAAAACTATCACATATGATCATAATGTATTGTACATAATCTCAATCACAATCTAAATATGTTTTTTTTTTTTTTTAAGATTCTCAAAAGCAAAAAAAAAAAAAAAAAATTGTAGTTCTTTATATGAAAAAGCATCATAGCAGCCAAATCCTTGTTAAAGAGAGAAATTTATTAGATAATCCAGGAATATATTCTCTCTCTCTCACATAGGGTGAATCCTATGGTGGGTGGAACCCACCCTTTTGTGAAAGAGAAAAAATATACTTTCGGAGTACTCAATAATAACTCATTAAAGAGAGACACTTGTTAGGGTGTGGAGAATGGGCATAGCTAAGACGAGGTATCATGTTGTTCAACAAATGGCCATGCAGGAGACATGGGATTGAGTGTTCTGATGGAGATATGGTAGGAAAATATGGACTAGTATTTGGAAGATGCACATTCCTAACAAGATAAAAAGTCTTTGGGTGGTAGGCTTGCAAAAATATTCTTCCCACAATGGCGAATTTGGTAAGTTGTTACAGAGAACACGGGCCGGCACAAAATGTGTAAGCTCATCCAAAGACAGTAGTGCATGCCTTACAGAAATGTGGAGCAGTTCAAGACGTTAGTTCAATACATATACAAAAGTGCTCACAGGGGCAAGTTGATATGATCCAATCGTTGGATGTACTTATAGTGCACTTGCAGACCCCTCTGATAGTATTTATGGTACAAACTTGGTTTATATTTATGGAACCAACAAAGTTAAAAGTTCCACATCTTTTGAATACATGAGCTAGTGATTTGTTTGATGAGTATAGAACTTTTTGTGTGTCTACACTGAATGCAATCTATTACACACTGGTCTCCACCTCCTCATAATTCCTACGAACTTAATTTTGACGATACGATCTTCAGTGACTTTACAAGCTCCAGGTTGGTGCTAATTAATGCAAGGGAACAAAAGGGGTTATGGTAGCACTTAGCTCCAAAAGACCACAGGTAGTGGATGGTGAAGAAGCTGAGCTCTTGGCTTGTCAAAGGGTGGTCGCTTTTGCCATTGAAATGGGATACAAGGACATCATCATTGAAGGAGAAAAGTGTCACTGTTATAAAAGCTTTGAATTGGCCGTCTGGTCCCAACTTCTCTCAACTAGGGGATATTGTTATGGATATTCAAAGACTTGTAACAAGTCATTGGTCCATCTCATTGTCAGTAATAATCTCCTTATTCATAAGACAGCCTGAAAGGTTGGAACCCATGGACCAAAAGTGGTAGATTAAACTCGGAGCCTTTGAGATTGTAGAGTCTCACTTAAATCCTATAATATGTCTTTTAACTGATGTGTTTGGACCGGTAGTCTCAGCAACATGTGGAAACGGGGCGTCACGTTTAGCTGGGAGGCTGGGATGACAGTGACATGTGGAAGACCAATGCAATAAAATACTCTAAACACATCCAATATGTTATTTTGATGCTTCAATCTAAGTGGATCAATCCATTCATATAATATTCATATATACATATTATAAGAGAGTTTTTGAAAGACAAACAATTCTTGTTACTACTTGTTTTAAAAATAGTAATGGGTCATGTAAAATTTGATTCAGTTGACCACTTGTGTGTGCCACTTCATCGAGGCAAAAGTTACAACAAAATTGTGTGGGAATGGTGTATCAGTATAGGATTGCAGTAACCTTATATGCACCGATTGCTGCATACAGGATAAGGTGGCAATTAAAGAAAAGTTAAGTTAGTCATGTGTA
The DNA here is from genome assembly GCA_030445155.1 of Quercus variabilis. Taxonomy (NCBI): domain Eukaryota; kingdom Viridiplantae; phylum Streptophyta; class Magnoliopsida; order Fagales; family Fagaceae; genus Quercus; species Quercus variabilis. Next base: position 42,156,966 of record CP129453.1, on the reverse strand, counting down.
TCGCTCATGACCATTGAATACTTATTACTTCTCTTTGGTTGCCACCTTATCCTATATGCAACAATCGCCACCTACAAAGTTTTAGTAAATCCTCTCTCATCTTGGTAATGCACACAATGCAAACACAATTTTTTATTTTTTTATTTTTTTGCACTGAAATAAGACATAACAGATAGATAATAACACAAAAAAAAAAAAAAAAAAAAAAAAGATTTTCATTTTGGCAAATTATCATTTGTTCTTATTTGGGATGATCACTTATATCAGTTTTTTTATTTTTAATAAAAAAACTTTAGTGATTCCGAACTTGTCATATACTGTTAGCCTTTTTGTTAACTCATTGAAAATAACACTTCGCCTACCCAGACAAGTCCAGCTGCACACTCAGATTTCATTATTTTTTTTTAATTAATTTATTTTCATGAACCTTATCCTAAAAGTGGGTAAAAATTATTTTTGTTAATTTATTTTATTATTTAGTTTATTTTTACTATTATTTATGTGTTTTATTATAATTTTTAATACTATTTATATATCTTACATAATTATTTCAGCTAATTCCCTATAATATTTTAGTATTTTTAACAAAAATTTTTCGATTACAACTAAATAAACTCGTCTCAAACAGAACTTAAATTAAATAATTGAAAGGAAAAAAAAAAAAAAAAAAAGACCCGACTTTTCTACAAGGGGCAAAGCCAGTTGGTAAGAAGTAAGATCAGAGAGGTGGCTATATATATGGCTGTATAATCAATAATGCATTTGATGTGTGTGTGGTCCACTCGCTCTCATTTCTAACCTCTAAATCCATTCTCTCTTTTTCTCTCTTCATTTTGAGTGCTCTCACAGTTTCCTTCCATGGCTACTCAAGGTCAAGTCATCACCTGCAAAGGTACTCTCTCACTCTCACACTCACACTCACACTCACACTCTCTTTTTCTATTCATTTACATATATATGAGAAAACCCAGAAATGGGTGTGTGTGATTCTGATTTGTTGATCTGTTTGCATAAACAATAATAAAATAAAATAAAAAGCTGCGGTGGCCTGGGAACCCAATAAGCCACTGGTGATAGAGGACGTGCAAGTGGCTCCGCCGCAGTCCGGTGAGGTCCGAATCAAGATCCTCTTCACTGCTCTCTGTCACACTGATGCCTACACTTGGAGTGGCAAGGTATAGTAATACCCCCCGTTTTTTTTTCCCCAAATATTATCGTTTTTGTTCAGATTCAAAAATATACTAAGTGGAAATTACTATGTTCATGAACCTCGTGTTAAATTTTGATACTTTAATTTAAGATTTGGGCGTTCTGTGGAGATGCTTTTGTTTGACTGTTTTGCATTGTTTTGTTTTTTTGGTTTTGTTTTATTTTAATGTAAATTCGATAGGATTTGAAACCTATGGTGTCCACTCAACGATGAATGCCTTTTACCATCATGCTTAGACACCAATTGGTTTCTTTGGTAGGCGGGATTGATATTAGGCACCTTATCTGAAGAAGCTAACTTGTAAAGTTAGACTTTTTTCCCCTCTAAAAACAAACAGATCATGCGCTTGCTTTTTTTTTAATAAAATTGTGGACATTGCATGGAAATTCAAATAACCCTTTGTATTTCATTATAATTGGGCATTGGGAGGTTGGAAAAAATGGCAGGTGTTGATGTAAACGATTGTAAGAACTCTTAGGGTGCATTGTATAATGGAACTGAACTCATGCTAGTGGTTGTAGTGAAAGGTGATTACTCTGATTTTTTTATTTTTTAAATGGCAAAATTTCACATGATGGTTTTGTTCCTTCATTGATATATGATAAGCCAATCAATTCCATTGTGAAAATGAAGGGTTTACAGCATATGGAAATTTAGAGCACATTGTGGAGGGAGGATAATAAAATACTGCCTATTCCTTATGGCTTTGATTGAAAGTTACTTGTATGCATTATCAATTTCTATCTGTGTATCTCCCACATAGATTCAGATGTATGCAGACAAGAGAGAGAGACAGAGAGGTGGGAGTTTGGGTTTTTTTAGGTGTTGTCGGAGGGGGGGGGGGGGGGTGGTTGAGGAGGAGAGGGAGTTGTGTAGCGTAAACTAAATGCTATATAGGTATGTTACCAAACTTTTGTGTGCGTTTTCTGTTCTTCTAGCATTGAGATTATTAATGTCATTGTTTTTGGATGATGTCTTTAGTTTCTTTCTTCTTCTGCTTCTTCTTTTTGTCCCTCCTTCAACTCAGTGAAAGAAAAGTAGTTAGTTTCTTATTATCATTTGTTCTGATATGGATTCATGTATTTGTCTTGTAGGACCCTGAAGGTCTCTTCCCATGCATTCTTGGCCATGAGGCTGCTGGGTATGTTAAGTGAACATGTATCATGTCAGATATTAACTTGTTATATTATGTTATGTGCTGAAAAAGGCATTACTTTATTTTGACACAGGATTGTGGAGAGTGTTGGGGAAGGTGTAACTGAAGTTCAGCCTGGGGACCATGTTATTCCCTGTTACCAGGCAGAATGTCGAGAATGCAAGTTTTGCAAATCTGGGAAGACAAACCTCTGTGGCAAAGTTCGTTCTGCAACCGGAGTTGGAGTCATGTTGAGTGATCGCAAGAGCCGTTTCTCCATAAACGGAAAGCCTATCTATCATTTTATGGGAACCTCAACATTTAGCCAGTATACTGTTGTTCATGATGTCAGTGTTGCAAAGATTGATCCTAAAGCTCCTTTGGAGAAAGTATGCCTTCTGGGATGTGGTGTCCCTACTGGTAAGAATTTACTACATTTATACCCTCTTTGGAATATCTTAATTTACTTTAAAGCAGTTAATCTTTTGGTTTATTATGATAGTCCTGTTTGATCAGCCCATAAATCCTTCATGTTCTCTTTTGATATTACAATTGCTTATGGTGATTTACATTGGGCTTTTGAAGCCTATCCTCCTGTGCTATAAAAGTATTTTCCTTCCTGCCCTTTAGATAGATTGTCAAACTTCATGCAGAGGAATGTTCATCATTCTACTCAGCACAATATAACATCATGTCTGTGGAGCTTGTTATGTCAACTCCCCTTTCTCCTTTTTATATTTCAGCATTAGTGAGTTTGTGTTAACAAATCAATAAAATAAACAATGTAGTGGGTTTCAATTAGCTCAGTTGGTAAAGTCTCTTGTTGTTGAATAAGAGATTTGGGTTTGGCTGAGATTGATAGGTGTTTTGGCTGATATTCTATCTTTTCTATCAAAATAAAAATAATTAAAAAATGTAAAAGCTTTACTACAGATATAAAGGATGATAGCTAGTATCTAAAATATTGGAAAGGTATTGCTATGCTTTCCTTACTATGGATACTTGTCTCTCAGGTCACATTCAACTCCTTTAACTGGCTAAAAGGCCAAAAACGAGTCCTTTTTTTTTTAAAAAAAAAAAATCTATAAAATGCCATGTCTTTCTTTATTCATATTTAATTGCATGAAAGCCAACTCATTAATTATTCCATGAAATTTGTACTATTGATTTAGTAAGAGTTTTAAAACATTCTGTACTTTTGTTTTGCAAGAGTTTTAATTAAAGTACCTCCCACATGAATGTGTATTAGCGGATAAGAATGGATTTTACACAATTATCTGTGAATATTTTAAGCACGCAGTAATGTACTTTTGAATTTGTTATCAACTTACGTTAAGCATTCATTATAGTTTCATTGGTAAATGGAAACCTGCACATATTCTGTTTTCTTTGAAGCTGGCATTGGCAAATGTTTTGTTGAGATCTTGCCTATTCAGTATACATTCACATTTCACACGCATGAAACTTGTTTGATTCATGCCTTGCTTTCTGATATGTTAATAGTGTTCACCATCCCTTTTCTTGGTTGCAAAATAGTTATAAAAGACTTATAGACATTAAAATGTAGATGAATAAGTTGAAGACTCTAGTCATGACTTGGTTTTGAAATCTGTTGTGAAATACATCAGTGGTGGACCCCCCCCAACAACAAAAGAAACTGTGGAGTTATTAATTATAGACAAAGTTTGGGGCTGTTGGCTGGAATTTTTTTTGGGCTTATGTAATCACTCCTTTGGTAAAAGGCTTATATTTATCAACTTTGTTTTGCTATTCTTAAGATATATTTGTATGTTGGAATGTGGTATGGTATGAAGTATAGTGCCATAAAGTAGTTCTCTTTATCCTTTTTTTTTTTTCCTAAGTAAATTAAATTATATAAGCCACTTATTATGTGTTGTCTTTTAGGTCTTGGAGCTGTTTGGAACACAGCAAAAGTAGAATCAGGGTCAATAGTTGCTATTTTTGGGCTTGGGACTGTTGGTCTTGCGGTAAGTCTCAAGTAGTCATTTTCTTGTACAGCTGATGTATTTAATAAATTATCTATTAAAGTAATTACCGGACAGGTTGCAGAGGGTGCAAAGACAGCTGGTGCTTCACGAATCATTGGCATAGATATAGACAGCAAAAAGTATGATACAGGTACATCTTAAGTTCTCCCATTTCTTTTTTTTCTTTTTTTTTTGGTGTGTACTGGGTGATATTCTGAGCTGATTCAGTATAAAGTTTCCTAATCCTAACTTCTTTATTGGTATTATCCAACCTGGTATTGAAGTACATAGTTGGTTACAAGTTAATTATCAAAAAAAAAAGTTTGGTTACAAGTTATCATTTGAATGTTGCCATTCTATCTATTTTAATATAGGGAAAGAAAAAATTGTCATGCCCCTGAGGAGAAATTCTTTCCTAAGAATATTTGTGGGTCCCCACGCTCTACCCTCAAACAACAAAATAGAGTTACTAGACTATGCATCCTACAAACTGCAAACCCAGTCATGCATCCTGATAAGTTGTAATTCCATGTTGCAAGTCCCCGAAGTTGGCAATCCCAATGTATGGTGTTTGTTCATCATTGTTGGATAAAAAAGGGGAATTTGGCTAAAACTTTGTAGGAGAAATTCTGATATTTAGAGAAGCTAAAGAAAAGAAAAGGATATAAAGACTTTTTACTGAGAAATTTTGTGTTTGTTCATTCATAAATCACAAAGTGCATCTAGGGACTGCGATATCCGCTCTTATTATAATATGCTAAGAGGTTCCTATTCTGTCATCTTTCCTTGAAAAGGTATTTGGGGTTTAAGGCACCTGAGTGGGTTTCCTTCTTTGTTTGGACTGCAGTATGGGGAAAGATACTCACTGGTGATAATTTGAGGAGAAGAGGGTTTTTCCTATTGTATATCGGTGTTGTATCTGTTGGTATAATGGGTAGACAGTGGATCATTTTACTGATTCATTGTGAAAAGGCTTATCACTTGTGGAACAAATAGTTTTTGATCTAGAAATGAGCCCAAATAGAGAACCAATTAAACCAAGTCCCAACGTACCTTGCCAGGTATATGGGTTACTGTCAAAGTTATTGCTTCCGCACCATATTGGTTCGTACAGCTGGAATTTTGCATACTAGCCACAAATCCAGTACACTTGCCCATATTGAATTATACCGGTTCAATACTGGGCTGTTTCAGGCAGTGAAATGTTGTCATACCAGTACAAATAGGTTTTTTTTTTAAACATACATTTATTTCTGGGGGATGAACTCACTGGAATAGCATTGCTGGGCCTGCAAGTGGACACACTTCTGATTTTTTCTTTTTCCAAGTCGCCCACACCACAGCCCATTGTCACTTCTTGTTCTTCTTTTTCTTATTACTCCACATCATCTTCTTTGCCAGCCCACACCAAAGCCCTTCATCTCTACTTTTCTTGTTTTGTGAGCATTTCTTGTTGGTTTGTCTTTCTTTCTTGTTTAGTCCGCCACCTTTCTCTTCTTTCTTTATTAGTTTTTTAGCTAAACGTCCTTTTCTAGTTTCATCACTTGTCAGCCACTTCTTTTCTGCTGAATTGTTTTTCTTTTTTCTTTCTTTTTTGTCTTTGCATGTCAGTCAATGAGTGAATGAGTTTTTGTAGTTGTGATTTGTCTTTTGTATAAGTGTATTTCTTAATTAATTTATTCCCACGAAATTAAAACCATCTAACCTGAGAGAAGTAGAAGAGAAAGAGGCCCATGGGCAACTCTCAAGCCCTTCTCCAGAAGGAGTAATATGCAAAGGGAAGGATTATTTGATTATTAAACATGCAGCTTTCAAGTTGTTCTTAATTGCAAAAGGTTGTGAACTCCTAGATAAACTAATAGAGTTGTTCTTGTAATTTTAAGTTAGATGGGTCTACCAACCTCAAAGAGGAATTTATGTTTTTATGAGTTCTTGATTATTTGCTTATATTGCTTTGTGACATGCAGCAAAGAATTTTGGAGTTACTGAATTTGTGAATCCAAAGGACCATGAGAAACCAATTCAGCAGGTTATTGTTGATCTCACTGATGGTGGTGTTGACTACAGTTTTGAGTGCATTGGAAATGTCTCAGTGATGAGGGCAGCTTTGGAGTGCTGCCATAAGGCAAGTATTCTGTGTGAATTTCTGGCTCAAATGGTATGTATATTTATAGAAGACTACTGATTTTCCAAAATCTTTTAGGGCTGGGGAACATCGGTTATTGTGGGTGTTGCAGCATCGGGACAGGAAATATCCACCCGTCCTTTTCAGTTGGTGACTGGGCGTGTCTGGAAAGGAACAGCTTTTGGTGGTTTTAAGAGCCGTTCACAAGTTCCTTGGCTTGTGGAAAAGTACTTGAAGAAGGTAACACATTTTACACGTATTTCTTTAACACTATAGTAAATTATTTGAACCTCAAGGGTAGCACAATCAATTAAGGATCACCCCTCATGAAGCAGAGGTGTTAATATGAATCTTCCTTTTCCCCTCCACTTGTGCCAAAATAACTTATAAAAACACCATAACGAATGCCATGAACTTATCCAACCTTCTTGTTCATATTGCAGGAAATAAAGGTTGATGAGTACATAACTCACAATCTGACTCTTGGAGAGATTAATGAGGCATTTCATTTGATGCATGAAGGGGGATGTCTCCGCTGTGTGCTTAAAGTGCATGAATAAGGTGATCCAAGTGTTCATCGTGAGTTACTTGTGGAGTGGATTTCCTGTTTTGCCTTGCTTTAATGGAAGTAAAAATAAACCGAGTGTGGATGCTATTAACTAGTATAAATGGGTAATGTGAAGAATTCAAAGTGCAAGTCCATTTCTCTATTACTGCCTTTGTCTATAAACTATATTTACGGTTATATGAATGGAAGTCCGGATCTTTCATCTGGTACTGGTACAGAGCATGCATGAGATATGTGACGCCATGACACGCCAAAATGTCATCTTCTAATGACGAGTGACAACAGAGCAAAATCATCCAGCAGGATTTTAAAAATAAATAATTAAATTTGAAATTCTATATACAGTTTAAGAATATGATAATATTGACGGTTATATTTGGGTTTTCTTCCTTATGAATTCTTGTGCACTCCGGTTTTCATCTAATTGGCATGAATCTCAAATCACTTTCATGCATCTGTGATGGTCATTAGTGTAAAACTTGAAATTTGGCTAACCGGATAATGTTGTAATTCGCAGAGATAGAAAGAGAGGGTATTGCTGAACAGAACCTTTTACAATGTGGATTTCAAATGACACATTCCAATGTCATTGTAAAAGTCTTGACACTTTCCAATTATTAATTCAATTCTTGTATTAACGAGTCTTGAAGTTGTCTTAAGTGTGGGTCAACTCAGTCAGTATAATTTCTCGTCTTCATACAAGAAACTTGGGATTAAATCCTCTTTGAACCAGGGGAAGAAGAGTTGAAGGGAGATGCTTATCATCCACTGTGTAGCTCATATGCCTGACCTCCAACTAATCAGAGACTAAAGAAAGAGGAGGGGGAGGATCCGATCAATAATTCTTTTACTCTATCTATACCGAATTGCAATTTGGATTATGAATCCGATCAATAATTCTTTTACGTTATTTATCATTTTGTTCCACTCTTTAGTTTCTAAACTACAGTTTCTATAAAGTAAGCCCCCTTAAGCATATGATGAGATATCATATGACTTCTTTTACACTTACTTACGTTGGTTAAAAAACAAAAACAACAACAACAACAGCTCTTTAGTTTCTAAACTACAGTTTCTATAAAGTAAGCCCCCTTAAGCATATGATGAGATATCATATGACTTCTTTTACACTTACTTACGTTGGTTAAAAAAAAAAAAAAACAACAACAACAACAACAACAGAAGCGAAATGTAAAAAGGTAAGTTCAAACACCGCCGCCACCCCCCCCCCCCCCCAAAAAAAAAATCTTTAATGATCTAATATTCTTGGAAACAAAGGTCCATGGATAAAGTTCTAAAAATTAAGTTTAGTGTTTAAGGTAGAGGTAGCAATAGAGTTTTTGATAAATTCCAATAACAGGTATAGGCTAATGTCAATTTGGTCCAAAAGATTTGAAACTGACCAATTTAGTCCCCAACGCCAACTTAGGCCCTAAATATTGTTAGCCCAATTGGTCATTTTTTTTCAATTGTTTTAGACTCTTAGGAACCAAGTTGGGTTTTGGGGATCAAACTAGTCAATTTTGAAATGTTTTGAGATCTGGTTGGCATTAGGTTGAATCTCAAGGTATGTTAACGAAATTTACCCTAGAGTTTTAATTGAAAAGCTTTGTAGTGTTTTGAGTGTTTGACAAATTACAGTGAGTACTGTTTTAACACTTTGGATTTATTAAAGCATGAATTGTAGTGTTGTTTGGTAGCAATTTCTAAAAATTGCTCTAAAAAGCATTGATAAAAAGTTTTTAATATTGTTAATAAAAACTTTTTTTTTTCCCAAAATAAAAAATGAGTTTGGAATGGTATAACTCAAACCACTTTTAGAAAATAAGCCCAGGCAACAAAAGCAACCATAACAAACCCTACTCATCCATTGACTGCAAAACCCATAGCAACAATGATCCACCCACAACAATGCCCACGCAAACCCATCCACAACTAAAACATGAAAAAAAAAAAAAATCCAGTCGTCAACAACACCAAAGACGAAAGACCACCTAGATAAACCCTCTACAATCTCTGTCGCCTCTCCCATGCCATAAGATCCACATAATTCATGTAGGAAAACCCAAACATGCACCTAAGGTCGGATCTAGGACTGGGAGTTAGGAGATGGAAGTGTGTGTGTTTATATGTGCGTATATATTGTTAGTGAGTGTATATGTGTGTATATATGTGTATATATGTGTGTGTGTGTGTGTAATTTTTCAATTTGAATTTATCTATTGTTAGTGAGATTATAAAGGAAGGGAATTTTAAAAAACTAAAATTTAGGATTTGAAAATGAATAAACTGTTCGGTTTAGTATATGCTAGTTTTTAAGGGAAAAAAATGTATTAAATGTGCTTGAGATATATTTATATAGAGAGTGTGCTAATTTTTAGAAAAAAAAAAGTTTTTCTGGTAGTTTTTTTTTTTTTTTTTTTGTTGAATTACAATTTTAACCGTATTTTTTATTTTTTAAGAATAAGGATTATCTAATTAGATTGGGTATGTTTTCGACATTTTTTTAAACTATAACTAATTTTCGGAATTCTCTTCTATCTATACTACTATTTAAGGGGCTTTCTCTATTTGGATTCCTTATTTTTTTAGTTCAAAAATGTCTTTACACTCCTATGTTTTAGTAGAGACAAAACTAAAAGACAATCTAATAAAAATGTAACTCTAATTCCTACTAAAACATTGCCTAAAAAATAAGACTACTCACCTGTTAATTTTCAAATTGCTTTATCCACTTATAAATTAGATTCTTAAAATAAAAATTATATATATATATATAAAATAAAAACAGAAAGTTTTTTTTTTTTTTTTTGCTAAAAAAAAAGCTTCATCGCACGCATGCATTTGATGAGGTAGTCTATACTATTATTTAAAAGACTTCCCCTATTTGGATTCCTCAATTTTGATGCCTAAAATACCCTCATCATACTCACTTACAAGTTTTCAACTAACGGAGATAAATATGTAAATTAAAATTCCTAACTTTAAGACCCACAAACTCACGTACACTTTGTCAATTTCTCTCTTTCTCCTTCAAATTGAAGACATTCCACATCCTCTTTCTTTCTTCTTCTACTTTCAAATTTGGTTTATAAACAATGTCAGAGGCTCCAATGGCTTTTCAGATTTTGTCTTTTGCAAGTTCTTCTTTCTTTTCTTTTCTTTTGTTTATCATTGACTTTCTTTGAGTTCATATCTACCATAACTGCCAAGTATTCATAGTTTGAGAAGTACTTACTTCTGGGTGAATGTAATTAAGGGTTCAAGGGTGTTTAAGGGTTGCTAATTACCTGTAGTTGACTTTGAAATTTCAACAAGGAATGTTTGTTCTTGAACTGTCCTTATGTTACTCTCTTTAATTCTCTGTGTCTACTCTAGACTATCGCAACCCCTTTCTATCTCTATGATTGACTTATTGATTTTCAGCATATTTCCAGGTATTGGCTCTACTTTCATATCAAATTTTTAAATTTTGATTTTTTTTTTAATTACACAAGAACTTGGTGGATGTTAACCCCACAGCCTTGCCCTCCACCTTAACTTTTCTAAATTTGTTGTGGGCTTTCGATCTAGATGAGTTCTCTTATTGAAATTGTATGTGGGTTTTTCTTTTTTTTTTTCTTTTTTTTTTCTTTTTTTTTTTTTTTTTGTATATGCTACATTTTTTTGAACAAAATTATTAATTTTAGTTTTTTTTTAGAATGATATTAATTTTAGTTAAAAATTTAATTAAGTGAACAACGAGATAAACAATTTTATTTTTATCACAGTTGCTAATCCTATCCATTCAATCAGTAGATTAATTTTTGTCATGTGAGGAATGTTTTAAAATAAATTCAAATAAAAACATTTAAAAATTAGTTATTTATTTAAATAGTTGATGATGTGGTGATAAGATTTTAAAGACTCCCTGATAGAGTTAAACTCTACAAAATCTTTATCTTTATTCTAAACAATTTTATTAGGATTTTCAGGAAAAAATATTATTTATTTCCAAACTTCCACATTTACTGTAGATCTCATCAAAAAGTTTTTATTTTTTTTAGTATCTTATCAAAATTTAAATCAAACACAAACTCTAACAAACCTATACCATTATCTTTAATAACACACATGCTAGCTTTGGTTTGTTGATTAAAGTTTTTTTTTTTTTTTTTTTAAATACTTGGTTTAACCCTAATTCTTTTATCTCTCTCAAAGTTCACGTATACACAAATTTTTTGGATTACATTGAGGAGTCATTGGAATGGAATATCAGATAAGTTCGGGTGAGAGACTTTACAAGAATTATTATATGATTCAAACCTCACATATAGTGGTTGTTATCTAAGAAATTGTTGTAAAAAAATTTCTTTTGTAACAGAAACTACAAATTTTACCGTAACAAAAATAAATAAAAACTCTTCAAATTTTGTACCTTTATTTTTATGGATGTGTAGTAAGCATATAAATGTTAGGATTAAAGATAAGTACTAATAATAAAAAGGAATAAGTATGGACAAAAAAATACTAACACAAAAAAGTGGCAGTCTTTTACCATAACAAAAATAAATAAAAACTATTAAAGATTAACTAGACACGTTTAAAGATAAGTACTAATAATAAAAATAAATACATATGGACTAACAATTTTAACTTAGTAATACTATTATTTAAGCATATTTTATATTTTAGATGGTAGAAATTGGGTGTTGGTAAACATAAACGGCTTCTAATAAAGAGTAACTAGACACATTTCAATTGGCCTTGCACTCTACCACGCATATTATTTGGGATTGTAAAATGTACTGGACTAACCTAAGCTTAAATTTGATTGCAACTACAAATTTCTACATTAAAAAAAAAAAAAAAAAAAAAATCTTGAAAAAAGCAATATAATATATTAGTATTAACTCCAGTGGGTAATCAAATTTCACTGGCTAACTGGAACTTGAACTTGACCTAACAAAAAGGCATGATTTTGTTTTAAAGTGTGTCAAATGAGTCCAGCAAATTTAGTCTAATTTTAAGTAGAAATGAGTTTGGGAAATAAAATTTAGAGATTTTCAAAATTATATTTTGGTCACATTGATCTAACAATTCATAACCTAAATTTAAATATATTCTCAAAACTTCTACTTAAAATAATAATTTAATAATTAGCTTCTGAGCACGCACTCACGTGCATGCTTAGAGGTTCTTCTATTTTTTGGGAAAAAAGTTAATAATTTCCATCCATTATAATTTGAGATTACTACATTTTCAATCACAAAAAAAAAAAAAATCTAGGGGTATGATGAAAAATTATTTCACCTACAAACGCATAATACTTATCACACTCTTAGGTTTTTTTTTTTTTTTTTTTTTTTTTTTTTTTGTGTGATTGAAAAATGTAGTAATCCCAAATTATAATGAATGCAAATTATTAACTTTTTTCCAAAAAAAAAAAAAAAATAGAAGAGCCTCCGAGCACGCACATGAGTGCATGCTCAAAGGCTAGTAATATATATCCAGCGTCATCACATGCACTCCGGATGTATAATGAGGTTTTTTTTTTTTTTTTTTACTTTGAGTTTAATGTAATTTTTCAAATTGAATTTATCTATTGAATCAAATGTGCAAGAGATATATTTAAATAGAGAGTGTGCTAACTTTTAGGAAAAAAGTTTTCCTAATAGTTTTTCATTTTTTTAATTTTTTTGAATTACAATTTTAACCTCTTTTTTTTTTTTTTTTTAAGAATAAGAATTATCTAATTAGATTAAAGGTAATTTTGACATTTTTTGAAACCACAACTAACTTTCTGAATCCTCTTACTATATAGAGAATATATATATATATATATATAATGTAATTTTTCAATTTGAATTTATCTATTGTTAGTGAGGTTACACAAGAAACAATTTTTAAGAAACTAAAATTTAGGATTTGAAATGAAGTAAACTGCTGGGTTTAGTATGTGCTAGTTTAATATTAACAAATCATCAATGAAAGCAAAGATATTTTGTATCTTAATGCATTATAATGTTATCATTTATGAAAATAGAACTTGACATGTAGCTATATATTTTTTTTTTATTTTGTATTTGATGAGTGCATCTACTGCTATGTAAGAGCAAAATTATTTTGTTTAAAATTCTTTGAAGGGCCATGTTGTTTATTTTTGGTAAAATTAGTTGATTGGGCTTAGTTGTTTTTAGTTTTGCTATTGGTAATTTTTGTTATTGAACTAATTTTTTTGGACTTGTTAATTTTGTTCTAGTTTTTAGATCTATAAAATTTGTAATGGCCTTTAGAAAATGAGAGTAATTCTAGTACCATATAAAAAACCACAATATTTACCACAAGTCTCTAACTATCTTACATAACAGATTGTGACTGGCTACTTGTCACTTTTACATGGACCCATCATTTTTTCTCTACCACTCTCAATTTTCCACGTGGACAATTATGGCAAAATTTGTGATCCTAGAATTTTTGTTCTAAGGGTCAATGATACTGTCAAAGGGGTCAAATGTAATTTTATTGACGAAATTGTGAAAATTAGTACCTATATGTACTAGATTTTATTATTATTATTATTATTATTTTAAGCTGGCAAGGGCCATTGCCCCCCAAAGCCCAGGAGTAGCTCCATCCCTGGATGCACCCATTATTAACCAATCTATTTCTCAATCCTTGTAATCAGGGACTAAAAATCATCACCATTTTGGACTCAGGAGAACATTCAACAACATTAATAAGTATTGTTTGAGAGAGATAACTAGTGATTGAGAGACAAAAGAAAGAGAATGTAAAAATAAAATAGGAGATAGGAAAAAGAAAATGCAAATTAAAACCAATTCCAAAATTAACAAAAATGTCATTGCGTAGAAATAGCAATGAGGCATGTGCAACGGCACCATTTACGAATATAATATTTATTTTCAAGCAGGTTGGGCAAGTTCAACTATTATAGTGGTGGGTCGAGTTAGATGGCAAGTTTAGTTTTTAAAAACTACCAAGACCCGACCCAAACTCTCTCTCTCTCTCCATGTATATATAGTTTATCTCTTGTTAGTCGATCTCATATCAAATTTCAGTTTTTTTTTTTTTAATTAACTTCATGATCTTCATATGTTAATTTGGAAAATGTGATATTTTTCCAACATATTTTTAAGCATACAAGGTGACATAGATACACTTGATTTTTATTATTTTTCTTTTTAAAGAAAAAGTTAAAAAATACTCACACCATAAGGTCATGTACTTTGATATAATAGATAGTCAACAATTCTTATGATTTTTTTTTTATAATATTTATATTTTTGTTGCAAGTCCTTCAATAGTTTATTAGATTTAAAGGAAATATTTTTTAAAATTATTTGTAAATGATAAAAATAAATAAAAATTAAAGTTTAGTATACAACACAACTAAAACTAACATGCCTAAATTTTCAACCAACTCACCATTTTTGTAGTTTGGTGGGTTGGCAATGGTTTGAAAATTTCCAACCCACCAATGACAAATTAGTTAAAAAAAAAAAACTTTCCTTCACCTACCTAATCTAATCTGTGCACACCCCTAAATTAGCAATTAAAAGTAGGTTTTGAAAGCTATTTTCTAAAAACAAATCTGCACAGAATTTTTGGGACATGATTTTTAAGATTAGATTTTGGAAAACACCCAACCAAACAAGCGTTAATTATTTATATTAGTTTCTCAAAAAAATTTATTTTTATTAAATGAACTTTGGTACCAATCCCATGACCAAGAATCTCTAAGATGCTCTCTTTATTAAAAGCGAGTATATATATATATATATAGACAAAGCTAAGAGAAAATTTAGATTTCAAATTGAAATTCAGTTAGAGTCTAATTTTGCGCTACATGTCTCATCTAATCTAAATTTTAAAATTTTCTACCAAGTGAGTTAATTCAGTGTAAAAATTAAATTTCAATTAAAGTTTAATTTAGCGTCATGTATCCTATCTAATCTAAGTTTTTAATTTTTGTGCCAAATGAGTTAATTTAGTGTAGAAAACGAGAAGTCTAATATAAATAAATCATAAAAAACCTAATCATATATCTAACTATATATATAAAATCTAACTCTATATACAAAATTAGAGGAGTAGAGAGTTTGAATGATTTTATATTTATGAGCTTTTTTTGTATAACTAAAAACTATTCAAATTTATATGTTCTTTATATAAGAGTCCGAATTTGGTAATGATTAGGTATAAAACCCATGTTTTACACCATCTAATAATAGATTTCCTAATCAACATTTTACTTAAAATTCAATACATCCTACCACACCAAATAACATCTCAATAAATTTCAAATTTGTTGGGATTTATATATGGGTATTAGAATTAATTAGGTGTGGTTGTGTTTATTCTTAAATATGTGATAAAATAATGTGGCATGTTGAGATTGGATGAGTGAAACATGGGTTTTACACCACATCCTTACAAAATTTAATCTCTTTATGATAATATACCATGACTATGTACAGTCAATTACTAACTAGGTATTATATATATATATATATATATATATAAACCAAAGTTTAGAGAAAATTCAATTATAATCCAAATTGGATTTTACTTTTGTTAGTTTTCCATACAAATTAAATTGTTTATATTTTTGCTTTTATTTTTTATTTGAACTAATGAGCATATTTTTTATACAGTTTCTATTCAAATATTTTGTATGTGAAGATATTGAATGTAACAAACTATAATTGAGCTGAATGATTCCATGCACATATCCCCATTCAATTTAGAAGATACTATTTGATAAATTTATTATTTTATTTTGTGTTATATTTAGTAGAATTTCACAGACAATAATTATAAATTGATATTGTTTATGTAGTATATAATAGTGATTTTCAAAATTATATAAGTAATAACAATGTAATGATAAACTTAGCGTAACCAATATCATGAAAATTGCAAGAAAATACTATTTTAGTACCTCCAAATATCCTGGTCGAACTATGCCCTATATGTTTAATAACACAAGCTAATATCAATAACATCACTACAATTCATCATTCTCGTTCGTAAGCACAGGTTACATACTAGTGTTATTGATTAACTTGCAATGTCTTGCAATAGGCCAATACTAGCAAACTACATCAATAAATAAATAAAGAAATAAATAATGCTAACTCACTAATTAAAATGACAACTCAACTCTTAAAAACCAACTTAGCAAATTTATATATAAATAAAAGGAAAAATTTTGGCTACAAACTTGATTGTAGTATAGGCTACAACCTTCTTTAAAAAAAATCAACATTACTATATATTTTGAAAATCTAATTATTGGATTGCATGTTGTGGATACCATAGGCGTGCTAGGCAATGTCCTAAGCATGCTTTTTGTAACATCCTCGGGTCCTCGGGACCTCGGGCATGCTTGGCAACGTCTTAGGCATGCTTTGCAATGTCCTAGGCATCAACATCCTAGGACACTGTCCTAAGAGTCCCACATCGAAGGAAACCCCCCCCCCCCCACTTGCTGCCTTACAAACTGTGAAGCAAAGGGAGTAGTATACCATTAGTTTAGTTATTCGGCCCTTTTATTGTGGGTACCATAGGCGTGCTAGGCAACATCCTAGGCATGCTTTTTGCAACGTCCTAAGCATGTCCTTCAACGTCCTAGGACGCTGTCCTAGGAGTCTCACATCAAAGGAAACCCCCCCCCCCACTTACTGCCTTATAAGCTGTGAAGTTATTCGAATAACTAAACTAGTGGTACACTACTCCCTTTACTTCACAGTTTATAAGGCAGCAAGTGGGGGGGTTTTCCTTTGATGTGGGACTCCTAGGACAGTGTCTTAGGACGTTGAAGGACATACCTAGGACGTTGCAAAAAACATGCGTAGGACGTTGCCTAACACGCCTATGGTACCCACACATGTTATTTACATTCTTAACACACATGTTAAATTTTTTGCCAATAAGATGTATCTACTACAAAAGCTTGCAATTTAAACAATTGATTAATAACATAGCAATTGATCTTCTAAAAATTTTGCATGCACGAAAGATGTAAGAAGAAAATGTAATCCAATAATAGATTTATCAAAATTCAAATCTAATAAAAAAATACTGAGTGAAGTTGTAACCTTATGATACAATCAAGTTTGTAGCCAAATATTGTCCTAAACAAATCCTTAATTGTAATAACCTAAACTTCTACAGACAAAGTTTAGCCACAAAACTTCCACTAAAAAAAATATAACATGGCGACATATTTTAAAAATCTAATCATTGGACTACATTTTTTTTTTTTTTTTTTTTTATGTTCTTAACATATATGATAAATTTCATGTCAATCAGATGTTATTAACTTTTCTATCCATAAACTTATTTTTTATACATAATTTTAAAATACAAAAACTTAAAATTTAAATATTTGATAGAACATAATTATTGGTCTTTGATTTTTTAGAATTTTTGCAAGCATAGAGAATATAAGAAAAAAATTTAATCTAATTGTGGATTTGTCAATATTTATATCTAATAAAAAGATATTGAGTGACATTATAACCATTTACTAAAACTGAGTTTGTAGCAAAATTGTGTCCAACTTCTACCAAGTGACTCATTCTTTAAGATTCTCTTCATTTTGGCTTCCATCTCATCAAAATTTGCATTTATGTCAAAGTATAAATTCATTGACATAAAAGCCAATAGAATAAATGCATATATTAATTCTCTGTATGTATGAATTAATTATTTATATAAAAGGAATTTAAATAATTATTTTTATAAATTTTATATAAAACTATTTTATGTAGAATACTTATTATCCAAATAATAATAATAATAATGGGAAAATTTTACTATAAACCCTATAGGTTAAGGGTAGTCTAATTAAAACTTGAAATTTTTATATGTAACAAATTAAACTTTTAAGTCAAAATTGGGTAAAACTGTTAAGGTTTTAATTTGTTACATTTCAAAAATTCTAGATTTATTTTGGTGCATTTGACATTATAGGATTTAATTTGGACTAGCCTTAAACTATAAGGTTTAAAGTAAATTTTGTGCTATAATAATTTATTTAGAGTATGTGCTTTTCTTCTTCTTCTTCTTCTTCTTCTTTTTTTTTTTTTTTTTTTTTTTTTTTTTTTTTTTTTTGAGAAAGATGTGTTTTTCCTCATATTTTGGTACTATGGAAATGTTTCTTTAAAAAAAAGAAAAAAGATACTATGGTTTGGTAAGTTTTTAATTACTAATAGGTATTTATTTGGTAAGCTACTATGGTTTGGTAAGTTTTTAATTATTTATAGGCATTTATTTGGTAAGTTTTTAATTCATTGAAACGTAAAAAATTAATCTAGAAAAATGATTTGGTAATTTCTTAATTATTAATAGGCATTTATTATGATTGTGGTTTTATATGGAACTTTACATTCTATTATTTAAAGAAAATATGAGTTGGTAAGTTTTTGATAGAGAGTTTAAATACATAATAGAATTTAAAATCAATTAAAAATATATATAATAAAATAATAATATATAAAATTATGAGGCCTTAAAAGTTTATGTGAAAAAATATTATGAAGTCAACCAAAAGTCACATTTTCACACACACACACACACATATATATATGAAACCATTATTTATGTAAAATGAAATTTCAAGTTTTCAACATTATGCTTCTAAGATTTATATGAGAAACAATTGATGTGAAATATAACATTCTTGTTCAAATATAGCATTAGGTTCATATTCTTAATTTTATTAATTTTAATAATGTTCATTTCCTTTCTTTTTGTCAAATGTTAGTTTGGGTATTTCGTAATTTTGTATAATTTATTTGATAAATATTATGCAAATAAGTCACCTAAAACTGCGGATCTAAACAAACAAGCAAACATACAGTCAAAAAAGTAAAAAAGTATTTTGCCAAATGCATGCAAAATACTACTGACGTTGATTCCCAAATTATTATAACACAACCATAAATATTGAACATGGGTCATAAGTATATTCTTATAAAATATTTTAAAATGCACCACGCACAATATATCGGCTAATGTAACAAAATTACAACTAGTCTTGCATTATTGTTTATTATTCTCTCCTTTTTCTTTTTTTTTTAATTATCTTTTTCTCTTTTTTTGAGAAGAACACAGTTTTACTTGGGTCTGGCACTGCTCATATGATAAATCCCACAATTTTAATGGTGGTGCATTGGTCTGATCTCAAACACAACTAATAGTCTTCCATTCCACATATCAATCTTAAATACACGCTTTACTAAGAATGAAGTGGCAAAAAATATGCCAAACTCAGTTATAAGTGGGACAAGTTTGGGAGGACATATTGAATGCAAATTGAAGAGCAGCACTTTTTCCTTTTGCACTGCAATAGTGCTGCAAAGACTTGTTACCATCTTGATTTGAAATTTTGCATTGTCAAAGAAAGATTGACAGGTTCGGCACACATCAACATTTTAATTGAAATCTAAAAGAAACCAAGCACTAATCTGTACATGCTTTGCAGATCAATTCTAACGATTAAGAGAATGCAAACCATAAATTAAGATTAAAAAGCGACGGGACTTTTCATCTCGAATCTGTTCTTCTGATCCACAACTTCAGCAGCATATCCATTATTGTATTCATAAGCTACTCCACCGTGACTTGTCAAATCCAATCCTGCCATCTCCTCTTCTTGTGAAATCCTCAAAAGCTTCAATTTGTGCAGCAACCAGAACAAGGTCCCCATGGTAATACTCACCCACCCTAGAATCGCCAAAATCTGGATAATTTGTGCTGCCAAGAGCTTTCCACCACCTCCCATAAACAGCCCATAAGGCCTATCCGGTTGCCCCGGATAAACCTCATTGACATATGTTTTCGTTGCGAACAAGCCAGTAGAGATTATCCCCCATGCACCACACCCTCCATGAAGTTGTGCTGCTTCCAATGGATCATCAAACCTGAGTTTCTCAGCAAGCTTGTTGAATCCGATGAGAACCCAAGCGGCTACGAACCCACATATGATTGCAGCCCAAGGTTCAACAACAGAGCAGCCTGAGGTAATTGCTGCAAACCCACCAAGCAGACCATTACAAACATCAGTTAGATTCCAATGGCCAGAAAGCAAGCGTTTCCCAAACAATGTGGTCAGTGCAGCTGTAGAACCAGCAAGTGTGGTTGTAACTGCGGTTCTCCCAACAGCACTCCATTGTCCATAATAAGAACCACTCTCTCCATAGGCCTTCAAGATGTTTAGGAATGAACCAGGATTGAAACCATACCAGCCAAACCATAGCATAAATGTGCCTAACACAACCAACGTCCCGCTATGTCCACGCATTGACACGGCACGGCCAACATGATCAAACCGGCCCACTCGTGGACCTTCAATGAATGCACCCCAAAAACCAGCAATGCCTCCAACCATGTGAACCACACCAGAACCAGCAAAATCAATAACCCCAGATCCAAACAACAGATCAGACGCAGTAGGGCTTGCCCAACCATCAACAGACCAGAACCAATGAGAAACAATTGGATAGACAAAACCAGTCAAGAAAGATGAATAGATCAAATAAGAAACGAACCGGGTTCGTTCTGCAATTGAACCACTAGTGATTCCAGCGGCTGCAATGGCAAAAGCCCATTGATAAAGGAAATACCCGTAGTCAAAAGACGCCGTAGGGTATTCATGTAGGGCAAAGAAGTGTTTGCCTATGAATCCATTCGATGGAGCACCAAAGGCAAAGGCAAAGCCAAAGAGATAATAGAAAACGCCACCAGTGGCAGCATCAAGAACATTAGTCAGCATGATGTTCATGGTGTTCTTGGCACGTACAGAACCAGCGCACAGCATAGCAAAACCAAGCTGCATGGTAAACACAAGATATGCAGAGAAGAGAAGGTATGTGTTGTCAATAGCATATCCTGTGTCAACAAACTTGCTTGAGATTGCATCAAATCCGCTGCAAATGTATTCGGCCGCAGCTGTTGAGTTAGGACCCAATAAAGGATTGAGATCAGCAGCAGAACATGAAAAAGCCGCTGCCGCCATGGTGGGATGGAAGGAGGTTTAGACTATAGAATCTAAGAGAAGAAATCAGGAAGGGCTTTGGCTGCAGGGGAAAATTCAGGCTTTGATGGAGTGGTATTATATAGAATCGTAGTGAGGTTGGCTTTAAAAGATTCCAATAGATTCTTAGTTGGACTAGGTTGGCTTTAAAAGATTCCAATAAATTCTTAGTTGGACTAGAACACTACTGCTTAACAAAATGAGAAAAATCAGTAAACTCTCGTCTGTGAGTGGTGGAAAAAAAGTTGTTAGTTAATATGAGCCAACGTCACTATCTAGAATATCACAGCGTGACACAAAAATTATAGTCTAAGAAAAACTGATTTGAACAGATTTCTAATTGGACTAGGACACTTGATGCGTAACAAAATATATTATTTTGTAGAATCATGACTGATTTCCCCTACTTAATAGGATCTCAAATGAAATCAAACTGGACTATAATTGTACAAGTATATTTTTACCAAATACTCCAGAAGCGTGCAACATTCAAAGTCATTTGGAAAAAATTACATCTATAGATACGGTAGTGTACACTTCAGATTTACCAATTTTTTCCTTGTTTAATTTTTCCATTTGCGCTATAAATGATATTTTCTAAGTCTAGGTAAATGAATCTGAATCTTCTCCTGTTGAATGAATATACTCCTTGACAACCTGGAACCTACCTTAGAATCATAATCCAGGGGCTAAGAATCAACCCCAAAAAAAGTGGGTTTTTTTGGTGGAAAGTTATTTTCAGATACAACTTTTATTGCTAATTAAAGAAGATCCAATTCTAGCGCCAAGCCAACCTCATCATTTTTTTTATAATCATAATTATCTAATCTAAAATGTTGGTAAACCCCATAACCAATTTCACAAATTATTCTGAAAAAGAATCACAAATTATAGATCAGATTATATATATACACACACTTATGACTGATGTACGAATTATTCCAAAATTCTGCATAAAAGAAATATATATTTTAAAAATATTATTAAAACTTGGTAAGCTATTTTGAAACTTTAAAATTAAATTAAGTGTCATCTAGATTAAATTATCAAAATGCAAACATATATTGTGCTACTTAAGGATAGTAAATATGTAAATTTTATTATATTTAAATAATTTTAAAAAATTATAATCTATTTTTTTTTTTTTTGAAATAGAATTTTAGTTGAAATAAAAATTTAATTTTCTTATATATTAAGAGAGGTTCCTTGATCCCTTCAAATGGGCCCAATTAATATTCTAGAGATTGTTCGTGAAACACTAGTTAAAAAAAAAAAAACTAAAAAAATGTTCTATAGAATTCTATTGATTGGATACTCGTGACTTTTTCTTTTCTTTTCTTTTTAGAAGGGATTGGACATTTATGACTTAATATCTCCGTCTCAAAAGATATTCATGACTTTATTGTAGAACCTATCCAAAAGGCATGTAGTAGATTTTTTTTTTTTTTTTTTTTTTTGAGAAGGTAGTAGAATTTTAATTTTCTTGAAACTTAGATAATAAAATTTTACCTAAATTATCTTATGAGGCATTTGATACAGGATAATATTTTACGATTTTCAAGAATATTTAAAGATTCTTATTATTATTTTTTTTGAGTAAAAAAAATTCTCATGTTTAGTTGCAAATCATACTAGGAAATCAGATGTTAAGGAATCTGGATTCCTCCTTTCAGTAGGAATGTGAATTTCCTTTAAAATAAGTGGGTATCCAAATTCTCAAGTTTAAAGAAAATTGTATTTTTTATAAATTGACAATTTTAACACTTTTTCCTTATCATTTAAGTAATTGAGATAAAATATAAAACAAATCAGTAATATTTTCCTTTTTCTTTATCTCTTTCCGCCTAAACAACATTATCTTTTCCTGCCAAAACAAACAACATTATCTTGTCCACCAAAACAACATAATGCCTATTTGTTTCAACTTTCCCAACCCAAAAAGTCCGTTTTGAAAAAAACAAATACAAAAAGCCCATTTGGTTAGGTATAAAACGCAACTCTTTGGAAAAAGTTGAGTTTTGGATTTGTGAAGAGAATGCGCAATGCCATAAAGGAGCTCTGAGTTGCATTTTGGAAAAAGTCTGTGCATGTTGAATCAACTATTCGTTAGACTCTGTGAAATTTACCAAATTACCCTTCAATAAATCAGAAGATGTCCTCAGTTCTCATGCCAAATTACCCTTGCTGCCTGTTTGTTTCATCTCATCTCTCTGCCTCAAATGGTGGTGCCGAAGTGGGTCTTGATTCTTGATGAGCCATGAGGCAAAGCCTCACTGCAAGAAGGAAACTATGACTCACAAAAATCAATTTGCGTGGGTGTGGGCTGAGAGAGGTATTGAATATTTTTGGTGAAATTAAGAGAAATTACCGGTGAAGATCAAGATGAAGAAGTGTGTGGGTGTGGACTGTGTGGCTGAATGTGTGGAGGAAAGTAGAGAGAGAAAAAAGAAATAATACGTTCTAGAATGAGAGTGGATGAATTCTAGAAGCTTGATTTTTTGGTGTGTTCTAGTGAAGAAGAAAAGTATAAAAAAAAAAAGTCAAAAGTGAAGATGGGGAGAAGTAAAGAATACATGTGTGGAGGAGAAAAAAAGAGGGAAAAAATAATAATAAACGTGTGGATAAAAGAAAAAGAGATAAAGAAAAAATAAAATAAAAAATAAAAAATTAAAACTAAGAAAGGCTACTATAATATTTTCACAATAAATCTTAAGTGGTGGGTTGTTATTACCTAATACTAGTGAAAAAAAAAAAATTAAGTGGTGTGTTCAAATTAAAATCAGTAACAACTTAACACATATGATTTGTTGTGAAAATATTGTAAAAATATTTTTACAACAAATTTTAGTTAACAATAAATTATTATTGTTGTTATTATTATTATTAAGTAGTTTTTTTTTTTTTTTTTGAGTAAGTATTATTAAATAGTTGATTTAAGTATGAAATAAACCCCCTTATATATACATTGTCATTTTTGATAATTTACAACTCAAACCGCCACTTTTATAAATTCTAACCAAACACTCAGCTTTTTCAAAAAATATTTTTTAACGGTTTTTACCAAATACTCAGTTTTTTAAAAAGAAACCAATTTCATACTGCACTTTTTAAAAACTCCACTTTTTCAAAAAACCATGTTTTAAAAAGCTGAACCAAACTCACCCATAAACAAATAGACAACTTTGTTGATATATTCATTAACAAAGTTCTATTTAGGTTTCATGTATGGAAAAAAAAAAAATTAATGTTAGACTATAGTTTTAATGAATTTGTCATAATTTATAGTTTATATTTTGTTTTTCATTATTTATTTAGAGGAAGTTTTTTTTTTTTTTTTTTTAAGACTTATATTGAATTTACAAATCTAAAGATAAAATAAGAAAAATAAATAATTCAATTAAGATTCTTAAGAATAAATCAAATATTATAATCTCACAAATCCTAAAAATCTTATTAGATTCCTAATTAAACTAAACATAGAAATAGTTAAATTTTTAGGCATCCAGATTACAAAGCATCACATTTTCAGTAATCTAGATGCTAGAAGTAATGTGAATTTTCCAATACCAAATGCCACATTAATTAATGATTAATGAAAATTTAATCATTTGTCACATAATAACAAATCCTTGGCAATTGAATAAAAAATAACTTCAGCTCTATTTATTTTAGAGCACTAATCATTAGAGACAATGTACGGAATGCGTGTGCCATTTTGAAATTCTTAAAATCATGTTTTCAAAATTGTAACTTAAGTCGTATTTTAAACACAATTTCCAAGGTTGTGCGTTTAGATGTGTGCAACAAAATTTAACCTTTATTTTATTTTTTACAAATCTCTACTCTCTAGTACAAGCATTATAAAAGTGAAATTACCTAAGTTAATGACACGTTAGGAAAATTACAAAGCCTTTGTCTTCAATGATGATGATGGCAACAGCATAGACCTCCCTAGTGTTAACACCGTTTCTTTAACTGGGTGGTAACATATATTGCAACATAATTCATATCCAAGTCCTACTATGAAGATTGCTTGCTTGCTTTGGCGCATCAACAAAATCGCCAACCTTCAAGCAATGCTACTCACTGTCCTAATTAATTACTTAAGGTGGAGGAACCCACTTCCCTGCTTTGAATTCTTTATAGAAGCTGGAGCGTTTTGAAACAACATAAAAGACTGCATCATATAAAGTGAGAAAACAAGATTACTAAAGAAACCAAACGGAATTCCTTTCAATGTAAAGGAAAAGGAAATTAAACGTCAGAATCATGAGGATTATAACACATTTAATTTGGTTGAAACATTAGTGAACACATACCAGGGATCCCAGGAATAATAAAGTTAGGTTCTTTCAGGACGTCGTGAAGTGTTCTTTTCTCGCCTACTTTTACCCATTTTGAGCCTTCGCCTGTGGAACATTGAGTATAAAGTTCACATTGATATGCATGTGTTATACACACAGAGTAACCACATTGGGGCGTTAAGAAAATAACAAAGAGGGAACATAAGCATCTAGAATATATGTACTAATAGTGCTGACATGCTAGGCAATAAAATATAAAATGTATATAGAGTATCAGGTCTAAGCATCGAAGTGTGTCGGTGAACTTAGTTCCATACATTATCTAGCATTTCTTGCTTCCTTATGATAATAGTTAAGTGACAATGGCATCGGGGGCTCAAGCTCAGTTTAAACAAATGACCAAAAGACAAAATCAGTCTTGAAATGGTCTGGAGCTCACGAGTTAATGAGCATTAGCACATCTTTACACCACCTCTTGAATGAATTTGCTAAAAGGGAAAGGAAAATAGAAAGAAAACAAATCCAGTAATATGATTGGATAAGTTATTCCTTGTATTTCTGAAGTCAACAATGATTGGATTAACTTACACAAGTGATTTTTAATATATTGTCATCAGACTTCCAAGTAACTACTTAATATGACGTTTCTAATTTATAACATCAGCTGCAAGACCTCAATCTTAGTAGGCCACAAGAAGTTTGTTTTTTGATAGGCGAATCATTTACTCGTTAGTAGCTGTACCTAAGGCTGCTTAAAAAGGATGAAGCTACTTCATTCATGATCAAAGGCCACCAACAAAATAGCTCCATAAAAACTAAAAAACAAAAGACATGCTCACCAGGTTTCTCTAATTTCAGAGTCCAACAGACTCCAACATAAAATAACATGTTTAAAACATGATCACCAAACCACTGACAAGGAAAAAGACATCAGTTGACATTGAAAGTGTGGTAAGGGAGATTAGAAAACATCCTACCTGAAGAGATTCCATGATTCAAACCCTCAGTTGTATCCTTCTCATCTACATCAATGCTTTCTACATGAGAAGCGGCAGTTCCCTCTAGGAGATAATGAAGAAGTTTTGACTTTGATAGACAAACTCCAGAACCAGCCTGATAAATCAAGAACTAAGCAATTAGAAACGAGATATAACAATGGTGGCAATTTCTAGATCAGATAATTATTTCTTGAAGGATTTCTATGTAAAAATATCCAAGAGAACTGTGATGGTCAGAAGGATGATTTTGAGAACTTTGGATTGGTAATCTCCTATGAATTATTATATGACAATTTCCTGTAGCATAATATCATGTGCAGCACTGCAAATTGCCTAAGAAGTTTAATGACACCGATATTGTTTTCAACTGTAGTGTACATTAACATAAACGTTAATGTAGCAGTGCAAATTCAGATCGGCTATTTTCTGGGAAGCATGGATACGGACACAAGTATGGGCACGGCACGGTGACACAAGCAATTTATGAAAAAATTATAACACGAAAAGGCCGGTACAATGCCAATACGTTACCTCAAATGAAGTGTCCGTGCTTCCTAAGCTATTTTATCCAGACCAATTGATCTGTATTACATTATAACTTAGCCACTTAGTCGGCCAAATCTAAATTATCAATGGAGTTCATTGGTCCCAGAAAGCATATAAAACTCACTAATTTAACCAACTTCCCCCCCCCCCCCCCCAAAAAACAACAACCCCCTCTCTCTCCCCAAAAAAAAAAAAAAAAAAAAAAAAAGGAGAACCCTATAAAAAGAAATAACACACATTTGTAGACATATAGGTAGCATAAATCGATCAAGGAAGTATAAAACAAAACTACAGGAATTGCATTTCCATTGGTGTAGCTACAAAGAAGCCAAAAGTTTCAAATACCTACAGCTTGTGGGTGCATGTATATGCCTTTATTCTTGCATGCCAATGCTAGGAATCAAAATTTTGAGTCCCATGAATATGCTCCATTTCTTCTTCTTCTTCTTCTTCTTCTTCTTTAAAGTAACAGAAACCTCATAAATGTAAGTGACATTTTGGGTGTAACATGATTGCCTCTCCAGGCTGGCTAATTTTGATCTTTGGCCTTACATGAGCTACTTAAAATAGCTTACTCCAAGTGACTGAATGCCTATGATGTTTTTTTTTCTTTTCATATTTCTCAAAACTATTGGTCGTTTCATAAAGGGTTTTGTCACAATACTGCAGCTGAAGAACTTTTTGTTTTGCGTAATGCAGCATAAGCTGCAACAAAATAAATTACCAAAAAAGGGAAAAAAATTTAAAAAAAGGCTGAAGAGGACATAAAGTGAGACATGTGAGTCACTTTTGTTTGAGTGGCTCACATTAGGCTAAAGATCAAAGTTAGCCATTTTGAGTAGCTCATGCGAGGCCAAAGATCAATGTTAGCTAGCCCAATGAGACAATAAAGTTAACAGAAGTGTCACTTCTATTAATAAAACTTCTGCTACTTTAGAGAGGGGGAATAATGGTGGGTCTTGAACTTATGACATGCCCCTCCAACTTGTTCTTATGGAAGGACGTGTCCTTTGAAATAGAGGTCATTAACAAATTAAGGACATAGACAAATCTAACATCTAAATAGTCGTGCCAAACACCTACCTAAGTCCATGCTAATTCATTGATCTCAACCCAACATTCAACAGAAACTTCACAAATTGTTAATTATATATGACTTAGCCAAGGAATTAGAGAAACATATATGATATGACAAAACCAAACATAGAGGGAACCTGTTTAATGTGTTCAATGTCAAACAATACTTTGACATCTTTTTGTAAAAATTTATAATTAAAAAGAAAAAAGAAAAAAAAGGAAACACTAATTACCAAAATGTTGAAAAGGCAATAGTAGTCACTGAAATCAGAATCATATACAAGTGCTTACCTCATAGTATAACTCAATAGATTCACGGGTGTAATTGTTCTCTTTGTCCCAAGGCAAAGGTGGACAAGTATCTGAAAACATGTTTGAAAGCTAAGGAGATCACAGAAAGCACATAAAATATCATACACAAAATTCATAACTAAACTTTTCCAAAAGTAGATTCTCTTCCCGGGGCCCACCCCCAAAGGAGAAAGGAAAAAAAAAAAAACCCAAAAAGGTATGTATATATAGCACTCTACTGAAAAGGATATCATGTCAAGATGAGCTGAAAACATGTCAGTCTCACAGAAGTCCTCGATAAAGTCACTGGACATAACCTCTGCATACAGAAGAAGAACCGGCCAGTGAAGAATATTATTATTATCTAATGTTGGCTTTCTTAATCCGGTAAGTTCTTGAAACATAGCCTTCCCAATCTTCAATCCTCTATCTTCAATCGCGGAAACAAGATCCTGCAATGTTTCAGTAGGGGAAAGGGGAGTATGAGCCTCAAGGTATTAAACAAGATATGTTTTGAATAGTGCAGTTGTCAAACCTTAGCCCCAGCAACTGCCCTGGAAACTTGAGCCTCACGCTGTTCATGTTCTAACCTCCGTAAATCAATCTCCTCTGCAAGCTTCTTTAGTTCTTTGTTGTTTGGATCATGTTCAAGTCCTTTTTCACAAAATGATTTCACTTCAACCAACAAGTTCAATGACAAAGATGCTTTGGCAGCTCGGTAGAGTGCCTGATCAAAATTCATACATCATCAAAACAAAAGAACCAAGACAAAGCTAAAATCCCTGCCATTTTAGACAAAAAGCATCTAGCAGAGTAAACAAAAATAAAAATTACCACCTTGACATTTGTCGGGCAAAGCTTAATTGCCTCCTCAGCATCCATTAGAGCGCGTCTGTAATTTCCTAGCAGCAAATTCACATGGGCTCTATTTGAGAAGAGAATTGACTGCTCAGAGTCGCTTAAAACCTTCTGATTAATTGCCCTTGTGTAACAATCAATAGCATCAGAGTAATGTTTTTTACCCATCTTGACATACTGGTTACCATTTTCCTGCAAACCAACCAAACCGCAAATATGTTAGGTAACAATAAAAAGACCCTGCCAAAAAAAAAAAATCCCTTCATCGAACTGTAATTGAGCACAGGATAATACATATGATGTTTTCTTTTAATAGAAAGGATTCTCCCAATATATGGTGTTTTCTTTTTTCTAGTAAGCACTTAGAGTATGACCAAATATTTGACAGTGAGAGCATCTAAGAGGCTTCCATGGATATCAAGCACATCCAGATATGATCCATCAAGTATCGCAATAGTATCAACCAGGTTTCAAAATGTGAACTAATCTGAACTAATCTGAACTAATCTGACAGAGTTGGCAGAGCCCACTGAGGTATTGAGTATTGAGAATAAGCTTGATATTTCTGGGTGGGTGAAACGCAGAATTCCTGGATTCAGTAAATTGGTTGGGTTGTCAACGACTCGACATGAAAAGTTGTGCATTGCTCTCTTACAGAGATTAGAAACTGAGATGGAAGCAGCCAACGTGTTACATAGGAAAGAAACAGGTAGCAAAAAAGTGGTTCAGCCCAAAAACAAGGGAAGTAGAGAGTTGCAAAAATTGATCTGTTCGGTGAATTATGACAGGAGATAGAGGGTGGTCTTGTGTTGGTGTCAGTAGTTGGGGATAGTGTTGTGTTTATGAAGATAAAAATGATTTCATGGAATGTTAGAGGGTTAAATGATCCTCGGAAACGACTTGTGGTGAAGAATTTGTTGCGAGAGTGGAAGTGTGATGTTGTCTGTTTACAAGAGACGAAAATTGCTAGCATGAATAGACAGATGGTTTGTAGTTTGTGGAGTTGTCCTTATGTGGATTGGGCTGTTTTGGAGGCTGATCGGACTGCTGGTGGTATTTTGTTGATGTGGGATAAAAGGGTTTTGGAAAAGGTGGAGGTTATGGTTGGTACTTTCTCAGTTTCGGTAAAGTGGCAAGGGGTGGGGGACGGTTTTATATGGGCATGCTCAGGGGTTTATGGCCCAAATGAGAATATTGAGAGGGGTCACATGTGGGATGAGTTGGTGGGTATTCAGCAGTATTGGAGGTTACCGTGGTGTTGCTTTGGGGATTTTAATATTGTTCGCTTTCCTAGTGAGCATAGGGGTGAGACACGTTTGACCTTGGCTATGGAA
Source organism: Quercus variabilis (assembly GCA_030445155.1). NCBI lineage: Eukaryota > Viridiplantae > Streptophyta > Magnoliopsida > Fagales > Fagaceae > Quercus > Quercus variabilis. Next base: position 42,126,488 of record CP129453.1, on the reverse strand, counting down.
AAATTCTCTGAATTTATTGAGGATCTTAACTTGGTTGATTTGCCTTTGGAAGGAGGTAGTTATACATGGTCAAGTGGTACTGGTCAACCAGCGATGTCTAGGATTGATAGAGCCTTGGTCACTCCAGATTGGGAGGACCATTTCCCAGATGTTATTCAAAGGATTTTACCCCGTCCTATCTCAGATCACAGTCCAATCCTGTTGGAGGCAGGGGGAATGGCAAGGGGGAAAAGTCCGTTCAGATTTGAAAATATGTGGCTGAAGACGGAGGGATTTGTAGATAGAGTTCAACTTTGGTGGAATCGGCATTCTTTTGTAGGTACTCCTAGTTTCGTGCTTGCAAAAAAATTGAAGGCTTTGAAAGAGGACATTGTGCAATGGAATCGTCGAGAGTTTGGTAATGTAGAGCGTCAAAAGAAGCAAGTTTTGGAGGAGCTGAAAAAATTAGACGCCAAGGAAGGGGACTTTGGTCTCACTGATGGTGAGAAAGGTCATAGGGCAGCTTTGAGGTCCCAAGTGGAGCATCTTCTTTCCTTGGAAGAAATTTCCTGGAGACAAAAATCTAGGATGTTATGTATCAAGGAAGGTGATAATAACACCAAGTTTTTTCACAAAATGGCTAACTCCCATAGAAGGTGTAATCAACTAAGGACTTTGGAGGTGGATGGGGTGGTTTTTGAGGAGGAATCCGAGGTAACTAATCAGGTTGTACAATTTTATAAAACTTTGTACAAGGAGGTTGAGGGGTGGAGGCCTTTTGTGGAGGGTTTGGAGTTTGATTGTATTGGGGATACAGAGAGGGCTTGGCTTGAAAGGAAGTTTGAGAGAGAGGAGATATTTCAAGTTGTAAGTGACTTGGAAGGGGACAAAGCTCCAGGACCGGATGGGTTTACTATGGCATTTTATCATCATTGTTGGAGAGTAGTGGAGAAAGACGTCTTAGCGGTCTTTGAAGAGTTTTTTCAGCATTGCAGGTTTGAAAAATCTCTAAACGCTACCTTTATTGCATTAATTCCTAAAAAGAATGATGCCTCTAATATTAGAGATTTCCGACCTATTAGCTTGGTGGGGAGTGTGTATAAAATCTTGTCTAAGGTTTTGGCAAATAGACTGAGAGTGGTGTTAGATCAGTTGATTTCTGAGACTCAGAATAGCTTTGTGGGTGGGAGACAAATTCTTGACTCGGAGTAGGGTTCCTGGAGTCATTTGTAAACTTGATATTGAGAAAGCCTATGATCATGTGAACTGGGAGGCTTTGCTGAATTTGTTGAATAGAATGGGCTTTGGAGTGAAGTGGTGTAAGTGGATCCGTTCTTGTATCTCCACAATCCAGTTCTCTATTTTGATCAATGGGTCCCCAGCTGATTTTTTTGGTAGTTCGAGGGGTTTAAGACAAGGGGATCCGCTATCTCCTTTGTTGTTTTTGATTGTGATGGAGGTGTTTAGTAGGATGTTGAGAAGAGTGGAGGGAGCTGGCTTGATCCGTGGTTTTAAAGTTGAGGGTAGGAGGGGTGTTGGAGAATGTGTTACACATCTATTATTTGCAGACGATACTATCCTATTTTGTGATGCAGATGTGGAGCAAATTCTCCATATTCGGTTGTTGTTACTTAGTTTTCAGGCGGTAACAGGTTTGAAGGTTAATGTGCATAAGAGTGAAATGGTTCCAATAGGGGAGGTTGATAATGTGCAAGCTCTGGCTGAAATTTTGGGTTGCAGAGTTGGAAAGTTGCCTATGTCTTATCTTGGTATGCCGTTGGGGGCTTCACATAACTCCCCTTCAATTTGGAATCCTATTCTGGAAAAATTTGAGCGGAAACTAGCCGGGTGGAAGAAGCTGTATTTGTCCAAGGGGGGAAGATTGATGTTACTTAAGAGTACGTTATCTAGTCTTCCTACCTATTTTCTATCATTATTCACAATTCCTACACATGTGGCTAATAAAATGGAAAAGTTGCAAAGGGATTTTCTATGGGGTGATAGCAAGACTCATCTGGTTGGATGGGATAAAGTTTGTGCCCCTATAGCCAATGGTGGCTTGGGGATAAGGAAACTCACTACTTTCAATAAGGCCTTATTGGGGAAATGGTTGTGGCGGTTTGGGAAGGAAGAGGTTCGGTTATGGAGAAGGGTGGTAGCTTTAAAATATGGGGAAGAATGGGGGGGGTGGACCTCAAAGTTGGGTAGGGGAGTTCATGGGTGTGGTTTGTGGAGAGGTATTCGTATGGGATGGGAGGATTTTAGCAAAAATTGCCAGTTTGTTGTTGGGTTGGGAAATAGAGTGAGGTTTTGGCAGGATGGGTGGTATGGGGATCAACCTTTTCAATTGGCTTTCCCAAGGCTGTATGCTATTGTCATTGACAAGGAGGTATCTGTAGCTGCTTCTCTGTCAAGGCAGGGGGCGGAGGATAGAAGAAGTTGGAATGTTCGTTTTATTAGAGAATTTAATGATTGGGAGATGGATGAAGGGTTGCATTTTCTTCGTATATTGGGAAATAATACTCCTCCAATGGCTATGGGAGACCGGTTGAGATGGAAGTTGAAGTCTAATGGAGATTTTGACGTTCGATCATATTATAATAAACTAAGGGACTCTCCCTCAATTGTCTTTCCTTGGAAAGCTATATGAAAAGTAAAGGCCCCTAGGCGAGTTTCCTTTTTTGTTTGGTGTGTAGCTTGGAATAAGATTCTAACAGGTGATAACTTGAGATTGAGGAAATTGGTTTTTGTGGACTGGTGTATAATGTGCCGACATTGTGGAGAGACGGTCGATCACTTACTTCTTCACTGTGAGATGACCTATCGATTATGGAGCTTTGTCTTTATAACTTTTGGCTTGTCTTGGGTTATACCTAGATCGATTCCAGAGCTACTTTTTGGCTGGTGGAATTGGTTGGGGAAGCAATCGTCTTGGATTTGGAATTTAGTTCCATTGTGCATCCTGTGGTGTATTTGGAAGGAACGGAACCGGCGGACTTTTGAGGATTTGGATAGTTCTGGTGATCAGTTGCTTGCTTCTTTTAGTGGAACTCTCTTTGATTGGTCTCGGGCATGGGGACTCACGTCTAGTGATTCTCTCCCTTCTTTTCTTAGCTCTCTTTCTCTTTGTAATTAATATGCTGATAGGCTTTCTTTTTTTGTTTTTTCTTTGGTTTCTTTTTCTTGTATTTTCCAGGTTTGCTCTATGTTCTTCATGCATAGAGTAGCCTTTCGTATATATATCATTCTTACTTATCAAAAAAAAAAAAAACAATTTCACCTCACTTTTAAGACACTAGGTCAAGCAAAATTTCTATATCTTGAGATAATTCAGTTACAACTTCTCTATAGTACCAGCCCTTAGCTTCTCTTTATGACCCTCATTTCCCACTATTTTAGAACTAAAAATCCCCACATCGAAGAGCTAGGGAGAGCCCTAAAACCCTAAAGTTAAAACCTTCTCCCTCTCCAATTGTCAATTACTATGAGAGGAGATCAAGACCATCACACACAAAGAAACCTTTAGAGTTCTTGGTACTGTTTAGTGCTTGGGAATCATTGGAGCATGCCCAAAATCTCCAAGTGGCCTTGGAGAGACCAAGGAAACTTGGTTTTGAAATTGGCAGCTCAAATTGCAGATACAAAGACTATAAAGAATAAAATATTTGAAGAATCCGATGTTAGCAAGAGCTGGAGACTTGAGTACATTGTCATAACTTAGCTTGGAGAGTTTTGTAAGTGATGTGTACTGCAACTATTTTTGTTTAGTGGATCATTTGGGGCTATAAGCCTCAAGAAAGTTTTTCCTCTGCCTGATTCTCATGTTTTTCTCTACATAAACACTTTGGTGTTCTTGTGGGTGTGATTGTTTATTTGGTCTTTTCTGCCATGTTTTATATCAATGATAATGCCAATTGGCTAATTACTTAAACAATTGGGCTTGGTTCAATAGTAGGCTTAAAATTGACAATAGTCATAAATTTGGGGTCTAAAGTATTGTAACTATCAATCTTTTTTATGATTGCTCCTTTTTAGAAGATTGTGGTGGCAAGTCTTGAAATTGTGCTTGGTTAGTGTGCAGCAGGTGAGGTGTTATGATTTCTTATTGGGGGTATAAACTCTCTAAAGGGAAAAGGGTTTTACAAAGTATAATTTGTGCAAGTTTCTTAGGCTGCATTTATCTTACCACATTTGAACCAAAGAAATGCAAGATTCCATAACGATCAGATTCTAAGTTATGACAAGATCATATGGGCGATTAAAAATGATGTGAGATCTAGAATTGCAACATGCAAAGGGCTTAAAAATTATATAATGTAATAGGATACTGTGTAGATATTGGAGAATTTATTTTTCTGTTTTAGAATAGCTGAGTTGTGTAGCTTGAGTTTTATGCAGCTGGTGCTGCTTGCATTTTGTCTTAGTGTTGTCTTCTGTTTTGAACTTCTTGTAATTCAGGTTCCTTTGTGTTAATAAAAGAATCTCATTCATTCATTCCCAGAATTTGTGATTGAGCGTCTCGTAGAAACTAAAATATACTCAATCCCTCAAATCATATGGCAATGTAGATAGAGCATTACAAAACCATGATCAGATATAATCAACACATAACATGTATGAGAATCTAACACAATTTATAAGACAACAATACCAACCCCCATTGAGTTTACTAACTAACTACATGCTTTGAGCATTTATAATGCAAGTTAATAAATTTTGAAGGCCATGTTGGTTGCTTAAGCAAAATTCAGAGATGGGTCCTGAAAAATTTGAACGGATTAAATTGTTCACACACACACACATATATGAAGAGAGAGAGAGAGAGAGAGAGAGAGAGACCTTGAGTTCAAGAGCAGTAGAGTGTTTGAGGGCTTCAATAGCTTCAAGGTCATCTTTCTCGGATTGGGTGGTGGGCTCCGACCCAGTTTCCATCCATAGCGCCATTATTCCTTCTTCTTCTTCTTTTTGCTACCTTTTACTACTTAGTCTCTGTTGGCTTGGCTGCCTCTGTATGTATGTGTGTCGGAGAGAAAGAGAGAGCACTTCAGTACCAAATTTCGAATGGCAAAGAACATACGAGAAAGTTGTATAGGGTGGCAATAATGGGGGAACAGGTGGGTTTAGCCTTCGGAGTTCAGCCCACTCGTATACCATATGTGAAGTATTCAAACCCAACCCAACTCTATTCTATTGTTCTCTTTATGCAAGGACTCTGAACCCAACCCACACGTACCACATATAACAAGAAGTCCAACCTAATTGTTCTTTCCAGGGCATAATGCCTGGATGAGAACGAGTCATCACGTAAATTTGGTTATTATATTAAGAAATCCCTTAAGGGCAATCCAATAGTGACTAGTTGTAGAAGAGTTTTTTTTTTCTTTTTGGAAAAATGGGGGCAGGCTGCTACTCATCCATTGTAGGAGGGCTATCCAATAGTTGAAGAAGTAACAAATTAAATTTTGAGATTTCAAAAAGTAATAAATTCAATATCAACCCCATTTTAGTGGAGAAATATTGTTTTTGGGTTTATTATAAGTTTGAGGGTTTAATTTTTTTTTTTTTTTTTTTTAAAGCTCATGGCAAAAAGTTAGCTTCCACATGGCATTGAAATTTGAAATTGAATGAAATGAAGAAAAATGGTAGTGCACTAGCGTGTCAAACTAGGCAACCCCGAGTATGAGGAGGCTTGAACCTATGAAGCCGTAACCAAGTGAATCTGTTATGGACACGACCATGCCTAGGAAAGGGCAACACCTCAAGAAGAAAAGTATTGAGGCCTTGAGGGATGGTTTAATTTATTATTAAAACTGTTAATTTTAACAATGTAGGGTTTATTTTGTTACTTTATGTTCAATTTTGATATACGTTTTGTATTATTCCCCATAATAATTGCCACTTAGTGCATTGAAGAGTTTTATTCCCCATAATAATTGCCACTTAGTGCATTGAAGAGTTTTGCTTTAAACCGCCAGCTGTTGTTGGAGAAATTAATGAATTTGTTGTCCTTGTCCAGTAGACATATTGTCATTCTATTTGATCAGAGAAGCACGTTGTATACCATTGAATCGCACCATACTACTCTATGTCACTTTGTTGATATTCTTGTTTACCGTAGTTCATCACAACAATCTTTGTCCCTCATTCACATCTGCTTATGTAAATCTTTATCCCTTGTTCACATAAGCTTATGTGAAATTTACTTTCTATTTTAGAATAAGGACATACTTTTACTATTTTTAACTCACTAATCTATTTTATTCTTCTAAAAAATTTATCTATTTTATACTTTATTTTATTATAATATAAAATAAATAAATAAATCATTTATCTCTTTTTACACACAACAACCATTATTCACTCTTTTTCTTCACCCAAATGCAAAGAAATAATAAAAATTTATTTTGCATAGATTACAATGACTTGTATATTCTCACAAACATTATAACAAAATCTCATTTTGCATAACCGGTTCATAATTTGATGTTTTGGGCTTTACTGGCTAATATTTTGAGTTTTATGCTAATTTAGATGAGTTAGTGCGAATGCTCTTACAAGCCACGAACATAGCAGACAGTAGGAAGTTTTTCATACTAAGAGTCACCCAAAGCAGTTCTGATTTTCCTAACTTCAACACTGTTCCCCTCATAAGGGGCAGCGAAATATCGACCTTCACCCTCAGTCTTATACAGTTCCCCCAGCCCAGCTCACACCATCCGCTGGTATGTCAACCTCCTTCAAGATACCCAAATCATCTCCCACTGCATTTGCAACATCTCCGTTCATTCCCTTGAGAGGTATCCCATGCAAATATGCAATTGAATCCAAAAGAGCCCACCGGAATTGCAGATTACGAACTTGACTTTCTCCATCATAACCCTGAAACACAATTGAGACATTTGTAGAATGACCACCCTGAAACACAACAAGACTTTTGTCGAATGCCCACGGACTGTTGATGCAAACAATCTCCTTATCCATGGTGTCTTCAAACGAAAACACAAAAAGTAAGTTCATCCAAATCCCGAACAGTCACCCAATTTGAAGATTGGCCTCTAATGTTTAAGCATGGCCGTTTTAATAGCTTCCTTATTGTATGATTTGGATGTAAATAATCTGACTATAAGACATTGCTCACCTTTGTTATTCGTTTCCACTAGTGACTTTTCACCCCCAACAGTAGCTGTCTTCACCCTTTCTGACAAATTAAAATTCTTCCACAGCTCACAAAAAAAATAAAATAAAATAAATCTTCCACAGCTCTTCCAATGATGAACCCATGAGCAATTTTCACAAATCCTCACACTAAGACAGACCCGATGAAGTGTTGTGAGGCTTGTACTAAGACAAGATGGGAGCTACCACAAAACACTAGACTTAAATAAAAGAAGTTCTGTATCAATTTATGAAACATTGTAAAAGCTGATTTTCAAGATGCCCCAAGATACTAATTACCTAACCTTCATGGATACCTTTTAATCAGCATGCATTCAGAAATAATATTAATAATAATAATAATAGTAAATTACAAGCATTCAAGGGGCACTAAAATCCAATCTCATTTTCTTGCTCACCAGCTAGTATTTACATACAGCAGAATACAATAATCTACTCTATGCTGGTGATAGCTGTACTGTACACAAAGCTAGCTTTAACCTGTAGAGTAAAAACTGATTTCCCAGTTTAACAGCAATCCATTCACTTCCTGTATCAAGAAAATCAAACCAACTACCCACAACTACAGGCAAAAATCTCTGCAGTTACCAAATTCAACAACTGAAAAGGATCTAAGATTCTGAAATTTGAACCAGTCATCAAGGTCACAAGAGGAAAGAATACGCAGGTGTGACATAATTTAACATGTGAGATTAATAGATATAAAAGATTTTTTTTTTTCCCTAAAAAAAGCCTACCAGCATGTACAGACATCATTTAACCTACAGGGCAACTTTGTACACTTCAGTTAAAAAAGACTGTACACCACTAGAACTCTGATAAACTTTAAACCCAGCCTCCAAAACAGAGATCATCTTCTACTATTTGCAGAACACAATCTGTGTTCACTTGCTTTTGCCTCTTTCCAAGAAGCACAATTGGTTATAATTGCTACGCATGTGCAAGACCATTCCAGGAGGTTTCAAAATCAAACAAAAGCATTCCTGTATCAATGGAAGAAGTCACAGGAGAAAAGATATTTGTTTCAGATGGCATGGAACCACCTGAAACCATGGGAACTGACTGGTTTTCCAAAAACCAGTTGTCAATATCAAAGTCATTAATGTTTCCAGCAAGCTCACAGTTAGACTCCTTAATATGGGATGCTTCATGCATAGGCCCTGTACTTTGAAGTTCAGAATTTTCGACTGCAAGTACTTGATCACTTGGACGGGGACTTGCACATCCAAACAACTCAGGTAGACCGTCTTCACTGAACTGAGCACTACCCATAAACTGGGAATTAGAATCCTCTACAGATAATGACTCACATGTATATCCTCCACTTTGAACATGGAGATTTCCAATTGGAGGTTGTAGATTGCTTTGAACAGAATTGTTAGGCCAACTGAAATTAAAATCTAAAGAACCTGGATCTGTGGTACTGAAACTTTGATTCCCATGCTGACTGATATTTTGCCTGTCATTTAGACAATTCCCATTCTGATAAATATCTTCGCTAGGTTTTTGGCTTTGATACCCAGGAAGACAAAAATTCTGGCCATCATTTGATTGAGCAATAGACTGATTATATATTTGAGGTTGGGAAGGTATGATATTTCCAGTGAAGCCCAAGTTGGGCTGAGAACAGTCCTGAGGCCTAAATGACTCCAGATTTACACCAGACCTAAAATTCTGCCACCTATTGGGATTTATCTCATTTGACAATGCTGTTGAAGTAGCATTTCTGGTATGTTGTGCTGCCTGGATACAACTATTGTTGTTTGACGAAACATACACAGAACTGGGCTTAACACTTACTGTCTTCTTAAACATTGTATTGGAAGGGGGAATTCTTGGACCCAAATTCCCAACACTACCACGGTCCCGTTGGGTGACACTGTGACGTACACCAACAAGCTGCTGTGAAATCACATGTGGATGGACTCTGTTTTTTGCCAAAATAGGTGCTGACTGTTGGCTCTTCCCTTGACTTATGATATTTGGCACAGTATAATTATTCAAGGTGGAGCAAGGATGGATTAAACTTGGTCTGGCGACCTGATTTGGAGGCATGGAGTTGGGTGCCAACCGAAAAATGTTGAGCGATTGAGCTTGATTACATCGAGCAAGTGGCACAGAGAAAGCAGAATCAGAGCACTTTACAGCTGAAAATGTAGTATTTTTTGTCAGCTTGAGTTGCCTCCTAAAAGTTTTCCATCTCTCCTCCTTATCAGTGGCATGACAATGGCGGTTCAAGATGACTGAATCTGAATCCCAAAATGGACATGGCGCGCTACATTCGCAAACATAACAGTGGCACTGCATTTTCAGCAAGGATGTAAATCAGAATGTCAAAGCATAATGATGAACATAGGACTAAAAAGTGCTAGATCATATTCTTTGTCTCATAGCTTAGAAGAGTGATCTTACCTGGTCACAGTGCTTATCATGGGATGTGGAACTGAAAGGATATTTAACACAAAGATGACGTGGATGAGGGAAGTCTCTGCATGCAATCTGCAACAAAACATTAGTTTTTCTTGATAAGTAAATAAGTGTTTTTGTGAAAAAGACTACTCAAGGCCAGCTCATACATTTTGAGGCTTAGGGTTGATAAATTTAAGCGGTATTTTTTTTATTTAAATATAATTAAATCATATTTTTTAACTTTCTATATTATATTTCAAAAAAAAAAAAAAACCCTTCTTGCTTTTTCAGATGCAAAATTACAAATTAAATTTTTGTATTTAGGTTTTATTAACAATCTCTTTTACACTTGAGAATTGACATTCAACTTAATCTTCTTATGACATAATCAACCTTAACTATGATTTCATCAATTTTACCTTATTAAAGAGACATTATTGAAACTTCACCCTTTTTTTTTTTAATTTTAATTTATCCTTTATTTGTTCTTAATTTTTTTTATACCTAATTTTTTGTGGGAGACAGTAAATTTAACCAAAGACAAAAAAAAATACATGCATTTGTTCAAAATAGGCAATATAACCCTTAATATACATTAGGAACACACTTCAAGAAAACACAAATTCCCAACAGCCCAAATAAGTATAAAAGCTGCTAAAGTAGGAATTAAAGTAGTCTAATTATGCATCTCCATTCTAGTAACATATTTACTATAACTCACTAAATCGAAGTACATTTTCTCCAACAAAGTACTAAAATTAAATCCTCAGTAACCTAGCAGGCCAATGTTACTGTAATTGTTAAAAAAATATATATAAATAAATAAATAACCTAGAATGTACAGAAACGGACATGGGTACGACACAACGACACGAGAAATTTTTGAAAAATTATAACATGAAACGGCCGATACAACACTGATACGGGTACAGCACCCTAAATGAATTGTCCATGCTTCCTAGAAAAAAAAAAAAAAAACAAATTTACTTGACCCATCTCTGCAACTATAAAGCAAGCCATTGGAATTACAGCACAAATTCCTAATATCCCAACATAAGGTTAAAAAAAAAAAAAACTGCTAAAGTAGTAATAAAGGTAGTCCAATTCTGTATCTCCATTCCTAGTAATTCAGAGTAATTTTCTTTTTTTGATAAGAAATATAACTTCATTGAATAAAGAAAACAATACAGGAAACCAAAGCACACAGGCAGTGTACTAAGGGATTTAAAAATAAATAAAAAATAAATATAAATAAATAAAAAAACAGAAAAAAACTATAAAGCAAAGAAATTACAACTATTTAACAAAGAATTAAAAGCAAAAACACCCAAAGCATTTTGTCCACTCTAGCAAAGTTTGGAGAAAAAGCACTAAATCAGAGTAAATTTTGTCCAAAAAAGCACTAAAAATTAAATCCTCAGCAACCCAACAAGTCTATATATATACCCACAACATCAACATCATTGTAATTCTTTTAAAAAAAAAAAAAAATTTGAAACCCCCCAAAAAAAGTTAGAAGCAAAAACCCAATAACCATAAAGTCGGAACTAAAGTAGCCCAATTCTATATATCTCCAATTTCTCCATTTTTAGTAACATATTTAGCATAACTCACTGAATCAAACTTAGATCAAAGTAAATTTTGATCAGCAAAGCACTAAAATTAAATCCTCAGCAAATATAAACAAACCCACAAGTCCACATAATTGTAAATAATTTAAAAACAAAAAACAAAACCAAAAAAAAAAAAAAATCAAATTTACCTGGCCCTTCTCTGCTACTATAAGCAAGTCATCAGACCCAGAATTATCCTTATCATCGTTAACCTCGGCGACCGGGTTATTGGGGTCACAATCCAGTACGACGCAATCGTCATCCATATCCTTCAACACCACCGTCGATTTCCTTGACTTGCGGTGGTTCTCGTTGACCACCTCTCTGACCACCACGACGTCATCGTCGGCCTCCATATCATCATCGGAGTTCAAATTTCCAAATAGCTCCGACAGCCAATCCAAGTTTCGGTCGCCGGATTTGGTCTCCGCCGATGAACCCTGCTCCTCGTCGGAGCTTATGTCCAATATCTCCGGCAACGAATCCATATTCCCCCAAAACCCAAAAAAAAAAAATCAAATCAAATCTTTGGAAGAATTAGGGTTTTCTGAAGAAAATAAATCGAGAATTTTTCATGTGGGTTCTTGAAATAAAAGGGGAAAAGACAAGAACTTCAAGGGTCTCTAGGGTTTTGAGAGGACTTCTGGTTTGATTTTTTGGGTTTTCAGTTTTCAAAGTAAAGAGAGGATTTATTGGCTGTGTGTTGAGTGTGTCAGTGAGAGAGCAAGAGGGGATACCAGATTTGGGAAAAAAAGAGGAAAGAGTAGACACACCAAAATAATAATATTCGCATCAGTTTTTATTACGTCATTATAACAAGTGGGCAGTAATTAATAATTAATTTGAAAAAAAAAATTATGAATAAAAAATAATTAATATTTTGACCTTTTTTTTTTTTAATTTTTAATAAAAGTGATGTTAAATTTTTTATAAAATAAATTGTTAATCAATGTTCTAAAAGTATTTATTAGCATTTCTCTTTTTATCATAGTTTAGTTACTTTTACTAGTTACTACTAATTTTTATCTAAATCTAGATAAAGTTTTTATCTATCATTAATAATATAATAATCTACGAATTTCACTCACTAATGACATAACTTTTTTATCTATTATTAATAATTTACAAATAATTTTATATATACACATAAAATTGACAATATTTATTATAATAATGAGTTGGCAAGATTTTATCGACTCTCATCTCACTTGACATTATTTTTTTTACCTATTATTAATAATATATCATATTCTATAAAATAAAATAAAATAAATACCAATTGATCCCTGTGTAAATTTCTTGTAAAATTTGTTGTGTGCATTGCATAGCTCTCAAAAAAAAAAAAAAAAAAAAAGATTTATGCACATCACACAACATGATGTCCAACAAGTGAAGTGTTTTGTTTTTTCTAATACCATAGATTATCAACTTAGCTCTTGAATGACTCAACATTAAAAAGTCATGATTAACTTAGGTTTAGGTTTGGGAGTTAAAATTATTCTTTTCCTCCTAACGTTATTGATGTTTACAATTTTGATCTTTTTAGTATTAGTATGAGTACGATTGATTAATAAGATGCCCACTTCCTAAGGACTTTTTCTCAAAAAAAATGACAAAAATATTACAATTGAGCGAGAAGTAGAGTAGAACCACCCACGAAAAGTGAAACAGTGAAAGTAAAAGTGAAAGTAGAACCCACCAATCAGCTTTTGCATGTTGTACACGCGGCTGAAAAGTTTACAGGTGAGTTTGGGCTTTTTTTTTTCCATTAAGCGGACAAGCCCTCTGCACGTACAATGGACCTGTATAAAAGTCTGGGCCTCAAATTAAATAGACTCCAACAAGTTTATTCTCGTAAGTTGTACTTGTTCCTTCCAACCCTTTTTTTCTTTTTTGCTTTGGGGTTGGCTGGGCTTGTTGTTTTGCTTAATTTTTGTGATGCTTGAATTGGTTTGGCTGGTCAAGATGAGACTAATTTTTTGCATTGGTTTACTTTGAAATATTTTTTCTTTAAAAAAAAGGTTTGACCATAAACATATTTAGAATCATTTTGCTCCAATCTATTATGTGATGGCTAAAGAAATCATTCAAGTGTAGTTTAGCACATAACTTTTTTAAGGAATCACATGATCTGTTAAAATAGAACACATAAATGATCTAATAAATCATCACGTGTTTTGTCGGAAAATAATAGTTCCAAATAGGTTTGGAACCAAAACTTTGTCCTTTTGTGTTTGTTTTTCGAGAAATCTTTTGACTTTGATTTCTACTTTGAGATCCCCCCTCTCTCTGTGCATTTGTTTTTCTAGAAAATTTGAATAGTTGCCAAAGAAACTTTGGGAGAAAATAGAAGGAAAATGAAAAAAAAAAATGTTAGACTAAAAGAATCTTCTTTTAGCCACATTAAAACTACGTGACTCATTTTGAACTAAGGTGGCACTTAACGAACGCTTCAGCATGACATATGGACAAAAAGATTAAAAACCAAACTCTACGTAATGTTAAGAGTATATATCCTAATTTTAAAACTTTAGGAGATAAAATCAAAATTACCTTAAAACTTTAAGGATGTAAATTGTAACTTAGGTTGCGTTTGAATAAATTATATTTGGCAGCTTATTTTACTATTTAGTATATTTTTATTACTATTTATGGGTCTCACTATACTTTTTAGTACTATTTATGAGTCCGATTGTACTATTTCAGCTAATTTTTATCTTTATCTACAGTACTTTCATCAAAAAGTTTCAGTTTCAACAAAATAAATGAATCTCAAACGAACCCCTAATCAAAAAGGAAAAGCCTTGCTCTATTATTAACTTTTTATCCAAAAAAAAAAAATCTAAGTTTTTTTTTTTTAATTTATCTTATCCCTAGTACAAGCCTTGTTCCCTTCAAAGCCTAGTGGCAAGAATTTCGTGTGTTTTCCTTATTCAATCATAATGTAATTGTTATCTATAATTACGGGGACTAGAAACTACACACAAAACACTATGGAAAATATATGTGATAAAAAAGAGGTGTGGATTTTAGCTATTAAGAGAGAGGGGGGGGGGGGGGGGGGGTAGGGTTGGTTTAGCCTGCACCATAGAAAGAAGAATACAAGCAAGTACCAAAGGAACACAATAATTGAGAGGGGGGGGGGGGTGAGAGAGGGTTGGTTAAGCCTACACCGTAGAAAGAAGAATACAGGCAAGTACAAAAGAAACACAATAATTGAGAAGCAGAGTAAAGAGAAACAGAATAATCACCCACCTTGGGATGACATGACCATTAGCCTATGAATCCCTTCATTTTGGTTGATTATCCAATACAATTATCCTCAAAATAAGTGTTTGTGTGAATCTAATGAAGGAGAGGTTCTTGAAAAAAAAACTATCATGTTAATTTGTTTTTTTAATAGCTAATGGGCCATCATTATTTTATGGTTTTTGTTATTGAATTAACGATATTGTTGAATCTGAACTAAATATTTTAAAATGAAATGTCAAGATTAAAAAAACTACATGATGCATTGATGCTCAATTGTTTTATAAAATAAAAGGTCTTGCACTATTACTCTGTCAATCTCATTTATCACTCTCTCCACCGATTTACTGACTTAACAATTAGAATTGAGAATTCTCTTTCTTAGAAAGGGACCTGTTAGGTTGCAAAGATTCGCCACTATTTGGTTCCCACTGAAGTAAATGTTGCAGGTACGTCTCTTCTCCCAAAATTTTACCAATCTATACTAGCTAACTCAATTCGCAAAGTATCTTACCAATCTATACTAGCTAACTCAATTCGCAAAGTATCTTATAGGCATAAATACTATCATATATTTAAATAAAAATTCTATAAAAAAAATATTAAAAATTGATGTACAAGCCCTACTGAAAGTCATCTCAAGACCTAATTCTTGAAAGGAAAATTTAAAATAATTAATTGCAATTACGTCCCAAAATTGATACAGTTTGTCAATTATTAATTTATTATTATCAATTTTTTTTTTTTGGGAGATTGAGATTTGAGAGAAGACAATTATCAGTTGTTATGTGGTCCATTCCATGTCTATGTAGTACTTAATCAATGGTGGATTTTTCTATTGTCAGATTAGGCCCACCAAGCCATAAGACCACTAAAGTCTAAACTATAATCAATAGGCAACTCTCGAACAGCAACTTGTTAGGCAGCATTTCTGACTGATTCCACCTCTGCCATTTTAGGACTCTCTTACAAATTAAGCTTTCGTAAAACGGTGTGTAATTTTTTTTTCTTTTTGGTAAACCAGAAAATTTTATAATCAATGCAGGGTATAAACATAGTTAGGAGGGCAGAGCCTCTCATAATATAGCCCAATCTACTATAATAAAGCTAAATACAAATGTCGGCAGGTGGCCTATGGAAAATAATAAAATCCTGGCTTTGATCCGGTCATTTTCTAGCCAAGACATCTGCACATTAGTTAGCTTCACAGAAAGAGTGCTTCATCGCCTCGTGGGAAATTTGATTGAAGAGATTTATACAATCCATAATAAATTGCTGCTATTAGAGTTGGTAAAGGCCACTCAAAAACAACCATTGCATCAACTTTATAAATTGCTTGATATGGTAATATGGTGCCAATTATATTCAAGGGAAACCTGCACTTTTGCCTTCATTAGCCGCAGCAGCAACTTCAATATTCAACCCTTGTATATTTGCCCTTTCTTTTTTTTTAATAACTGTTCAAGACTTGTTAGGCTTTGGGACAGGGAATCTATAAGTTGGCCCAACTTTTCTACTTCAGTTAAATGCTGCCTGCCTGTACGCAAATTTGCACTGGGCTGAACTTTAATGGGATTTCTCTTGTTCAACAATTGCTTCTTCAGAGTTTTCCATCTCTCCTCTTTATAGGTGGCATGACAATGGCGGTCATTGGAGATCACAGAATCTGAATTCCACAATGGACATGGCGCACGACATTCGCAAACATAACAGTGGCACTGCATTTTCAGCAAGGACATCAATCAGAATGGCAAAGTATAAAGATGAACATAGGACTAGATTATGTTCTATGTGTCGTAGCTTAGAAGAGTGATCTTACCTGATCACAGTGCTTATAATGGGGTGTGGAACTGAAAGGATATTTAACACAAAGATGCCGTGGATGAGGGTAGTCTCTGCATGCAATCTGCAACAAAACATTTGTTTTTCTTGGTAAGTAAATAAGTATTTTATTGGAAAAGATTGCTCAATAGATTTTGAGGATTAACGTGATAAATTTAAGTGGGATTTAATTATAAATAAATAAATATCAATTAAATTATATCCATTAAATTAAACTTCCTATTTTATAAATTATTAAAAAAAAAAAAAAAACCATTCTTCTTGCTCTTTGAGATGCAAAAAATTACTAATTAAATTTTTATATTCATATTTTATTAACATCTTTTGCAATTGAAATTGAAAATAGCCAATCAACTTAATAGGTAAGATTTTATAAATCTTAATTTATAAAAAAGGATTATTGCAACTTCACTTAATAATGTGGTATCTAAGAAGCACAAACATTTTATTAAAAGTGACGTATCTATGTCATATTGGCGTCATACAAGTAAGTTTCATATTACTGCCGTACATGTAACAATGTCATATTTCTGTATTATGCTATAATTTTTTTAAAATTGTAATACCCACACCCATACCCTTACCCATAACCGTGCTTAGCGGTAGTACTTAACTTAAATTTATCCTTTATTTGTTCTTAATTTTTTTTATACATTAAAAAATTTTAGGGGGACTGATTTACACAAAGACAACAAAAAAAACACCATTTTAGTGCATTTGAACTCCAAAAAAAAGCCATATTAACATTAACTTACATTAGGAACACACACCCAACACAAAAAGAAGTTCAAGCACAAATTCACAATAACCCAAAATAAGTATAAAAGCTGCTAAAGTAGGAATAAAGTAGTCCCAATTCTGTATCTCCAATTTTCTCCATAACTCTCACAAAATCAAAGTAAATTTTGTCCAACAAAGCACTAAAATTAAATCCTCAGAAACCAAACAAGTCAATATATAAACAAACCCACAAGTCCAATATTAAAATTTTTATTATAAAAATAAAATAAAATAAAATAAAAACCTGGCCTTTCTCTGCAACTATAAGCAAGTCATTGGATTTGGACCCATAATTAGCCTTATGGTTATGGTTAACCTTGGCGACTGGGTTATTGGGGTCACAATCCAATACAACGCAATCATCGTCCACCACAACACCCTTGATCATGACCGTTGATTTCTTTGACTTTGAGTTGCGGTGGGACTTCATTATAGGAGCTTGAGTTTCCGGATTTGGTCGCGGCCAAACAACCTTGCTCTTCATTCGGAGATTAGGGTTTTCTACTTTTCTTAAGAAAAGTAATAATCGGAAATTTTTTTTAATGAAATGAAAGGGAAAAACTTCCAGTGTGAAGTTGGGTAACTGTAAAAACGCAAAGGGTCTCTAGAGATTTCAGGAAAAACAAAATCCGCAGTGAGTGTATGTGAAGTGTGAACTACACGCAAGCGCAACTTGAACTACACGTGACTTACTCCAAGTGAACAACTCAAAATCAAGATTTTTCTTATCCCAAGAAAAGCTAATAAGTGAGGCTTTTATTTATTTATTATTTTTATTTTTATGTGAATAAGTGAGGGTTTTTACTCAAAAAAAGAAAAGAAAAGTGAGGGTTTAAGTCGGGGTGTCAATATTTTACTCAACCTGTAAACACGACGCGAACTCGACATGAATTTTTTTCAGGTTAGGGTTAGGTCTTAATGGGTTTGGGTTATAAACGGGTCAACCCGAAAGTGACATGATAAGAAACAGGTCATAAACGGGTCAATCCGCGTAACCCACAATAGATATATTTGACACGTCAATTTATTTGTATCAATCCGAAATGACCCATTTAATACAACCCGTTTAACTTATATAACAAATAAATATTTATTTTATTTTAGATTTGTCAAACACATTTTATATCCAACATATATTTTAAATTTAAAAAGAAAAATAGATAATTACAAAAATTTACAAAAGATATAATTGGAAATTGACTTTATAGACCTTAGAACTACTAATACTTTTTTTTTTTTTTTTTTTTTTGTGGTATAGAACTTACACAAATGAAATTGGATGGGCTTATGGAAGATGTTATGAATTTGGACATCAATAAAGAATCTATGGATGATAATCGTGGTCATAGTCAAGATTAGTCTACTATTTGCTTAAATTCTTTCAATATTGATACTTAACATTTGACGAGTTCCAAGAATATTATATTTTTGTTGAATTATGTTATTTTATTTTGTGAAACTTTGTTATTTTAAATTTGGATTGAAGTGTATGCACTTCTTTTGGAACGTAAAGAATTTATTTCTAGATGAATGTTATATTTTTGTCGAATTACACTGCTTTTTGGGATGTAAAAATAATTCTTTCTAGATAGATGTTATATTTAATATTATGTAGGTTGAAATGAGTTGTGTTACATTCGTGTCAACCCAATACGACTCGTTTATTAAGCGTGTCAAATGGGTTCGGTCAGGTCAACCCGCCTTATTAATAGGTCGAGTTAGGGTTAAAAGATCATGACACGATTATTAAATGGGTCGAGTTAGGGTTGAGCCATTTAGTTGAATATTCCTACCTCAACACGACACGAACCCGACACGCTAACCCGAATTGACACCCCTAGTTTAAGTTTAGGCCTCAAATTATATGGATTCCAACTTTCCAACAACTTCATTTTTTGGCTTTGGGTTGTTTGGTTCGACTTCGCATTGAGACTTAAAAAAAAAAAAAAAAAAAAAAAAAAAGGCTAATTTGAACAATTTCCTTGTAAAGCTATGGTTGGAAAAAAAGAAGAAGAAAAATGTTAATATATATAAGGGAAAAATGAACGTCGTTTAAATAAGATTAAAGTGTTTGGGTGGAAAGCTTGCAATGATATTTTGCCAACAAAGCTGAATCTGTCAAAGAGAAGAATAATTGATGATGCGGTGTGTCCAATATGTATAAGATTTCTGGAATTAGCTATCCATGTTCTATAGGAGTGTGATGCAGCTAAGGATGTTTGGGCTGGAAGCTTGAAAATTCTGTAGAAAGGAGTTTCGAGTATGACTGATATGATTCAATTAATGATGGAGTACTTGCTGGTTCAGGTTGAGTCACAAGAATTGGAGGTAGTGTTAATCCAAGCATGGTTGATATGGAATCAAAGAAACAGGTTTGTGCATGGAGGTAAGTTTCATGATTCGGGTTGGTTGACCAATCGTGAGAGAGATTTTCTAGAGGAGTATCGGACTGCAACAAATTAGATGGGAGCTGAACTTGAGATGTAGACTAAACGGGATCTTGGCAGCCACCTCCACAGTCGGCCTTCAAACTCAACTTTGATGCAGCAATGTTTTCAGGCCTAAACAGATCCGAATTTGGAGCAGTCGTATGAAATGAAAAAGGAGAGGTTATGGCAGCCAAGGGACCTGAGGTGTTTTGCAGTGAGAAGGCCGAATTACTTGCATGTAGAAAGGCCATTGAGTTTGTCGTGGATATTGGCTTCTCTGAATTAGTCATTGAAGGGGATAATCGCTCTGCAATGAAAGCCATTTCAGCTCTGAAGGATGATCAGTCAATGCTTGGGAATGTGATAGGTGATATTTAGCACTTGATTAGAAATTTGCAATGAGTAAGTATTGACTGTACTAGGAGAGGAGAGAATAGGGTGGTTCATGTGTTAGCTCAATTTGCAAGGAATATTATTGATGATATGTATTGGATGGAAGATGTAACTACAATAGCTAGGGAAGCTTTGTATCAAAATGCTAATTTTTCTGATTAATTGAATTGACTGCTTCTGTTTCAAAAAAAAAAAAAAAGAAATGGAAGAACGAGGTTCACCCAAAAAAAAAAAAAAAAAACAACAACGTAATTTACCGCATTAAAATTACATTGTAAGTACTTTTTATTTTATTTTTTTATGTATAATAATATATTAGGAAAAAAAAAAAAAAAGGGAAGAAGAGAAGGTCCAATGTATCTCCAATTTTAAGTACAAGCACCCAAGAAGGAAAAATTAACATTTTGAGGCAAAAAATTAACATTTCTTGAAATGAAAAGGAAAACCTAACAAGATAAGGAGTTAAGAGCCAATTTTTTAGTTCAGTAAAAATTGGAGCAATGAACAAAAAGGAAATACCAACATTTTAAGCATTTGGTGTGTGTAAGGCAAAAAAAAATACAAAATGCGCAAAGAGCATTGACAAACACAATGTCCAAGCATGATGGCCCGAACAGTCAACCAAAGACCAAGGACTGTGGCCAATCACAATGGTTGAGTAGCCAAGTACAGAGTAACATAATATCACCAAAATCAAGATGATATGGTCATCAACCTATTAATCTCAACCTTTTGGTCGGTAAACCAATAAAGTCATCCTTAAAAGAAATGGCCATTGATTCTTCACATCAATATTTATTATACTACAACAACTCTCTATTGCATTTAATGTTATAAAACATTTCCATTATGCTCTATAAATCCACATTCATTGGACTCAACAAAGTAAGCAAGCTCTTGCCCTCTTGTTATGTCAGTCTCATTTTTCACTCTCTTCATCTTTTTTACTAACTTAACCATGAGAATTGAGGATTCTCTTTCTTAGCGGAGTACCTATTAGGCTGTAAAAATCCATCATATTCGGTTCTCATTGAAGTTCCATCTCTTCTCCAAATTTTCCCCAACCTATTTCTACCGGGGCCACCCTTCCACTAGGCCAATTAAACAATTGCCTAAGGCCCCAAAGTGGAAGGGGGGCCCAAAAATTTTAGAAAAGAAGGGATGGTAGGGAAAAAAAAATTTGGTTTCAAGTGAATCTAAAAAATCTAGTACATCCTTTTGACCAAAAAAACAAAATTTTTGTTATACCTAGTTAAACATTGGTAGCACAAAATTTTTTTTGGGTCTAAATACAATCAATTATCCCAAAAATAACACCATTATCCTCTAAAAAAACCAAAATTTAACAAAATAAACTACAAATCCGGTCTAAAAAATTAACCACAAAACAATCAATAATAAAAATATAAAAAAAAAAAAACCTCAAATCACTAAAATTTTTACCGTTTCTCTTTCTCATTCTGGTTCTGCTTTTTTCTCTCAACTCTTGCTCTCCATCTCTCTCATTCTCTCTCTCCACTGTTGGTGGCTGCCTGGCTCAAATTTCCTCCGATCTAAATCATCCGATCACATCCGATCTGAAAACTTTAAGAAGTGAGGACTGCCAAGTTGACTGCCTTTTTATTTATTCGCTGTTGCGTGCGTTTTGATTCTGCAGAATGGGTTTTGACTTTTGAGGTATAACTTATAAGGCTTGGCTTTCTCTAGTTTAGATTTGTTAAGACTGGGTTGTATATATTGAGTTAAGGCTGGACGTTTCAGGTTTAGGCCTTCAAGTTTTTTTTTTTTTTTTTTTTTTTTTTTTTTTTTTTTTTTTTTTTTTTTTTTTTGTTATAGGTGTAATCGGATTTGTTTTATGTTTTATGTGGGTGGGTCTTATTAATAAGACTTGTGTGGCCATCTTGGCATCTTCTTGGCTAGGATGGGCTATGCTTATTTTTTATTTATTTTTTAATCTTGTGTTTATATATATATATATATATATATATATATATATATATATATTTATAGTTATTGGTAATATAATGAATAAATATTTATTTATATAGGTTGAGATTGCTAAAATCTTGTTATTATTCGATAAAACTACAACAATAATTTTTATATAAATCAGGTTCTATTTCTCATTTGCTCTACACTTGAAAGCTATTTTTTATTTTAGTCTTTATAAATATATTTTTTTTATTAGAAATGCCTACTAGAAATTATGCATCTGGAAATGAAAAACTTAAAAAAAAGAAAAAAAAAAGGAAGAAAAATTAATTAAGTCTCAAAAAGGATCAATGGATAAATTTATTATTAGTAATAAACAAAATATAACACAAAATTTAGATGAAAATATTATAAATGAGTAAGAAATTCACCAAAAAGAGTTAGAAGATAATGAAATGATACAATTGCAAGATAACAATGATGTTCAATTTTGCAATACGACAAATCTTGATAATGAACTTCAAAAGAATTTAGAAGAAAATGAAAATAATGACGAAAATGTCACAAATGAACAAGTTCACCATAATGATGTTCAGTTAGAAGAAAATGAAAATAATAATGACATGTTAAATTATATTCCTTCAAATATTTATGATCCAAGTAATTGGAAAAATATTGACACAAAATTAAGAGATTTATTAGTAGAAAGAGGTCCACTCGAATATTATCAAATAGGGAGAAGCATGATAGAAAATGGCTAGTGTATTCAAAAGATATGGACCAAGTATTTTGTTTTTGTTGCAAGTTATTTGAATCTAAACGTAGTAGCTAACTATGTAATGAAGGAACTCGAGACTGGAAAAATATTAGTTCTAAAATTAGAAACCATGAAACAATTAGGGCCAGCCCTGATTTCTACTAATTCAATTAGTCAAGTTCCTTAGTCCTATTGTATCTTTTATATATATATATATATATATATATAATTTGATATACTAACACTAGGAAAAGTCTCATGCAACATATTTAAATATTAAGAAAGTCATCTCAAGACCTAAAAATGAATGCTTTGCTAAAATGTGGGCTGGTAAGTTGCCCTGTTTTCTAACATGAGATTATCCCACACTCCTAAAGTCCCCACTTTTATCTAGTAAACCTTGGACAACTGAAGCTATTGAGGATGGGGGTGGAGAAATGTTACATAGTGCATTATAAACTACCAAGGAGTCACCTTCCAAAATAACATCACGAACGCCAACATCTTTGTTAGAGATATATATTAGACATATTAGCCCAATGTAATAGGCCCAAGCCCATTCCTGCTTGTACTAGTAGTCTAGGGTTTAGTCACCTATATATACTCATGTTAGGGTTCATTGTAACACAGGTTATTGTACTACACTCCTACATAATAAAGATGTAGCCCTTAAGGGATTCCTCCGTAGATGTAGGCCGTCAAGGTTGAACCACGTAACTCTCGTGTTCTTGATGTTCCTATTCTATGCTTTCTCTTCCGCATCCACTCTAGCATACACAACATGGTATAACACATTGCGTTTGATAATATTCTCCATTTAACATGGTATCAGAGCTAATATTCAATATGGTATCAGAGCTAATATTCAACATGGTATCAGAGCCAAACTCTGTTCTTGGCATCAAACAAAATCTGTAGCAAGCAAAGAAGATTTCAATGTGCACATCACCATCAGAAGTCACACATGCTTCTCTGCTGAATCTAGACTCAATGGCATCTTGCAGCCACCGTGGCTCAATGCTATGTCCAACATCCACAAATTCAAGCAAAGCCGTGACTCAACTTCTCAGATCTGTGCAAATCCATGCTTCACCTATTGAAACCAACACCACAGACGTGCTCCACAACGTCCGGCGACCAAAACCCAGAAATCCGATCACCCGAAGCCTAGCTACGCGCCTCCAAGAGCCGCAGTTGTCTCCGGTAAACCTCCCACGCGCCACCTCAGATTCCTATTTCCAGATCATCTTCATGGTACACGCGCCGCTCCTACGGCCTCATCGTCGACCGATTTACAGAACCTGAAATTTCAGCCGCCATCTGACCCAGCACGCGCCCTCACGCGCCTCCAGGATTTCAGGCTTCTCCTCCACGCGCCGGTGAACATCACACGCTCCTGCCACGCGCCGGAAAATTGATGCTGACGTCATATGATGACGTCATCTTGCCACGTCAGCAGCCACGCAAGCAAAGAGCCATGTCAGCCCTTGACACGTCATCAGACACGTCATCTAGCCACGTCAGCCGTGTCGCCTCGTTAGCACCATGTCACCTAGCTGACCAATGACAGGACCGACCCGACCCGGACCACCCGGATCTGACCCGTGAGCACTGATCGTTGACTTGGACCAGATCCGTTGACTTTCGTTGACTTTGACTTTTGCATTGACTTTTGACCAAAAGTTAAAATTTTCGAAATGACCTATTTTGCTCAGTTTTTCGCGTAGATTCCAATTTTGGACTCCGTTTCTTCATTTGAAGCTCCTAAATTGGTCAATTGGCACATTCTTCATTTTGGTTTCTTCAAAAGCATTCTTCAAGGCATCTCCAAGTGATCTTTTCATGCTTATCCAATCTCAAGCCTTCATCGAGCTTCTGCCTTGAGTTTGAGGGAGGGTGTTAGAGATATATATTAGACATATTAGCCCAATGTAATAGGCCCAAGCCCATTCCTGCTTGTACTAGTAGTCTAGGGTTTAGTCGCCTATATATACTCATGTTAAGGTTCATTGTAATACAGGTTATTATACTACACTCTCATATAATAAAGATGTAGCCCTTAAGGGATTCCTCCGTGGATGTAGGCCGTCAAGGCTGAACCACGTAACTCTCGTGTTCTCAGTATTCCCATTCTATACTTCATCTTCCGCATTCACTCTGGCATACACAACATGGTATAATACATTGCGTTTGATAATATTGTTCATTTAACATGGTATCAGAGCTAATATTCAACATGGTATCAGAGCTAAACTTCGTTCTTGGCATCAAACAAAATCTCTAGCAAGCAAAGAAGATTTTAATGTGCACATCACCATCAGAAGTCACACATGCTTCTCTGCTGAATCTAGACTTCATGCCATCTTGCAGCCACTGTGGCTTAGTGCTGTGTCCAAGATCCACAACCTCAAGCAAAGCCGTGACTCAACTTCTCAGATCTGTGCAAATCCAAGCCTCGCCTGATGAAACCAACACCACAGACGTGATCCACGACCTCCCGCGACCAAAACCCAGGAATTCGGCCACCAAAAGAAGCTACACGTGCCGCCAACAGCTCCGAAACTCTCCCACGCGCCGCCTCAGATTCTTGAATTTCAGATCTTCTTCTTGGTACACGCGCCGCCCCTACGGCCTCCTCGTCCGCCGATCTACGAAACCTGAAATTTCGGTCCTCATTTGAAGTCACACGCGCTCACACGCGCCGCCATGGTTTCTGTCCCGCCACCACGCGCCGGTATACGCTGACACATGCCTTCCACGCGCCGAGCAGTCCTGCTGATGTCATCTGACGTCACTGTATGACGTCATCAATCCACGTCAGCATGACACGTAAGCCCTAGTCCACGTCAGCACCACGTCATCAGGATGAGTCAGCGTCTCTACAGCCTGATCTGTGACCCGACCCGAAAAACCCGGAACCGACCCGGTCCATGTAGCTGTTGACTTTGACCCTAATCTGTTGACTTTGACCAGTTGAGTTTGACTTTTTGCGTTAACCTTTGACCAAAAGTCAAAATTTTCGAAAGGGCCTATCTTACTCAGTTTTTCGCATAGATTCTAATTTTGGACTCCGTTTCTTCATTTGAAGCTCTGAAATTGGTCAATTGGCATATTCTTCATTGTGGTTTCTTTAAAGGCATTCTTCAAGGCATCTCCAAGTGATCTTCTCATGCTTATCTAAACTCAAACCTTCATCAAACTTCCGCCTTGAGTTTAAGGAGGGTGTTAGAGATATATATTAGACATATTAGCCCAATGTAATAGGCCCAAGCCCATTCCTGCTTGTACTAGTAGTCTAGGGTTTAGTCGCCTATATATACTCATGTTAGGGTTCATTATAACACAGGTTATTGTACTACACTCCTACACAATAAAGATGTAGCCCTTAAGGGATTCCTCCGTGGATGTAGGCCGTCAAGGCTGAACCACGTAACTCTTGTGTTCTTGATGTTCCTATTCTATGCTTTCTCTTTCGCATCCACTCTAGCATACACAACATGGTATAACACATTGCGTTTGATAATATTCTCCATTTAACATGGTATCAGACTTAATATTCAACAGTCTTTAGCAAAAAGAAGACCAGCTTCAAACGCCTTTGCCTTTGCCTCAGCTACTCCCATTGGTGCTGCGATTTTTCTGCATAAAGCTGCCTTAAGCCTCCCTTTATCATCCCTAATAACCACCCCAACTCCCACCGCTTTCTGTGCCAAGAAAACCGCCCCATCAACATTAATTTTGAAGTGACCACCTTGTGGGGGGCAAGATGCCACCTGCCGTGGCACAGGCACACCTGGAGTGTTTTGTGCAACTGCCACCTTGTACTCCATGAGATAGTCCGCTACCCATCTCAGTTCATTTCAATTATGCCACAATGCCCATGCAATAGCGACAGCTTGTGCCACCTAGTCGTCTCCTACATCTTTGTTTAACAACGAATTCCATATGAGGTCTTGGAAGTACTAATTTACCCTTTCATTCCGCGAGATTACCAACTTTGAGCACTCCCACGCCTCTTTGGCTTTCGGGCAACTCCACAGTACATGACCCACTATCTCTGGCGCCTTCTTACAGCTTTCACAGAGTTCCTCCTGAATGACATTTCTTCTCAACAAGTTGTTCTTTGTTGGCAGAGCATCACTGCAAGTTCTCCAGACAAAATGTCGGATTTTGTGCGGAACAGGAATGCTCCATATCTTTTTCTAGAATCGTTTGAGAGTGTTGTAATTAGAACTCGTGCCTCTATTGGATGAAAAGGACCGAGTCATTGCCAGGTGATAGGCACTACGCACCGTGAACAGACCATTCCTTGTGTCCGTCCAAATAAACTTATCAGGTGGCAATCGAGAGCTAATGGGTCTGCTCCTAATAATATCAGCTTCGTGGGGTAGGAATAGTGCATCAATGACAGTGGATTTCCATTCAGCAGTAGCCTCATTTATCAAATCTTGCACTCGAGTGTTTGGTTGCAGAAATAGCCTTGGGGATGTTACTTTATATGTGGATGGCATCGGCAACCACCTATCCTCCCATATACAAATACTTGCCCCATTACCAACTCTCCACCTCAATTCTTCTTTTACTAAGTTTTGTGCTGTCATTATGCTCCGCCATGTATATGAGGGATTATTGCCAATTGAAGCGTGTATAAAATCACATCTCAGGAAGTACTTTGCTTTCAAGACTCTATATACTAGAGAATCATGGCCAACTTGAAGTCTCCATCATTGTTTTTCCAATAATGCCAAATTAAATAGTTTTAAGTTCTTGAAACCCATACCTCCATTTGACTTCGGTTCACACATCTTCTCCTAACTCAATTATGAGATGTTGTTTTCGTCTTTCCTTTGTCCTCACCAAAACTTTCTGATCATAGTTGTCAACTCGTCACAAAGAGAGTCAGGTATTTTGAAACAACTCATTGTGTAGGTTAGTATTGCTAGAGCCACTACTTTGATTAAGACTTCTTTTCCAGCTTTAGATAGCATCTTCTCCTTCCATCTTGCCAATTTCCTACCAAGCTTCTCGTGTATATCATTGAAAGTGTCTCTTTTGTTTCTTCCCATAAGGGACGGCAGGCCTAGATACTTTTCATGCTGCTTGATGACTTGAGTACCGAATCTTCCTTTTATCTCTTCTTAGACCTCCTTAGGGGTGTTTCTGCTAAAAAATAGGGAAGTTTTGGCTCTGTTTAGTTGTTGTCCTAAGGCTTTTTCATATGCTTCCAATACTCCTTACAATGCGTCACATTCAGCTATTAATGCTTTTCAAAAAATGACGCTATCATCTACAAAAAATAAATGAGAAAGCTTTGGTCCACCACGGCATATAGCTATCCCCTCCATTTGTCCATTGCATACTGAAGCTTTAATCATTGCTGACAAACCTTCTACACATAAAAGAAACAAATAAGGTGATAAGGGGTCTCCTTGGTAGATACCCCTAGAAGGAATAATATGACCTTTAGGGCAACCATTGATCCTCATGGCATAAGTAACAGTGGTAACACATTGCATAATCAACTTTCTCCATTTATCCTCAAAGCCCAATTTTTCCATAATTCTTTCCAAACATGTCGACTCCACCTTATCATAGGCTTTGCTCATATCTAGTTTCACAATCATCTCACCCACACCACCCCCTTTTTTCTAACTAATATGATGCATGTCCTCAAAAACTACTAGAACATTGTTAGTGATTAATCTTCCGCGCACAAAAGCACTTTGGGTTTCATTGATAATGGATGGAAGGAACTTTTTTAATCTGTTTGCTATGGCTTTTGAGGCAATTTTGTAACTCACGTTACAAAGGCTAATCGGCCTATAATCTGAAACTGTTTTTGGCTCTTTTATTTTCAGGATAAGCACAATATGAGTTTCATTAAAATTAAGGGGCGACATACCATGATCAGGGGCGTAGCCAGGATTTTATACATGGGGGGGCCGATTTTCGACGACGATGATTATCATCGTTGTATAGATAGTTTATATATTTAGGTTGATATGAACCTTCTTTGAGATAAACTCGTTGGATTTCATCTTGTTTGTTGATAGGAAATTCACATATTTGTTTACATGATCCTAGATCACGATCTATCTCTTCAGATTGAATTCTTAAACATTTGGTGGGGTGTTCATCAGGCATTGAAGTATCAACATTTATTTCTACAGCCACAAGTGTCCTAAATTTTGAATTGCTAACATTTTTTTTTTCTTTAAGAATGCATCAATTGTTTTTCGTTTGCTCATAATTCTTTTAACTTTAAGAATATGACTCAAAAATTAACCTAAAAAGAACTTAAAAATTAAAATCTTCATTAGAAAATTTTACTTAATTATATGGATGTTATTCATACTCAAGAAAAAAATAAAATTTCCACTATAATTTAAACAGTCAACCCATCATCATTCCTATTATTCAAATTTTCCTATATTTTTTTTTTAATTAAGAATAACCCCTCAAACAAAAGCAAAAATTAAACACACAAGTACACAATATAAACCAAACAATTTAACAACACTCACTATCACATGATATCTAACTAATTAAAAATAGTTAATAAATCATAAAAATTGGTTAGAAAGCAAGTGATTTGTTTTTTTTTTTTTTTTGACAATAAAATATGCTAAGTAATTTGTTTTTGAAAGCAAGAAGAAAGAAAAAATTGGTTAGGATTTTTTTTTTTTTTTTTTCCGGACTGGAGGACTGATGTTGAGTTTTGGGGCTGGTAGGCGGTACTAGTGGGGAGTGAAAGTGTATCACAGAAGACCAAAAAAAAAAAAAAAATGAAGTAAAGAGAATAGGGATTTCGTGGGTGGGTTTTTGAGAGGGAGAAAGTAAAATTTTATTATTTTTGTGTTTAGATTTTGAGTATTTAAATGTAAGTGGACCAGTTTTTTGTTTTATTTGGAGTATAAAAGCCTAAAACTAAAGCTGGGAGACTAGAGACCTAAAACTAAAAGCTTTTAGCTGAGAGAATAGAGGCTTAAAACTAAAACTAAAGGGAGAATAGAGTGTCTCACACACACACACACACGCATACACACTGTGGGTTTTGTCTAAGTACTTTAATCCACACTTTTCAAACGCCAAGCGCACACACACAAACACGGATCCAGCACTTACTTTGTTTTTGCACACACACTTGTTCATGCGCCACCATGGTCTCGGTTCACGCGCCGTGCAAGCCGCCCTTAGCTTGTAGATCAGAGAGTAGTTTCTGGGTTTGAGAGGTAGAGAGACTTGATGATCCGGGTTCGGGTTTAGAGAGGCGGGTGTTGGGTCTGGGTTAGACCGAGATGCAGAGAGCAGAGGAGTGGTGGTGGTCTGTGGGTGTCACGGTGGAGCTTGGATGATGCTCCGATTCCTTTAGACCGTTGAAACCGAGGTCTAGGAAGGAGGGTAGGCTTAGATTGGGTTTGGGTTTGAGGCATTTGAGGGATGAACCACCGTGAGTGGTGGTGGTTGATGATCGGAGAGGAGCTTGAGAATGGGGGGGCCGAATCAATTTTCTTACATAGTCTAATGGATTTTTTTTTTTTTTTTTTTGTAGGGGCCACGACCCCCCCAAGGGACAACGTGGCTCCGCCCCTGACCATGATTGAGGAAATCCAAAACCGTAGTTGTGACTACCTCACCACGTGTACTCCAAAAGTGCTGGGAAAAAATAGGGGGCATGCCGTCGGGACCTGGGGCTTTGAGGGGATACATCTGCTTTAAGGCCACTCTCACTTCATGTGCTATGAAAGTTTGGGTAAGCTCTTCATTCATGGTAGTTGACACTTTTGGTTGGATGGCATTTAGGAGTTCGGTGAAGTTATCGGGACTGTTTGAAGTGAAGAGCTTGTTGTAATAATCCACCACCATTTCTCCGACCTTGGTTTCATCTTCCTACCAAGTCCATTGATCATCAAACAAATCTTCAATGTAATTCTTTTTGTATCTTACTAAGGCTTTCGCATGAAAGAAGCTAGTGTTTCTGTCACATTCTTGAAACCAATTAAGTCTTGATCTTTGGCACCACATCTCGTCTTCCTTCTCTAACCAACAATTCAGATCTACTCTTGTATTTCTCATAGCATGAATCATGTCTGGACTAGTTGGCTGTAATTCCAACCACTCCAACTTGTTTTGAAGTTTGAATATTTTCCTGCCTACATGACCAAATTCCACTTTGTTCCATGTATCAAGGTCAGATCTGCAATGGTCTAAGCAGCTCTTCAATACCCCATTTGTGCTTGGTAGTACCCCTACTTCCTATGCAGCCTTTACAATTTCCTCACACCTATCATCCTTCAACCACATTGACTCAAATTTAAATGTTTTCTTTACTTTCTTCCGCTTCCTTTTCTACACCAAATGAAGTGAAAGAGGTGAGTGATCTAATGCCGATGAAGAAAGGTGATGAAGTTTTGCTGAGGGAAACAAGTCCATCCATTCCTTAGTAGCCAACACCCTATCAAGCCTCTCACATATTTGTGTTCCATCCGACTTTTGATATAGCCAGGTGTACTCGGACCTATGAAGCCTACATCTCGAAAACCACAGTGATTTATAGCATCAATGAAGTTTTCCATCTGTCTCCTTGGTCTTGCACTGCCTTCTTCCTTCTCTGTGAAACCGGTGATTTCATTGAAGTCATCGATTACAAGCCATGGCAATGATGACGTACCTTTAAGAAATTTTAATTTGGCCCAAGACTCCAGTCTTTTCGCTATATCAACGTTGCCATAGAACCTCGTGAGATACCAGTAGCCCACCTCCCCTCCCCCATCAACCCATGCATCTATATGATCCTGAGAAAACGTCTTCACATCCACCTTGATCCCATCCTTCCACAACATGGCCAAACTACCTTTGCTTCAGTTACTAGGAATGATTAACCCATGCTTCATTTTGCACCGATCATTTACTTGTTCCATCCATTCTCTGTTTGACTTTGTCTCCATCAAGAAGATGATATTGGGATCTTCTTTGTTCACTGCCTTTTCCAAGGCTTTAACTGTCCGGAGGTTCCCAAGCCCTCGGTAGTTCCAGCTTAAGAGACTCATTGGTCTCGACGAGGTTGCCTAGTAACCTCCACCACACTTGTATCTTCATTTTTATTGGTCACCTTCATCTTTCTTTTTTCCTGAAACACCTCATCTGCTATGGCTCTGTTTGAACCATCTGTTTTTCTTTTCAAGCCAATCTCAACGTCCAGAGGTGGGCTTGCACTAAAGTCAGGGCTTCGTGTCACCCCTCTTATCCACGTCCCTTGTTTTGAGCTCTTAACCACAGTAGTTAAGTCTTTTCCTTGTAACACCACTGACCCACTTTTGGGCTTTAGTTTTTGCTTCCCTTTACTCCTACGTTTATTAGGCTTATTTTTATTACCTACCCCATGCAAGCTCATGTTAGCCCAGCCCAGATTAAATTCAACTTCAAAGTGTTTGGCGCCAATATTACTTTTCATCAGATTTCCCTTTGAATTTGGCATATGATTATCCTAAATAGGATCATCCTCCATAACTTCAATATCTACCAGATTACAGCTACTGACAATTACGGGATCAACGGCCTATGAATTTGAACGCATAGAGTTATCATGGATGGTGTCATCAATATCCTTTAATATCTCCTCAAAATCCTGGATATGTTTCTGTGAAACCCGTGATTCCACTTCGTGTGTTACTCCACTATCCCCTGACACTACCCTTTCATCGTTTTCTTCCATCAGTGTCTCTACCTATAAACTTGACGTCGTCATCCTTGTGCCTGGGATAGTTTCTACGATTTGCCCTGAATTTTCCTTCGCTACCTCCCCAGGTTGCACTACATTGGAGACATGCAATTGTGGTGTCGCTCTCCCTGGTTGCTTATAGCCTTGTACCTCAACAATTGTTTTCCTAGCATGGTTAAACTAAGGAGCCCTAATCCAAGGTCCAAACTGTTGGTCCTCGACCCATAGCGTACCTCTACTACTTAGCCACAACACACAATCTTTGTCATCATGAGAGACAAGCCCACACTAGCAGCATATGTTTGGTAAATGTTCGTACATAAATGCTGCCCAACCTTCACATGACTAGCCCCATGAGATTTTCCATCCTCTGCATAAAGGCTTCGCGATATCTACCTCAAATCGAACCCTTATGAAATTTCCACCTTTCATTTCACCGGTACCTTTTGGCCGAATCACTTGCCTAATTGTTTCTCCAATACATAGCGCCGCCTCGACCGTTAGTAACGAGAAAGGGAGATTGTGAATTTGAACCCAGAAAGTAGTCTTCTTAAAAACTAAATTATGAACTGGCACCGAGCTATTGTACCGCTACAAAGCTATAAGGTGTCGGTCAAATGCCTACAGCTGCCCTTAAATGACTTTCTCTACATCCACTTCCAACTCAAAGGCTACTAGTACCACATTATCTTTTCCATCACACACCTCAAAATTCCCCCTTGTTTGCCATATTGGACAGAATGTCTTAGCCACCGCCTCAATGTTCACATTCCTGCATGTGAAGAATTTCGCAGCCAAAACAACACCCATTTTCTTCTTATCCCTCGTTAGGTCTACCTTCAATTCCTCCACTTCTGTTAACAAGAGACTCTTCCATCTAAGAGTTAAGTCTTCCATTCTGTAACATAGACTTTCCACACCTCACCGAGCATCAACAGTATTAAGACAAACAACCCCTAGTAGTAACGTAGTTACTAGAGGGACTCAACGTCCTTCACAAAGGAAGGGAAACTCTATGCTACAGTGGAGTATAAAAAAAAAGTAGTAGTTATGTCGTCCACTCCATGTCTATGTATTACGAAATCAATGTTGAAACTTTAAGCCTCAAAAGAAATTTAGAGTTCTCTGTTTGAACCAGATTTTTTTTTCCCAAAATACCTCTAAAGCCTACGTTTAACTAGGGGCAAAACTTGAGGATAACAATGTAAAAATATATCTCTAACTCTCACCTAAAACATTTCCTACAAAATAGGATCATTTTCCCTCTGACCCACTTGTTCAAAGCAACTATATGTTTGTTGTTGTTGTTGTTGTTGTTGTTGTTGTTGTTGTTGTTGTTTTTTTTTTTTTTTTTTTTTTTTTTTTTTTTTTCCTTAAAAAAAAATCATCCTCACGTTTATCTTCAAATCATTTTTTTTTTTTAACATCCTAAAGTTTATCCCAAAAAAAAAAAAAAAGCTAAATAGATATATATAGATTTGAGTACAATTTAAATTTAATAATTCAATGATTTAAAAAAAAAAAAAAAAAAAAAAAAAAAAAAAAAAAAAAAGGCTCCCCAGTTAATTGCTCCATTCCACACCCTTGAAAATAGGTCACACAAATCCATTGTAAAATTCAAAATGCACTATTATCCATATTGGCAAGTGGCAACCCACGTTTGATATTTTTCATTTAAAAACAAAACAAAACAAAAAACAAACAACCATACAAACACGTTTCATTAGTCTCTCACTCTAAAACATAAACTTTCCTGTAACATAACCTCCTACTACTCTTATGTGGTGTTTGGTACAGGGTAATGTTTTAAGATTCCTAGGAATGTTTAAAGATTCCTATGTTTGGTTGCAAATCATGCTAGGGAATCAGATGCCAGGGGAATCTGGATTCCCCCCTTAAACCTCTCTCAGTAGGAATGTGAATTCCCTTTAAAACAGGTGGGAATCCAGATTCTCAAGTTTAAAGGAAATTGTATTTTTTATAAATTGACAATTTTAATCCTTTTTTTTAAATAACTTGGTAGTTCACATTCAAATCTAAGGATAAAATGGAAAAAATAAATAATTCATTTAAGAATCCTGGGAATAAACCAAACATAGGAATAGCTACATTCTTAGGAATCACATTCCTAGGAATCTGGATGCCAGGAGTAATGTGGATTTCCTCGTACCAAACGCCACATTAATTGGTTATGCTTATCAGTCATCACACCACATCTAAATGTTTCCAACCACTGTGAGTCTCTTAAGCAAAAGCCTGCTTCCAGAACTATTTTCACATTTTGGTGATTGTGCTGCCTGAACCAAAGCAAAACAAAAACCAGCAAATGGAGCAGTTTTTTTTAGCGGAAGCCCTTAACAAGTGCAGCAATAAAAAGTTGTTCAAGAATGGAGGTTGAAACCTATGTGAGTAACGCCCAATTTTCTTGATGAATTCTTTAGCGCTTTTTTTCTTCTTCTTTTTTTTTTTTTTTTGGTCTTCAAGGGAGTGTTAATCAAACATAGAAAGTTGTACTGTGTTATTAGTAGTTTAGCACTAATGTCAATTGGATTTAATTTTAGATGTTGAAATCTTTGGTTAAAAATTCTTCTTTTTGAAACCAAATTCAATAAGTTGTTGAAACCATCTTAATCTATAGACCTGACAAATCTATTTTGAAAAAAACTTTCGTAAGTTTTACAATTTTTATTAAAAATTTGTACCACGATTTTATGTGATTTTCATTTATATTTTTTATATGCCCAATTAGCTTTTTGACTTGAATGGACAAATTTTGTTGAATTTTCACTTGGCAATGAGTTTTTTTTTTTTTTTTTTTTTTAAATAAAAAAAATTAAAAAATTATTATGAAATTACTAATTCACTACAGTCATATTAATTTGTAACGTAAGGATCCTTCACCTAAGGCTATACTTTTTCTTTTTCTTTTTTTGGTGAAGACATCTAAGGCTATACACATTTTATAAGGATCGACTTACTTATGGGGGGTGTCTACAAAAGAATTTATTATGAATTTATTCATTATAATAATTCATTATCCTAATGTTATATTTGATTTATTTTCTCAGGAAATTCTATATCTGATTGTGGTTCTTTTTCCCCAGTATTATGGTGGTGACTGGTGAGGGAGATTCAAGGGAGATGGAGGTGGTAGTGCTGACAAAAACAATGTACATAGGTTCGGCTAAAATGATTTGAGACATGGAATAATATTTTAATTTAGCGAGTGTGTAGTGAGTGCGGAATAAGTAGGTTGCTCTTGAATATGCATGTACATGTTGTCTACTAAGGCAAAATTATCCCTTGCTTTATGATATAGAAGTCAATTGCAGATGTACATTTTTTGGTTTGATAAAAAGTAAGAAACGCATGAGTTAAATTTAGAGACAGAAATTTATATAGAAGGTGTTTAATTTAGACAAAAAAAAATTATATAGAAGATGTTTAATCAGAAGGAGACTACCTTTCAATATACTAGCCTCATCACATGTGCTTTGCGCATGCGATGAGGCTTTTTTTTTTTTTTTTTTTTGGTTTAGTGTTATACTTTTTCACTCATTCTAATTTAAGATTTACAATTTTTTTTCCACAAAAATTGTGCATTTAAGACTACTAATATAGCTAGAAAGGGTCATAAGGTTAGCTACAAAAAATGAACATTGAAATCATATGTTTATGTGTGGATTTGTTCATTTTTTATAGCTAACCTTATGACACTTCTAGCTATATTAGTAGTTTTGAATGCACAATTTTTATGGGAAAAAAAAAATGTAAATCTCAAATTAGAATGAGTGAAAAATTATAACACTAAACCAAAAAAATAAAAGCCTCATCGCACGCATGAAGCACGTGTGATAAGGCTAGTATTGTTATTTATACTACTATTCAGGGATACTCCTGTTTAGGATGGACATGCATTTCATTGGTCCAAAAACATCTCTACACCCTATGTTTAAGTATGGGTAAAACTTGGCAAGAAAATGCATGTACTCATATACTATCTAGTCAAAATTTTAGCGTCAATTACATTGTTAAAACATCTACAACATATTAATTATGTACCATAACATGATCCAGCTTTTGGATCTATATTACGCAACAACATAATTAAGGCAACCTTTTTTCAATCTTAATATATGTGGTGGTAAACCCCTTAGAGGTATAGAATTTAAGAATTCTTGTTGATATAGCAAGAAAATGCATATAAAATGATCATAACGTTTAGCTTTTGAGATTTTTTTAAAAGCTTATTTTGGAACCATAATTAAATACATTATTTCATAATAATAAAAAATACATTACAATTATAAAAGAATCCTAAAAGTCAGTTTATTTTCTTCCAATTTTTTGACACATAAAATTAAAATTGTACACATATAACAATAAAATGTATACAACATTCTCATAACTTTAAGTTTTTTATTTATTTTGTGGACAAAGGGTTTTTTTTTTCTTTGGGTATTGATAGGAAGAGTTTTTGCTTTTATACCACATCATTATTTTAGCAATTACAATTACATTTACTTTAGTTATCTACATGTATAATTTTTCATTCTTTTTCCAACCTTTCATCTTCCTCATTCCCTATTTAGGTATGTCCATGAGTCGAGTTGGGTCGGGGTTTTGGTTGAATAGAACCCAACCCAATTGGATTGGGTGAAAAGAAAATGGACCACAACCAACTGAATATCGAGGTTGTTGGTTGAGCTGGTCAGTGTTATAGGGTAATTTCGGGTTTGAAGCACAACAACAAAGAGAACATAGAGAAATCAAAACCCAAAATTAAAGAACATAGAAACCAAAACCCAGGCCCAAGAGAAATCAACCCAAAGAACATATAGGGAAATAAAAAACCCAAATGATAGAAACCACAATCCAAACCTAGAGAAATCAAATAGCACAAATAAGTCCACAAACCCTAAATCTATGAGATTAAAACGAAGAGAGATAAAACACTAAAAAAAAAAAAAAAAAATTGACCCACAATCAAATGCATAAGATTAAAGCCTCAGATGGTCAATCAAAGGAGGCTTCATGAGAGAGAAATTTGAGTGAGACTCAACCTAGGACGGCCAATGCAACGATGAATACGAGTCAACGATTATGGCAGTACAACCAACTTGACAACATCGGTGGTAAGAGGAGGGCTGGGCTTAGGGATTTAAGAGAGAAAGGAAGAACATGAAATCTGAAATTGAACGGGCAAAACCATTCTTTTTCTTTTTAAATTTCTCATTGGTCGGGTCAGTTTCTACAGGTTAGTAAATGTGGAACCTGAACTCGAACCGAAAGCCCAAATTTTTAACACTAATAGACCCGCACTCGACCCATTTGGGCATTCGAATCGGCCCGTGGGCCTTTGGGTGGGATCAGGTCGAACGTGTAGGTCAGGTTTGATGGGATGATGGATAACCCTATTCCTATTTATTAAGTTAATATGTTTTTTTTTTCCTTCTTCCCCTCCATATTTTTAGATATAAATATGTTATCTCTTTGTCCCTCTTATAACCAACAAGCTTAAGAAATTTGATGAGAAATTTGTTTCACCATTGCATTTTAGTTTTTTTCTCCACTATAAGGGTTATATGTTTGTATGTTGGCATATCTGATATCAAAACACCTTTTTTTTTTTAATGTAATTAAGTCCAAGTTTAATTGTGTCATATTGTTGCTCACAAGTAGTATTATTTAAGATACAAGACTACTCAATAAATTACTCAAGAAAATCTACAAGTGTAGGCCTCGATATTTGTTGATCTATCGAGAATAAATTAATCTCGATACCTGGCTTGAAACTTCCCGATCTATTGAGTTACGGGAAAACTGAATAGTAATTTTTTATTTTTGCCCATGATGGCTTGGTTTGTCTTGGGATTCATGTACTAGGGTTCTAGAACATATAAAATACATATTTTATGCTTGTCATCACATACACAAAAAAACTCACGCATAACAAAAGTTGCTGTGATGTTTGTGTGCCTATGATTTTATACCAAACTTATACCAGTTCATCAAAGCTTGATTTGAAGAACACCACAAAGCTCCAACAAATCAAAGAGGTTGTTGTGGTATTTTTTAGGGATTGTAGATTCATACAAATGGGAAGTTTGCAAGAAGTAGTTGAATTGGGCGATTAGAGTTGAGCATCCTTATGGACTGATGTTCTCCCAATAGGGTAAAATTATTTGTCCTTAATAATAATATCCAAAGTTTAAGCTCTTTAGTCTTAACTTTTTCAAAAGGCAGGGGAAAAATAATTACGTGCGAGTTACCCTTGCAAGAGAAGTTAAAAACTAGGGGTTCATGTTTGAAAGGAAAGGGAGTTTAATTAACGTGGGTGGGGAACACGTTGTCACTAGTGTTTCCAAACTCCAAAACTTTATGTTGGAGAATCTTTCTCATAAAGTTACCATACGCACTGCCACCACTTAGCAAATTCTTTCTCCTCCGAAATTCATTCCACTTCCACAGTAGAGGAAAAAGAGAATGGAACACTTATCGATAAGTGGACGGCGACTATACCATGTGCATGTCAGCATGTGCAACCTACGAGGAATTTCAGCATGCAATTGGTGTTATCGACTTGCGCGTTGCAGCCACCGCAGCCTACTCCGTTTTACTTATTTGCCTTTATCAAAATATTTAATTTATATATATATATATATATATATTTGGGAAAAGACAAAAAGCTTTTTTTGTTTTTGTTTTTTATCTTCATTTTTTTTTTTCAAATAATCTTACTTTTAAACTTTTTTTATTAAACAAAAAAAAAATAGTTAACTTTTAACTTTATGTCTTATATTAAACATAAAAGTTATAAAAATCTATATATTTTTTTTTATAAATACTATTCAAATAAATAACCTAGTGAAAATTGCTAAATTAAAAATAAAAAAACTAAGACAAAATGTAAAAAGCTAGACCGTAAAACTTATTTTTTGAGAAGCTAGACACTAAAACTTAGTTACACTATTAGTTGTAGTAAATTAGATTAACCACTAAAATTTAAGCTAGTCTCATCATACACACCCTATGCGTTTGATGAGACTTTTTTTTTTTTTTTTTTTGGTTTAGTGTCATTCATCTTTTTTCATGCACTGAAAATCTATGGTGAATTTGAGTTTGCTGAATGCCTATAGATTTCTTTGTTCAAAAAAAAAAATCTATGGTGAATTTGAGTTTGCTGAATGCCTATAGATTTCTTTGTTCAAAAAAAAAAAAAAAAAGAACATAGAAGAAGTAAGAAAAAAAAAGTGTGCCTATTTAAATTTATATAAAAAATAAAAGATGAGACATGAGGAGCAGGTGGCTCTAAAAATATTTTTTAGGGGGTCATTAAGAAACTTAAATTAAACAAAATTTAATAAAAAGATAATTTGAAAATATCAAGTTATCAACAAATATATATATATATATATATTGCAAAAACTTGAAGTTTTACAATTTCCTTCTACGAGTTTTCATAATTTGAAATCGTCACATAGTAGTTTATTATTAGTTATCATTATATATTGTCAATGTGGGTAAGTATAATTGTTTTATTTTGTTAAGTTATCTTTATTTTTTTATGCAATTTCCATTATATGTTTCTCATCGTTTTAATGAACATATTTTAAACTAAATGACAAAACTCAACTTACTTGCACTATATTAATTATTGACCCAGACATTCACACTTGTCCATACATAAATAATACACTCAGTGTCTATTTAACCAATCAAATTTTTGAATAATCACTAACTTTATAACAAAAAGTTATTATAACATGATAACAATATACACATATGTAAAAAATCTTCTATATTTTCTAATTATTAAATTATATAGAAGGCACATCTGTTTAAATTTCAAAAAAGATAAAAGATTAGGAGATTGTAAATTGCTGAGAACGTGGGATAAGTGGGAGGTTTTAAAATGTAAGCTTTTATTTTACAAATTTGTCTCCTTAAATTGAAAACTTGTAAGTAAGCAAGGAAGGGATATTTTGGGATATCCGAGACTTAGAGTCCACGACTTAAATAGTTTGGAAACTCCTTAAATAGTAGTATATATATAGATACTTAGTTACACTGTCTAATAAAATACAAATACTGTTGTCATTTTTAAAGATAATTAAATTCAATGCATCTATGTATTTGAATTTAATTGGAAAACCTAATGTACTATAATCAAGGTATTGTACAAGAATTTTCCCTTTGGAACAGAGGAATTTCTTCCAATTTGTTTTATAATGTCATTCACATGCATAAGTGGATAGTCTTTTGAATTATCATCTAGTTAGTTGAATGAACTTTATTCTAAATTAATATGGAGTAATATCCTATTTGAAATTAACTAAGTTCATTACTTACAATATTTCATTTTTTTTTAATTAAATTAATTGTGTTATTACATTGCCTAATGAGTCATGTATTTGAATTTAATTTTAATTGAAGGAAGATATAACCTTTTGTTTTGTGCTGTATTAGTCAATATAACCACATAAATGAATTGATTGTAAAATACAACATTTGGGGAATTATTGAACTAAATTTAAGTTATACACTCAATGTAACTTAATAATCTATATATTGTGGTCAAGAGTTTTATAACTCAATTGACACTTCCTGATGTTTCCAACATAGCTATCTATGGTTAAAATCCTACATACCCATTCTACAATCAAATTATAAAAAATAAAAAAAAAAAATCTATACATTGTGCACAATGAATTTCTTGCATCGGGTTTAAACAATTTGACGACTATTGTTTATATAGAGGTAGGTAAAATAGTGTGATTGGGAAGTTTTATAATCAATTTCATCTATCAATTAATAATTTTATAACTACCATTTCCTCAACCTCATCTATCAATTAATAATTAAAGATGTGGGTTCCAAATACCTCAACTAATAAAATCTCTTATTATTGAATAAGAGATCTTTCTATTCGCATCCCTTTGCCTCAATTAGTAGAAAAAGTTGAGGCGTTGGCATGTTGTAAAGCAATTTGGTTTGCACTGGAAATGGGATCAAGGAAGATTATATTTAAAGGTGATACTACTGCAGTGATTCAAGTACTAGAGAAAATAATAATAATAATGTCTGTTTAAATTTATATGAAAAAAGATAAGACATAAGGAGCAGTGGCGGGCCTGGCGGCTCTAAGAATATTTTTCAGGAGGGTCACTAAGAAACTTAAATTAAAAAAAAATTTAATAAAAAGTTAATTTGAATATATTGAGTTATTGACAACAACAACAAAAAAAACCACAAAAACTTGAAGTATTACAGTTTCCTTTTTCGAGTTTTCATAATTTGAAATTGTCACATAATAGTTTATTATCAGTTATCATTATCTATTGTCAATGTGAGTAAGTGTGACAATTTTATTTTGTTAAGTTATCTTTATTATTTTTATGCAATTTCCATTATCTATTTTTCATCGTTTTTATGAACGTATTTTAAACTAAATGACAAAACTCAACTCACTTGCACTATATTAATTATTGACCCACATAGTCACACTTGTCCATATATAAATAATACATTTTTTTTTTTTAGAATACTAAGTATTTTTAACACACATACGGGGAGAGATGACAATGTCTTAAAGAAATTGAGTGGTGTATATCCAAAAAGGTCTAACTCTTAGATACACAGCACATACTTTAAATCTCTTTAACTCACACTCATTTTCCAATGTGGGATTAACCCACTTTTTTTATTTTGAGAATACTAAGTATTTTTAACACACACACACAGGGAGAGGGGATATAAATAATATAGTGTCTATTTAATCAATCAAATTATTGAATAATCACTAACTTTATAACAAAATGTTATTATAACATGATAACAATATACACACATGTAACCAACCCTCTATATTTTGTAATTATTAAATTACATAGGAAGGTGCGTCTATTTAAATTTCAAAGATAAGAAGACTGTAAACTGCCAAGAATGTGGGATGAGTGGGAGGTTTTAAAATGTGAGCTTTTATTTTACGAATTTGTCTTCTTTAACTGACTTGAAAGTGAGCAAGGAAGGGATATTTTGGGATATCCAAGGCTTAGAGTCCACAGCTTAAACAATTTGGAAGCCCCATAAGTAGTAGTATAGATATAGATACTTAGTTACATTGTCTAATAAAATACAAATACTATTGTCATTTTTTAAAATAATTAAATTCAATGCATCTATATGTTTGAATTTAATTGGAGAACTTAATGTACTGTAATTAAGGTATTATACAAGATTTTCCCCTTTGGAACGGAGGAATTTCTTCCAATTTGTTATATAAGGTCATTCGCATGCATTGAGTCATCATCTAGTTAGTTGAATGAACTTTCTTCTAAACTAATATGGAGTAAAATTCCTATCTGAAATTAACTAAGTTCATTACTTGCAGTATTTCAATTTTTTTTTTTAAATTAACCGTGTTATTACATTGCCTAATGAGTCATATATTTGAATTTAATTGTAATTGAAGAAAAATGTTACCTTTTGTTTTGTGCTGTATTAGTCAATACAACCACATAAATGAATTAATTGTAAAATACTGCAACTGGGGAATTACTAAACTAAATTTAAGTTTTATATTCAATGTTACTTAAAAATCTATACATTGTGGCCAAGAGTTTTGTAATTCAATTGACACTTCCTGGTGTTTCAAATAGAGTTGTTCATGGTTAATATCCTTCATACCCATTCTACTATCAAATTATTAAAATTAAAAATAAAAATCTATACATTGTGCACAATGAATTTCTGGCATCCAATTTTAAAAATTTGATGACTATTTTTTATATAGAGATAGGTAAAATGGTGTGATTGTGAAGTTTTATATTCCAATTCATCTATCAATTAAGAATATTATAATTACCATTTCCTCAATCTCATTTATCAATTAATAATTAAAGATGTGGGTTTCAAATACCTCAACTAATAAAATCTCTTGTTATTAAATAAGAAAATTTTCTATTCGCATCCCTTTGCCTCAATTA
This sequence comes from Quercus variabilis, assembly GCA_030445155.1. Lineage (NCBI taxonomy): Eukaryota > Viridiplantae > Streptophyta > Magnoliopsida > Fagales > Fagaceae > Quercus > Quercus variabilis. Next base: position 42,083,220 of record CP129453.1, on the reverse strand, counting down.
GTAGAAGAAGGTGAGGTGTTGGCATGTTGCAAAGCTGTTTGGTTTGCACTGGAAATTGGATCAAGGGAGATTATATTTAAAGGTGATACTACTCCAGTGATTCAAGTACTAATGAGCTTTATGAGGTTTTATACTCGAATTTCATCCATCAATTATTTATGAAGTTTTATTCTCCAATTTCATCCATCAATTAATATTTTATCATTACCCTTTTCTGAATTTCATCTATCGCTGAGTTTATTAACGTAGACTTGTCACCAAGTGAGACATTTAAATGGATGTGTGTATGGCAGGTGTTGGTCTTATTGAGATGCCAAAATGCTTGCCCATTGGGAGGATTAACGGGCCATCCCATCCTGTATGGACCAGTAGCCATCACAAACGTAAAATATATATATATATATATATATATATATTAAATCAATTTCATTTATCAATTACTAATTAAAGATGTAGATTTCAGTTAGATCAGTAAAATATATTTGTTGTAAAAACCAATTGTTAACTTGGTAAGATGGTAAAAAACAATTATTATAAATTTATTATAAATTTTAACTAGTAAGGAAGAAAGGGCCCGATAAGACAAGAAGTTATCTGAGTGGATGCCTAAACAATAAAAGAAGCCCCAGAAGTTTCCTTTCAAGATGAATAGTAAGGACGAAAGAGCTGGATAAGACAAGATAGCTATCCAGATGGACAAGAAAAAAAAGCATTGAAAAAAGGAGATAAAGTATATATAAGGAGAGAGGAAGATGAAAAAAAGGGGGACACAAATACACGAAAGGAAGAAGACACTGAAAGAAAAGAAAGTGAGAGAGAGTATCCATTTTCTGGAGAAATGTCTTTGTAACACAATCTATAAGATTAAATAAAGAGGAGTTCATCTCTATACAGTTTTTACATAGTTACTGATGTGTTCTCATCGAAGTTTCCCATTGTGGATCAATATTAGCCCATAATATAAATTAGTTGTAATCCTTATCTTGCTAAGTATCTCAAATCTCTAAGCTAAGGCTTTTGGTCATACAGATACCAATAACTAATTTTTATTAATTAAAAAAAGAAGAAGAAAAGTTTATGTAAAATTAGTTTTTGTTAGGACTATGCGCAAGTTAGATTTGATAAATTGAGGGAAAAAGTTTCAACCAAACTACCATTGGCGGGTTGGAAAAGTTCCAAGCCATAGTTGACCCACCAACCTCTAAAAAGAACATGTTTGTTGAAAATTTGGGCTATTTTGACTTGGCGGAATGAGCACATTAGGTGGGTTAGTTTTAGTTATGTGTTGTATACTAAACTTCAAAAATTATTTTATTACTTACGGATAAATTTGAGAAGTTGCATTTTTTTTTTTCTTTCTAAACCCTAAAAACCCTTGAAGAATCATAAGTTGACCCATTTTTCCATGGGTCAAAGTATACAAGTTTTAAGTTGGAAATGTAACATTCTATATAGTCATGGCGATTTTAAAAAAACTCAACCCATCACTCAATCTAATCTACCGCTTTAATAGTTGAATCCACCAATTCACTTGAAAATCAAACTTATATCATTGTGGGTCAATGCAAGATGGATCAGATTGGATGATATGGGCGAATTCAATGGCTTGATGCATATGCCTAGTTTTTGTTTCTTTCAAGATAAATGATAAGGGTAATTTCGTAATTCACCCTCGTGATAAGGTAAAAGGAGACGGTCCCAATACACCTGTCAGCTTTTGTTCATGAGGGACGATGACGACATAAGGTCTACCGTTCCACTTTAAAGTTGATGGCAACACTTTGGACAACGAAACGGGAAGCTAACGGGAAGAAGATGAAGGGGATATGTGAACCTTTGATGGGTCTGATGTGGCTTGCCTTGGTCTCCACGTATGCCTGTATAAGGAAACATCTTGTATATCATGCATAACCTTAATCGAGAGAGTCCTATAAGGAAAGAGTTCCTCAAAATACGAAACTAAAAGAGAACCTCTCCTACAAGGAAATATCTTCTTAACCAAGGCACGAATGTCAACCCTATGCTACTATAAAAACCCCAAGACCCTCACAAATCAAGGTAGGCATAATTTATCCCAGCTCTAGCACTCTAGAGTTGTGAAAAATTTCTCTAACTTAATCTTCGGAGGGTCTTTGGCCGGTACCACACCTAAACTCTCCTAGGGTTTCTCTTTGTTGTTGTTTCGCAGGTCCTGTTTTGAGCACGTGAGTATTGAGCAGCTTATTGATGATTTTTGACATCATCAATTGGCACTGTCTATGGGAAATTCGTGATTTGTAAGCTATACTATTGCCTTTCAGACAAAGAGTTGAATGGTGCTCACTCACTCGATGGCAACCACTAACGACACCCATAGAGACGAACCACGCACGACTACCCTTGAGAGATAGGTTCAAACTTTCGCCATTGTCATGGAGCACTTCACCAAACAAAACCACGATCTGGAAGAATAGCTACGCCAAAAGAACGTAGGCCCTAATACTCAAGAGGAAGACCAAGAAGGCACCAGTGCTGATAGAAGGAACCAAGAAGGGCCATAGGGTAGTAACGCCCCGAGCAAGCTAGAACAACAAGACACGAGCAGATCATCCGTCACTAATATAGTTCCACCTCACATAGTCGCTGAGATGTAGATGATGAGGGAACGGATGGACTTCAAGATGAATGCCCTTAGAGGATGGGTGTCCAGCGACCTCGACGACTTAGTCCATTGAACTAATTCGTCATTCATAGCATCCGTCACTTCATTCCCCCTTCCATCGAAGTTTCGTATGCCACAGGTGGAAAATTATGACGGATCCAAGGACCCTTTAGACCACCTAGAGTCTTTCAAGACATTGATGCACCTTCAGAGGGTGCCAGATGAGATCATGTGTAGAGCCTTCTCCAACATGCTGAAAGGACTTGCAAGGATCTGGTTCAGCAGGTAGACACCTAACTCCATTAGTACCTTCAAGGAGTTAAGCACCCAGTTCACCTCGCACTTTATCAGGGAACACATGTATAAGAAGTCTACTGCATGCTTGATGAACATTAAGTAGTGGGAGGACGAGACACTAAGATCTTACATAACCCATTTCAACAAGGAGGCCATTTCTATTGACGAAGCGGACGACAAGATACTCATGGCAGCATTCACCAATGGGCTATAAAAGGGTAAGTTCCTATTTTCTCTATATAAGAATGACCCAAAGACTATGTCAGATGTGCTTTACAGGGCAACCAAGTACATAAACGTGGAAGACGCACTATTGGCCTAAGAGGAGAAGCCCAAGAAAAGGGAAAGACAGGATGACACATGACCAAACAAGGGACAGAAGATCGCTAAAACCGGAGAACGGTAGTAAGATAGACGCTCCAAGCCCCCTACGGGGAAGTTCACAAGCTTCACCCTGCTGACTACCCCAATCGACCAAGTCTTGATGCAAATTAAGGACGAAGGGGCCCTAATCTTTCCCAGCAAGCTGAAGGGAGATCCTAATAAGAGGTCTAGAGACAAGTACTACCACTTCCACCATGATCACGGCCACAATACAGTTGACTGATATGACTTGAAGCAACAAATTAAAGCTCTTATCAAGCAAGGAAAGTTGCAGAGGTTTGTCAACAAGGAGAAAGTAGACCCACCTCAAGAGCAGGCCCCTCAACGGGAGAATGAGCGTCCAAGGCCACCTATAGGAGATATAAGAATGATTGTAGGAGGCACATCGCCTATTGGGTCATCTAAAAAAGCTTGTAAAACTTACCTTAGGATGGTTCAGAACGTCTAGCTAACGGGATCCGTACTGAAGATGGTGCGGATCAACAACCATGTCATCGTTTTCTAGGAAGAAGATGCTTGATGTCTTCACCATCCACATGATGACACACTTGTCGTTAGCATACAAGTAGGGAACTACAATACACATCGGGTTTTAATTGACAATGGCAGTTCAGTTGACATCCTTTACTACCTAGTATTCCAGTAGATCACTAAGGACGTAACGTTCCTTGTAGTCGACTGTTCGTTTGCATACAATGCCATCCTAGGACAACCTACCCTTAACTCATGGAATGCTGTAACCTCGACCTACCACTTAATGATTAAGTTCCCTACAGATTATGGAGTGCGGGAGCTGCGCGAAAATCAGGTTGTGGTGCGAGAATGCTACATAACCACATTGGAGATGGATGACCACCTCCAGGCCATTAATATAGAAGAACACCGAACTATGACAGAGCCTATTGAAAGGCTTGAAGAGATACTTCTCGACGACTCCAACCCTAATCAAACGACCAGGATTGGTACCCTCTCTAGCCTGATGGTCCGTTAAGCACTTACAACGTTTCTCAAAGATAACCGGGATGTTTTCGCTTGGAGCCTTGAAGACATGCCAGGAATAAACCCTTCGATCATAGTGTAGACTAAACGTATCCCCCTCCTTTCTACCCATCCATCAGAAGCAGCGAGTATTCGCCCCAGAACGAGACCAAGCTATAGTGGAAGAAGTTCATAAGTTGCAGGAGGCAAACTTCATTAGGGAGGTTTATTACCTCGACTGGTTGGCAAACGTGGTAATGGTCAAGAAAGCTAGCGAAAAATGGAGGATATGCGTAGACTTCACCGACCTGAACAAGGCATGCCCTAAAGATAGCTACCCCCTCCCGCAGGTCGACGTCCTGGTAAACTCTACGGCTCAACTCCAATTATTGAGCTTCATGAACGCTTTTTCAGGTTACAACCAGATCAGAATGAATGAAGTAGATCAGGAGAAGACTTCGTTTGTCACTAGATAGGGGCTCTTCTGCTATAAAGAAATGCCATTCAACCTAAAAAATACAAGCGCAACATATAAGAGGCTTATGAGCAAGATGTTCGCACAGCAGTTGATGACGTGCTGGTGAAAAGCTGAAGGGAGGAAGATCACTTAGAGGATTTCAAGGAAACATTCGACACCCTTCGTTTCTACAACATGAAGCTCAATCCAGGCAAATGTGCCTTCGGCGTGACAGCAGGAAAGTTTCTAGAATTCATGGAGTCTCAGAAGGGTATTGAGGCCAACCCCAACAAGATCCAGGCCATAATAGAGATGGCACCCCTAAGGAATGTGAAGGAAGTATAAAACCTCAACGACAAAGTAGTAGCGCTAAAAAGGTCCATATCCAAGGCGACGAATAAATGTCTACCTTTCTTTTGCACACTAAAGAAATCTTTTGAGTGGACAACTGAGTGTTAACAAGCATTCAAGGAACTAAAGACCTACCTCACATCCCCTCCGTTGCTGAGTCATTCCCAACTTAGGGAAGAATTGTTCCTCTACTTAGCGGTGTCCTCGGCAGCCGTCAGCACAGCCTTAGTCAGGGAAGAGGACAAGGTATAGACGCCCATGTACTACACAAGTCGAGCACTCCGAGGCGTAGAAGAAACATATCCACCAATGGAAAAGCTCACCTTTACTTTAGTTATAGCAGCCCATAAGCTCAAGTCATACTTTCAAGCTCATATGATGATCGTCCTGACTGACAAACCTCTCCGGTGAGCAATGAGTAATGCCGAAGCTAGTAGAAGAATGGAATTATAGGCAATAAAGTTGAGTGAATTCGACATACAGTACTACCTGTGTACTGCCATCAAAGGACAGGTGATCGCTGACTTCATTGTAGAATTCATTAACGTAGAATGCCAAGGGATAGAAGAGTATCCTTAGTGGAGCATATACACGGATGGATCATCCAACAGTCGAGTTGGCGAAGCATGCGTTGTACTTTGCTCTTTAGAGGGGGACGAGATTGAATGCATGGTTCGTCTCAACTTCCTTACGACCAACAATGAAGTAGAGTACGAAGCACTAGTAACAGGCTAAATCTCGCCAAAGCAGTAGGGGCCACGAGTGTGATTATTCATTGCGCATCTTAGGTCATCATAAACCAAGTGAATGGCGATTACAAGTGTAAGGGCAAGAGGATGAAGAAATACTTGGAGCAAGTAAAGAGAAGAATAGACGAATTATAGGCCAAGGTTGTTCAAATCCCCAGAGAGAAGAACGAGCAAGCTAACCGTCTTGCCAAGGCTGCATCAGCAAAACACGTGGTCATTCCCAACAAGGTACTCTCCTTTATTCAGCTTTCCCCATTGATAGATGTCATCAATGTGCAGAAAATAGGTTCTGACGGCAATTGGACCACCCCTGTAGTCTTCTACTCAAAAGACGGCGCATTACCTGACAGTAAGGAAGCTGTAGGAAGTTGAAGGTTCAAGCAGTACGGTTCGTTCTGATAAAGGACGTCTTGTATAAGAGAGACTTCTTCCACCCATACCTAAGATGTTTGAGCCCCGAGGAAGCAGACTACGTCATGAAATAAGTCCACGAAGGGATCTGTAGGAATCACTTAGGGTCACGATCGTTGGTACATAAACTGGTTCGAGCAAGATACTATTGGCCCACTATGCAGAAGAATGCCCAGACTTATGTCAAAGCTTAAACAAGTGCAGAAAGTTCAGCAACGTCATTAGACAAAACCATCAGAAGAATTGACCTTGATGACAGCCTTGTGGCCATTCGCTCAATGGGGGTTAGACATCATGAGCCCATTCCTGACAGCGGTATGACAACTGAAATTCCTTATAGTAGGCATAGACTACTTCACAAAGTGGATAGAAGCTGAAGCCTTGGCCACTATCATAAAGAAGAACGTGTGAAGCTTTGTCTGGAGGAACATCATCTGTAGATATGGGATCTCTAGAGTCCTGGTCTCAGATAACGGGAAACAATTCAACAATGACTCCTTCAAGGATTTTGGCTCATAGTTGGGAATAAAAAACCACTACTCCTCCCCTACCCACCATCAAGCCAACAGACAGGTTAAAGTCACAAACCGATCCTTGCTTAAAATTATCAAGACTCGACTTAAGGGGGCAAAGGATATATGGCCTGAAGAGCTTCCAAGCGTATTATAGGTATACAGGACAACTGCCAGAACACCTATAGGAGAAACATTGTTTTGGCTAGCATATGTGAGCGAGGCAATTATTCTAGTAGAAGTTGGGCTCACAAGTTACAGGGTGAACAATCATGATGAAAGAAAAAACGACGAAGCAATGCGTCTACAGCTTGATTTACTAGACGAAGTTAGGGCGACAGCTAAGTAGAGACTCATACGGTACCAGGACCTCATGGCCAAGCACTATAACTCCCGGGTCAAACACAGAGACTTCAAGATTGGAGACCTCATCCTAAGAAAGGTAATGGGCGCTATTAGAGACCCCACCCAAGGAAAGCTTGACCTTAACTAGGAAGGACCCTATAGAATCACGTCATGGCAGAGGAAAGGCACCTATCACCAGAAACGCTAGACGGGCAGTAGTTGCCCCATCCATGGAACACTGAACATCTACGAAAGTATTAATAGTAGATGATAACATAAAGAGTGACACACCTCATTTTTGAATTTATTTTAGTTTATTTTTTGCTACAATACCTTTTAATGCCCAAAGGGTAGGTCTTTTTCTTTAAAGAACAATTTTTCTACATGCATTTATCATAATAAGAAGAGTTTATTCAAATATATTCATCTATTTCTACATATTTACTCTATGCATTTATCAAATCTATGATGGATGGATCCACAATTAAGTGGACGGGTCCACAATTAAGTCCACAGGTGGACGAGTCCACCCCACAAGTGGACAGGTTCATGATTTAGTCCACAAGTGGATGGATTTATGATTAAGTTCATAGAGTGGGCGAGTTCATCCTATAAGGATGAACTTAATATTATCAAGTCCATAAGTGGACGGGTTCATAATTTAATCCACAAGCGGACAGATTTATGATTAAGTCCATAGAGTGGATGAGTTCATCTTGGAAGGATGAGTTAATATTATGAAGTCCACAAGTAGACAAATTCATTAAGTCCATAAAGAGTATGAGTTCATCCCCAAAGTGGACAGGTTCATGATTTGGTCCACAACTGGATGAGTCCATTATAAAGTTTATTAGCCCACAAGTGGAGGAGTTTGAAACAGACAAGTCAAAATTATTAAGTTAAAAAGTAGACAGATTCATAAGACAAGGAATGAACATACACATACCAATAAGCAACACACATTGAAAGCGACGAATATGAAATACCATAAAAAAAAAATGAAGTTTTTACAAAACAGAGCCCAAAAAAACAAAAGGGCATTAAACTGTTTGGAAATTAGACCAAATTTACAATAAAGAGGAAAGAAAAAGGCAAAGTTTAGGAGGTCGAGGGGTCTTGGGGGATCTCGTCACCCTTGGGAGGAAGGTCCTAGACATCTTGAGTTGAAGGATCTTTAGCATTTGGAGGGTTGGCCGACGGGGTCAGAGAATGATAGGCTGGTCCACAGCAGGTTGGGCAAGAACGACACTATCATTCTTTGGATCCGCCTCAGAATCAGTGGAGTCGTCATTCTCTTCACGAGTAGTGTCGCCTGCAAGTGTTGATGGCAAGGGTTTATCCATGGAGACCTGAGACAAATCTAGGTAAGGGTAGATGGATTTGACTTGTTTAAAGCAATCCTCAAACCCATCACCATAGTATTTGGCACAAGAATCAATGAATGTCTGTGATGCCCTAAATTCTTTCATGGCATCAGCCTTGGCCGTCTCCACCTGGCCCAAAAGGGCCGTCAACTCCTTTTTGCTACCTTTTTGGCTTTTTGTCCTTTTTTCTTCTGACGACCCTCTTCCTCCAGTTTCTCTTTCAACTCCTTCACTTCCTGATTAAGGGTACGAAATGCGCTCTTATACTGTTCCTACCCATCGGTCAGGTTCTTAATACACTTATGCAGATGGGTAATCACCCCTTCCTTGGCAACACCCCTGTCTTGCAAAGCCTTCATACGAACCAGCGCTTACAAGACAGGATAACCGTCAACTATTAAGCATAAGAATGAATAAATAGAGAAACAAAGGAAGAAACATACCTGAGTAAGGTCAAAAAGACCTGACACCCCCAGCTCATTCGTGGCTTGCTCAGCACAAGGGTTCACGTTCTTGTCCCTAATAATGAACTCCATCATCTCTAAGGCATAATCCTTGTGAGTGAGAAGACGACACTCAGGATCTTGAGTGATGGGTTGGACGTCATTATCAGCTTCTTACCTGCCCCGTGCTTTGGCTTGAGAGGAGATGGCTTCTTAGGAAGCTTCTCTCTAGGAGTGACAGACACCTTTTTGGACGAATGATCGTCCTTCCCATCACCCTTCCTCTTAGTCGCCCTTTTATTGACGGCTTTGGGGGCTGACGAGGACGCCCCCTCCTTTCCCTTGGTGTTCTTCTCCTCTTTCTTGCGCGCAACAGTCGCCCTTACTTGCACCCTCAGCCTAGCTGCCTCTATATCTGCAAAAGGGCAAATAACAAGTATTGGAGCAAGTGACGACCTTGGACAAATTGACGGGGAAAAAAAAAGGGTTAAAGTGGATAAACTTATGACAACGGGAGTAAGAGTTAAGATGACTGGTTGCTGGTGTTGGCTCAAGACCCCGACAATAAGCGTATAAAGTGTCGAGTGTAATGAGATCCCGACACTTTTGCTCGCCCAACGGGATCTCTGTTACCCGACGGATAAAAGCTTCTTACTCGTTTGTAATATGCGGACGAACACTAGCTGAAGACAAGAAAAATAGACAATGCTAGAAACTTAAAGCAAATTAATTAAGGAAAGAAACATACGGGATTAGCCTGAATCCTTGACAAAAGCTCATATGTTGTCAAAACCATGGGGCATCATCTCCCACTCTTCCTGACGAAATACCCAGTTCATTCGTTTAATAAAGAAATACCTGCCCTTCTAATTCCTATTGGAATCAAGCATATCAGATACCAGCTTCAACCCTTCTTCCTTGCAGCAAAATGGTATATCTCCTGGGACAAGGCGATATGTTGGGGTCGATAGCACCAAAAGAACTTGTCAATAGTTAGCTAACAGTTCCTGCGACTTAGACAACCCCACAAAATCTCAGCCCCAATGAATATTCTCCAAGCGTTGGGGGCAATTTGGCTGATGGACAAAACCAAAAAGTTGGCCAAATGGCGGTGGAGTGTTATTAATGGCAGCCTCAACCTTACCGTGAACATGGCATCATACATGCTGACATTCGTGGTTCTCCCTGAATAGCATTTCTCAAACTTCCTCGGGAGATGGATTGGGATATCGTTCGAGATTTGGTAACGATCACGTAAAGTATTGAAAACCTTGTCCGACATTGTTGATAGAAAGCCATTAACAGTCCATATCTTGAGAAGGATGAGGATGAAAGGACGATCATCTCCGAGGTTTCCCAAGGTACTCTCTAAGGCCTCCTCATCACCGTTATTTTTGTCTCCATCACTCTCTATCTCCTCTTCCCCTCCTTCGTCCTCGCCTTCATCCTTACTTATTTCTCTTCCCTCATCTTCTCCTCTACAACTTTCCACTTCCTCGTCAGGAGATTGGGTTGACGTTTCCCTCTCTAACGACTGACAACTAGGAGAAGCCCTCATCGGGTTCATGTCTTGAATAGAAGACCTCGTCGTAGCCCGCTCCCTCGTGGACTGACGACTGTTCACTCATTGCCTCTCTCGACATTTGACATCCTACAAGTGACAGAGTCATTCATAGAACCTAAGTTGATGGCCTCACTATGGAATTAATTAGCTAGGAAAATGAAAATAAAGGGTAAAGGGAAAAGAGAACTTACAAGTAAACGATTCCTTGAGAAAGGACAGTCTCAAAAAGATAATGGTAGTAAAGGTGACGAGATCAGTAGGCTGACAGAAGCAGGGCGTTTGGAAGGTGACAGAATCTTTCTCTCAAGATTAGTAAAAACTAAAGTGTAAGAAATAAGGGGAGAATTGATATATATATATATATATATGTGTGTGTGTGTATAGATAGAAAATGCACGGAAGACGAAGTGACGTCCTCGACCAGAAGCGGGGCCAATTAGCTCACGCCACGTGTTCATGCATTTAATAAAGGCTGCTTGAGGTATCACCTATAAATACCCTCACCTCTCTCCCAAACAAATAATAATAATAACTCCATAACTCGTCAGCTAAAGCTGACGAGACTATGAAGTAGGGGGCAGCTGATAAGGGTAATTTCGTAATTCACCTGTGATAAGGTAAAAGGAGATGGTCCCACCCATTAGCTTTTGCTCATGAGGGACGACGACGGCATAAAGTCTACCGTTCCACCTCGAAGTTGATGGCAACACTTTGGATGACAAAACGAGAAGTTGATGGGAAGAAGCTGAAAGGGATATGTGAACCTTTGATGGGTCTAACGTGGCCTGCCTTGGTCTCCAGGCATGCGTGTATAAGGAAACATCTTATATACCACGCTCAACCCTAATCGAGAGAGTCCTATAAGGAAAGAGTTTCGCAAAATAAGCAACTAAAAGAGGACCTCTCCTACAAGGAAATATCTTTTTAACCAAGGTACAAATGTCAACCCTATGCTATTATAAAAACCCCAAGACCCTCACAAACTAAGGTACACATAATTTACCCCAGCTTTGGTATTCTAGAGTTGTAAAAAAGTTCTCTTACTTAACCTTTGGAGGGTCTTTGGTCGATACCACACTGGTACTCTCCTAGGGTTTCTCTCTGTTATTGTTTCATAAGTCTTGTTTCGAGCACGTGAGTATTGAGCAGCTTTCTGACGATTTTCGGCATCATCAATAAATAAACTTAATCAACCTCTTTCTCCCAAAAAAAAAAAAAACTTAATCAACCTAATTTATAAATAATAAAAATTGACACACCTGACAATTTCTTTAAATACAATTTCTTTAGATCTGTTTTTTTATTATTATATATGTGTGTGTCGTATGGTTTTGTTTCATTTTGGCTTTTCTGCTCGCTTCTTGTTACTGGGTTTTTGGTTTTTGATTTTTAGTTAATACTATGTGCGTGCTTGTTTGAATTTTTCAATCTAAAAATGGATTGGTGATCAGTGGGGTTAGAGAACAATTGATTTAGGCAAATGGGGTTTGTTTTTTTGAAGCATTTATAATAGAAACATTTGCTTCCATTTATTCTTTGATTTTGTATGGTTTGTTAGCAATCGGATGTGTGTTATATAATTGGTTTTCATTGTTCTGGGCATGGTTGTTAAACTAGATGATTGCTTGATTTTGGGTTTGCAATAAGATATAAAGCTAGTGGCTTTTGTAACAATTCTGAGATTTTGGGTTTTGCTATATGATGGATATGATTGGCCACAAGAGTAGGTTATAATTGATTTATTCTTAATGGCATAAACTTCTATCAACTGTGGTTTTACGTTCATTTCTTGGTAAATATATGTAAGGTAAAAGATTCATTGGTTATAAAACATCATTGTTGGCAGGACACAATCTATTGCCAAATAAAATTTAAGAACAAACTAGGTTGCATATATTTAGGGAATGTTTCATTCTTGATTCTAATATATTTTTTCTTTGTGTGTGTGTGTGCTTCTTTTTTGCATATTTGCTTTATGTGCCAAGCCCTTGTTTTAGTCATTGATATTGTTATTAAAATATGTAGCTGCAGCAATGGTGGGAGTGAGTATTATCAGAAAAGAATAATAATAATAATTAAATTTAATGGGAATGTCTGCCACACTTCACACTCTGTTCAGAATTATCCACACTAATCTTCCTAAATTTGTGTCTTGGTTGCTGCCTTCATTAGGATATGTGTGTTTTAAATTATACCATCTAATAACTACTCATCATGTAGTTAATCATTTTTTGTTTTAAAAAAAGTAAAAATCTACAACCACTCACCTTTGATCACTTATTTGGTTGCTGCCTTTGCTTTTTGGTTGTGTGGTTGGCTTTAGCTATCTTGTTTTAGTTTTGTGTGGCTAAAGAAAAGTTAAAAGAGCCCATTATCTTGGTTTTGTTATGTAAATGGATAACCAAAAAATTCAAGCAGCAGTTCTTGCCACAATTGCATCTGTCCTTGCTATGGGAGTTATAATATTAGAAGATATTAGGTCCAGGAGATTTATAATTAGGCAACCTCGTGCGAAGCGGGATTATGAAAGAGAAGGTTTTATAAGTGATATTCTTCATCGAGGTGACGCACGTTGTAGGTACGTGAGACTATCTACATGCTTGTTATAGAGCAGGTGTTGATGTTTTTGCATACTATTGGCCATAATGTTAGGTTTCGAGTCGCTGCTACCAGGTTCCATAGATCAATTGAGACAACTTATTGATATTTCAAAATTGCCCTTAAAGCAGTTTCGCAATTATATAGGCATGTTGTTAGATTACCTGACAACTTTACAGCCCCAGAGATAAGGAATAATAGAAGGTTCTATCCTTATTTTAAGGTAAACTTTTCAAATTTTGTTTGTTGTTTTTTTAATTTGTTAGGTGATTTTTGAAACGAACATTACTTAATATTGGTCATCATTAGGATTGTGTGGTAGCAATTGATGGAACTCATGTCCATGCATCTGTTCCAATTGAAATCCAAGGAAGGTTTCTTGGTCGAGAGGGGGGGACAACACAAAATGTGTTAGCTGCAATTTCATTTGATTTAAGATTCACCTATATGTTAGGTGGTTGGGAAGGCAGTGCTTATGATTCTTGTATTTTAAATGATTCACTTAGTAAACCAAGGGGACTTAAAATACCATAAGGTATTATATAGAGAACTAGCCTTTATGTTTGGTTTTATGCTGGAATTTTTTATAAAAAAAATTGATTCATAATTTGTAGGTAAATATTATCTTGGTGATGCTGGTCATGGAAATAGACTTGGAATCTTGTCTCCTTATCGAAGTGTTCGATATCATTTGAAAGAGTTTAGTGATCATCCACTTGAAAATACAAAAGAATTATTCAACCTTTGTCATTCTTCGTTGCGAACTACCATAGAGCGAGGGTTTGGAGTTATAAAAAAACGTTTTCGTGTCTTGGATGCAGAACCATTTTGGTCTTTTAATACACAAGTGGATGTAGTTTTAGCATGTGGTGTTATTCATAATCACACCATGGGGGTTGATCCTAATGACCCAATTGTGTAAGCTAGAACATGTGAGACAGAGTTTAGTGATCGAGTCCAACCTAGCCGACACGAAGCTATAGTGGAAAGTAGAGAATGGAATAATAAGAGGGATGAGATATGTCAAGCAATGTGGGCTAACTACATAATTAGGAGACATGCATAAATTTATTTAGTCTAAGCTGTTTGTAGTTATTTGTTGATGATGTATTAAGCTTTCTATGATTATGTGCTGTCAACTTTATTTGGCTTTGTATTTGGTTGCTAACAGAGCATAAGTGGATATCTTGTACACTTTATAAAATGTAATAATTGAATATTTTTGTGGGAAAATAGTTAAAATTGTTATTTGGTTTCTCAAGTTCAAGTCAACATGGCTTTGCATTGTTTTTGGATGATGAATTTTTTGTTCCATAGTTTCAGGTTTTATTTTTGTAATAATGTTTATATTGTTATTATTATAATGGTTGTGATTCATTAGATTGTCCTTTTAGCTATAGCAATGTCCAAGAACAAGGGGAAAGAACCAGGATCTCAACTTAGGTGGACACAACCAATGTGTGACATGCTGTTTAAAATGTTGGTTGTTGAGGCTGAACAAGGCAATAAGCCCTCAAACAAATATAGGCCTCAATCCCTTGACAAAGTGGCAAAAGAAATTGGTGTGAAGTTTAATGTAGAGTGTCATGCATCACATGTGCATAACCGTCTTCGTACGGTTAGAAGTGGAAACTCATTCAGGATATTCGAAAAAAAAGTGGATTTGGTTGGGATGATAATTTGAAAATAATCACATGTGATAAGCAAACTTATGGGGTTGAAGTGCTGGTATGAAATCTATATAAATGAGCTTCACTTTTTTTTTTTTGTGAGGATCAATAATGATTTATACATTTATTATTAAATCATCCAATTTATTGACATTGTCATATTTCTTTGAACAGGCTCATCCCGCTCATGCACCATATTTAAATAAAAAAATTGAATAGTATGATGAGATGGCTATTGTTATTAGTAAGGACATGGCAACTGGTGGCTTTTCAAAGCAATGGAGTGAGCATTCTCCATTGATTAAAAATGAGACCCCACAGAATGACATCCAAAATCCAGAATTTGTAGGTAACTCTGATACATTGCCAAAAGATGCCCATGAAGCTTCCAATGGAACTTCATCTAAGGGAATGAGCCATAGAAAGAGAACTTATGCGGCTATGAATGAAGATAGTCCTTTTAGTGAGATGATTGAACAACTCAAACAAATTGCCGTAGCTATTATAGCTCTAAGTCATGGCCCAGTTAATACAAATGAGCTTCATAAAATAGTGATGAATGGTGAAGGATTTGAAGAAGACATGCTTGATGAAGCTTTTGATCATTTGGTTAATGATGAAAAGGCAGGAAGAGCCTTTATGGCTAAAAATGATAGGATGAGAAAGCTTTGGTTGGAGAAATTTTTCAACAAAACCTTCTAACTTGAAGTTGCTGGATACGTTGTGTGAAACATGTTAGTGGTACCATGGTATTCTTTAGGTTATTAATAATTATGGAACAATTTCAAATTTTGGAAGATTATGTGTTAATGTTAGCTACATTGTCATAGTCTTTGGGTTTTGTTATTGTAAGTGTGCTTATGGATGGTTATGCAACACTGATTGACATGTTTTGGAGTTAGTATTGAATAATGTTATATTTTGGATTCATTATGATTATGATAATGTTATATTTTGTTCAGATATATTTTTGCAGGTTTTGCTGTATTGGTTTCTAAACTATTCTGCAGGTTCTTTCATTTTGTTAATTCACAATATGCAGTTGGTTCTTTCTCAGTTGGCAAGGGCCAGAAAGAGAGAAAGCTTGGCCGGTGACGTCTCAAATGCTTTATAGAATTTTTAGCTTCAATTTAGTACTATGGACATGTTCCAGGACCCATGTGGACATTTTACTACTAGAAGAAGGCAAAATGATGTTTTGCTCTGCTGAACTCCTTGTGTAGCTGCACTAGTCATGATTATTACAAGAAGTGAACTCACTAGATATCTGCATGGGGCCGGAAACGTTGGGTGCCAGTTGTGGTCTTCAATCTTTGTTGTTATATATTGATTCATCTAGCACATTCTTTGACACATTCATATATTGATATTTTGATATATTGAATCTTTGTTGTTATCAATGATTCTTTGACATTACAATTTTAAGTTTTTACTGGTTTTTTTTTTCTTTCTATTTTACATTGTGCCAAACATCGAAAAATATTTTACACAATATTTTCATATACACTGCCAAACACTATAAAATGAAAATATTTTCCTATAAATATTTTACATGTAAAATATTTTACCTTTGCAAATATTTTATATCGAAACAAACAAAGTGTTAGAATTAACACAGAGCTCAACTCATGAAGAATAGGCTTGTGGGAATAACAATACTACGGAGTATAACAAACACACCTAATTTATATCAAATCTTACAATTTGCTAATGGTATACTCTCAGTAGTGAAAAAAAATTTTGGGTTCATATTAAAAAAATGTGCAAAAGTGTCTACTACTCATAGTCATCTATTTTAGCATATTAGGAAACTGATGGTTATCTATTGGTCCTTGTTTGAGAAAACTTATTTTTACTAGTTTATTTATTTGACTTAAAAATAAGTTGAATAAGAATAAAATTATATTAATTTTTTTAAAAAAATTGTACATAGATAAAATAAAATTTAAAAAGCTAAAGAAAAAAAAATTAAAATGTCTATAAACATAAAAAATTTGACAAAACTTTTAACACCTACTGATGTGATAGATTATTAATGGTAAGTAAAAAAGAGATATAATATTTTCATAACAAATTATAGGTGACAAGTTGTTATTAATTCTATTTTGGGTCAACTATTGAATTTACTATTTTGCCAATCAATAACACTAAAAAGTAATCAACTATTGAATTTAGTATAGAATTAGTTTTAAATGTTAGTTGTTATTGGTTTAAATTTGAAACTAACACTAAGATTACTTTTTTGCCATAACAATATCAACCAGTAACAACTTGCCACTTAGAATTTGTTGTAAAAATGTTATAGACGTAGTATCTCTCCAATAGAGAAATGTAGGTGTAATACTTCTCTAAAAAGAATCATGTTAACCTTAGGACATTTATTAATTGATAATTAAAAAAAAAATTAATACTACTTTTATTAAGAAATATAAGAAGCGTAAAAAAAAAATTAATTAATATTTTTATGCATAAAAGTTTGTAAAAAAAGGCAATCAGACACTAAAGCGTGTAAGAAACGCGCTAGAATTGACAGTGAAATAATCAAATTGTGTGTCCCATATGCTTCAATGCTTAATAGTTAATAGTAATAGGCATAGCATATGATTCACATATGTCACTATCTGATTTTCCTATCAATGTCGTAATATTAAACGCCCACGTTACACGTCCCATAAATGCAGATCCAACGGTCCAGAACTGACTTTAAGATTATAATAGGCTAAGAAGAGAAGACGACAGACGCAAATCAAAAAGATCTTAATAATCTAAAGAGTGGAGCCCGCTGGGAAAAAAGTTCAGGCACGGCACCTGACCCGACATGTTGAATTTGAAAGTCAAACTACTTTCTCGTTACTGGAAGTTATTCATTCGCATCGCCATGCCCTTTTTTTATTTAAGTTTATCTAATACCACATGTTCCAAAATTCTTAAAAGTGTTTTATATATAAACTCCCTCAAGTTTTCATTATATCATTGCCCTCCCCTCTTATCTTTGATTATCAATAAAAGTGCAAACATTATCTAACTTTTTTTTTTTTTTTGGGTCTTTTTAAGTTTTAACTTTGAGTAATGCTGGTATTACATAAAATAGCATAACTTGTGTCATAATTCATCTATGACGTGTGATGGTAGATTAATATGAAAACATACTTATTCTATCACTCACAACTCACCACATAGGCGAGTTGTACCATTTTTGTGGCATCAACATTACTCTTTAACTTTTATTTGTTTTTGATGTAGATTTTCTGGCCTCTTTGTTGAAGGGGTTGTTGTTAAGGGATTTAGAATTTTGGATTCCATGCAATACTTTTATGGTGTAATTACCGTGAAATTGTGAGATGTAAAAGTTTTAAAATAAAAAGTTGAAAGGTTAAAAAATTTCTAATCTTTGAATTGAGATTAGAAGTGAAAATTTTAACTTTAATCCCGCTCATTGATTCACTATTGCATGGTTCTAGATCCACCGTTACAAGTCTTCAAATGATGTAATTTTAGCATATTTATTTTAATTTTCAAAAAAACTTTTTTCGGACACCTAATGACACAATGTGATTTAATTAGACAAAAATACTATATTAAGTAAAAGTTATAAAACTAAAATTAATTAATTAAAAATTGCAAATTAAACTGAATTTCATGCAAATTAGATGATGTAATATGTAATTAAATATATATATATATATATATACATATATATTTTCAGATTGCATGAAAGAAATTGCAATTCGTCACATCATTAATTAAGAATACCATACCATCATTAGTCACCAATGGATCTATATGTGTGTGTATATATATAAATATATATTTTCGTATATGTATGTGAATTAATCATTGCCAATACGCATGCAACATTAACATGGAAGTGATTTTGTAATTGCTTACGTATAGAAGCTGAGCATATCTTGAGCACGATACTTAGTATTGAATTTTAAAATAGGCACTTTAGTTAAATTTGTATTACACTCTTTTTTAGGTCTTGATGACTTTGAATTATGGTATTTACTATTTTTTTTTCTCTGAATATGGTATTTACTATTTATATGCCAAAAACAAAAATCTATGATATTTTCAACTTTTTCAAAGCCAATTTGCAATATTTTACTTCAAAATTGTTGATGATGGCCTTAAATAAACTTAGACTTGTTATGTTTGTCAACTAAAAATGAATTTGACGGTTGGACCACATAATGTGAAGATTGAAACAATCGAGGCAATTTCATAGTGCAATTGAATGATGGTTTACACATGCTGGTGTGTCCAGTTTCAGACAGATAAATTGAATGTAGAATGTAATTTGGGAAATGAGCTGTTCTTTAAGGATCTAAGCTTTTCTTATATTACCTCCGTAATCAGTATATTAATGCATGGAAAAGGTAGCTCATGAGATGGATCCATACAGAGTGAGTTTTCATGGGACTGCCTCGAAAAGATCATTTTGCCAATGCATGATAGTCAATCACGGAATAAAATAACTTGTCAGTTATCATACTCAAGCTTCTGGATTACGAAAAGGTAATTGGTAGAGCACACACTTTATTATACCCACTGCATATTATTTTTAAATTTAAAGCCATGACTTTAAGTCAAAATTTTAGTTTAAAAATTGAAATATAGTATGAGTTTCAGTTAAATTAATTGATAAAATTTTTAATAGTTGAATAAAAAATTTAAAGTTTAATTCCCACCTATATAAAAAAATCGATTAATTTCTTAATTTGATGATAAATAATTATCTTATAAGTAAATGTTATAGATTGAAACAATTAAAAAAAAAAAAAAAAAGTTAGCAATTTTTGGCCTAACAAATTGTACGTTGACTTGAAAGGCCAGTTTTAAGTTTGAATCTGCACTTCAATCCAAAAACTCTCATAATTGACAATGCCTTGGAAATTTCAATAATGTTGAATATGGATGGAAGTTAGAGAGACACAGGGAGAGAGTAGGTTTTGGTTGGTCGGATATGTCCTCGGAATGGTACACATCAAAATTGGACACTAGTGGATTTTGCTGTGAAAATTTGGGCAATTGGATTTGCTCAAACATAGGTATTTTCCATTGCAAATATTTTAATAAACAGATAAATGCTATATTTATAATAAATTTTAAGTGATAGGTTGTCGTTAGTGAGTAAAAAAATAATTTTAATGAAAGATTCAATTTATAATCAATAATAACTAATCACTTATAATTTGTTGTGAAAATACTATAAAAATGTTGTAGACGTGACACAATACTTTTAATGACATAACCACACACATATACATAACTAATAACATGAGTCATGTTATGGTTATATAATAAAAGCGATGGTAGCTGTGAAACCATTAAAATAATAATGTTGTTTCAAATTACAATAAATTATGTTAATAATTAAGAAAAATATTTTTTCCTTAATATTGTTTTTTACTTAGTAACTTTGATACAACTCTAGGCTATTTTTAATAATTTCAAGTTAAGTTAGGGGATATTATTGTTATTTTAAAAGAAAGTTGGATTGAGAGACAACGATGGGGATGTGATTTGACTCCAAAGGCGCAAAATTTATATGCATGTGCACTTTTTTTTTTTTTTTTTTTAATTTTATTTTTATAACATATGCATGTGAACTTGAATATAATTGATTTATTTAAGAACTTTTAATATGAATACAATTGCAACTTTGAATTTAGTTAGAAAATTTAAGGGGTAACATTCAAGAAATTATATCTAAATTTTGCTCTATAACAAACTTGATTAGTAGTTCTTGTTAAAAAAAATAATAATAATATTAATTATCACAAATTCATTTAAAAAAAAAAAAGGAGAATAATTTCCTTTTTCTCTTTTTGCAAAAAATTCTGAACATGAGACATTGAGACTTATACATTCAAATATTTGAAGGCTGCAAAATAAATTTAATATATATAGACGTGGTTGTAAGTTTCAAATTTCCCAGTGTGACCAATGGTATTTATGAAAATGTTGGGGTGGTGACTGATATTATACGTTGTGCTCTTCTATTACAGTTTTTTTTTTTTTTTTGGTAAAGATTCTATTACAGTTTTGTTTCTTATTACAAATTGCTATTCCATTCCATTCCTATCTGACTGAGAGTTGTGTTGAAAAGCATATACTAAAAAATTATATATAGTTGTCTCTCAAAACTCACCACAATCTCTCTGCTTCTCTCTGTCATGTCTAACTTCCTCTTACTTTTTGGCCAATCCCCTCTCTATTTTTAGTATCTCTCTCTCTCTCTCTCTCTCTCTCTGTGGCTGAAGAACAAGACCTGAGAAACCCAAAACTGGTACAAATATATCTCAATTTTGACTCAGATATTTTGTTATGCTTTCTTTGCTTTGATATTTCAATTTTCTGGTATTTGTTCTCTCCATGCATTTATTTAATCTCACCGGTCGTTATTAATGTTCCATTTCGGTTTTTATATTGTGATATCTTTAACATTATTATGAAATGTTTGGAAAAACCAATGCTTTATTTTCTCTTTTTTGGTCTCTACTTTATTGATTTGTATTGAAAGTTTGCAAATTTCTGTGCTGTATTTGTTCTTTTTGCCAACAGGGTGACAACTATATGCATTAAAAGGTTTGAATTCCATTTATGACACGTGACAAAGGGAGAAAAAGATAAATTTGTGGATGTCTTGAGCTTATTTGAATATTTTGTTGATTTGGGTATTCATGGGTAGGATCATGAAGAATTAAAAAGAGAACCCATCTGAAATTTGGACTTGTTTTTTCATTTGGGTCTGCCTAACTAGATTGATATCTTGTAGATTGGGGTCAAATTGAATTGAATGGTGTGAATGTTGGGGTGGCTAATGTAATGGGGTGGTAGTTGTGATTTATTGGTGGAATGAGCATAATACGATGAACTAAGTTGTTAAAAATGGATAAAAAGGAAGATGCAGAAGTGCAAGAAGAGAATCTGGCATCACCGGTTTGGGTGTTGCAGCATTTGTCTGAGGAGGTGGTTAGAGTGGCCGGTGATGCACTGCATAATGTGTACCCAGTTAGTCCGAGCTTCCCACCATTGAAGCCGGAGCCGGGGCTGGGGCAAGGACACAGACGCAGTCAGAGTGTTGCTGTACCGGCATTTAATGGTCGTAGTAATAGCTTTCAGAGATTGAAGACTCGGATGCAGAAGGCTTGGAAATGGGGTGGCAATTCTCAGGAAGAAAATAATTGGCGGAGTTTCAATCCTGAGGTCTTGGCAAACCAAAAACGCCAGTGGTATCGGCTTCACTCAAAATCTCTGGTATTCTATCTTAATATTCTGATTTTTTTTTTTTTTTTTTTTTAAGTTCATTTAGTTAGTACTTTGTTTATATGTTTTCTGAGGTGGTAAAATGTTATTCAATATGATGTTTTACGGAAAGACCAACTGTTTATACAAATTCATTATGACACAGAAATGTTACTAGTTATAATTGAGACACAGCCTTGTAATTACGAGTTTCATCATTTTGGCTCAAAAGATGCAGAATCTGTCATCACTCAATTTCTGCATCCTCTGTTCATTTATGCAGTAATGTATAGGCCTTGTGACTTTGTTATCCAGAGGAGCGTGTTCTGCATAATTTATCTCAGAGACCTCTGACGTAGGAAGCTGAATACGTACCTTGAGTAAATTTTTGGTAAATAATAAGACCTTATTAGAAAACTTGAAGACGGCATAGCTCTAGTATATGGGAGGTATATTATTGTTCATATACTATTGCTCAATAGATTTTAGTGATTAGGCTATTTTAAAATTCTTCTTATCAATAAAAAATGCATTTTCTGGCTAAAAGAGAGCCATATCTGTTCTGCCTGCACAAGCAAAGACTGCAAACCATAAAACATTTTGTCTCCCTTTGTTTATCAGTTTTCCTTGAAGGTGAAGCATCAAGAATAATTAACATAACTTATCTCTCCACTTCCCGCCCACCCCACCCAACAAAAAAAAAGAAAAAGAACAGAAATACAATAATCCTTATTGAATATGATTATCACATAAAATATATTACCGAACGATGTTATGCCACCTCAAGGGCATGAAAAATACTTTGTCCATTTGAAGTGGAAGTTTGTAAGCTTATTTGCTTCCTATGGTTTATTTGGAAGGGGAACTTCGCCAGAGTCCCAGGTTTGTCGAAGCTATCTAGTAATGAATTATATGATGCCTTTCCTAATTTGGAATATGTTATGAATGATTTTGGTAATATGAGAGGATGTGATGTGATGAAGATTACATAAAAGCTTGAGACCAATAAAAAGCCACAATTTTGTGGTTTGGTCGTCTCATGAGGTTCTTCAGCAAAGTTAGAGCAATGCTTTCCCTTGGCAAAATATTTGTGATTTGGGGTTCCCTTGAACATATCCTTCTTAGGTTCATTAAAGCTTTGTTGTATATCCTTATAGTGGAAGTATGATCAAGAGAGGTCATTTTATCACGTGTCGGTGTTCCCTGCATTGGAGTGATGTTTTGTGCCATCTTTGGGTCCACTCTACAGCTCTAGGAATTGTTTTCTCTCTTTTCTGTTTTGCTCTGTGCCTGTGTCTGTGGCAGTATACCTAGATCACTGTTGGATTTGGTGGCTAACTAGAGAGGGAGTTCTTGAAGTGTTAAGTAGTGGTAATGCCTGGAAAGCTGTTCCTTTGTAGTTGGTATGGTGTATATAGAGGAAGAGGGAAAAGCTGCGCTAGTTGAGAGCAGGGAGCTTCCTGTTTACTGACTTGAGATGGTGCTATAAAGGTCCTTTTTAATGGCTTTTGTTTATCTTCTTCTTCCTTTTTAGTTTCATTTTTTATTATTTTTTTATTTTTAAATGGGTAAGTCATACACAACCCAATGGGTTTTGAAACCACAACCTCACTATCTTCTTGCTTTTAATGGCTTTATGCCACACCTGGCTTCCTCTTTTCTTATTGTTTGAGGAAACCTTAATTTGATTGGAGCAAAATCACTAGCAATAGACTGGTAATGCTTCAAAAAATGCAAGGTGGAAAACCAATGCTCATCAGATACATATAATGACAACCCCAAGGTAACCTGCGGAACACAACCTGATAGCTATACTATAGTCTTTTTGTGGTCTATGATTATGTTTTGTGTAGACTACATACATTCTGATGGGAAAAAAAATTTCAGCTTGTTATATGTTTCTAGTTGTGCATGTAGATTTGAATTTTTTTGATTGCATATTGATTAAGTTATTTCTTCAAAACTTTAAGGGTATTTATTAACGCTTTAACAAAAAATTTAGGGTTGGAAACACCTTTTATATGAATTATTAATGTCTGTTTAAAGTTAATGCTCCATAATATTTCCAAATTCTTCCATCCTTTCTCTGTGTTTTCACAAAAAGTTGAACTTTTCTTTTTTATTCCACCGTATTGATTTTGTGGCAAAGGACTACTTAACTAAGGTCATTGTCACTTTGTATTGAGCATTTGAACTATTAGTACTTATTTACTTGATTACATTTTCAAAGTTCTTATTTGTTATAATAATGGAAACCTGCTGTTTGGAGATGCATCATACAAATTTTTCTACTCTCATAGATACAAGTTTGCCCATATTGAGTGCAATTTACTTAAAGTGTGTGGATTGAGGATTTTGCTAAGTTGATATGTTCCATTATCATGTAAGTTACATAGTCGGGACATTTTTATTCTGAAGGTGACAATACTGCTTGCTTTAATTATGTCTTTTAATCTGTTCTCATGCCAATAATTTCATTTTTATTTGCCTATTTAAGTAAGTTATTCGAGAATCTTATTGTAGGACCTCACTAAATACAAGGAGCCTACCTCACTCTTTGAACACTTTATTGTTGTGGGGCTTCATCCAGATGCTAATCTTGAGATTGTGGAGGATGGATTTGCTAAAAGGAAGAAATGGGAGTTACAAATGGCAAATTCTGAAATATTAGAATTTAAAAAGCTGCAGCATCGGGCGCCTTCAATTCCAACATTGGAACCTCAGGTTGACTGCATGACTAAATTCTTTCCTGGAACCATTTTATATTTTTTCTATTTTCAACAGTATATGATCTGATCTACTGGGTCATTTTATTTGTCACACATATGCATTCAGGTTTTTTAAAAAAAAAGTATTTTAACTAGCTATCTTCTATGTTGCTTTATTACTTGCCTCATTTGATATTCAAGTTCTATAATTTTTTTCAATATCTCTACTTGTGGCATTTGTACAGTGATCTTGTGTCTGCTTCATGTGGCACATGATTTTATAGGCACTGCATTAATAAACAATTAATTTGCAGGCGAGAATTTTTTGCCGTAATTCAAATTTTTTTTTTTTTATTCTTTATGGGAAGGCCGGTTTGGTTGTCATCAGAATTGTCATATCTGGTTGGTTATCCATCATTGTTTGAAGTGGTGCATATGGAGGGAAAGGAATAGTAGGATTTTTGAAGTCATGGAAAGTTCTATGCCTGATCTCAAGTTGTTCTTTTTTAGAACATTATTGGATTGGCTATCAGCCATGAGAAGCCTTTCCTTTTTCTCTATTGTTGATTTATTAGATTTATGCAATATTTGTAATTGATTGTTTACCCCATTATACTTCTTGTGTACTTGGGTGACTTATTTTCCTGATTTATATAATTTTATTACTTATCAATTTTTATTTTTATTTTTATCTGTTGTGTTTTCTTCCCTTTTAAACTCTGATGATTTATTGGTAGGTATATCTTGAATAATGAGTTTTTGGTCCTCTACTCTTATTGGCTGACATAACTATTGTTTTATCTTTCATCTTCTCGGGTCATAGATACTTTTTAGATACCCTCCTGGAAAGAGGTTAGCCATTCGTCTGAAGGATCTAGCAGCCTTCTGTTTTCCTGGAGGTGTAGAGGTATGATCTTTCTTATTTTCTATGGTGCTATGTGCAGCTCCTGCCCTCCCCACTCCACACCCCCCCCCCCCCCCCTTCCCCCCAAAAACCACAAAACTCACACACACAGCACTCTCCTAGGCCCTGTAAAAATAGAAGCTTCTTGCATTGGGTACAACCTTTTTATTTATTTATAGTGACGCTTGTCTCATTCAAGGATTATCATAGTACAGGCACGTTTGTTGGAGAGGACACCATCACTAAGTGAGCTAAATGAACTTATTTATGGACAGGTATGCCAAACCAATGTCTTGTCTTGTCTTGTCTTCTATAATATAAAATATTCACCACATTTGCAAGATCTTTTTGCTTCTAATTATCTTCTTTCTGTTAACAAAACATGTTCTTTTCAATAAGGCACATTAATAGCAGTATGTGAGAAGTTGTGGTGTATCTAAGGTAGTATAGGTACTAAAAAATATTGAGAAACCATGGAGCTACATCTTTCTTCTCCTACCTTTTCTCTTCTTGTACATGCAAAATCAAATTGGTCTCTTTTGCTCGAAGAGACTCCTTGGGGGGGGGGGTGGTTTGTAAGGTTAATACTATCCAATCAGAGCAACAAGTCATTTTTCTTTTATTATTTTTCCTCCTTTTTATAAGTTGTTCATCTGGTTTGATTTTAGAAATTATACTAGGAAATTTTATACACAAGGGGCTAATAATTAAAAGAAGTAAAAGAATGTTTAACTTGTTTGTCAGTTATCCCGTGCAAGTTCAATGCTCCTTGGGCACTGAAAACTGACTTGGTAATGGATTAATTCCTGCTTCCCCACTTTCTCTCTAGAAGCTGTAGCTGCTTTGCAAATACCTCCTTTTCTGGATGTTCTTCAACATTATCCATCTGCTGCACCAATGACAGCAGCTGATATTCAATTGTTCTATATAATAATTCTAACACTCTCTCACGTGTGGGCCTAAACTCCCCCTTAATAAGTGGAGCCTAATACATGGAATTTTTAAAATTTTAAATGGGAGGTAAAGTGGATCGAACTTAGAATCTCCTGCTTTGATACCATGTTAAATTACCAATTCTCCCAAAAGGTTGAGCTATTAGGAAATGATGAATTTAATGATTTGACCATAATTCCAACACTATTGCTGTCTTTTCTTCATCCCACTTCCACTTAGAGGTTTGATGACGAATTATTTGGTTGGAGAAGTATGGGAGGGTTTCAAGTTATGGGGGGAGATGAAAATGAGATTTGTCCAGATTTCTTCTCTGGGGTCTCAATTTGTCCTTATATCACATCTTCATATACTTCTTTTTAATCTGTATTACTTATGGTTTTTTAGATGCTTTATACTTAAGGAGTTAATTTCTGTCCTTCTATTTTTTTTTTCCACTTTCTTTCTTTTGTTTTCTTTTTGTGTCTCTAAGACGGCGTTGTTTATTCTGCCTTTGTACTTGGGCTGTTCCCCATTTTTAGGTGCCTTTTAGTTTTATTGATAAGAGACTATCTAGCAAATTTCAAAATTTTAACAATTAAAAAAATAGTTGATAAATTATCAATTGTCCCAAAAGTTTAAGTTGTTAGGAAATGGTGAATTTAATTACTTAACCATAATTCTAACATTTCCCCTCATGTGTGGGTCCAAACACCCCGTAATAAGTGGAATCCAACACATGAGATTTTTAACATTTTAAATGGGAGGTAGAGTGAAAACAATGGTCGAACTCATAAACTCTTACTTTGATATTGTGATAAATTACCAATTGTCCTAAAAGCTTAAACTGGTAGGAAATGATGAATTTAATCACTTAATCATAATTCTAACAGTGGTCATGCATAAAATTATTTGGATTTGTTAGGGGAGCCTATATTTATGTTTGTCATCCTTGTTCTGAGTTGTCATTCATAATGTACTTGGTTTTTTAAGATAATCTTCTGCAGTAATCTTCATGTAGAAATTTGTTGCAAGTTTATTTTTATTTATTTTAAGACTGAGAGATCCTTGAACCCTGGAAACAAACCCCACAGAGGGGCGGAATGCCATCAGGCCATTGGCATATTTTGTTGCAAGTCAATATGTTAATTTTATGTTTTATCGCCATTATACACAAGTAATTAAACTATTTTTTTCTACACTGTCTCTACCTTCCACCTAATAAATGATTTTTTTTGTTATATATTCCCAACAGGAGCATTTAGGCAGAGATGATTTAGCATTTATTTTTTCACTTAAGGTGAGTATTGCTTTTTTTTTTCTCTATGTCATATGTATATCTAAGCTTTTCTATTGCTTTCACAATATGCTTACTTACTAGCCTTGTGTTATTCATTCACTGTGACATTAATTTACACGACTTGGATTTATGACATATTGTGCTGTCAGTTTTAGTGAAGCGGAAGCCTTTTGTTTATCCACTTTGTTCATTTTAGACTATGAAATGATTTTCCCCATGCACTTGTATTTCTCTGTTCCTCATTTGTGTCTTGCACATTATTGTTTGACAAATATATGATCATACATTCATGCTTTGCAATACTTTTTGGTAAGTCTTGGAAAGTGTGTTTGGGTAAATTAATTTACCCTAACACACATGCTTGGTATTTATACTAACAACTTTAGTACATTAGTACAAATTTACAACATGTGAATACTACTAATAACACTCCCCTTCAAGCTGGGACATATAATCCCGACTTGTTACTTAGTTATTTAATCTAGTTTTGCAAAAGGGTTTAGTAAACATATCCAAAATTTGAGCTCATGTAAAAACATATGGGGCAGCAATTACTCTATTTTCCACTTTTTCCTGAACAAGATGGCCATCCATCTCCAGATGCTTAGTCCATTTATGAAACACACATTTCAAAGTAATATGAATTGTCATCTGGTTGTCACAACACATGGTCAAAGGTAACTTTGCATTAAGTCTCAACTCCTCGGTAGGTGCTTTATCCACCTAAGCTCACATGACGTCTGAGCCTAGCTCTATACTCAGCTTCTTGCACTAGACTGGGATACAACACTCTGCTTCTTACTTTTTCCTCTGTTTTGAATTCATTTGTTGTGCATTGTTTTCTGCAAGAACCAAGAGAAGGTGGTTACTGGAAAATTTCATGTTTCCTTTGTCAGGTGGCAGGCAATGCAACACTTTATGGTGTTTGTTTACATGTTCCTGAAATTGTTCAAAGGTCACCTGGTATCTTAGGCACCTCATCACCTCTTTCTCATTCATCTGGAGGATACAAGCGTTTTTTGGTTTCTGCCCCTCGTTGCTATTGTTTGCTTACAAGACTTCCTTTCTTTGAGTTACACTATGAGATGTTGAACAGGTTAGCTGAAATTGGTGTAAAACTAAGAGACATTGGTTCTCCTTGAAATTTAACCGAGATGTTTAAGCATAATGGTTTTTTTTTTTTTTTTTTTTTTTTTTTTTTAAATTTATCTAACAATTCAATCTGTTTTACTTATCTAATGCAGTATCATTGCTCAGGAGCGTCTGAATCGAATAACACAGTTTGTCAGTGAATTGACTCTTAATGCTTATGTCCCTTCAGTAACCAAAGTACATGATCAAATGAATGGGAATGTTGACTCCCCTGAGAGGGAGTCTCTTAGTGATTGGATGGCTTCTGCCATACCTGTTGATAGTGCACTGGCCCTTACTGCTGCTGCTGCAGGAATTACACGTGATGATTTCATCTCACCCTCATCATTGAAGATATGGGAGCCTCACTCCCCTGAAAGTGTTACCACCAGTGAGGCTTCAGATTTTAGCCAAGTAAGGGAAATAGACAAAGATAGTAGTAAGAATTCACAAAATTTTGATGAATGTACTTTTGAGGCCTCAGAAACTTGTTCGGAACCTTCGGAAAGAATGTGTGGATGCTTTGAAAATGATCAAATTTCTCCAGAGGTCAGGACATCATTCACCTCTAGGAATCTCGCACTGGGGCATCTTGGGAGTTCTGAATCCCTATTCAGGTGGTAGATTTATTGTTATATTACGAGTATTTGTGTTGTTTCATTTTAGATAAGACAAACATCAGTGGAATTTTGTTGTATTGTGTTCGGATATGTTCCTTACATTGCAAGTACTTGATAAATCATTGCAACTTTGATTTAAGTAAATGCTTTTCATCTTTGTTCTAATTCTTCTGTTTTGTTTTTACTGTGTCAGATAACTTGATAGTTATGTAATGCACTTTGTATTGATTTAAGTACTTGCTAGCATCTAATATACTCCCCCTCGCGCCCCCCCCCCCCCCCCCCCCCCCTCTTCTCTCTTCCCCCAGAAAAAAAATCTCTGGTATTTGTCTCAGTAATATATTGTTATTTTTGGCAGTCCAGTTAGAAGCATGGAATCAGAGGATTATGATGATGAAATTTTTGCGAATTGTGATAAAGCTTTAGGGGATGACCTAATAATGGAATGGGCCAAGGTTAGTTTATAATTGCCAATATTTACACATTATTCAGTGTGGGTGGTACTGTGGTAGTATGATTGCGATTTGATTGTTGTTGTTTTTTTGGTATTCTTGTGATAGGAGAATAAAAACGATTTGCTACAGATAGTTTGTGGATATCATGCTCTGTCTCTTCCCCCAAGAGGAAGTGAACTACTTTTCCAGCCTCTTGAGCATTTACAGGCTATTGTGTATATGCGGCCTCCAGTTGCTGCCCTTGGCTTTCATGAAAATAATTTAGATTCCCTTGAAGTTGCTGAGGTATTTCTTTGTTAATGATCATCTAGGAAGCATGGACATATACACAGCATCATGCACCCACGCACACATGTTTTGAGTTATTATGGAATCTGATTTTTAAATCTTTATATATATTTGAAGCATTTCTCACCTTTCCAAATTACTACCAAAGGCCCTGTTTTTTAACAAGGAAAGGTATAAATGATTTCAATGTGTTGCAATTGTGTCCAATCTGTGTTTAATAAGTGTCCAATATGCCTGTAATGATTTTTCCCCCTAAAAGTATTATCTGAACATTTGTCAGACATGCACTGGAGGTATGTCTAATGCCTTTTGTGTCCAGCAGTGTCCATCGGACATGGGGAAACTACATTTCTAGCTGTTTATTGTTAGGCTCTGCTCCGTCATAGATTATTTACTTACTATTACTGAACTTTGGTAAAAGGTTGGTGCGAAGTTGGCAGCTGCTGAGGAAGCTCTTGCGCTATCCATATGGACAACTGCAACAATTTGTCGAGCGCTCTCCCTCGAAAGTGTAAGTATGACTGTCTTGGGATCTTTTCCCAAATCTGTTTTGAGTAGTTCTTTGAATATATCTTCTTCTTCTTTTCCTTTTCCCTTTAAATTTTTTTAGGAAAATATACATGTTTTGGGGCTGTTATCATGTGAATTGTGTGTGTTCTTTTCTTTCTTCTTCTGATCAATATTTCTTGGGAATAAGGACCATAATTGGCAATTTGCTATCCACTAAGGAGTTTGTTAAAAAGGGTGAAAAGCCTTCAATTAAAAAAAACTTAGATATTACTTGAGAGCCTATACAGCTTGTTGGACTAAAGATCAAATGCAGCCCTTCATTATGCTTGAAGTCTCATCATTGTTACAATGCAAACATTTTAAGCCAGAATTTTAAATAAGGAAGCAGAATTGGATTCCTGATCTCATAAATAATATGGTATCACATCTTTTGAGAAGCAATTGATGCTTGAATTAATAAAGTTAATCTTCTGTTAGAAAACAAGAAGCTTATATTGTAGCTAACGTTTGGAATCAAATTGTAGAATCATCACCACAGTTACACCTAGGGGCATAAATGGAATTTGCATTAACTTTTGTGATTTTTAAGCCCACTGATTTTCTCGTCAAATACCATAGATTTGTCCTTTTGTTACTTCTTAAATCAAGGATGCAATCAAGTGTTTTTAAATTGAGTTCTTCAACGGATAATTGGATACTTCTTAGACCTTTGGTTGGCAATTCTTATCTAGGAAGTTTTGGTATGGGATGATATAGCTTTTTCAATATTTTCTTATACACACTTAAATAGTATTTCCAATCTCAAGGAGAAAATAACTCTTTCCTCATATTGCTTCATTTGTTTTTTTGGTGTGGACACAAGATATAGGCCTCCAATTACGCAGACTTATGGACATAGACACAAAAAGAAGACAACCCACTTGTGGCCTTATGCATTGAGCCTGCAAATAATTGGGCCTAAGGCCTAAGCCCAATCAATTGATGTTTAATATTTATTTATGTAATTTTATATTTTATTTTCCAATATGGTTTAGGAATTTAACTCCTTTTCTTACTAGGTTAGCAAATTTATTTTCTTTTACTACTAGGATAACAACTTTTAGACTCTATTTAAGGAATTCAGGGTTAAGTTTTGTTTTCACAGTTTGGTTGATGAATAATTTTTCTTTTGGAATTGTTCCAATCGTAACTTCCTAAGTGCTGACTTCTAAATTTGTTCTTTCTTGTTTGGTGCTAACTCCAAGAAAGCCTAATTGCTGAGTTCTAGGTTATCAATTTTTTTATTTGTTGGTAATTGTCTCAAATTCCTATTTGCACTTGGTTTCCTATTTAGCTTTTCCTGGTGTGGAATTAAAGTCTATTCCTTGTCAAATAAGTAATTATTATTTCTTGTACACCAGGGAATAGGATTTGAAAGCTCATATAGTAAAGGGTTTGGTGGCATTGGCTCAAGGGTCCTCCCATACTCTTAGAAGAAGAGTTTCTCTTGATAGAATAGAAGCTTCTTTGAAGAAGAGTAGTTTGATAAATCCTTTTAGAGTTGAAAAGATACCTGTGGTTGAGAGCTATGTTAGAGAGATTAAGCATTGTAATTCTTGTTGAGTATAGTGGATTTGATCTCTCTCTTTCTCTGTGCCAAACCACATAAATTTCTGTGTTTTCTATGCGTGTGCTTGTTGATTTATTTTCCTTTACTGTTATTTGTTCAAATTCGTAAATGCTATTGCACAACAAGTGATATAAAAGCTTCTGCTATCCCAAAACTTGTTATTAGAGCTAATACTATCACACAAAAAGTGGTATCAAAGTTCAAGGTTGATCCTGGTATAATTAGAGACAAGATTTGTATGAGTTTGCAATTGGTTGATATATGTGCGCAGCAGATTGAATGTGCAAATGATGATCATCTGCTTGAAAAGATGTGTTCGGCTTAACATGGAGCTATCACAGTAAACAAGGAAAATTGCTTAGTAGATTTTGAGTCAAGGTGGAGATTTGTTAAAAATTGTCTCAAATTCCTATTTGGACTTGGTTACCTATTTATTTGGCTTTTTTTAGAGTCGAAGAAAAATTGACTTGGTTACTTTTTTAGGGTTTTCTTTGTGTGAAAGGAAAGTCTATTCCTTGTCAAAGAAGTAATATATTCTTTGTCAAACAGGTAATTAATATCTCCTGCCCACTGAGGAATAAGATTTGAAGGCTTCTATTTAGATAGTACAATAAAGGGTTTGGCGGCCTTAGCTCAAGGGTCCTCCTGTAGTCTTAAAAGAAGAGTCTCTCTTGATAGAGGATAAGATTGGAAGATTAGTTTGATAGTTCTTTTAGGTTGAAAGGATGCCCATGAGTGAGAGCTTTGTAAGAGAGGTTGAGTGTTGTGATCCTTATTGAGCTTGGTAGATTTTCCTTTCTTTTCGTGGAGGAAGGTTGTTTTCTGAACCGCATAAGTTCCGTGGGTGTTATTGAACAAACAATGTAAAGAGGTTCTGCTATCCCAACGATTGATATTAGAGCTTCTGCTATTCACAACATTATTTATCTGTTTTTCAATTGTGGTGTTTTATCCATTTTTGTTTTGTCCTGTGTCACTTTCTTTCTTATATATAAATGAAATACACCAAAAAGTTCCAAAGGAATGGGGTGAAAGTGAAAGTGCAATCCTACTGGCAAATACAACATAGAGTGATTCACTAGATGTACACTATTTCTTACTAAAATAAGAAAAGAAAAGCAATTTGTGAGAACATAAATCATTTTATAAATGACCAGTTGCAGTTCTTGTTGAAGTTTTGATGATTATATATGTATAATTTATCAAATTTTTTAAAAGAAAAATGTTACTCACCAACCTTTTGTTATTGTTCTGCTGATTGATAGGCTTCCATACTAGTATTTAGCCATTACTAGTTAAATGTGCTGACCAGTAGTGTTGTGGATTTTGGTAGTGAGTTGAGAATATGACGGATGTTGTTTCTTTCAGGTTTTGTCGTTGGTTGCAGGTGTATTATTGGAAAAACAAGTGCTGGTAGTGTGCCCAAATCTGGTAAGTTGATTCATTATTGAAAATAATTGTCTAATTGTCAACCCAGAGATCAGAAAGATGCTTGTGATTATGTTTTGTACTTGGCTGTTTATTTGCAGCTGTTTCCCATTCTTGATGACTAGAATGGGGTTCTTCTCATTTGAGTCTAGGCTTTGACACAAAATTCAACCAATGCAGGGTGTTCTATCAGCTGTAGTGTTATCCCTTGTTCCCTTGATTCGCCCATTCCAGTGGCAGAGCTTATTGCTTCCTGTAAGTATGATGGCATTTGGCTAGCGCCCTGTCTTGGAGCAATCATAGCCAACATAAAGAATTTTGGATATAGCTAAAATTTGAAATCAGCCATAATATACCATTGATCATTTTTTACTGGAATATTTTTAAAATCCTAAAGTTTCTGATCAGTCTGTGAAAATAGTTTAATCTGCTTCACTCCTTGTTGGTGTTCTACACTCTACAAGGTGCATATGCCTTAAAGCATAAGGTCCTCAAACCATTTTGTTTCATGGAAGTATGTTTATCTATCTATATCTAGATGTGGGTCTCTGCACACACACATACAGAGCAGGTTACAAATTGCTTTTCAAATTTCAACACTATTTTCAGCCACAAATTTTTGTAAATGATTTAAAGTTACTGATTTTCTACACCCTTTATCAACGAATGTTGAAAGACTTTCAATATTTTGAAATTTTCTGAAGTGTTGTAATTGAATCCTGTAAGTTCCAATTAATTAAGGGTGGTGGTTGGACATCCTTATTGAGTTAGTGGATTCATAAACTCAGTCCGATTAATAAAAAAGGAGGCAAGAAGTTAGTTTTCCATTAAAAATTGAAAGGTTGCTAACATCATTCTTGATAGCCAGTCATTCAATCAACTACCACCCTGCTATCACCACCATGACTACCACTTCAACACTGCTAAATCACTGGAACTGGTTCTGCCACCACAATTACTGTTGTCTTCACAACCATCAACATAAAATATTGCCACCATAACAATCGCTGTTGTGGCCACCCACACTTCCACTATATTGCCACCATCGCTCACCATTGCCATCATGCAGTTTTTTCTCCACCACATCCATGTCTTTGCCAGCATGCTTCAACTCCAGAACATACTTTATAATTTGTAAATTGGAAAAAAAATTAAAATTAAATGACTCTTTCCTGTTTTTATAAACAAAAATTGCAATATATACGAGCCTTAACTTCATGTTTTGGTCCTTTAATAAGGTAACTTGTTTTGATTTTCTTTTTAGTTTGTAAAAATGTTTTCAGATCAGTGGGAAATTGTTTTTAAAATGTCTTTTATGTAGTGTATTGATACTTACTTAAGGATTTGTCTGCTTACTCTTTACACTGAGTTTCTACTGATTTTTAACAGGTTTTACCAGGCAGCATGCTTGATTTTCTTGATGCACCAGTTCCTTATATTGTGAGTTTCATATACTTATTTCAGTTATATGTGTAAGTAAATATAAACAACATAAAATTGTGTAGAAATATTCTTGCAGATTACTTTCTTTCATGAGTTTCTAAAACAAGATTGTTTCATCTATAGGTGAGATGTTACGGCAAGTTTTATGTTTTTAGGGTATACATCATAAAAATTCAGTAAAATAGTGTAATAGGGATTAGGGAGGGTACTATTAGAATAATGGTTAAATGATTAAATTTGTTCACACATTAAGGGGAGTGTTAGAATAGTTATAAATGATTAAATTCACCATTTTCTAACAGCCTAAACTTTTGGGACAAGTGGTAATTTATCATAGTATAAGAGTAGGTGGTCGTAAGTTTAAACCCTATCTCCACTCTACGTCCCATTTATAAAGTTAAAAGTCTCACATCCCCCACAAATTAAGGTGGAGATGGACCCACACGCGAGGGGAAATGTTAGAATAATGGTTAAATGATTAAATTCACCATTTTTTAATAGTTTAAACTTTTGGGACAAGAAGTGGTAGTTTATCAGTTACTGTGTGAAGTATTTTCCAAGAACTTATGTGCTTTAATATTTTAAAATTGAATATTGCACCTTTTTGTGATAATGTTATATGGGAAATTAAGTTAAAATGGAAGAGTTCACAGAGCTTTGAATTGTTATTATATGTTACAGGTTGGCATTCAATATAAACCTGTTGATTTGAAGATGAAAGCATCAAATGTTGTTCATGTTAACGTTCTCAAAGACGAGGTTGGTTAGGGCTTTCAAGTTTTATTCTTTTTATATTTTCAAATTTGCTAATTGAGAAGTATATTGGCTTCAGTAGTATAACTGGGAATGGCGCCTCTGGATTTTGTCATGCTAGAATCAGAATTTGACACTATACCTGATTATTCTATTACGATTAAAAGAATTCTTGGTGGCTTGTGTGTGTGTGTTGTACCGCAAAATGTTGAGAACTTGAAACTGTAATGTAGGAAAAAAAGAGCAAAAAAGAACAGATACGTTAGTCTGCTTTCCTAGTGCCCCACTTTCATATTACTGTATTTCATCTTGGAAATATATCATGCATTACAACAAGCATCATTAGGACTAAGAAAGTTGATATCTCCTATGTGGTCCTATGATAGAATAAAAAATAATAATAACTTTGGCATTTATAATTCCATTATATACAAGTTAACTGTTGTTTCAAGTTTTTCGTCTTTTAAAGAAATTTTAACATTTAGTTACTGTTACTTTGTTGTTTGTGCAGGTGAAAATGTGTCACCTGCCTGCACTTCCCCGGCATAAAGAGCTTGTTTCTGAACTGGGGCCAATCCATGCTAGATTGTCACGTGAAAGATCGATTGCTAAAAGGCATCCTGTTTATAGGTGTAGCGATGTGCAGGTTACGATGATATGCCATGAAAAACATTTAATGTTTCTTCCAAGTCTGATTATTTTCTTGTTAGACACTTCATTGGTGGCATTAGAAAACAGAGGCAAACACATTTATCATGACAAAAAATCTAGTGAAATTTTACTGAATTTTAGACTAAGAAACTCTCTTTATTTGTTTAGCTTTAAGTCATATACTCAGTGTGAAAATGATTGAAGGATATAGATGCAAAGATGCAATACTGTTTGAACAATAACTGCTTTGATCACGTAATTCTGTTATCAAGAACTTGTAAATTATGTATGATTCAATTGCAAGTTACTGGTTTCTCCCTGTCTTAGGGCAAGTCAAGACTTTTTAAGTCTTACAAAAGCATCAATTATAGATTTAACTTGAATATGGTTAAAAATAGAATTTTAGAAGGCGGCTAATGAGTTATAATTGTAAACATTTTGTGGTAATGTTACTTGGTACATTTATTCTACATTTTGTTATGGGGGAATTGGGTTTCTAGATGATTTTAGGAGTTTTTTAGAGGATAATCCACTAATGTGAACTTCATACCTCTGCTTCCTATGGAAGAAATTTACTGCATCTAAAGGCTTACCCCATTAGCCTTGAAAAGAGCTTTAATGAAATCTATTTCAAAGGTTCAATAAGATTTTTGAATAAACTATACATTTGGTATGTTTTTTCACATGTTCATATGTCACAATCTTCCACTTGGACTGATCCATCTATAAACATGACCCCCCTTTGCTGATGAAAGGGCATCTCTGGAAAATTTATATATATTATTATACATATAAAATTAGAGACTTCGTGTGAGGGCATGAGGTGCATTATTAAAGAACTCTTTCATTTATCCTTCCACCTCATCATCCTCTAATTCCCACTATGTGTCACTCTTTAGCCTTCCACCTAAGAAAAGCTTTAAATGAATGCAACCTTCCACCTAAGAAAGATTTTAATTATCTATTTAATTTTAATTATTTATTTGTATTCAACAATAAATAACATTAGTGAGATATTTTGAGAAAGCTTTGTGCTATATTGTTCAATCATTCTTGTCATTTTACAAAACATGTTATACTTTGGGTATGTCCATATGAATCCCGCAAATTCATTTTCATTGATAAAATGGCAAGAATGATTGAACAAAATAGCACAAAGCTTTCTCAAAATATCTCTTGCGTTATAAATGGGTGGTGATTTGATATTGCTAATCTTGGAGGCAGTAGTTAGTTCTTTTCGAGACTAGATTCTTGGAGTTGCTAAGCCTTGGGCATGGTAGATCTAGATTTGTTGTTGAGGTTGCATATCCTAGAGAGGATCATAACCTTGTATTGATCCATTTGGAGTTTTGAAATATATTTATGTATATTTGGAGACACATTATTTGTAGTTGTGTCGTTTGTAATTGTGTTATAGAGCTCTGACTTATATTATGGTGAATGTTAATAAATTATCATGTAGATATATTGTTTCCTTGATGAAGAAAAAAAAATCCCCACAGATTCTCTTGAGGTTCGTTTTCTTATGCTTTGGACCCTTTTGGGCTTGGGGCGTGACACTGAGTGTCTTAGAAGTTTATTTCTTATCTTAAGACATTAATTGTAAAGTTAAACGCAATTATGAGGTTCTCTTGAAGGGTTATATGAACAGATAGAAGACTTTGTTTATCAGAGAATTCCTATACCGTGCATAGCAGGGGTTGTCTGCCTAGTTTTAAGCAAATGTAGAATGAGGTAGCCTTCTGGATGGTAACGTCAAATGCCCCTTTTGTGCCTAATTGATGGAAAGAGGTCTAGACCTTGACATCATGGTTTCAACATACTTGTTACAGATGGTTCATTTATGGTTTCTTGTTGGTCCAAAAACTTGTTTCAAGGTTCTTAGAGATCCTGAAATTTTTATTAATATATTTTAGTTTTATCCTCTGAAGTGATTCTAGCTTCCCATGAATTGATGGCTAACAGAAGACCTTAGGAGGTTCTATGGATCAGTTTTATTCTTGTATCATGTACTTTGAATAGTAAGGAGGCTGTCTTGCTCTCATGTATTTTTTGTGCTTTTTTCGACTTCCTTTCTTATATATATATATATATATATAGGGCTTTAGC
This sequence comes from Quercus variabilis, assembly GCA_030445155.1. Taxonomy (NCBI): domain Eukaryota; kingdom Viridiplantae; phylum Streptophyta; class Magnoliopsida; order Fagales; family Fagaceae; genus Quercus; species Quercus variabilis. The sequence goes on along the minus strand of CP129453.1, from coordinate 42,044,366 downwards.
TCACGTGGCACTTCCTCCCTTCTATAAACAAGGTGGAGAGAGAGGTTGTGGTTCATGATCCACTGGGTGCATAATTTAACCTCCTCCCACCCCCCTTTTCTCAGAGAATCATAGAGTTGCCCTTCAAACTGCTGAAGGGCAACTCTATGATTCTCTGCATTCTTCTCAATGCTAGTTACTATAATATGCATATCATAATAAGTATCTTTTGCTTTTTACCACCCTAAAGCAAATAAATTTGTAGCATCAACCCACTTAGGGCTTGTTTTTTTCCTCATGCTTTATGCTTCAGGAAGCAACTAATACCTGGATTACTGTAGGCTGAAGCTGCAGCTGAGTTTTTGAATGTTATGAGATGCTACTTGGAGTCACTTTGTTTAGACCTGAAGTCTCATGCGATAACTAGTGTACAATCAAACAATGACAGGGTTAGCGTTACTAAACTCATTATTTGCTAATATTCATGTATATTTGTCAATGACAAAACACTGCAAATACCTTAGAGTGCCTAGCTTGTTATACTTCTTTGACATGTGAATCTTTGGTTATCATCTTTCCAGGTTTCTTTACTTCTTAAAGATAGCTTTATTGATTCCTTTCCTAGTAGGGACCGACCTTTTATGAAGGTAATTTTTGGTTTTTTTTATTATTTTATATTGGGGTACTTATTCAAATTATTGTTACATTTTAACACGTGGCCTAATCTTCTCCATTTATTATTATCAATTGTAACTTTTTGAGATTTGTTCTACCATAAAATGCGTTTTAGTTTGTAGATTCCATGTATAGATGATTTGTCATGCATTTCAAACTTGAGATGGTATGAAGACTCTCTAAGTTGTGCTTTATATGCTGTACCCCTCTGTGTTTATTGAAAATGTAAGACACAGGCAGGTGAATTTTCATGGAATTAGAGCAATCATGTGTTTGGGAAAATTGTGGATGCATCGGCTAACATGTTATTGTTCAGCAGGAACCACAGCTCATTTTGATTTTTTTTGGGGGGCAAAATAGTTTTCATTATTGCAACTGCACTGCAGTGGCAGATATGTTTACTAAGACCCATGTTTTTTGCAGTACATGTTTCTAACAAATCCATTGTTCTTAGTTACTGAAAAAAGAATCCCAGTGTTGTTACTATCTTTCTGAAGGTTAGCCAATTGGGAATAGAAATTTCTCCAGCCCTTTTAAGATTCTCTCCATGACCAACCAATTTAGTGCTAGACTTTTTCCCTTTGATATCTATTCTTTTCTTCTTCTTTTTTCCCCTTCTTTTTGGCGCTATGTTCTCCTTAGTCCTTTCCATTTGTCTGAGGAATGAACTGTTAAGAGAACTTGTTAGCACTTAGTCTTAGCTTTTTTGTTTCGATATGAGCCTCTTTTTGTAAACACTTTAGGTGTTATGAGCAAACTGTGTATACTCACATAAGCAAACTAAATTTCTGGATTGGTGATGTTGCCTTTATATTGGTATCTATCTAACTCAAAAACTTTTTAGCATGAAAATTGATTTTGTAATAATGTAATTGACTGAAAACTAAGTCTATCTACATCTGCAATCTTAATTTTCAGATTAGTTTGAAGTCGAATGGTCAATGTGAATTTTATTGCTTATGCATTGGTTGTTCGGATTTTGCAGCAATTTGTAGACACACAACTGTTCTCTGTTCTGTCAGACACTCATTTGTCCAGCTTTGAGAACGGGTACAGTTAACATAATCCCATTAGAATTGCCATGCATCAGTACAAAATTCCTTGGTGCAAATGGAGATCCATCAGACTAATGATTAATTTTGAAGGATAATGGTTCTCTCACTGTTGGTGATGACCCCTCAATGAATTTTGTCAATCCAATGGTTTGGAGCCATCAACTATGAACTGCCATGTTGCTGAAGCTTCTGACAACGAGTTTCTAACTAATGTTTAAAGTATAATCTCAAATACCACACACCAATATCTGTTGTACAGTCTAGCAGAAAGGATCATTATCCCAATCTTTTATGGTGGATCTGATGCTGGGCTTATTATAGGTTTGTGCTCCAAATTTTTGTAAATAACTAATAAAACAATTTACAAGGAAGATGCTTTTACTCCTGATTATGAAGTGTTTGATGTAATTCTGATAATATATATCAATTTATAAGGTAAATGATACTCTTTATCTCTCAAATCAGATGCAAGATGAAGTTGATGTAACTATATTAAATGCCAAAAACAGATTCACATCTTATATGTGTGTGTCGCTTCACCGTATTCTCATTTTTTTTTTTTTTTTTTTAACCAATACATCAATTTATGTATCTTATACCATGAGTTATGTTCAGTCCATTGGGCCAGTAACCTTCATCATCAGCTGTTGGTTCTTGCAATCTAGCCTTTTTCTTCTATTATTGTTATTTCAGTCAATGGGTGCAGGCTGACAAGTTAAGTTCAGTCAAACAGTATTTGTGGATCTATATACGCATGTATGTGTAAATGAATTGAGTAACAACTTGGTTTCAACTCAAGAAAAAGTTTCTTTATTTTCGTTTATTTCGCAAATAAGTCTGTTGTTCCAATTCAACCTAAGGAAAAGTTTGTTTATGTTCGTTTGTTTTGCAAATAAGTCCAGGTCATGTGTTTGTAAACAAGTTTGTAAGAATGTTATAATCCTAGTGTCCCAAATGAATTAAGTGTAAACTTAACCAAGTGTATATAAGTTCTTAGGCGCCCTCTCCTTGCAAGCTGGTATTCAAGGATGAGTTTTACCTTTGAGTTTGTAAAAAAGAATAATGTTCACTTTAAGTGTATATGATAGGCCAAAATTGGGAATTAATCATGTTTGCCAAACAATATAATTAGTAGACACTGTTTTGAAAATATATTTTATACTAACATCTCGAGTCTAAAAGACTTGATTTAAGGCCTATAAATCGAGTCTCAAAGACTCGATTTTCATGTTCTGATTAGATCTGAGTTGATGCTTTTCCACGTAATGTCCACCTGGAAATCAAGTCTTAAAGATGATTTATATTTGTAAAACACAGTGAAAAGATTTTCAAGTGTCTGGAGTACAAAACACAGATCAGCCACCGTCAACCACCACCAAATACAAGCTCAAACCAGCCACTATCAACCCACAAATCTGAGCATTAATCCAACAATTCAACACAAATCCAACCAAATCCACCCCCAACAACCACCTAAAATCCAAATTAAAAAAATAAAAACCCCAAAACCCACAATCTGCTTGGCTTGTTGATCGGGGTTCTCTGCAAGAAAATCCAAAAAACCCACAGCCCTAAAAGTCGGTATTTTAAAGGGTGGCAGGATCGGTTAGGAGTTTAGGTGACTATGGGTTGACCGGATTGGCAGTTTGGAGTTTGGGTAGCTGTGGCTGGATCGAGTGGCTGTGGGTTGATGCCTGGGTAGCACGGTGTGGGTCTGGTGCGATGGTGGCGTGGTTTGGTTGAATCAGGCGACTGTGGGTTCTTTGGCTTCTGGTTAGGTCTACGTGGTGGTGTGGGGGTTTGTCATGGTTTGATGAGAAGGTGGGGTGGGGTGGGGTGGGGTGGGGTGGGTTGGGGGGGAATGGTTTGTACATGAGACAGTTGAACATGTGTGTAAGGAGGCTGAATATGTAAGGTGAGCTTATAAATCGAGTCTTAGAAATTTGATTTCCAGATGGACGCCATGTGGAAAAAATGCCAAATCAGACATGATCAGAACACTGAAACCAAGTCTTTGAAACTCGATTTATAAGCCCTAAATCGAGTCTCTTAAACTTGAGATGTTTGTAAAAAATATAGTTTTGTAACAATGCCTACTAATTATATTGTTTGGCAAATAGAGTTAATTCCCAATTTTGGCCGTATATGATATTATATACTTATATAGACTTGAGATTGCAACGTGTAAGTTTATAAAAAAGTTCATAAGATATTAAATTATTATTTTTAATTTATTGATAATATAAATATTTCAATTTGTAGTAACAATATATGATTGGTTAGTAAAAAATATAGTTTTATAACAATACCTACTAATTATATTGTTTGGCAAACAGGGTTAATTCTCAATTTTGGCTGTATATGATATTATATACTTATATAGACTTGAGATTATATCATGTAAGTTTATAAAAAAGTTCATAAGATATTAAATTATTATTTTTAATTTATTGATAATATAAATATTTCAATTTGTAGTAACAATATATGATTGGTTAGTAAAAAATATAGTTTTGTAACAATACCTACTAATTATATTGTTTGGCAAACAGGGTTAATTCTCAATTTTGGCCGTATATGATATTATATACTTATATAGACTCTTTTTTTTTTTTTTTTTTTGAGAAACAACTTATATAGACTTGAGATTATATCATGTAAGTTTATAAAAAAATTCATAAGATATTAAATTATTATTTTTAATTTATTGATAATATAAATATTTCAATTTGTAGTAACAATGTTTGATTGGTGAATCTAATTTTTATAAGTTTGTAAACAAGAATCATTCTATGTAATTAATTAATCAAATCAAATAATATAATTTCAACTATATTTCAGCTATTATTTTTTTTTTTTAGTAAAAGATAGAATAATTTAGCTATTAATTATTAGTATAAATGTGTGAAGGTGTAAAAAAAATTAGTTGTAGTAATTCATAATTCTGTTGGTAAACAATAATACCACGTAACATCATTTATGGTTTCCTCATCCTTGATTCCCTGTGGCAGATTGCACATACCATTTCTAGTTGGCAAATATCCTTGCTCGTTCTTCACTCAAAGGTCTTCATCTCATTTGATACTCTTGCTTACCATATTGACTTCCAAACCCTGGTTCTTGCTTCTCCATTTTCCTGTCATGCGAGTTGCCTATCCATAATCATATCATTTGGTCAATTGGTAAATTCTTGCTCAAAGGAATTCTTTTTTTCACCTCCATTTCACGATGCATAACAATATTTTTTATCTACTCCAAATTGCACTCATTTTTTCCAAATCATTGAGTTCCCTATTCCTGCCACCTCATCTAAGAGGCTTCATGGCGAAACCAATGTTTGTATTGGGCCATGTGCTCAGGCCATTAGGCACCCCATGTGGATAGCCTAGTATCATAGAAAACTTTGTTTTTTTTTTTTTTTTTTTTTTTTTTTTTTGAGGAACAGTGAAAAACCCTAATCTGCTCTCACTTTCTCCTTGGTACTCCCCCTCTATTCTAGGGTTCCATCGTTGAGAATGACTTAGGTTGTGAATTATTGTTGGTGCTCATATCATGCAGTTCCTATGTACTGATAAATCCCCAAAGTTCATAGCAGTCTTGTTCATTATCAAAAGTTATGGAAAGATGTTGTAATTCAACATCATTTAATTGTTCACACTTGGTTCCAAGGGTTTGTAAAAATTTAGAGGTACTCAAAATTGGTATTGATATGACCATGGCACATATTTCCTTGTATTTTTTCAACTCGTGGGTTTTTTGGTGTGGAAAACTGTCCATCTTTCTAAATATTAACTCTCTTGTTTTTAATTCTCCATCTACTCCCATTTTGGATGAATCCCTTGCCACGAGGATACTTTTCCATGTGTACAAACTTTTTTTTTAATCTATATATATTTAAATGCTGAAACGTAGAATTTAATGTTGTTATACTCTTATTGAGCTACCTAGCCAACTCCACTATTATAGCTCCTCATTTTCCAGTTCTTATTTGTCGTTTCCCTGCACTAGCTTTGAGACCCGTTAAAGTGTTTGTTCTTTCTATTAAGTTGCTTTCGCGTGGAAGAATTTTGTTCATTTATTATTTCCTTGAGTTCTTGTATCTCCAAATGCCCGTTGTTACTTGTCATGCTCTCCCCAATTTCATACAAATATTGTCTTCTTTGCTTTAGTCTACTTTGCATATTTCCAAGCTTTGTCCTACTCCAGTGTAATTGTTGTTTCTTGCATTCTTTTATCTTCATGGCAACCCAAAACATATTGTTGCCTTCGTATTCCTCCTATCACACTCGTTTCATAATATCTTTATAATCTTCTTTTTGTGCCCACATCGCTTCAAATTTGAAAAAGATAAAAAGTTTTATTTTAGGTTACCGTACATAAATAAGAGGCCATTGCTATCCACTAGAAGTAATTTGTGGTCTGAAGCCGAGAGACGCTGGTATGTTTAATGAGCACCTCCTTGTATGTTCACCCCATATTAACAAGTCAAGTGTCACAATTCCACACCCCCCCCCCCCCCCAAAAAAAAATCTTGATAAGTTGTGAATAGTAGATAATAAAGTGGTGTTATTTCAACTAGTTTTTACCTTTATCTACAGTACTTCAGTAATAAGTTTTTAGTTTCAGCAAAATAAGCGATATTTAAATAGACTCGTAAAATCATGACATGACTTAAGTCACGGTTTTAGTTGTTTTTTGGGATGTGTAGAACAATTTAATACCTTGACAACTCAATAATTGTGGAAGTTGTCAAAAATAATGTTGGTAGAATTGCTGATTCCATATTTACCACCATTCCATCTAAAAAATTATTATCTTGTCATTGCTACTATTTATGGACTCCACTGCACTTTTTGGTACTATTCATGGATCTCATTGCATTATTTCAATAAACTTTTACCTTTATCTATAGTACTTTCAGCAATAAATTTTCAGTTTAAGCAAAATAAGCAATATCTAAGCAGACTCGTAAAACCATGACATTACTTAAGTTACGGTTTCAGTTGTTTTTTGGGATGTGTAGAACAATTTAATAACTTGACAACTCAATAGTTGTGGAAGTTGTCAAAAATAGTGTCTATAGAATTGTTGATTCCATATTTACCACCATTGAATCTAGTCACTCTACTAAAAAATTATCATCTTGTCATTAGTTGCTTCATGTAGGGTTGTCCAGGCAAATTGAGAATCCGCTGGAACCGACCAACCTGACTGAAACCGAACTGTCACGACCTGGTTGACACCTCCAACAGGTCGATGACGGTTCCCAACCTTCAGAACCCGACTCCAGCGAGTCGAGTAGCGGGTTTCGTCCTCAAAAACCTAAGCTACTTGACCCGCCCGACAAAACCTCAAAGAAGGCCAAAATCCGGCAACGATATGGCGATTCTCAGCTCCGATCCGGCCACGTTTGGCCTTTCTTTACTCAGATCTACACAAATCCTCACTCAGATGTGCTTAAATCTGGCGAAGCAAGCCCAGATCTACTCAAACTTAGCCGAACTCTGGTAAGCCCAACTCTAACTCGGCCAAATCTCAGCCATATTCCCATAGATCCAGCGAGTTATCAGCCAAATCTTGTTAGTTTCGACTAGCTTTGACGAGATTTGGCCAGATTTCGACCAAAATCCGGCGATTTCGAAAAACCCGAAACCGACCAATTCTCACCTAAAAACCGATACGACCCAACCCGATTGATCTAAAATGTTATTCGGGTCGGTTGCAGGTCAAAATATTTCCCACCCAATAAGGTCGGGTCGAGTCCGAGTTGGGCACAAACCCAACCCGGCCTAACTCATAGACAGCCCTAACTTCATGTGAAAGTGGAGTTTATGAAAGCAAATTTGATTCAAGGACCTCGAACAAATTTGTTCTTGCATAACTATTGAAATTGTTAAATAAGGGAAATCCTATCAAGAACAAGGATCTCATCAAAGAATTCGATTCCATATTATAAGGAGGCAAGAAGGTCTAAGGGTGAAGACTGATGATAGCTCAATTTAATGTGAACCAATATGGCTATGGTTAGTTACGACACCCATGCACACACCCTGTAATACAAGCCCACACATGCACGAGAAGAAAACCTACAATGTTAACTTGAAAGTAAACTTTTTTTTTCCTCTCTCTCTATTAGATCAAATACTATTAAATTCAAATGTTACAACTGTTAATTCAAAGAAGGGGAAGGGGCTAGGAAGGTCAGAAAAGGTACAAGGCTATGGGACTATTAACGTTTTCACCCCAACCAGCATTAACTGTGTGCTCTTTGGCAACAGCTTTCCCCAATAATGGCAGCTATTTAGAACCATAATCAACACGTCATTTCTCTTTCTCTTCATCATCAGAATCTGACTTTGCAAAAACAGGTTCAGGCTGGGTTTGTGCATATGCTGGAGCAATGAACTTTGGATCTTTTGCAGCAGCATCAGCATACTTCAATATAGCTTCTCTTGGATCTTCATCCATCCATGTCTCCTTGATCATACCCCCTTGCTGCAATGGAACTCGAATAAATCTCTTCCACTTGTTTCATTTTTGGAGTATGAAAAATTGAAGGGAAAAAACTGACAAGGGAGTGCTATATAGGGATAACAGATTACCTTAAGAAGATATTGGGTCAATAAGCTGCCTGCACTAGTGCCAACTCTTCCACCAAAGCCTGGTCCTGTTACTGGGAGTTCAGGCTTGTGGGACTTCATTGGGTCCTTTAATTCTTTCTCTCGCTGACGCTTGCGACTTGGCTGATCTCTAAATAAAGGAAGAGCATGAGGATTGTGAATCACAGGTTTTGCCTCAAAATCATCAATAGACTTCTTCCTTGGGGCACGTGCAACACAAACAAGAGCCCCTCTCTCACTGATGGTTGGATCATATAATAGGTGAGTTCCTCCTTGGCTTTTATCTCCAGCTGTTGCAAATATCTTCCGAAACAAAGAAAAGAATGAATGAAATGAGTACATTTCCTCCTTTTTTACTTCACAACTGTGTTAGTCTGCAGCCGTTTCAAAGAGAGAGAGAGAGGAAAGCAAATGTCCTTTCACATGTGCACTAATAAAATAACTTATCCACAACAAAATAGCTATGAGACAGGAGTTCAATTAATTTACAAGACAGACATGGTTATGACCAACTATCATGTTTTGGAATATAAAAAAAAAATCATGCTCTACTGTATATAAGATGATTTTAGAATAATTTCAGAAAATAAAAGCATGTTATGTGATCTTTTCTTTACCTGATTGAGCTTTGGGTGCCAAGCACATTGCACAACACTACAAGTTGGGGATATCCCAACTCTGGAAACAAGTTCAAGTCTGGTTCGATCATAAAAGCATAGCAAACCTCCAGTTGTGCTTTCCCTTTCAACTGATGTTCCAGTTAAAAATAATTGCTCATCCGGACTGAACGCAATATTAGTTTGAGCATAGTGGTTTGGGAGATCCTCAAACACCTTAAGTGGCTGTTTTATTTGGCGCAAATCCCAAACCTGCCATGCATTTCAGATATTAAAAGGAGCATACAAGCTAAGACAGATATACAGAATAAGATACAAATCCAATGGAAAGTGAACAGCAATAGGATTTGAACACATCAATAATTACCTTCAGTGAACCATCAAAGCTTCTTGAAAGTAAAATCCGTCCGTCACTTGAGAACTTAAGTCCAGTAATATCATCTGAATGACTTTTTTCGACATGTATGTCTGGCCTGCTTCCCCATCCAGGCTTAAGGTTCCATATCTGTAAAAATAAATCAAGCACCAAATGTAAGAAGTTGATGCAAAGTTCATCATGTCCAAGATCCACAGAAAAAATTATTAGTTGATGCAGACATTAAATAAACCTAGAGATCTTCTACCCTATTGCCATCAATTGGCATAGAGATATCAGGAAACATCAACAATTACCTGTATTGAACCATCTCCTATGCCACCAGCAATGCATTTTCCCTCACAATCCCAGGTGCATGTGGTAACTGGAACCCTCCCAGGTCTTGCAAGCTTTGGTTTGATGACCTATACATCAAATAATTGAAGCATTTAGTTTAAGGTTATTTCAATTCCTAATAGCATATCAACTTCGATAAATCAAATTTTATGATAGCAAAATGTATCCATGTGGCTAAAAGCATTGAAAAAAGTGCAAAAGCACTCTAGGAGCCACTGCAAGCTCCCTTTACTGTAACATTAAGCACTAACAACTTCTCCTAAGAATAATTTCTAGCAGCTCAGAATCCTATATCCCAAAGAGCTATAGTAAATTTCATGTCATTTTGCTCAATATATAAAAACCAAACAGCAACTGCTCATAGCTGTTAACACCTTCCATACAATTTTTTTTGATAAGTAACACCTTCTATACAATTTTAACTTCGATGCAGAAGTCCAACCGACCCCACCCCCAGAAAAAAATGAGTAAACAAAAATTATGCATGACAATAAACCCTGGATTTTTTTTTTAAAGGGCCAGTGGTAAACACATATTGGCATTGTTGTTTTGAACAAAATTTCCACATTCACCTACATGTTTTTATTTCTTGGCGGGGGAGGGGTTCTCCATAGTCTTTTTTTGTCAAATGACACTTAAGTTCAAAGCCGTGATTAATCATTATAGGCCAAATGCTTCTGCAACAGATTGAGAGAAGGATTAAAAAAGGAGGTGGGGGTGTGGATCAAGAAAAACCTAGCCAACTTTTTAAGTTAAGATAATTGACAAATTATGGAATCATTCCACCAAGCACATTTCATCACGAGGCAGTTTTAGCATTATTAAAGGAAAAAAAAAAAAAAAAAAGCACACAAACCTGCTTCTGACTTTTGAAGTCATTTACATCCCATATACGCAGCGAACCGTCCTCTGACGATGTTAAAATTGTCTCTTTAGCTTTAGGGTGCCACTCTCCACAAGTCAATCCAGTTATGTGGCCCTTGGTATTCTTCAGGTCACGAATATACATATCCCCCTTAACAAACTCACCTAGCGTAAGTCCATCACGGTCATAAATCTGAGAGACAAAGAAGACGGACATGAGTTGGGCTGCAATGACTCTAGCTTTAAAGCAAATACAACAAGGAGGAAAAAAAAGAAAAGAAAGAAGAAGATAGTATGCAGTACCTTAGCTTGAGCTGAGCCAGTCACACACAAGAAACGGTCTGCTGTTGGACTCCAGCTTAGATTACGAACTTGATGACCTTCGGATGGTTCCAGCTGTCTAAATGATGCCAAACGAGAATTCATCCCTTGAAAGTCATACATACGTACCGTATAGTCATAACTGCCGGAAAGAACCCTAGAACCAGAGGGATCAACAGCAAGAGCTGAAACAACCTGCCAAGAGATCAGCATAAACAAACTTATCAACATAAGCTACCAGCCTAAAGTTACTCAACAAAACACACTTTAAAATCAAGATAATCGTTTACCCTATATCTCAACTAGATGGTTTTTTGCGTGAAATTTCTGTGACCACAAGGGTCTTGACTCTTGAACCCGCGACCTCTCCCTCCACCTAGAACTTACATAGGGGAGGAGGTGCCAGTTATGCTAGAGCTCATTGGTGCGTAGTTCTAAATCTCTTAAAATAACTAATCAATTACAGACACTGACACATTATATCTTTCCCAAATATATTTCCTCATGATTCTTTTGGTGTAAAAGTTCTATCAACTTATTGAAATCATTCTTCTCAAAAAAAAAAAAAAAAATTATCTTTTTCAAAAGAAAATATTCTAAGTTACAAACAATATCCATATTTTCTAAAACAAAGTATTAGACATTTTATCCCTTCAGCAATAATTTCACAACTAAGCTACTAACAACATATTATGACTTGATACACAAGTAAATAATCTCAACCAAAAAGAGATGTCACTAGTGAACCACCAGCAATTTTTCGAAAATGAAACAGAAGTTAGAGAGAGAGAGAGAGAGAGAGAGAGAGATATACCTTGGTGTGGCCTTTGAGAACAATCTCATTACTAAGTGGAATTCGATACTCATTCTCAGTTTCTTCTTCTTCTTCTACTTCGTCCTCTGAATCGCCGAAACTCATTCCAGGAGGCGGTCTCGGCGGCCCAACCATCTCTTCCTCCTCCTCCTCATCAATAGACTCCAATTGGGCCGCAGACGGCCTCGGCGGCCCAATTATCGGCCCAACATCTTCGTCCTCGTCATCGGGAGGCGGTCTAGGAGGGCCAATCAAATCGGCTTCGTCTTCATTGGTAGAAGAGTTAGAGTTAGGGTTTCGAAGCGACGAGAGCCAGTCTTTGGAAGAGGAAGAAAGAGAAGGCAGCTCATCGGTCTTGTTTGTGGTGGCGGTGGCGGTGGCGGTGGTGGTGGAGCGACGAGTGGTGCTGTGGATGGCTTCGAGAGAGGTTTGGGGCTTTGATTGCTTGCCGAACGAAAGAGGGAATTGGGCTCGGACTCCGTCGTAAATCTCAGCCTCGTCCTCCATTTTCGTTTGGCTTTTCTCGACTTTGTAGCAGCAGCATCTTCTCCTTCTTCTACATTGGATGGATCATGATGGGCCGGCCCACACCATTCTGACATTTTCTCGACTATGGATTTCGAGTTTGTAAGTCCAGCCCAGTCCAATACTCAATGCTTTTCCATATACATTAAAAAGCTAGTAAAAGTCACTTCAGTTTTGGCCTATTACTGATTTTGGTCCATAAGAATTTGCTTTTAATCCTTGACAATTTGAACCTGTAGGGTATATTTTTGTGGCCCAAGCCCAAAAGGTTTGGATTATGAGCCCAATGAACTCAGAACAATGAATTTGTAGAGAATGGGTGAAAAAGCTAGGCTGATTGTGGACTAAACAATAGTTCACTATGATGCCAAGAAGAAACTGATAAATAACACACTTCAAAGTCTTTCAATTTTATGTCCGAAGAGGAATATTATTGAGTGAGAAATCAATACAAATCTCCAAAAGTCCTTTCTTCTCTAGAAGCTTTTTCATTATATAGCATCCTTCCTCATCATCTTTATCGTCCACTTATTCTTCATTTAAGTGTCCACTTGAGTATGTGTCACGTCAGATTTCTTCCTTAGCTTTTTGTGAGTGGTGGTAACTGGATTGACACTATTCAAGGGTCTTCTCCACATTAATGCGGCCAGAAAAACAGATGCAGTACATTTAATGTGGTGGTGGCAGCTTTTCTTTTTAGATATTTTTCCATTCTTCTTATCTCTAGGCATGTCCAAAGCTTATCCAGATTGCTGAAGTCATTAGTAAGATCATTTGAACCTCCTAGATATTTGCTTGACCAAGAATCTTTACATCCGAGGAGAATGATTTCTTCGGAACGCTAGTGCTTTCTTCGGACGAATCTTCTTCACTCCTAGTTATCTTTCTTTCATGCGGAACACTCCTTAACAATTTTCGCCTCTTCGGACACACAGTAATCTTCACATAGGGCTTTGGGCTCAATACATAAGCTTGAGTTTTTACCCCCCATAGAACCATTTTTTTTTTTTTAAGTTACTTTTTTTAATAAATAGTAGAAGTATATTAGGCAACATTTCTAAATTTATATATTAATTATAAAGGTTCCAATTAACTAATACTCTTAGAGTACCTATTAATAGACTATTTTAGAAATGTTTTAATACTATTTTTATGAGAAATATAAAAAAAATTAATTATTTTTTTCCATAAAAAATTTCTAAAAATAATTGCTAAATTAATACCCTAGAGTATTTGTTAACTTTTCCCATATGTTTGCGTATGTTAAGAATCATGCTTCTAATAAATTGAATGTAATTATTTTTGAATTTTTTTTTTAATGGATGCTTTAAGTGTATTCATTTAGGAAATACTTTTATAAACTTTTTGTGATAAAGGAAAAAAAAAAAAACTTTTTTTTTTTAATTTCAATTTCAGTTTGTTATATTTTCCATCAAAACGGTATCAAAATTTTCTTCAAATAATTTACTAACAAATATCCTAAAGGCACTTGTTAATTGAACCAATCATTTTTATTCCCTAATTTATTTAGAATGGTGCCCTTCAAAAAGAAAAAAAGGTATTTGGCATAAAGATGACATGTTAGTTTTTAGTTTGGTAATTTTTTAAAGTGATTAAAAAAGAAACCACTTTAAATCAGAGAAAATTTGGTAACAATACAGTTGTAGTTTGATGGGATAGCAAAAAATTACCATCTCTGGTTCGTCCATAGGTATCGTCCATGAGTTTTGAACCAAATGTTCAAACAGATCATCTGAGCAAAAGAGCTATCGATGGGAAAAACACATGGATAATCATATAACACTCCGTCTATAAACAAAAGAGTCGTCCATGGGCAAAGCACATGAACGACCACACAACACTTTGGAAAACTCTCAAGAATAGACTTACTCGTGTGTGGAGGATTCAAGCCACAAAACCTTGGAGTGGTTACCTAACCCATATTTATCGCCACAAATTCTTCATAAGTATTTAACTTCCACCATCGGTTGTAACTCCTATAACCATTGAGGAAGTTATGTCCGAATTAACTGATTTCCATGAATCTTGGGGAAGTTACTGAGCCAATAACCACTTCAAGTTTCTCTATATAAGGACTGGTCTGAATCAAATCGAGATAAGTGCAATCTGAGATTTTACTTCTAAAAAGTTGAAACTCTTTTCTTGTAAGAAACTAACTTAGCCATCGGAGGGTGTTTGGTCGATCCATTCTGGTCCCCTTTTGATAGTGTGTTCATCTTAGCAGTCCTTTACAACAACCATTGGTCCATCAAAGTCGGAACATTCAGCCTACTGATTCTGTGCAGCATCATAGTTAATGGCTACAGTTCCACTCAATATCTTTTTATTATAAATGAATTTTGACTAATCTGTCATTGGATTATATTTTCTTCTTATATCCTCTATATTTGCAAAATTTTCAAAAAATTAAAGATTAATAGCTATTGTAGGGGTATTGGGCCCGGGAGCTCATTATCTATGTATATATTGGGCCTAAGGCCCAAGATGAGGACTAGAGGACGTTTGAGGAGTAGTGAACATTATCAAGGGAGTCTATGTTAGTAGATAAAGAAGTCAGTTTTGGTCATAATGGCATGGGAGGGTAGGCCAAGGACAAATGTCTCCTCGGCTAGCCAAAGTCGAGGTCCGACTAGGTGGTCCGCCATCCAGGGGGACATTCCAGGGAGTTCTATTGGTACGGATAAGCATTGCAAAAATTTAGGACAGGGGGGAATCCTAAAATATCTAAGGAAAAAGCTACTACCACCGCATTAAATGCTCTATAGCTAACTCTCTGGTCGCATTAATGTGGAGGTGATACTTGAACAGTGGCTTTCAGTTTTACAACTGCTATATGAAAACTTTAGAAATGTGCTGATGAGACAAGTATCAATACCAACCATTTGGCCTGCACGTGGAGGGTAGAGATGAAAGAGGAAGAGATTATAAAAGAAGAAGGAAGCAATGAGAGAGGGGGATCGGGAAATTAAGAGGAAAAGATTGTAGCAATCACAAATTGCATTTGTAACCTAACTTGAGAGAAATATATAAGAATTGATCTCCTCGGACTGTGCCGAGGATGATTTTCTTTAGTAAAAGCTTGTCTATTTTCATTCTCTAGTGATCTAAATCCACTTTAGTGAATGTTTGATTCATTAAGACCCAGTTTTTCTAACCCACTCTCTACAAATTCATTATTTTGGACTTTTTGGGTTTAAGTCCATCTACCTTTTAGGCTAGGGACTCAAATGTGGTCCTTACAGCTATATCATCAGCCAAATGTTTAAATTTCAAAATTTTGAAGTCTAAAATTATGCAGAAAAAAATAAGTTTATGGATCGAATAATAAATTACATTTTATTGACAAAAGATTTGACATACTTGTTAATAACATAATGAACACACAATCTAATGGTTAGATTTTTAAAATATGTAGTCATGTTAATTTTTTTAGTAGAAGTTGTAACCATTGTCCATTTAAATTGGGGATGACAAAATTAGTTCACCCTACTTGATATGCCCTATCTTGTGTGAATTTTTCTCATTCATAGAGGTAATGGAGAAATGATGAGTTTTACTCTTCCTGAACCACCCCAAATATATACAAACATGTTTTGTTTACTATATATTTAAATTATTTATGCATATAATTTAATCTTTGTATATGTATCCAAGTCATAATTTAGTTTTCTATACACATTATATATTACAATATTCGAAGTACTTTTCTATCCCTCTCACTATGTATCCTGGTCATAATTTAGTTTTCTATACACATTATATATTACAATATTAAAAATACTTTTCTATCCTTCTCACTAATTATTCTGACAGTTGCCTTTTCCTTTTCCATTTCATTTTCATTACATCATAATTGGAACCATCTCATCAAGGTTAGTAAAATACCTTCAAACTTGCATTTAAGCAAAATACATGGCAACCTTTATTCAATCCCATTCTACCCAATTTCATCTCTATTTTAATCTTTAGGGAGTAAAAGCACTCGTGTTCTAAATTTTAAGTACTAACCATGTATTTTGCCTTAAATTCATTGCCATGTATTCAAAAATTTCACTCCCCATTATAACTTCAAATTACCCACACAAAAAAAAAAAAAAAAAAAACTATAAATGTAGATTAACTATTTTTTTTTTAAATCTTTATTTTCTAAAATTTATATCATTGATAATTAATTAGGAATACTTTCAAAAAAAAAAAAATTGGAATATCACTTTGGCAATAATTGAGACAAAAATCAACCAAATAATAAAATAACTTTAATAGCACATGCAATTAAGAATATAAAAAAAATTATTATATACTTGAATTAGTCAAATCAATTAAATATTTGTGAATTTATTCAGACAATATATTCATAATATAAATTATATCATTTTTATCAATTTATATGCCCTAAATCCTCAAATCAATGCCATTGAGTTTGCTAGAATGTGTTGTTCTGTTGTTGCTATTGACATTGATCCTCAAAGAGAAATTCGCCATTAACAATACCAAAATTTATGGGGTACAACATTGATCCTCAATGACAAGTGCATTTTTTTTTTCAATAGTTGGGAGGGTTACAATTTGTGGTGGAGTGGGAGGACCCAAGATGGAAGAAATTGTTTATTAAAATTTATCTAAAATTTAGGATTTTTTAAGGTTGTGTTTGTTTGGAGGTGAAATAGTGTAGATGGAAAACTTTGGAGAGAAAATAGGAAAAGAAACTTTTTTGGAATGTGTTTGGTTGGGTGGAGGAAAGAAAATAAATAGTGGGATCAGGTGTTTTCTCCTTGAGCTCACTAAAAAGTTTTCTCTCTAAAATGGAGAGAAAACATTGGAGGGGAAATATGATGACTGGATGACAAAAATGCCCATGTGCAACTTGCACTTGGGCGTAAAGTTGTTGTTGTGTCTTTTTTTTTTTTTTTTTTTTAACAAGACATGATTTTTTTCCTGGACATGATTTTTTATTTTTTAATATAATTTGGGTCATTGCTTTTTTATTTTTTATCTATACTATTATTTCAAGGGGCTTCCTCTGATTGGAATCATCATTTTTTTAGTTAAAAAAATGCCTACACTCCAATGTTTAAGTAGAGACAAAATTAAAGGATAATCCAGTAAAAATAAAACTCTAACTCCCATTAAATCATTGTCTAAAAAAAAGAACTACTCTTCTATTATTTTTCTAATTAATTTATTCACTTATAAATTAAATTTTTTAAAGAAAAATTATATATATATATATATATATATATAAAATAAAAAAAAAAACACAATTTTTGTTTTATAAAATAAGATTGCTAAAAAAAAAAAGTCTCATTGCATGCGTGAAGGGCATGTGATGAGGCTAGTTTTTTATTTATAGTTGTTTGTCACTTTTTTTTTTTGTTTTAATTGTGAATCATTTTTAACAAGGGTATATAAGTAATTTTATGCAAACTCACTTTTTTCATTCTCTAGTTTTTTACTATCTACCCACTTTTCTACCTCCCCAATCAAATGTACCCTAAATGAAAAATTTTACATTTTCAACCCTAATATTTGAACTTTTTAAATAGTTAAATTTTGAATTACTAAACGGAGAAAGATGAAGAAGAAGAGAACGAGAATCCAGAAAGACATTTCAGGTACACAATCTCCATCAATTCACTTTCCCTTTTCCCATTCCATGTAGAAAAATATTATTAACATGTTATTGTTTCAAAATTCCGTTTCAGTTAAAGCTCACAAGAAAAGGAAACACATTATTAGGGATAGGGAAAAAGTAGCACAAAACGTGAGTCCAGTTGTTGAGAAGTATTGGTTTCAAAGGTACAATCTCTTCTCCAAGTACGACGAGGGTATCAAAATGGACGAGGAAGGATGGTATTCCGTGACGCCCGAACAGATTGCGATTCGACACGCTCTGAGGTGTGTCGCTGCCACTGCCAAATCCAATCCGGTTGTCATCGATTGCTTTGCTGGGGTTGGTGGCAATGCCATTCAGTTTGCTAGAACGTGTTGTTCTGTTGTTGCCATTGACATTGATCCTAAAAAGCTTGAATTCGCTATTAACAATGCCAAAATTTATGGGGTCCAACATTGTATCGATTTCATAGTTGGGGACTTCTTCCAACTCGCCCCTTCGTTGAAGGTAATTGTTAATAATTGAAAATTTGTTCGAAGACGGTTTCGTTTCATGTGGATTGATTTGCTGTTTATAGCTTTACTTTAATTGGCTCTTGGCATCAAATTGTTCTTTAATTAGTTTGTACATATTATTAAGAATTATACTGAGAAGAACTAATTATGATGTTGCTCTTTAGGATTCAAGTGTGCACTGTGCAGTGTTAGGAACAATTTGTTTGTTGCTGTTTCTTGTTGAATTTTGAACTAAACATGAATTGAAATGAAATCAAAGGCTAAGTTGCTTTGAAGCACAAGAATGGGAATTCAACTCTTCAAGACCACATATTTGTTTTGGTCCATATATTTGATTGGTGCATGCAGCATGATCATATGAAATTTTAAAATTTTAAGAATATGGATTAGCATGCTTGATAGTGGGTAACTATATGGAATCTTATTATCTTTTTCTATTTCGTTTCTTGTTCATAACACCTACTTTATTGTGAAATTGTTAGGCAAGTTGGGTTGTGAAGACAGGCCTTGCTAAGTTCAGTTTAGGTTGGTTCATAGATAAGGTTTTTATGTAGGGTAAAACTAGGTACTGTCTATATTTATGTTCTCCAATTAAATTCAATCATACAACTTATTGGCCAATGCAACACAACCATGTGGCCAATGCACTTCCTTGTTTATGGTTGCAGCTTCCAAGGTCACATTGTTGAATTTAATTGGAGAACCTAGGATATAACGCCTAAGAAATTGAACTTAAGTTTTACCTTTTTAGATATTCAACTTGTTCCAAGCTTATTCAATACTTATTAGGGAAAAAATTTGATTGAGAATACAAAATGTGAAAGGCGGGGGGGTACTTAAAAAAAAAGATGCTTATTTTCCTTGTTCTTAATTACTTTCTTTTTAGTGACCCTTTATAAGGACTAGGGTGTGGTAATACTAAAATGGTATTTCTCTGTCTTTGGTATGTTATTGTGAGAAGCTTACTCTAGTGATGGGATTTTAACTCTTCAACTATTTGGTAGTTTTTCACTTGTTTAGAGCTCTTTTGGGAAGTGGAGCAAGTATTATGTGGTCTATTGTGAATATTAGGCAGTGCATTGGTGAATTTTCCCTAGTATATTTTCATCAAGATTTAAGAAGTCTACTATTGGGGCAAAGGTTGCATGTCCATGTGAAATTTTGGGATTGATATGTTTTTGTGCAGTGGGACTAGAAATAAAGAATATTTAAAGGACCAAGTATTTTTGCACCGATTAATTGGCATACGCTTAGCTTTTCTTGTTGGTTTCCATCAGTAGATGTGAAAATTATAATATTTTAAAGGGATTCTAAGGCTTGTTTTTAAGAACTGATACTTTTTCTTTTTTAAGTCACAATTTATTTAAATAAGTAAACAAGGGGAAGGTACTTATAGTACACTGGCGGTGTACTAAAGGAACCACCTTAGAAATTATAAAATTAATAATAAAGATAGAGAACTTGTAGTAACTTCTTTTTTACAAGGAGAGGCTGCTGTATCAACAGAGTTGACAAACGTGCTTTTATGACAATATAAAAGGATGATGAAATTTGAATTTAGTCTATGAAGTTATCTCTAACAAAATTTTAGCGTAATCAATTGTGCATTAATAAGTGGAAAATCTCTTTTTAAATACACTGCGCTTGTTAAATATATTTGCTATTGCCTTTAATTGGAAGCATTTTAGAATCTAACAAAATCTACATAATATGATATTAGAACCTGATTTAGTTATCAAGTTGAGGTAGTAAATTTAACTATAATTACATGTATGATAATGTTGCATTAAAGTTAGGTGTAAATGCACTTTTAGTCCCTACATTTTAACTTTTTTCCATTTTAGTTCCTACATTTTATTTTTACCACTTTTAATCCCTAAACCAATTAATGCCCTTCATTTAAGTCCTTAAAACACCATTCCGTCACCAAACTAACGGGGAAACTGACGGATCAATAAAATAATATATTTTTTTTTTCCACGTTGGTCAATAAAATAACGGGAAGAAATAACTCACGTGAAGCACTTACCTCTCTAGCGCAGGTAAAGATATCAAGCACACTACAGTTGACACGTCCCGCCCCACGTTGCTAATGAGGCTTTGTGGATATTGGGAAAAATGAATGAATTTGGTTTGCAGGCCGATACTACAGCATATAATGTGGTTATAAGTTTGTTTTGTGAAAAGGGTGATATGGCTATGGCTGAAGAGTTGATGAATGAGATGGGTTTGAGTGATATTTATCCCGATATGATCTTGTATGTCACCATGATTAAAGGGTTTTATAATGTGGGTAGGTTAGAGGATGCTTGTGGATTGGTTAAGTTTATGAGGGGGCTTGGGTGTGTGCGTAATCTTGTGGTGTATTCGACCCTTCTTTATGAACGTGGGAGTATGGAGAGGGCATTGGAGTTGTTGGGTGAGATGGAGAAAGAAGTTGGAAATTGCAGTCCTCATGTTGTTACATATACATCTGTGATGCAGAACTTTTGTGAGAAAGGTCAGACAATGGAGGCATTGGAAAATTTGGATAGAACGGAAGCTTTTGGGTGTGCTCCTAATCGCGTTACAGTTAGTGCTTTGATAAACGGTTTCTGTATGGAGGGGCATGTCGAAAAGGCTTATAAGGTGATTGATAAAGTTGTTGCGGGAGGCAATGCTTCATATGGTGATTGCTATAGTTCTCTAATATTGTCTTGTAAAATTTCAAAAACTAGAGGAGGCAGAGAAGTTCATTAGGAATATGCTTGCTACTGGGGTGAAACCTGATAGTTTGGCATGTAGCATTTTGATAAGGGAGCTTTGTTTGGAGGGACGAGTACTAGATGGATTTTACTTATCTGAAGAAGTTGAGAAGTTAGAGTTCTTTACTTCCATTGATTCTGATCTTTATTCTATTCTTTTAGTTGGGCTTTGTCAACAAAGCCATTTGGTAGAGGCTGCAAAGCTTGCAAGGTTAATGCTTAAAAAAGGAATTAGCTTGAAAGCTTCTTATGTTGACAGTATAGCTGAACACCCGAAGAAATTTGAAAATGAAGAGCTAGTTAAGCAGTTGAGTATGATTGGAAAATAGCTCTTTCTCAGAGGATCTTGTTTGTTGATTTAAGCAAGTTTAAGATTACGAGGTTCTAAGTGTCCAATCGTGATGAAATAAGTCAGCGAATTCAAAGCATTTGCAATAATTCTTGACAAATACGGAAGACTTTGTCTTGTTTCATCTGGCTGTGGAATGTGGAACATCAACCTGAGTGGTGGCACTGTGGCAGTTATCAACCAATGTTTGATTAAGCTGAAGTATACAGTGCTTGAGGTTCAAATGAAAAAAATGCCTTGCTGTTATTAGTTCTCTTCCAGTTTTATAACATTGCCATGGGAAGCTAAGTTTGTTTGAAATGTCTTAATTCTTAGAGCAAGCATTGTTTTGTAATGCCTCCACTGTTTAATAATCTGGTTTAAGGTCTGCTAGAGAACAGGAAAGATTATTCCTAGCCCTCCAAGTACTCAGAGATCTCAAAAGGTAAGAAAAGGAGAAGAGTGTGAAACAATTGACACTGGAAAGTAAAGAAGTTGGCCAAAGTGAAAAAGAGGATGAATCTGCATCAGTGAAACAAAAGCGAATGGATGCTTGTGCTTATAGGGCGTTCTTCAAAAAACAACCAAGAAGGTTAGCGCTTCAGGTAAATGAATTTTCTCTTTGCCCTTCACTTTACTTTTTGATTACTCATTCTTTAAAATCATGCTCTTCTTTAATCTGGAGAGTAAGTGTACTGCAAATACGCATTAGTGGAAAGAATGCAACAGTTGGAATCTATAATGTTTTGCGGCAATGCTTGTAGGGTGCACAGTTATCTTGGTGGTTATAAATTCCAGTTCTCTTATGATGTTCTATAATAGCAACTTCTGTTCTATGTATATGTGCTTGATATCTTTCCCTGCGCGCCAGAGAGGTAAGTGCTTCACGTGAGTTATTTCTTCTCGTTATTTTATTGACCAATGTGGAAAAAAAAATTATTTTATTGATCCGTTAGTTTCCCCATTAGTTTGGTGATGGAATGGTACTTCAAGGACTTAAATGAAGGGCGTTAATTGGTTTAGGGACTAAAAGTGGTAAAAATAAAATGTAGGGAGTAAAATGGAAAAAAGTCAAAATGTTGGGACTAAAAATGCATTTACGCCTTAAAGTTAATAATTTAACTTGAGATGGAAAATATTTTTCTTTTAATATTTTTTAGTTTAATATTCTAATTATTTCTTCTTCTTTTTTAGGGGGACATAGTGTTTTTAGCACCACCATGGGGAGGTCCATCATACAAAAGTATTGAAAATTTTACACTTGATTTTCTCAAGCCAAGAGATGGGTATGTGGTAGATGTGTTTGTTTCCCAAACATGAGCAGATTATAAATTTATTTTGGTTAGTCCAAAGAATAGGGTGCTAATATATTAGTATGTCTGAAACTCTTAAGAAATAAAAATAGGAAGTTTCTTATTATATGTGTGGAATTTCCTCATTCATTCATGGTCAATGTTGAACTTGAGTTTCATCTTTCAATTACTTCGACTTTAATTTATGAAAACTTAACATTGTTTCACGCAAGAAAAAAAAAAAAAAAATATATATATATATATAGAATTAAGAAGAAATTACTACTAAGTTATGTTTAGTTTACTTCTTGTTGGTGTAATGAAAATAATGTAATCAATATAGCATTCTCCCATCCGGATACCCTTTTGATGCCACTAGTTAACCTGATTAGGAATTTTGCTAACTTCAAAGATTTGATGAAGTTAAAATCCTAAACTTTGTCTGGAAGCCTTTATGTTATATTCTTGTTCATTTAATTATTCAAACTTTTGTTTCGGAAGGGGCTCTACATTCTCATCAGGTAATTTTCATCTGACATCAATCCAAACTTCATTTGAGGACACCATTAAAACGTAACTTCAAGGTTGGAATGTTTATGGTGTATTCTTGTTAAGTAAATGTCAAAACTTACTTGAACTTTAGTTGAATTAAGGAATTTTAGTTTCTTAACAGGTCTAGGTAAAGTCTTAGGCTATTTATCTTAGTAACTGAAGATGTTTCTTTCAGACTGGGTATTTTAGAGACTTTACCTATTTTGTTGCTTTACTTGAGTAAAATTGTGTTTGGCTTTCCATAAATTTTGCAAAATTTAGAAAATTATATAATAAGAGGTTCACTAATATTATTGATTATCTGATAAACAATCTCTTTTTTTTTTGGGGTTGCATTTAGAGCAGTGTCAGATTTCCATTTACAGTTGCAATTCCTAACTCTAGACATAAATATTGTAGTTTATTATGACTAAATGGACCTTAAGCATGCTATTAGTGGTTAGGAATCTCAATATTCCTAGTGAGATCTGGCCTTGATGAGCGAATATATACTTCTTCTTTTCCTGACTTGTCATGCATTTGCATATTTAGTTTCTTGTTAAATATGCACAACAGTATATGAAGTAGAAGTAGAGAGAGTTTTGCCTTCAACAAGTAGCTCTTGTACAGGATTTCCAACTTTTGTACTTTCATTTTGCCAAACTTCCACCAAATGAACTTTAATAAAAAGGAAATGTTTGATAACATATATCTTAAACTAAAAAGAAAAGAAGACAATAAATGAAATTCGTGATAATAAGGTGACAGGCTTTTCTAGTTTCAATTACTATACACTTGCGCCAAAGGAGATAATGCTCTTGCTTGTCTTTATTATGGTGTCTTGTGCATAGTGATTAATATATGCAAGCAACTATGAACTAATGTCCTGCAGGTAAATTTGTATGCTAAGAAACCCATATAAATATATGATCCATGCTAGTTGGCTGACTTTGCAAAAATTGATGGTTCAACAATGTGGTGTTAGTTTTAGGCAATGTGGTGTCAAATTGTCTGATCACATAGATTTTTGGCCTACTTGATGTTCTTTATGATAGCAGTCAACTCATATTTTAATCAATTGTTGTCAATATGTCATACATCCTAGTAAGTGATTGATAAGCTTTTAACAAATCATGGTGCCTGAGCTCCCTAAGCATCCATAACATCTTTGCTCATGCTTTCACTCTATTACTTACTCTCTAGTACAAGTAATAGTGATTGGAGTTGACAAGGATATTCATCTGCTACACTTGGCTTAATTACTGATATGTATACCTGCTTAATTACTAATTTGTATGCCTGCAGCGACAGTAGGGAAGACATATGAATGGATTACATTATGTGCCTTTGACACAAAGTAGTCTATGTTGTAGTTAGTCTGTGATACATTGTCTTATAAAGAAAGTCCCTTCTTTGAATATACTAATTTAATGGTAATTAGTATTAGGGATTCTTCATTGCACATAAACCGTTGGATTCATGACTTCTTGTTTATATGTTTCTAATTTGATGGATATATTGTCTCATTTAGTCATTTTATAACATGTGTATCTTTTCGTTATTATTGATAGATAAGTTTTCAAAATGCTGCTAAAATTTCTAGCTATCACAAACTACTGATGCATAACATGCTAACAAATCTTTACCCTTAATTTCCAACATTTTCAATTGTGAAAATATTTCAAATGAACATAATGTTAGGTTCAGGGAAAATATGAAAAATGTCCTCTGTATACTTTTGGTTGATTCAAATATCAATTTTTGGTAACTATTGAATAGGTAATTGTCATAATTATAATTGATCCTACATTGCATGCAGTTTTTCAACTCAATACTCAAAATCTGATTCCCTTGTTCTTGTCCTTTTTTCTTCTTTTAGTTTATATATTTGTTTTACCTGCTGACTTGCAAGCACCTGTGTGCAGCTTCACCATATTTCAGTTTGCTCAAGCAATAACACCTAACATCATAATGTTTTTACCCCGGAATGTGGACTTGCAACAAGTGGAAGAACTTTCTTGGTTGTCTTCTCCTCCTCTAGAAGTTGAGGTACGAAATCCTTTACACACTAGACTTGTGTGAGATGGTAAATATCTATAGTAAGCATCCCATTGTCTTCTTGCAACTCTTATTGTCATTTTCCTTTATTATGTACGAGTCAGAGAGAGTGCACTTCTACTTATAAAATTTTCAGTTCAATCGAAATGACATTGAGATTCTTCACATGTTACAATCAATTCCACATTTGCAGATTGAAGAAAATTATTTGCAAAACAATGTAAAGGGTGTGACAGCGTACTTTGGAGGTGCAGCATACCATTAACTTGGGTAGAGTATTCTTTCTCTGTCACAGCCTTTCATAATTTAAAAGAAATTCCACTGGTTTTGTTTTATCTATGTTGATTTGTAATGTTTTATTAAAAACTTAAACTTTTCCATTATATCCACCTTTTGTGTTTTCCATTTTTGTCTAATCGGTCTAGTGACAAACTAAAGGTCTTATGTACCAAGAGGGGGAGGGGGCTGGGGAGCTATGATTAAACTCTTTTTTGGGGGTTTAATTACACTATTAACACTTTGGAATCTTGTCTTATCTTCCAATTGCATTAGATCCCTCTCTCTCTCTCTCTCTCTCACACACACACACACACACACACACATGCACACTTTTTTTTTTTTTTTGATAAGTAATTAGAATAGTATTAATCAAGAAGAAAAAACAAATAAAGCAAATACAAGGTGTTCTTGATGGTGAACACAAGAAAAAGCAATAAACAACAACAAAGATAGAAAAAGAAACTTAAGGGAAAATTCCAAGGGAAGAAAAACACTCAATAATGGAAGAAAAATTCGAAGAACCCCAGCACCTAGACCAATCAAAAGAGTTCTTTGACATTGAGCTTGTAACTAAACAAGCGATTTCTCTTTAGCCTCAAAAGAGCGCCGATTTCTTTCCATCCAAGCAACCCACGTCAAACAGCCAGAAACCATATTCCATGCGTTTGAATTAAATTTCCCTAGCCAATAACTCCAACAAAACACCAAACTCTTCACAGAACTTGGCATGACCCATTGGATCCCGAATACCTGTAACATTTGCACCCACAACGAGTGAGTTACAAGACAATATAGGAGAAGATGATCCACAGATTCCTTATTACAGCAGCACATACAACACTGATTCGCCAAAGAGAGACCTTGGAGCATCAGATTATCCAAGGTAAGTATCCAACCATGAGCTGCTGTCCACATGAAGAAAGCCACCATTTTAGGAACCTTAACTTTCCAAATACCCTTCCAAGGGAAACTAGGGATGGAAGCACCCCGGATCTTATTGTAATAGGAACAAATATCAAACTTACCATTTCCATTAAGACACCAATGGGAACTATCACACCCAACACTCCTAGGATTCCGAGATTGAATGAAATCAAGGAAAGAGAAGGAAGCTTCTAATTCCCTATCATAAGAGTCCCTATAAAATCTCAAATTCCAAATTCTATCATTTCCACCCTCCTAATGACACTGTACATAAAAAATGCAAGCTTCCTTGTCGTTTGAACACGCATATAATTGAGGATGGAGCATTTTAAGTGAGATATCCCCAACCCACATGTCATGCCAAAAAAGAATACGAGAGCCATCACCCAACACTAGGGCCAGATGTTTGGAGAATCTCTCCTAACTATCATTAATACCATGCTAAAGACTGCACCCGTGGGCCCTTCTACAGACTTTAGCATTCCACCCCCCTTGACCCTCTCCATATTTAGTGGCAACAACCCTCCGCCAAAGATGGGTTCCTTCTTGTCCAAACCTCCATGACCATTTTCCTTATAGGGCTTGATTGAAATGCACTAACTTATAAATCCCTAAACCACTCATCTCTAAAGGTGAACACACCTTCTCCCAAGCCACCAAAGAATATTTGAAACACTCCATTTACATAGGACTTTTCTAAGGTTTTTTTAGCAGGGATACAGACTCACCAAGTGTGTTGGGTCAATTTTTTGAAAATCATACCTTGGTTTTTCTATAAGTAGGAAACAGACTCCCCAACCCATTCAGTATTATTCATTTATTGATCTTTTCTCAAATTTAGTCTTGGTGTGTGTTTGGCATCAACGTGTTTAACTTTTTGTTGAAAATGTACTAAAATATACTTGTATAGTGGTACCTTGGAATCTAAAGAGCCTAAACCAGTTTAAAACTGAGTTGAATTGTATTAAGTTGTCTACCTGTGGAGAATGCATTTGATTGAAAATATGTGAAGTTTTGGAAAACTCTTGAGATCCTTTTGCTGCCAGACATGCTTTTGGCCTTGATTTTAATTTTGTATGGTATAATATGGTAGGTATCTTCCACTCGAAGTGACAAGTCGTAGGTTTGAATTCTGTAATCAGCTTCTCCAATAGATTGAGAGTCAGGCTACTTAGCATGATCTCTCCCAAACCCCCAACCCCGCAAAAGTGGGAGTTATACAGGCTATGACCTCTTTTATTTTATTTTATTTTATTTTTTAATTTTTTTTAACTTAGTTTTTATTTATATCTTAATTACTTTTTTTTTTTTTTTTTTATGATGTAAGACGGAATATGGATGATAATTTTTAAAGTCCGTTAATTTTTGAATTTTCATGTAATTTTAGGCTCATGGTTATTATTTTGTGCATTGGGCATGCCTTTATTCATTTATATTTTTTTTATAGCTCAATTGCTTTATTTTTATGATGTAGGACTGAATTGGGGGTAATTTTTAAGGAATGTTAATTTTTTAATTCTCATGTAATTTTCATAATTTTAGGTTTATGGTTACTATTTCCTTGATTTTTGGTGTATTTAATGGTTTTCTAGTCAAATTAGGGTCCTATTATAGTAGGGTATCAATTAAAATATTTTTTAAAATATTTTTACTTGAGAAATAAGTTTTCTAGTTCCTTGAAATAGGCCTACAATATGTAAAATGAAAGTTAAAACTTGAATATTAATAATATTTTCCAAAGAGTTTTTCTATTTTTTGGTGGATTTCAAGCTTTTTCTTGTGGATTCAAGGAACTCCTTATGAATTTAAGGGTTTCGTTAAGTTAAAACGAGATCTAGCTCTCATATCATGCTTTTAGTTCTGTGTCGATTGGTATTAGAACTTGTTAGCATCTTGATACCTAGCTTATTGCGTTTTCGTTCTACATCAATTGGTATCAAAGCTTGTTAGCATCTTGTTATGGCAAAAGGCGATGACAAAAGCAAACATCCTATTAATGATAATCATGGGGTGCAGGCCTTTAAGGCAGCAATTCAAGCTCATGATGAGAGGATGGCTAGTGGATTTCAGGAGGTTTGCAACATGCTCTTCGATTTGGGTTTGAATAGCAGGTTTGAATACCAAAGAAGATTGTGTTAACAATAGGGATAGTTGTTGCGGCGATATAGTTTATGGGTAACCTATTGGTAAAGCACGATTTCTTTCATGATATTCATAAGGATTATAGATTTCATGAAAGAATTACAAAATTTAATGGGTATTTTTACAAGGAAGATTTTGTTGATTGGATACTTTATTTGTAGGATTTCTTTGATTATATGGATGTTCTTGACGAGAGAAAGGTTAAACTTGCTTTGTATAAACTTAGTTAGTATACCTTAGATCAATGGGAACAAAACAATTCTATAGAATCCAACGAGGTAAAGACAAAATTCTTTCCGGGCTAAGGATGAAAAAGATGCTTGCAATTGAATTTTTGTCTTGAATTATGATGTAATTTTGTCATATACATAGATTATTTATGGAAAAATTAAGACTTGGAATTATATTGATAAACTTTGTATTCAACCATCAAGGAGAGAACATTGGGAATCAACAATATAAAACCAATTTTTTAGGAAAATCTTGAAGTGCTTGAAAAATATCAAGTCTTACAACAGATTTGACGAATTGAAGCATGAAAATAATACTTTCTCAAGAAATTAATGAAGAGGCAAAGAGAAGGAAATTCAGTTAATTGAGGAGAATGTCAAAAATTATGAGATGTGGAAGATCCAATTGAAGTCAAACGTGATGGTGAGCCCATAACCCAAAATTTTCAAGATCCAATTGATTTTCTAAAGACCACTACAACTCAATATATTGATTTTTTAGGAGTAGAAAATTTTGATTTTGTTTTCAATTCATTTTTAATTGAAGTTGTAAATAAATTGAAGGCCAATGAGAAGAAATTTTGTGCCATAATACCTCAAGGATACGAGTTTCAAAATTGGATCAAGTAATCGAAGTATTTGAAATATATGTTTATTTGAAGAGGAAGGTTTCAATTTTCAGACGAAAGCTCAAGGTCAAGTTTCATTCAAATGAAGGAGTTTGATGTAGGACAAAATAGGGGGAATAATTTTTATTGTCTATTAATTTTTTTAATTTTTATGTAATTTTAGATATATGATTATTATTTCCTTGATTTTAGGTGTATTTAATAGTTTTCTTGTCAAATTAGGATTGTATTATGGTAGGGTATCAATAATATTTTTAAGAGAGGTTTTTCTCTTTTTCTAGTGGATTCTAGACACTTCCTTGTGAATTCAAGGAATTCCTTTTGGATTTAAGGGTTTTATTAAGTTAGAACTAGCCCCTATCATGCTTTCCGTTCTACGTCATTTTAATGTATTCCGCGAGATCCTAAACTTCTACACATTCCACAACAAGAAATTCCAGCTCCCCTTGAGACATCAGTTGCAGCTTCCCTCATTAAATTAGCTTAAAGTGGCCATAGATGCAGCCTTTGATTCTACAAGAAAAGATTGGTGCTATTTCATATGTGATTAAAGATCATAATGGAAAAAAATGGTGGCTGTTAAGGACTTCTAAATTATGGCTAATTCAGTGTTAGTGTCGAAAGCATTGGCGATGGATGAACCTGTTTTTCTACAACGTACACTTCATATGCTAGTCATGCACTCCTTAAAGCAAACCAATAAAGTCATAATAAAGCTTCTTATAATGCCCATTGTTCAAGGGAAATCAGAACTTTTAAGTAATGACATTCTGCAGCTCACTAACAATATCATGCCTATCAAATCAAGTAACTCATAGGATTGCTCCTACATCAAAGAAAGACTTGGTATGCATTTGGATACGGATTTCTGGTGTTACATTTGCGTTTTCCTTCTTTTTTTTTTTTTTTTTTTTTTTAATTATATTTTTTTTTGGATTGAGAAGTGCTGGGATGTTGTCTGTCAGTGGGTCCCGTGCATTGTTCACGGGACCTACAAATCTCTTTTTTCAACAAAACTTTCATTAAAAATGGGTCATATGACATTATTTATACATTTAAAAATTATTTTGTTACAGTGTTTTCAGTGATATCCAAACGGACCCTTAATGCCTATAATGTGGATTTCCATCCATCTAGAGGGCCTAAAGTAATGTCTCTTGAAGGTTTTTCTCCTATCAAACTGGCTTGTTTTTTTTTCCCGTAAAAGTGACATTTTTTTTTCTCGTTCCTACCCATGTACATGTGCGTGTTAAGTCCCAGGTAAGGTAAAATGAAGAAAGTGATAAGTTCAAATTCATAGACCCAAGTTCATTTGGTCTAATCTTTTGGGTTGGAGACTTGGAATGGTGTCCCAGCATGTAAATAAGTGGGCATGATTGTCAAAATCATGATCTAGTTTGTAGGATCGTATGATTTTATGATCCCATTTGACCAAAACGATTAAATTGTACCAAAAACTATTGATCCCACTAAAAACTAAAATTTGTTTTATTTTATCATCATTTTGAGTGTTCTATATGAATTTTGATCATTGTAGGCATGAATATATATTGCGCACATAAGGGATTTGAACTATGATAATAAGCTTCAATTTCATGTATCAGTTGGTCATGTTGACAAAATCTAATTGTTTCAAAGTTGCTGGTGTTAGATATTGGTTTTTGTTGTTTGTATATTAGAGGGGAAAAAATGGGAATTAACTTATGTATAATATACAAATTACTTGATGTTGATGCAAATCTTTGTTTTTTTTATTTTTATTTTTATTTTTTTATTCTATATGGATGAATTCATAATTTATGTAATTATTCAACCTATAAAGTCATTACACATGTTTTTTTTTTTTTTTTGGGCTTTAAATCGAAAATAGTAGGACCACGATTCTATCTTCATTTACATTCTACTTAAGTCTGTTTGGATACCGTTTGTTATCGAAAACTAAAAACTGAAAACACTGTAATAAAATAAATTTTAAATATGTGAATAGTGTCGTAAGACTCAGTTTTAAAGTTATTTTTGTTGAAAAAAAGTATTTGCGTGTCCTGTATAAACTCATCCGCTGAAAAACATGCAAAACGCGCTTTTCAAACTCTCACTTTGGATCCCAGCTTTGATAATGGCTTTTTGGTAGAATTTCGTAGTCACATCTCACTTTCGTTCCTTTGTTTCTTCTGCAACCGAAAGAGAAGAGAAATTGCAAGGCTTAAGTAAGAAGCTTTACAGAGAGGAAAGGTCTTCTTCCTTCTTTATTCTTTTAAAATGATACACCGAATTCAAGCGGAGTGCCTTGAAGTCAAAAGAAGTTACTTTCGGATCAAGTTAAAGCCATGCAAGCCTCCTGAAATCTTGCATAACAAGCGATAGAAATCCAATTATTTATTTATTTATTTAATGTGAGCGTGTTTCTTGGAGAGTTCAAGTTAAGCCAACACAACAGGTCCTACACCGACGTGCGAGTTTCTTGGAGATCAAGTTGAAACATTGACTGATTGACGTGCGAGCTTCTTGGAGCTCGAGTTGAATTGCGATATGGTATATATTTGGATAAAGATCATAGCGTCTACATTTTGGGTGGGACCCGTTTCAGCCATTTTATTTTATTTTTTCTTTCCCTCTGCACGCGTTTCATCTGGAGACAAAAGTTTCCGTTCACACTGTATAATTACTGTTTATGCACTGTTTATACTGTATATATACTGTTTATATACTTTTTATCTACTTTTTCATTAAAAATTGTTCAACAGCATTATTCACATATTTAAAAATTATTTTGTTACAGTATTTTTAATTTCAACAAAACTAAATTGTATTCAAACGGACTTATAGATTGGATATTACCTTTCGATGTCATCATTATTAATGGATTGGCTGATGGGGCTTAATTAATTACTCTAGATTGATTAATTAATTACCTATATGCTGGAATATAAATGCATGCTAAACATTTTGATTTACAATGTGATAACACAAGATGAAGTATCGAAGAAGATTATCATGTTGGATTTAACTTTCTTATTTATCAAAATATACTAAAATCTACGCATGCAGTTTTATATTATAGCATATCTTCTTTTGAAAATGTATAATATAAAGTGAAGGAATTTATGCACTACAATGTGAAACTGGAGATTAATTTATTATTATTATTTATTTATAGAAAAGCTTTTTCAAAAAGAGAAATAATATGTTTATAATATTTTTACAACAAATTTTATATAACAGGTTGTTATTTGCAGTTACTAGTGCATAAGAAAGTAATTTCAATGATGAATTTAAATTAAAAATTTGCAATAACCTGTCAATTAGATTTGTTGTGAACTTTCTAAAAAAAAAAATTGTTGTGAAAATATTGTGAATGTAGCACTTTAAAAAAAAGTAAATAAAAAACAGGAAATTGTAGCATAAAAGAATGCACAAATCTCACTGTGACTTTTGTGATTAGCAAGAGATTTTAATTAAGAATGCTTTCCATATAATTTGACATTAAAGTATATTTTCCCCCCGCCCGCTGGGCGAACTCATATAATTATTATTATTATTATTATTATTTTTTAAATGAGAAAAAAGTATTATAGTCCAAGCTCTGAAAACCCCAAGCGCAAGACAAAGATAAAGTAGTCCACTAAAAATAAATCATATATAACCAAAGCTTTTTATTTTTTTATTTATATTTTTATTTTTAAGAAACATATATAACCTAAGCTAGTGATTGCTGTTTCAACAACTTAAATTTCAATAGTGAAAGTCGTTCTTCACATTAAACTTAGTAGTTTTCACTTATTGCTGTATCAATTATATATTCTCTCAGGCTTAACCTTTTAGCCAGCCAATAGGCAATAGCCTAAGGCCTCAAATGGAAGAATGCCCCTTTTATATAATCGTAAATATTATGTTTATCTGTCTAATTACAATATAGCCAACAACAACAACAGCAATAATAATAATAATAATAATAAGACCTCTCAATTGAAATTTTTTAAGTCCTTTATTAGCCAATAGAATGCATTATTTATCTATCTCATACCGTAAAAAGTTAAATTAGTTATATTAAGGCTGAAAATTTTAACTCAACAAAAATTACTTTAAAGAAATTATCCCCTCTTCGAATGATGTGCAATGTAATAATATGTTTTACTCTACTTGTCATGGTCTAAAAGCAAAAAATTTCAGTCTTCCAAATACATGAAAGGTGAATAAACTCTTACCTTCTCTCCTTAACTCGAAGAAATAAGAATCAATAGTTTTATTATTTTTTTTTTCATACAAATTTGTTAATTTCAATGCTCATAATAAAAAGTTAAATAAATTTTTATTTAGTTAATATTTAAATATAAGAAAAAGCCTACTTTAAAATTTTTGCCTTAAACCCCAAAATGCATTGGGTCGGCTCTACATTGTTTTCCCAAACAAGTCTAAACTAGCTATCACAAAGCAAGAAAATCTAAAAAAGTGGCGGACATTTGCCCTCTATGTGTGGGTTTGGATAGGAAGGTTAGTTGAGGTGCGTTTTCCAGCTTTGCGTTTTTTTTTTTTTTTTGCCGCACTTGTTGACTTTGAGGGACAAAATTCACTGTGCGTGTACTGTGCTTGCATTGTTCACGTAATATTTAATATTAAAATAGGTCCCACAACACTATTCACACATTTAAAAATTATTTTGCTACAGTGTTTTCAGCAACAATCAGTTTTTATCAACTTTCAGCAACAATAAGTGCTATTCAAACGGACCCTATAAGTAAATGATTCCCAAAGGCGGCCTTTTGCTTCAAAGCAACTTTCCTTAAATCATATTGTAGTGAGATTGGAGGAATATAAGAGAAGTCATCCTAAGGAATATTAACACATTAAAGAACATTTTTTTTTGGCACACAATAGTAAACCAATTTTGGAAAAAATTAATCAGAAATTTTTTCCAATTTTCAATAAAATTTTTCCAAAAATAGATTTGTTAATGTGTGTCCTAAGAGCATACATTAATCATACTCATATACATATATTGTGTGTAGTACAACTTGCCCCACCCTCTCTTAAAAGTTATCATGACTTTTGAATAGAGTTGTGTGCCTTTGTGTTAGAATCCATTTTTCTCTTCCCGGTGTGTGTGTTTGTTTCTCAATATATATATATATATATATATATGGGTAAAATATCATTTTCATTCCTAAACTTTCATAAAAGTTTATTTTTCATTCTTAAAATTTCAAAAATTTGTTTTTGATCTTAACTTCACAAAATGTTCTATTTTACATCCTACATGGAGTAACAGAATGTTAGCATGGTATGGTATCTGGTTAGGATAAAACTATTTTATTTAAAAATTTTGGACACGTGGCACAAAGTTATTGGAACATGGGAAAACAATAATAATATGTCCAAATTACCCCTTCACTTGGGGCAGAACCTAACCTTATTCCACGGCCACGAAAACCCATGCCCAAACCCCACGGCTGCCGCCTTAACTGGCGAGCCCAATCGGCGAACCCAACTATGAAATCCCACCCCAAATCGGCAACCAAAAACCCCAAACCATCAGGCGGTTTAACTCTCCATGGTGCAAGGCATGTTCAATGTAAGTGGAAGATGTCGTATTCATGTCGTTTGGGGCTGTCAATCTATCAAAAAGAAGACTAGGAAAAAACTGAAATCAGTTCAAATCTAAGTAGTCGCAGCCTTGGAGTTGGAGGTTCTCCAATTCTTTTGACTTACCACAGTAAGACCTTGAACTGTGCAAATAGGACAACGAAGACTCTATCTTATTATGCTTTGTTGGTGCCTCTGGACTAGCAGAAACAAGATTCAACAAAATCAACCCCATACAAACCTACAAGGAACTAGACTGATGGCATCTCAGTTACTGAGCAATTCGGTTTTCAAAAAAAAAAAAAAAATCATGCAAAGTCAGACAAGTTCCCAAAAGCTTCACGCAAACCATTCACAATAACAAAAAGATTCAGATCAGCCCAAAAATTAATGTCACCTGTATGGGGTCGGGATTTCACAGCCGAGGTCGCCGCCTTGGAGTAGTTGCTTGGGCTCGCCGATTGAAGCTGCGGCTATGGAGGTTTGGGCGTTGGGGGTAATTTCATCAGATTTCCAATTCCATGTGTGTGCCAATAACTTTGTGCCACATGTTCAAAATGTTTTAAATAAAATAGTTTTGTCCAAGACAAGTGCCATGTCAGCATTCTACATAAACTTACGGACATTGATGGAAGGATGTAAAGTAAAACACTTTGTAAAGTTTAAAAAGAAAAACCGACTTTTAAAAGTTTAAGAAAAATAAGCTTTTTTTTTTTTTAATTCAGAGATCAAAATAATATTTTATCCCATATATTTTATGCTTTTACTGTACTCTGAGTCGGCGCTTTAATTTTGATCCTTTTCCTCTGTGAGAAGTTATAGACTTTTAGTGTTTGGTTACAGCTTTTCCCACATCTTTATCTGCGTTTTTTTTTTTTGAAGTGCGTTTCTGACTTTTTGTGGCTGTGATGGTGCACAGAATCCACAAATCTCTTTTTTCAACATAATTTTTATTAAAAAAATTTTACAATACTATTTATATATTTAAAAATTATTTTGCTACCATATTTTTAATTTTTAGCAAAATAAGCAGTATTTAATCGAATTCTTAGGGCCTGTTTGGATACTGCTTATTTACTAAAACTGAAAAATTATTGCTGAAAATATTATAGATAAATGTAAAAGTTAATTGAAACAGTATAATGAAATTTATGAATAGTACTAAAAAGTACAACGAGATCCATAAATAATATAAAAAATAACTTTTATACAAATGAAATTGCAAATGAAATTGTATAAGCATTACTCGTGATTTTTTATACATCCCAAAACACATTGCTTCTCTCTTTGCACTTTCATAATTATTTTTTCCATAAACAGCTAAACGCTATTTGTGCTTTTTAGCCTCTGTTTGCGCTCTCCTTCTCTCTCTACTTACTAGACTCCATGGCCATGTCTACTTTGAGGTTTCGAAAACCTGACGAGATAGCCATATGTGATGTAGAAAACCGGTCAGTCTCCAAGACCCACAAGCGGAGATGGCGGTTGGCTTTCACTGTCATATACATCACCAGAGTTCTTGCTTCTTTGAACAAGAAAGTTTTTGACAAAGATGGCCCTCTCTTGCGCACCCTCTCTTACGTTGCCATTGACATGCATTGTAAATCCATTTCTTCGTTGCTCACTGTTGATACAAAAAAGCTTAGTGACACTGTAAGGGACAAAAACTTTGAATCTTTGAGTCAGTTTGGCGGGGTTAAAGAAGTTGCTTTAATTCTTCAAACTAATGTAAAAAGTGGCATCCATGGTGATGAGGCTGATCTTATTCACAGACAGAATGTTTTTGGTGCCAATAAATACCAAAAACCACCAGCAAAAAAGTTTCTCAGATTTGTGTATGAGGCACTTAAAGATACAACTATTTTAATACTTTTGGCATGTGCTGTACTCTCTCTTGCCTTTGGTATCAAGCAACATGGCTGGAAAGATGGTTGGTATGATGGCGGGAGTATCATTGTTGCTGTGTTTTTGGTCGTTGCTGTTTCAGCAGTGAGTGACTTCAAGCAATCTAGGCAATTTCAGAAGCTCTCAACAAAGAGCAGTGATGTAAAAGTGGAAGTTGTGAGAGATGGGAGGCGCCAACCTATATCAATATTTGATGTTGTTGTGGGTGATATTGTGTGCTTAAAGATTGGTGATCAAATTCCCGCAGACGGGTTGTTCTTGGAAGGGCATTCCTTGAAGCTGGATGAGTCTAGCATGACTGGTGAAAGTGATCACATTCAGATTG
Organism: Quercus variabilis; assembly: GCA_030445155.1. Taxonomy (NCBI): domain Eukaryota; kingdom Viridiplantae; phylum Streptophyta; class Magnoliopsida; order Fagales; family Fagaceae; genus Quercus; species Quercus variabilis. Next base: position 42,007,070 of record CP129453.1, on the reverse strand, counting down.
ATGAAGGGAATCCCTTTATGTTATCAGGCACAAAGGTCACAGATGGCTTTGGATTCATGCTAGTTACTTCTGTGGGCATGAACACTCTGTGGGGCCAGATGATGAGTTCAATAAACCGTGACTCAAATGAGGAGACGCCACTGCAAGCACGCCTCAACCAGTTAGCTTCTTATATTGGGAAAGTTGGGCTGGTGGTGGCTGCACTTGTTCTTGTTGTTATGCTTATTCGGTATTTCACAGGAAACACCAGAGATGACAAGGGAAACAAGGAATTCAATGGCAGTAAGACCAAGTTTGATGATGTGATGAATGCTGTGGTGAGCATTGTGTCAGCGGCTGTCACTATTATTGTAGTGGCTATTCCAGAAGGTTTGCCTCTGGCTGTTACTCTAACTCTAGCTTATTCTATGAAGTGCATGATGGCTGATCATGCTATGGTCAGAAAACTATCTTCTTGTGAGACAATGGGCTCGGCCACAACAATTTGCACAGACAAAACGGGCACCCTTACACAAAACGAAATGAAAGTTACGAAATTTTGGCTCGGAAAGGAGGCCGTAGAAGATGACAATTATCCGAATTTGACAGGTAATATACTCAAACTACTACAACAAGCAGTAGGCTTAAACACAACTGGTACAATTTACAAACCAAATTCTACATTAGTTCCAGAGATTTCAGGTAGCCCAACTGAAAAAGCAATTCTTTCTTGGGCTGTATTTAATTTGCGTATGAGTATTGAAGAAGTAAAGCAAGATTATCACATAATCCATGTAGAGGCATTCAATTCAGCGAAAAAGAGAAGCGGGGTTTTAGTGAAGAGAAATAATGAAAAGACCATTCATACTCATTGGAAGGGAGCTGCTGAAATGATATTGGCTACGTGTTCAACTTATTATGATAGAGCAGGGGTGCTAAATGTAATGGATGAGGAAGAAAGGTTGCAATTTGGGACTATTATTAAGAATATGGCACAAAATAGTCTACGATGCATTGCCTTTGCCCACAAAGAAGTCGCAGAAGAAAGTGGACAAGTTCTTGAGAAGCTTGAAGAAACTGGACTGACATTATTAGGCTTAGTTGGCTTGAAGGATCCATGTCGACCAGGAGTCAGTACTGCTGTGGAGTCTTGTAGAGCTGCTGGGGTGAATATCAAAATGATAACTGGTGACAATGTGCACACAGCAAAGGCTATAGCTTTTGAATGCAAGATTCTCAATCCTGATGAAGATTTGGATGATGATGCTGTAATTGAAGGGGTACAATTCAGGAATTACTCACCTGAAGAGAGAATGGAAAAGGTTGATAAAATTCATGTAATGGCGAGGTCATCCCCTTTTGACAAGCTTCTGATGGTTCAATGCTTGAAGCAGAAAGGTCATGTTGTTGCAGTCACAGGTGATGGAACCAATGATGCACCTGCTCTAAAGGAAGCAGACATTGGACTTTCAATGGGAATCCAGGGAACTGAAGTGGCAAAAGAAAGTTCAGATATAGTCATCTTGGATGATAATTTTACTTCTGTGGTGACAGTATTGAGGTGGGGAAGGGCTGTATATACCAACATTCAAAAGTTTCTTCAATTCCAGCTCACAGTGAACGTTGCTGCCCTTGTCATCAACCTTGTTGCAGCTATTTCTTCTGGTAAGGTCCCACTAACTGCAGTTCAACTATTATGGGTGAATCTAATAATGGATACACTGGGAGCTTTAGCATTAGCTACAGAGAAACCCACTAATGATCTTATGTCAAAGCCACCGGTTGGTCGATCAAAGCCACTTATAACCAAAATTATGTGGAGGAATCTCATGGCTCAAGCCATGTATCAGGTAACCACTTTATTGGTTTTACAATTTAGGGGAAAATTCATATTTGGTGTAAATGAGAATGTTAAGAACACCCTCATTTTCAATACTTTTGTCCTTTGCCAAGTTTTCAATGAATTTAATGCAAGAAAATTGGAAAAGAAGAATATATTCAAAGGGATACTTAAAAATAAGCTGTTTTTAGCCATTATTGGGATCACCATAGTTCTTCAACTGGTGATGGTGGAGTTTCTGAAGAAGTTTGCTAATACGGAGAGACTTAATTGGGGCCAATGGGGTGCTTGCATTGGGCTTGCAGCTTTGTCATGGCCAATTGGTTGTCTTGTAAAGTGCATCCCAGTTTCAGGCAAGAAGTAGGCAAACAAAAGTGCTTCTCCATCCTGAAAGACTAGCCATCGCCCCTCACCAAGACAATATTCATATTTTCCTTTCTTTGGTGTTTGTGCCATGAAAGTATTACGCACTTTTTTCCATTTTGATAAGTAATGAAAAATTGTATTAGAAATTTAAAATAAAATGAAGTCAAAATACAATTATATATCTTAAAGATGTGTACGGTGCTTTGCTATTGTTTTCATTTCAGTAGTTATGGTCTCAAACTTGAGATAAAGTCGTTGTTATTAAGAAGTAAGCAGCTGCTTTCAATGAAGTTTATTACTCATCAATTTTTTTTTTTTTTTTTTAAAAAGATGCAAATAGCTGCTACCTTTTGGAATAGTTATATTTTTCTTTCTTTTCTTTTATACATGCAAAATAGTAAAGAATTACAAATGATGAAAAGAGAGAGAGAGAGAGAGTATACATATCTATAATAGAAGTTAGGAAAGATGCAGGGTCAACACTTAGAAGATGATGACACCCTTGTAAAATTGTGACAAACTATTTTGTAATTACTTCCTCTAGAGAAATTTTCTATTCCTATGTTCAAATTCGTTGATGTACTTAAGTGCTGGTTAAAGATGCTAGAAAGAAGAACTCATGGCCTGCCCTGATCGCAACATAGACACGCTGCAGATAAAAGAGGAATCTTTTTTACGGTGCAACTTATGACTTACTTGCGATTAGTTCAGAGAAAGAATTCCAGCACATTAATTTTTATCTTGGCCAGCTCAGTCATATAATCCAAGACTCGCACATTCTGGAAGTAGGATGAGGGAAACAGAGCAAGGAGGGTTCATTCTCTCCTCTTTTCCTCTTACCATTGACGTATCCGAGAAAGGAGATTTTAACCATCACATTCTTCACCATATTTGAGTGTTAGAGAGTTGATTGGTGTAAAAAACATTTGGAGCAAAACCACAAACCCAAGAGGACTAGGTTTACCATTGGCCACTAAACCCGTGGACTCCAAAGACTAGGTGAACAAAGTACTTGACGAAGTCAGTTGTTAGTAAAAGCTTGGAGGGCTTAAATATTTTAGCTAGCTTAGGGTTGGAGGGTCTTTATTGTAACCGTGTACTACAACTATTCATTAGTGGAAATTTGACAATGGTGTTGTGAAGAGGTTTTTCTGCCTAGGTGGTTGGGGTTTCCTCTTTGAAAATACATTTGGTGTTTTCGTGTGGTTTGCATTTTCATTCTGCATTTCAATTTGCTCTATATGAAATCGGATAATCACTTACATTTGATGTAAATGCTAGTTTAGGTTAACAGTGATTAAGTCATAATATTTGTAATTTGCGGTCTAAATATTTGCTAGGGTGTTAGTAGCAACCTTCCAATTTCCATTTATTATATGTATATATTATGTATTCATCTCAATGTAATGTATAAAGAACCTATCACTGGTGTGTGTTTGTATTCGTGTGTTACTACATATGTATGCAATTTGTTTTGAATCCACAACCTCACTCCCCACTTTGCTCTTACAAGAGGAGGAGGTCATTTGAGTTAAAGCTCATTGATGATCCCATCATTAACACATATTAGACATGGATATGCTTTTTTATATTTAAAATTAAGGGGAAAAAATGAACCTACACATACCATTGAATGACCATTTGGTGAAGAGTTACGTGAAAACCTGAGACATGTGGTACCTGAAATTCTTCATTGCCTTCGCCAAAAGCTAGAAGAGTTTAAGAAGGAACAAGGGTCTGTTACATTCAACAATTACTGTATCTCAAAGGGACATATGAGATATAGTTTGAAGAAGTAGATTGCATATGATTGTTATGTATCTCTTTGTGTTTGTTTCAGTTAGATATCTAGTAAATATTTTTTCAAGTGAATAAAATTTTTAGATGTGAATGATCAATCTGACAATATGCAAATTTATGTATTTTAAGTACAGTTAATACATTATGTTATGATCAAGTGCTTATTGTTTAATGATGGATAGGAGGAATCTAGCTGGAAAAATTGTAGGTGGCTAAAAACAAAATTATAAACTAACTATATGTCCTTTCGCCTAATGTTCTTTGTGAAATGATTGCACATGAAGTTGCCATCAGTTTAATCCCTCTTTCTTATCTGCTACTTTAAGAAACAGAAGAGTTTTGATGTTAGCTTGTTTCCTTCTGTTTTTATCATCATCATAATATCTTTTGATCCTTGTCTCCTCCTTTTGGCAGCTTTAACATGATCCAAATTATTACTCTATTAATAATTAACTGTTTCCTTTTTTTTTTTTTCTCTTTATTTATTTATTTATGTTTGTTGAAATTTGAGCTGCCAATTGATATGCATGATTACTTGTGGCCATATATGTGACTTAAATTTTCTTGCAATAATTTGTTGGGTACCAGTTTTAAATTTTGCACAAGCTTAGACAATGTTTTAGAGGTTTACATATTTAAGGTAAGTTATGATTTTGTCACAATTGCTGATTGAGTTAGTGACATTGTTTGCTATCAGCTTAAATGAGTTTGACAATGTACTCAAAACATCTATATGTTTTGAATGTATTGATCGGAGGCTGGTAATGAAAGAAATCACCACCTATATTCATAACCAGAATTGTTATTCATGTTATTTGCTGAGGATACTAGGTTTACTCCTTGGAACTCATCATACTTAGAATCTTTTTTGATTTCCTTTGAAAAGAAAACTTCTTAAGTGGAAGAAATATTGCCTTGAATGTTAAGGATGTGTAATAGTAGTGATAATAATGCATTTATGCTGCGGATAATGTCTAGTCGCTAACTGATTAATAACATGGGAAACTTTGTGTAAATCGAACATATGGTTGGGGATTTTTCTTTTTGCCAAGTGAAAGTATTATGATTGGGGATAATATTCTCTCTCTCTCTCTCTCTCTCTCTCTCTCTCTCTCTATGAATTTATACTAGTGATTTCTATGTAGAAAGACCAACATTTTTGAAAGGCATACTGATTTTTGTTTCTCAGCATGAGTATTAGAAATAGGTGACAATGAACTGGTTTTCAAATGGAACCCCTCTCTCCATAAGAACTGGGTGGAGGTTAAGGCCCAACCTTTTTTTTTTATTTGCTCAGTTTTGAACCAGATTAAAAAAAAAAAAAAAGATGTAAATATTTGGATTTTTTTATTTGCATATGATTGTTATGTATCTCTTTGTTTTTGTTTCAGTTAGATATCTAGTAAATATTTTTTCAAGTGAATACAATTTTTAGATGTGAATGATCAATCTGATAATATGCAAATTTATGTATTTTAAGTACTGTTAATACATTATGTTATGATTAAATGCTTATTTTTTAATGACGGATAGGAGGAATCCAGCTGGAAAAATTGCAAGTGGCTAAAAATGGAATTATAAACTAACTATATGTCCTTTCGCCTGATGTTCTTTGTGAAATAACGATTGCACATGAAGTTGCCATCAGTTTAATCCCTCTTTTTTATCTGCTAATTTAAGAAACAGAAGAGTTTTGATGTTAGCTTGTTTCCTTCTATTTTTATCATCATATTAATCTTTTGATCCCTGTCTCCTCCTTTTGGCAGCTTTAACATGATCCAAATTATTACTCTATTAATAATTGACTGTTTCCTTTTTATTTATTTATTTAGTTATGAGTGTTGAAATCTGAGCTGCCAATTGATATGCGTAATAACTTGTGGCCATATATGTGACTTAAATTTTATTGCAATAATTTGTTGGGTACCAATTTTGAATTTTGCACAAGCTTAGACAATGTTTTAGATGTTTATATATTTAAGTTAAGTTATGATTTTGTCACAATTGCTAGTTGAGTTAGTGACATTGTATGCTATTAGCTTAAATGAGTTTGACAAGGTACTCAAAGCATGTATATGTGTTGAATCTGTTGGTCGGAGGCTGGTAATGAAAGAAATCACCACTCATATTCATGACCAGAATTGTTATTCATGTTATTTGCCAAGGATACAGGGTTTACTCCTTGGAACTCATCATACTTAGAATCTTTTTGATTACCTTTGAAACGAAAACTTTTTAAGTGGAAGAAATATTGCCTAGAATGTTAAGGATGTGTAATAGTAGTGATAATAATGCATTTATGCTGCGGATGATGTCTAGTTGCTAACTAATTAATAACATGCGAAACTTTGTGTAATATCGAACATATGATTGGGGATTTTTCTGTTTGCCAAGTGAAAGTATTATGATTGGGGATAATATTCTCTCTCTCTCTCTCTCTCTCTCTCTCTCTCTCTCTCTCATGTCTATGAATTTATACTAGTGATTTCTATGAAGAAAGACCATTTTTGAAAGGCATACTGATTTCTGTTTCTCAGCATGAGTATTGGAAATGGGTAACAATGACCTGGTTTTCATATGGAACCCCCTCTCTCCATAAGAACTAGGTGGAGGTTAAGGCCCAAATTTTTTTTTATTTGCTCAATTTTGAACCAGATAAAAAAAGAAAAAAAAAGAAAAAGAAAAAGAAGATGTAAATGTTTGGATTTTTTGATTTCTGCTGTCTTTTATATATTGCAACCTAATTTGCTTTCTAATTCATAGAATTTCTTCCCTTCGTATTAAGAATGGGGTCTTCTTGTGATCTTTGCAAGTTTATCTAGGCACCATGTTGAAGATGCATAGTCTCTTGAGAGAATGATAATAACAAATCTCGATTTTTCTGTTACTATCAAGAGTTTAGGTGAAATTGATTTTCCTCTCTCAATTTTTTCATCATCTATAAAGGTGTGAATGCCCTTTTGATCCAAAGCAGTATATAAATGGCTCATAAACCCATTGCGGGTATCCTCACCTCTAAAATTGAGGAATACTTTGTAAGTCAATCGATGTGTGGAAGAGGAAGATGAAGAGGCTCTTTTAGTGTTCATTGAATCCATTGAAAATATTCATATAAATTTTCAATCACAATTTGGATAAAAAGTACACTCAATTAAAACTGAAGATCAAATTAGAAGGAAAATAAATTAGGGAACATGAAAAGAAAGATATAAAAGAGATGGATGCAGGCAAGAAAAGTGAGAAATTACAGATTTGGTAATTGCAGTGGGGATTATAAAGCTTGAAAACCTATTGAAACAATGCGACCGGATATGTGATACTAGCAAAGAAGTGTATAGTAGAAGAGATTGTGAATGTGTCTCTGTGCTTAGGCAATGCTCCCACTTTGTCCATAAAGAAGAGAAGAAGAAACATCTTGGTTTCAGTAATAATGTCCTATCTATTATGCTTTTTGACTAATTTTTAAGTTCTATTCTTATTGCCTTGGTTCTATTTGTTCAGAATTCAGATTCCATTATGATGTGATGTTGAATGCTGAAGAAGGGTACAACTATAAGCAGTGCATGCTTCCTTTGCCAAAAAAAAAAAAAAAAAAAAAAAAAGAAAAGAAAAGAAAAGAAAATAAAAAGTAGTGCATACCTCCAGTACTTTTTTCGGATGTGCCATTATGACGTGGTTAGCCTAGACTGTGACTGTTTTCTATGCACGTTATAAGGGGGAAAGTTCATCTTATTTTCAAATAGGAGTTTAGCTTACTTTCAGTACTTTTTTAACTACATATGTCATTTTGTTTTAAATATATAATAGCAAGTGGTAGTTGGTTTTAATCTCCACATTTTACTTAGTTAGTGGATGATGTGACAGTTTCTTATTAAAATAAAAGGATGATGCGGTTAGCCTAGACTTTGACCGTTTCTATGCACTTTATAAAGGGGGAAAAGTTCATCCCATTTTCAAATAGGAGTTTGGCTTACTTTCAGTAACTGAACATGTCATTATGTTTTAAATATACAATAGCAAGCGGTAGTTGATTTTAATCTTCACATTTTATTTAGTTAGTGGATAATGCTACAGTTTCTCATATAAATAAAATGAGATTTCGATTAAAAAAGTACTGGAGGTAAGCCAAATTCTTCAGATAGATCTTCTTTTTTTTTTTTAGATGCAACAAAATTTAAAAGTACGGCTCTTAATGTGGCAACTGCTGGAATTAACTCTAAAATCCTGCAATTCTTTTTTTGATAACACTGAAATCCTGCAATTGAAACAATTGATTTTATAACCTGAGCGCTAAAACTTTACTTGTCTTCTTTTAGAGCAATGGTAGTTTATAAGAAGGCAGTACTAATTTGCATCTTCTACGGTGAAATACTTGTAAGCATAGTTTGTAGCGACCTGTGTAACCCAAATGGGTTTGTGAAATTTTTTATAATTACATCTAGGGGTTTTAATTTCCTTATTTGTTGTTTAATTCGTTACAATATGGTAATTTAAATAGAAAAAAACCAGAAGAATTTTTAAATAAATGCACTTCTTTGTTTTTCTACTTACTTCCAAGACAAAGTGCCGGTTTGGATACACGTTCACGTTTTACAGGCTTGTGCGTTTTCAGCTTTTTTTTTTTTTTTTTTTTAAAGACCAGTGCTTGGTGCATTGTTCATGGGACATGAACAGTGTACCAAGGCATATGAACAGTAAAAAAAGAGTGAACAGTAATTTTTCATACATTTAAAAATTATTTTGCTACAGTGTTTTCAGTTTTCAGCAAAATAAGTTGAATTCAAACAGACTCTAAAGGTCCACTTTTTTTTTTTTTAAAAAAAAAAAAATTAAAGAGAAAAACTATAGGTCCACTTTATTGCTTTATTTATTGTTTAATGTGTTATAAGATGGTAATTTAAAGCTGAGAAAATCTAAAGAATAAAAAAAAAAAATGTATGTCTCTTTTTGTTTACCTACTTCCAAGACGCCTATCCAATCAAAAGATTACTATGTAATTGTGAACATTGATTTTGAATTATAATTGCTAGTTTAATTTAGGCATATGCCTATTATTTTAATTTACATATTTATGTTATGATTTCTCAAACTTATTTTTATATATATTTATTTTTTAAAAAATTTTTATTTGACCCTAAGTTTCTAGGTGACCCAACTCATAGATTGAGTCATTGTCCAGACCAGGTTTCATAAATATGCTTGTAAGTTTACTGATTTTTTGTGTTGACCTTGACCCTTTTTTTTGGAAATATTATATGATGGGGCAGCTATGGACAAAACTTATGTATAGTATTTTAGGTGCTCTTTCTTAGGTTATCTTCTTAAAATTCAGTCATGTGGTTACTTAACTAAAAAATACACTTCCATCTCATAAGAAAAAATCCACATGGAAGAATCTTAAGAAGGAAACCTAAGGAACAGTATCTAAATACTATACCTAAGTCTTGCCAACATGTGAGAGTGAGAGTGAGACACATGCATGTGTAGACTCTAATGAATCAAAAGCTTCTTATGGTGGTGGTGGTGGTGGGATGAATATGTATTGTGTTTTTCCTTTTTCATTCATATTAGGTAAGGGAAATAAACACAAGATTTTGATTCCTATAACACATACCAATCCTCAAACCCCCCCCCCCCCCTCTCTCTTTAAATCCAAATCACAAAACCTACTGACCCACTCGACCCAACCCACACCATGCTAAAACCTAAAACCAACAGACCAAAGCCCACATAAACCCAGCACCGACCCTCAAGTCTTTTGTTTCAAAGGAATAAATCGTAGTATAGCTCAATAATTTTAGAACCACAATTCATATAAAACATACATTCCATTAAGATTTAAAAACTTAAGCAAAAAATTAGAAGGAAAATAAATTAGAGAAGAGGAAAAACAATTAGTTGTGGATATTTTACTTCAAGGAGAGAAATAAAAGACATGGATGTGAGCAAGAAAAGTAATAACTTACAAATTTGGAGAATTGTAGCAATTGGTTGTTGTAATTTGTAAAGCTCTTAAAACCTCTTGAAACAAACGCTTCTGGATACCGTTCAAATGATAGAACTACTTATTTTATAGTTTCTTTTTTGGCTGAATTTTTATAGTATTTGTTTTTGTGCTTAGGCATTGCACTCAAATATGATTCCAACCTTTTCTTTTCTTTTATCCTTACTACCCCGACCAGTTATATTCTTTTTTTTTTTTTGACCGAACCGACTAGTTATATTCTTAAATGCATTTACTCTTGACTTTGCTTTTTTTGGTTTTCTTCTTTAAACGTGTCATATGGGGGATGAATTTTTTTTTTTTTTTGAGAAGTTTATGGGGGGTGAACTTAATTAGTGCAATATACAAGTAATTTACTCCCCCCCCCCCCCCCCCCCCACAAAAAAAAAAAAAAAAAATAGAACAGAAGAAAGTGTAAGTTCGTGGTAACCGGTATATTTTTTTAAGAAAAGTTTTTGGTTTTGTTAGAACTTTTTTATTTGCCTTAGAGGAAACTTTTGTTTTTAGGATAAGTACATTAGTGGAAATTTGATGACAATTACTCTATACATTTTGTATGGTTGGAAAGAAGGAAAAGAGTAACTCCCTAGTGGCTAGCTCTAAAGTCTTGTTTATAATTGCTTTTTGACAAACTATAAAGTTCTATTCCCATAATAAAAAAATAAATAAAAAAATAAAAAATAAAAGCTATAAAGTTTTATTCATATTGCTTTCTTTCTATCTATTTAGAATCAGTATGTCATCGTGATGAGTCACTCATAAATGCTTTAGTGGAATCTATAAAATTTATGAATAATAATGCACCCATTAATTAATTTAGTATAAGCAGTTAGTAAAGTAGCTGAAGAAAAGGGTACAAGCACAGCTAATTATGCACTTCAGATCATTGATAAGGACATAGCCATAACTTTGTTTGCACTTGTTTTCTGTTGTTCTCTTTTTTTCTTTTTTTGTTTAAATTCATTTTCATTTGTGGTTTCTTAGTTTGGCTGATTTTTGTTTTTTGGGTCTCTATTTGATAAAGTAGGACATTTTTTTTTTTGGTCAAAAGCGGAGTGTGCAACCAAAGTGTAGAAGAATACAGAGAGGGATACTTAGAAATTAAGAAACTGAAAATGAAGAGATAAAAAAATAATGAGAAAAAAAAAATGTAAGAGCTAGGAGCAAGCAAAGTTTGTAATAAACAAGAAGATCATTGATATCAGAGCTGTTTTGACATCAACTGAAGAATGTTTACCATTTCTAAATAATGAACTATGCCTTTTTAACGTGAATAATAGGATCACTCTGCAAACAATGTGATTATTCTTTGAAAAACTGAACAGGCCAAGTAATGTAAGGGTGTCCCAAAAACCAGGCTAGTAAGTGGTAATAGCAACTTAATCTGTTCCATGCCTTCTCATGAAGTAACTCCATTAGTTCCCATCCTTATCATTGAATTATTTGTTGATTTTTCGATCTTTAGAACAAGAATTATAAGATTTTTATGAGATAAAAAGTAAAAATGTTACCAGATATATAGGATTATATCAGGTTTAATTCACTGCAGAGTATGTGTATAATTGTGTTATTTGTCAATTCTGGATCTTTGTGAGTGATGTTGCCATTAATCTTTGTCCTTTTGTATAAACGTGAGACCTTTCACTATGATAGTGTATAACACAGTGTATGATGACGATATTTTTTATCTGCTTTATGTGCAAAGCAATGTTTCTGCCCTAGCTATATCCATTTATAATCTCATAATTTTCGACTTTTCTAAAGATATCTTTTGTTGCCTAGCCTTGTTGATTGACGTTTCAAGCCAACCGTCAGTGTCTCATGAGCACGTCAAGCCTTGTATAAGAGAATGTGAATGAAGCTAACCTTAAGAAGGAAAATCCAATTTGAAAGTGTCCCAAATTCTTTTTGTTGCATTATTTTCGTGGTCAGGTAAAGAGTAGATAATTGCTAGCATGTTTATTCTTTCCATTATAAAATTATAATGGAAAATACTAGTGCTGCTAGCTTAACATACAATTGATCTATACTCAGATTGTTCCTTTATATTGCAAGTTTGAGACACAAACATAATACCTAAGCAGATTGTTCCATTTAGCCATAGCCACACATTATCCCAACTATTTAACATATGAAACTCAAGAATATAGATAACAGTACATAACTGCAAATTCAATAACTCTAAAATATAGTGTCACAAATTATTTTGTGGTAAGTCAGTAATGAATTAATAATGATAGATAATAAAGTCATGGACAAATGGTACCTTTTCTTTTCATATTTATAATTGATTAAATTTAGCGAGTGGACTCTACATTATACACGTGGCGTTACTCTTTTTTAAAGTAAAATCACTAATTTAAAGCCATTTTTCCCAAAAAAAAAAAAAAATAGAGTTACAGAGAGAGAGAGAGAGAGAGTGAGTGATACCTTGGTGTGGGCTTTGAGCACAATGTCGTTACTAAGCGGAATCCGATACCGTTTCTATTTTTCTTCTTCCTCTGAATCCGAGTCACCGAAACTCAGCCCCGGCGGCGGTCTCGGCGGCCCAACCACCTCTTCCTCCTCCTCATCAGCTGAATCCAATCGCCGTGGTTGGATTTCGGAGCGATGAGAGTCAGGCTTTGGAAGAAAGAGAAGGAAGCTCATCGTCATCGGTGGTGGTAGAGCGACGAGTGGTGTTGTGGATGGCTTCGAGATAAGTTTGGGACTCTGATTGCTTTGCCGCCATGAATGGAAGACATTGAATCATGGATCGTGGGCCGGCCCGCACTATTCATACCAACTTTCCCTTTTCTCTTGTAAGTCTAGCCCAACCCAATACTCAATGCTTTCTTTCTATTTAAAACTCACTTCAATTTAGCCCATTGGTCTTTCTATTATTTTATTTTATTTTTAATTAAAGGTAGAAGTTTCTATTAAGCAACTTATTGTATTTTTATTTTAGGGATTTTATTAGGCAACCTAAGGTGATCACTTTACATTTCCAATAAACTTAAAAAAAAAAAAAAAAAATTCAAGAATCACGTTTCTAATAAACTTATTGTAATCATTTTTAATCTCTAATGTGTTTACTGTAGTGTTTTGAAATATATATATATATATATATATATATATATATTTATTATGTTTGGATTCTTTGGAATAATGATAATTTTTTAGTTTTTAGTCTTTCCATGTTTTGTAAGTCATTAACAGCAATCACTTTAAATTGGGAATGACAAAATCACATTATTCCACACTCTCTTGTCTACTGTGAATTTTCCTCACTCAAAGAGGTGACAGGGCAAGAATGAGTTTTACTCGTCTAGCTCCACCCCAAATGTATATAGATATATTTTATTTAATATATATTTGAATTATTCATACATATAATTTAACTCTTGTATATGTACCCTTGTTATAATTTAGGGGGTGTTAGGTATATTTAAATAACAATTTTCAGTGTTTAAATAACATTATACGTATATTTATTTGTATCATTAACCTCGGTTCGACCATAAAAATGAAAATCGCCCTCTTTTCTAATCTCCTTTGTGTGTTTGTTTCTGGGGAAAAAAAAAAAAAAAAACTGTTTCACATTACTTAAAAGAGTGTGTTGTATATATTATAATTTACTCCACTTTTTCTTAAAAGTTACTAATTTTTTTAGTGAAATTTGTGGTGTGCCGTTTTATTAGAATTGCATTTCCTCTCACTTGTGTGTTAATCTAAAAAAGAATGTTTTCAAAATCATGAAATACACAGGTGCTTTTGAAAATGTTAATAAAAATTATAATATTTAAAATACTTTAAAAAATTTATATAAAAAATAAGTTCAAAATTAAACTTGTCAATTCATAACCACAGTTTTAATAACTTGCCTCTTATTTCATATATATATATATATATATTCCATTATATTATGTTATTTTCTAGAAATATTTTAAAGGGCATAATTTTAATTTTGTATAAATAAAAACCACATTTATCTAAACCTTAACGGTGACAAATCTAGACTATTTTATGGTTAACGCAAAACTCAAAATACTCTAGTTTACTCTATCTCCAAAAATAAAAAATAAAAAAATGTTTACAGAGTCTTAAGTAACGACTTTCGTTTCCGATTTCAAATTTTCACTAATCAGCTTAAGGCGGTTAAGGTTAAGGTTGCTAACGTTAAGTCCGACTCTCACTCTCTTTCCTTGTGCTCCAAGACTTACAAATTTCTTTTATTTATTTCACTCTTACCTCTAACCCTAATTCTCATTTGCAATCTTTCTTTCACTTTTTGAGACTCTCTCTTTCCCTGTGCTCTAAGACTTTTTTTTTTTCTTTTCTTTTTTGTGATTATAACTGACCTGTTGGCAATGTATATTATTGCCAATCAAACATGAAAAACGAATTGGATTTCTGGCTTCAGAAAGCAAGTTCGTTGATTAATAAGGTCCAAACTCGGTTCACAGATGACGATAGCATTTATGAGTCGTTCTTGGTTTTGCTCACATCATTCCATAAGGGTAAGGGTAAGGGTAAGGGGCAACAGGATATGAGTCGGCTTTGTAAAAATATCCACGATCTTTTCAAGGACCACCCTGATCTGTTCCATGAATTCTTTAGCTTTGTTTCAAATTCAGTTCCTAATGAAACCACTACCAATAAGTCATGTTCTTTTGACTTGCAAGCTTTGTCACAGCAAGGAAATTCTCTGTTCAAGAAGATTCAAAGCTGTTTACGTGGGTCGGATTATCATTACAACTACTTTTTGGAGCGTATTCACAACTACACTTCTGGACATATAGGGCTTGATAGTGTTCTCGGAAGCTGTCCTCTGGGTTTCGTGGATGAATTGCATAATTTTATCAAATCTTGTGAGAATTTGGGTGGGTTTCCTGCTCCTGCTGCTGGTGTATTATGTGAGAGTTCATTGGGCTCGGGCCAAAAAAAGCGTAAAGGGTCTCATTTGTCTACTGGTTGTGGTCTTGGTGATGAAGTGAAATCGTCTCCTGAAGGCCAACAGTGGCAAAAGTATGTGAGGGATGATAATTTTTGTGGATTTCTCGCTCCTGCTCATGCTGTTCCAGCATTATGTGAGAATTCATTGGACTTGGTGCGAAAAAAGTGTAAAGGCTCTCATGTGTCTGCTGCTAGTGGTGGTAGTGGTGAAAAAGCAAAACCATCTCATAAAGGCCAACAGAGGCAAAAGCTTATAACTAAGGATGATGAAGACCATGAACCTGACCTCTCTAAGTGCACAAAAGCTACACCTAGTTACTGGATTTCGAATGGCACTTTGGTGTGTGCCAATTTGGATTACTCTATAAAAAGAATCAAAAAAAGCGAGGAGCAGAAAGTTTGGGAGGATTTTGAGGACTTGAAATATGATGAGGATAGGTTCCTAACACCTATAAGATCAACAATAGAGTGTGCAGAGTGGTTAATGAATGAGATACAGGGTAAGTCACTGGAGGAGCCCATCATAGTAGAAGACTATTACTTTAATACAAAGCATATTAAATGCATTGAGACATACTGTAATGTCAAAGGTGATGAGTTACGTGAAAACCCGAGACATGTGTTACCTGAAATTCTTCATTGCCTTCGCCAAAAGCTAGAAGAGTTTAAGAAGGAACAAGGGTCTGTTACATTCAACAATTACTGTATCTCTAAGGGACATATGAGATATAGTTTGAAGAAGTAGATTGCATATGATTGTTATGTATCTCTTTGTTTTTGTTTAAGATAGATATCTAGTAAATATTTTTTCAAGTGAATAAAATTTTTAGATGTGAATTATCAATCTGACAGTATGCAAATTTATGTATTTTAAGTACAGTTAATACATTATGTTATGATTAAGTGCTTATTGTTTAATGACGGATAGGAGGAATCCAGCTGGAAAAATTGCAGGTGGCTAAAAACAGAATTATAAACTAACTCTATGTCCTTTTGCCTGATGTTCTTTGTGAAATGATTGCACATGAAGTTGCCATCAGTTTAATCCCTCTTTCTTATCTGCTACTTTAAGAAACAGAAGAATTTTGATGTTAGCTTGTTTCCTTCTGTTTTTATCATCATCATAATATCTTTTGATCCCTGTCTCCTCTTTTTGGCAACTTTAACATGATCCAAATTATTACTCTATTAATAATTAACTGTTTCCTTTTTTTTCTCTCTTTATTTATTATTTATGTTTGTTGAAATTTGAGCTGACAATTGATGTGCATGATTACTTTTGGCCATATATGTGACTTAAATTTTCTTGCAATAATTTGTTGGGTGCCAGTTTTAAATTTTGCACAAGCTTAGACAATGTTTTAGAGGTTTACATATTTAAGGTAAGTTATGATTTTGTCACAATTGCTGATTGAGTTAGTGGCATTGTTTGCTATCAGCTTAAATGAGTTTGACAATGTACTCAAAACATCTATATGTTTTGAATCTATTGATCGGAGGCTGGTAATGAAAGAAATCACCACTCATAGTCATAACTAGAATTGTTATTCATGTTATTTGCTGAGAATATAGGGTTTCCTCCTTGGAACTCATCATACTTAGAATCTTTTTTGATTTCCTTTGAATAGAAAACTTCTTAAGTGGAAGAAATATTGCCTTGAATGTTAAGGATGTGTAATAGTAGTGATAATAATGCATTTATGCTGCGGATAATGTCTAGTCGCTAACTGATTAATAACATGGGAAACTTTGTGTAATATCGAACATACGATTGGGGATTTTTCTTTTTGCCAAGTGAAAGTATTATGATTGGGGATAATATTCTCTCTCTCTCTCTCTCTGAATTTATACTAGTGATTTGCATGTAAAAAGACCAACATTTTTGAAAGGCATACTGATTTCTGTTTCTCAGCATGAATATTGGAAATAGGTGACAATGAACTGGTTTTCAAATGGAACCCCCTCTCTCCATAAGAATTGGGTGGAGGTTAAGGCCCAACTTTTTTTTTATTTGCTCAGTTTTGAACCAGATTTAAAAAAAAAAAAAAGAAAAAAAAAAAAAGAGAGAGATGTAAATGTTTGGATTTTTTTTATTTGCATATAAAGTTCTATTCATATTGCTTTCTTTCTATTTATTTAGAATCAGTATGCCATCATGATGAGTCACTCATAAATGCTTAGTGGAATCTATAAACTTTATGACTAATAATGCACCCTTAGTATAAGCAGTTAGTAAAGTAGCTGAAGAAAAGGGTACAAGCACAGCTAATTATGCACTTCAAATCATTGATAAGTACATAGCCGTAACTTTGTTTGCACTTGTTTTCTGTTGTTCTCTTTTTTTCTTTTTTTGTTTAAATTCATTTTCATTTGTGGTTTCTTAGTATGGCTGATTTTTGTTTTTTGGGTCTCTATTTGAAAAAGTAGGATTTTTTTTTTTTTTTTTTGTCAAAAGTGGAGTGTGAAACCAAAGTGTAGAAGTATACAGATAGGGATACTTAGAAATTAAGAAACTGAAAATGAAGAGATCAAAAAATAATGACGAAAAAAAAAATGTGAGAGCTAGGAGCAAGCAAAGTTTGTAATAAACAACAAGATCATTGATATCAGAGCTGTTTAGACATCAACTGAAGAATGTTTACCCTCTATAATGAATTATGCCTTTTTAACCTGAATAATGGGATCATTCTGTAAACAATGTGATTGTTCTTTGAAAAACTGAACAGGCCTAGTAATGTAAGGGTGTCCAAAAAACCAGGCTAGTAAGTGGTAATAGCAACTTAATCTGCTCCATGCCTTCTCATGAAGTAACTCCATTAGTTCCCATCCTTATCATTGAATTATTTATTGATTTTTCAATCTTTAGAACAAGACTTTTTCAGATTTTTGTGCGATAAAAAGTAAAAAGGTTACCAGATATATAGGATTACATTAGGTTTAATTCTCTGCAAAGTATGTGTATAACTGTTGTTTGTCGATTCTGGATCTTTGTGAGTGATGTTGCCGTTAATCTTTCCCTTTTGTATAAAGGTGAGACCTTTCACTATGACAGTCTATGATGACGATATTTTTTATCCGCTTTATGTGCAAAGCAATGTTTCTGCCCTAGCTAGATCCATTTATAATCTCATAATTTTCGACTTTGCTAAAGATATCTTGTGTTGCCTAGCCTTGTTGATTGACGTTTCACGCCAACCCTCAGTGTCTCATGAGCACGTCAAGCCTTGTGATTATTTGTGGGTATAAAATGCCATTTGAGCTAACAGCTCATTCAAAATTTTCGTCTCTCTATTAACATGTGGTCAGGGCCGGAGCTAGGACATAGAGTTAGGGGGGCAAAAGTATAAACAATTTTTTTTTTTTTGGGAATTCCAAGTAAGCATTCATTTAGAAGTGAAATGTTATGTCTATAATATTTTTACTACATTTTCACAACAAATCGTAAGTGGTAGGTTATTATTAGTTGTTATGAGGGAGCAAAAAAGTAATTTAAATTGTGGATTCAAATTAGAACTAATACAACTTACCGCATGTGATTTGTTATGAAAATGTTGTGAACGTAGCACTTCTCAATTTAGAAAGTTAAGCTTTTTTTTTTTTTTTTTGGGTGTCTTGTGTGTTGTCAAATGTGTGTGGGTGTTCACCTAGACTAGTTAGAATTGGCTTAGGAATTTTTTATTTTATTTTATTTTTTGTTTGTGTCTTGTGTTGTTTGGGCTTAAGTTTGTTATTGGTAAATTTTGTTGTTAAATTTATTTCAAATTTTAGATCAATAAAATTTTTTATAACCTTTAAAAAGATCAATAACATTGTTGAGAAGGCAAAGTACAAATTTACTGAAACAAATTGCTAAAATTAATACACACATGTATATACTAAAACGTTTTGAAAAAAATTAGGGGGCGCCACTGCCCCTCAAGTCCAACTATAGTTCCGTCACTGCATGCGGTGAATATCAACTAAACATGAACAGTTATTGCTCGAAGTAACTCTATGAAGTATTAGCTCTATCGACCAGAGTGCTAAAATTAATTCCTTGAGCTTTGCTATTCTTTCTTTGTGTATGCAGTTTCTTCAACAAGTATTCGGCATTGATACCACATTGAAACCTCTTCTACCTGCCATAGCCTACAACGTTTCCTATGACTTAAACTTCTTCACGGGCACCTTATTTCCTTGTGTTTTTCGTGGCAGCGGAGAAGATGGAAAACAATTCAAATTATAAAAAATATGTCAAGTCAACATACTCTTAGTTATGAGGATTCCTTTTCTTAGTCTTCCTTTCAGCTTTTGTTTTTGTCACCCCCCTCCCCTTCCCACTAATCCTCCCTTCTATTTTTCTAACTATCTGTTTCTTTCACAGAATATAGAATTGTGGAATTTCTGCATTATAATAATTTTGCTCGTAAAGCTTCTGAACTTTTTTCAGTGCATTTGGGGTTATCAATACCATTGTTCACTGAAGTAACATTTTCAATTGGATTGACTCCCACATTTTGTGAAGGACTGAGCAATATGAATTTAGGGAGATTACCATATGATAAACAAATAACAGAACAGGAATTAAATGTCCAATTGAGTACTTGAACTCAATGTCCATTTCTTCATTCGATTTATTACCTTGTAAAGAACTGTTTTATGCTGTTTATGATATCTAAAAATTGAAAACGGAATCTTAAAATTCAGTAGATCCCTTTGGGTTATCAAAATTTATGAATTTTGTTAATGGATTTGCATCAGGACATACGCGCAAGGTTTCACAGAGCTCACTAATGAGCTTGCGTAGTACCTGCTTGAGTGTGAATGCTCTGTCACTGGTTATGTCATAATTAATCTAGGCTGAAACCAAAAGCTCAGGTTATGCAGCAGAGCAAATATTCACTATTATATGCTTGAAAAGATTATATGATTTTGCTCCAAACGCTTTCTTCTAGAACCTCTTAAACCGAGATTTATGCATATTGCTTCTTTTTCTTGTGTCTCTTGGTGGGCTTTTCATGTTTTACAGCAAGCATAATCAAAAACAATAATTTTAATGCTGAAAGTATTTCTTCTCCAAGTATCGGTGCCATTTAGTGGTGACTTCAGAATGGAAAATACCACCGCTGAATATATTTGGTCCAAAAGGTTGGTGGTGCTTCAAAGAGCTGCATCAACAGCAAGGAAGTATGGTTCAGCCTAGCAAAGTCGGATAATGGCCCATCAATTGCTCTGCATCCTCAAAATATGCATTTTTGTAATATTGAAAAGATATAAATGTTCTGGGAAAGCATGACAGTGATTCAGATGTATAAAGACTTATTTGGTGCATTGAAACAAAGGAACACACAGCACAAGAAGAAAATAGTACAATTAGGAGTTTGCTGTCTGCCATCCAAGCTATTGTTCAAAAGGAACTTAGGGGCAATGGTTGCTGGAGATAAAGGATTTGCCAGGATCCCCGTCCACCTGCCAAACCCAGGTGTTTGTAAACGTCTGAATATGATTCACCACAACCTCCCTAGCCCAGTCTGAGACTCCCTTGCCATTATCCAACTCTGCCACCTCTTTGTTACTTCTAAGAAAACTAACAGAGAAATCCCAGATCTTGAAACTTCAACAATACTTCTCAGAATGCTGCTTCATAGAATCTTCAATAATCCTTCACCACAACCTCTCCTACCCTTGTAGCTCATCTCCAACAGGATGGGTTGCTAGTTGGAACTCTCTCTAAAGGTCTAGACTTGCTTATCTTGCTGCTGTCGAGGCTTCATTTGTTTTTTGAACTGTTACCCTGCACATTTAAATCAAACTTTTACAATACATTACCATATTAGTAGCAGAGAAAGGCTCTTTTGTCATGGTTGCCTTACTCCTATATGTCCAAATAGACCATAAAATAGAAAGAATAGTCACTGAGAAGGCGAGACGTACTTTAAGTTCTCTAAATTGCCCCTGATACCCTTCATCCAGGCTCTCGATCCATGCCCGAATCAAGTAAGGCTGAGTGATTTCAGTTCTTATGGACAGATTGAACCAAACCAGAGATCTCTAGATGACAAAGGAAAAAAACATGGTCTAAGGTTTCGGTATCTTTGACACAAAGGAAAGGATATGAGTCCTCAGATTTCTTCTCAATTCTGATCTCACAAGAAGAAAATTTAATAAAATTTTCCAAAGAATGACAATCATTTTAAAAGGAAATTATAATTTACATAACAGGTTCCAATGCTTAGGGTGTTCATTTAAGGTTGTGCCAGTAAGATCAATAAAAGACCTGCCAGCTTGGTTTCTTCAATTCCTGGTATAACTATTATACTTTTTGAACCAAATAAGGCCACAGTAATAATAAGGCCTAATGAGCTTGTCAGTAACACAAACAGGAATTTGTAAACCTTTCTCAGCATCATTTTGGGTCTATAGAGTTTTCAAACTAATTCATAATTCCACCTGAAAGTATCTTTGACTAGCACATCTACTGATCTTCCACAACTTTTAGAGAACCTAAGCAATTACATTGGATGTCCTTTTGGGGATGTCTAATAACATTGGAACCAAATGTATATACTTGGGTGTCTATAAAGGTCTATTATTAATTCACTATAACATGTAATATATCAGGCTAAAATGAAAAAATGGGACAGAAATTAAATTCTAGACTTTAATCCATAAAAAAAAAAAAAAAATGGATAACAAGTAGAGAAGGGCTTATAATTCTAAGAAGACTACCTTTTCCATTTCTCAACCTTGTCTACACAGTTGTTTTCATGCATAATTCTTTTTTTTTTTTTTTGATAAATGTTTTCATGCATAATTCTAATTACTATAAAGATGAATATGTGAAATGGGCATGGATGGTTTACCTTGGTCATGATCTGAACTGGGTCTAGAAAATTTCAAGAACCTGAAGCAAAAAAGTCAAATGGTATAAACTTCTCAAATTAAAGAGCAATACTATGCCTATGTATAAGATGAGTTTTATACTTTTAATATTATAGATCAATGAGGCAATGCATGTGAGAGGCTGATAGCAACCTTCCCATTCAAACTTATTATATTTTTATATTCTATTAAAGTCATAAATGTCTGAAAATAAGAAGAATGTGGGGAAACAAAAAAGAAAAGAAAGAAAAATATATTGTTCATAGTATTTGTTGATTTCCATTAGTGACATCACTAACTTTTTGAACTTTATCTTCAATCGCAGTCATAAATTCATTGCCTGCTCTTGCATCTTCACCTAATTTGTTGATTATTAGTGACATTAAAAACTTTCCAAACTTTGTCTTCGATTGCAATCAAAAAGTTTTCCTCGCCATTATTTGTTCTTTTAAGTCAAATGGCTAGGAGTTCATTGACAACTCTAACCAAACATATGGTGGACAATCTGTTAAAAAGAAAATGCAACAACCAACAGAACATGAATTGAGAAGAAAGACAGTGACTTACAAGTAATCAAGAGAAAATAGTTGATCAACCTTTGAGGTCGCTTTCGCGAGGTCCCTGCCAATCACTTAGCTCCTCACCACATTCCTTGTACTCACTTGAATATTCACAACCAGCATTACCATGGGTCATAAATTCTGTGAGCCATTCAATCCTTTTTGGGTTTGGTATATCATTAAAGCTTCCTTCGCCACTGGGTCCAGCCCCATCATAATCATCGCGGCTTCGCTTGGCTTTGTTGCCTTCTGCTACCACCGCCGAATTGCAAAAACTATCCTCCAGAACATTGATGCCCTCATAAGGAGTCATGCCGCTGTTGCTTCTCTGAGCCATAAATCAGTTGAAATCTTCTGCGTCTCTCTTGTTTACCATACGGAACCCACATTTCTTCACCTTGAAGCCTGTTTTAATTCTAATACCAATCTGACTGAATCCATTTTCATAACATTCCCTAAAATCATTTATTAGGCACATTCTCGATTGAGACAAATATTATCTGATAAAACAACCATTTTTTGAGTGGCAAAGTGTGGTATAAAAGATATTTCTTTTCCATTGGCTATCAACGACCAGGTAAGTGATTCCTCGTTATGGCGTGGATGAGGACAAAATGCAACACAAATAGCTATCACCATCAACTCATTACAGAAATTAGAATAAGTTTCTTTTAAAAGTACCATTTAAAAGTACGGACGAAACAATAAGAACCAAAAACAAACATAAGCTGACTTGCATGCAAACACATACAGAGAAACACAGCGAGGGTGAAACAAAGGAGTTGTATAAGAGAATGTGAATGAAGCTAACCTTAAGAAGGAAAATCCAATTTGAAAGTGTCCCAAATTCTTTTAGTTGCATTATTTTCGTGGTCAGGTAAAGAGAATGTGTTTATTCTTTCCATTATAAAATTATAATGGAAAATACTAGTGCTGCTAGCTTAACATACAATTGATCTATACTCAGATTGTTCCTTTGTATTGCAAGTTTGAGACATAAACATAATACCTAAGCAGATTGTTCCATTTAGCCATAGCCACACATTATCCCAACTATTTAACATATGAAACTCAAGAATATAAATAACAGTACATAACTGCAAATTCAATAACTCCAAATTATAGTGTCACAAATTATTTTGTGGTAAGTCAGTAATGAATTAATAATGATATAATAAAGTCATGGACAAATGGTATTTTTTCTTTTCATATTTATAATTAATCGAATTTAACGAGTAGGCTATACATTGTGCACGTGGCGATACTCTTTTTCAAAGTAAAATCACTAATTTAAAGCCATTTTTCACAATCAAAAAAAAGAAAAAAGAAAAAAGAAAAAGTAGAGTTACAGAGAGAGAGAGAGAGAGAGAGTGTGTGATACCTTGGTGTGGGCTTTGAGCACAATCTCGTTACTAAGCGGAATCCGATACTGTTTCTATTTTTCTTCTTCCTCTGAATCCGAGTCACCGAAACTCAGCCCCGGCGGCGGTCTCGGCGGCCCAACCACCTCTTCCTCCTCCTCATCAGCTGAATCCAATCGCCGTGGTTGGGTTTCGGAGCGATGAGAGTCAGGCTTTGGAAGAAAGAGAAGGAAGCTCATCGTCATCGGTGGTGGTAGAGCGACGAGTGGTGTGGTGGATGGCTTCGAGAGAAGTTTGGGACTCTGATTGCTTTGCCGCCATGAATGGAAGACATTGGATCATGGATCGTGGGCCGGCCCGCACTATTCATACGGACTTTCCCTTTTCTCTTGTAAGTCTAGCCCAACCCAATACTCAATGCTTTCTTTCTATTTAAAACTCACTTCAATTTAGCCCATTGGTCTTTCTATTATTTTATTTTATTTTTAATTAAAGGTAGGAGTTTCTATTAATTAAGTGTGTTTGCAGTCTTAAGTAACGACTTCCGTTTTCGATTTCAAATTTTCACTAATCAGCTTAAGGCGGTTAAGGTTAAAGTTGCTAACGTTAAGTCCGACTCTCACTCTTTCCTTGTGCTCCAAGACTTCCAAATTTCTTTTATATATTTCACTCTAACCTCTAACCCTAATTCTCATTTGCAATCTTTTTTTCACTTTCGGAGACTCTCTCTCTTTCCCTGTGCTCTAAGACTTCCATTTTTTTTTTCGCTGTTGGCAATGTATATTATTGCCAATCAAACATGAAAAACGAATTGGATTTCTGGCTTCAGAAAGCAAGTTCGTTGATTAATAAGGTCCAAACTCGGTTCACAGATGACGATAGCATTTACGAGTCGTTCTTGGTTTTGCTCACATCATTCCATAAGGGTAAGGGTAAGGGGCAACAGGATATGAGTCGGCTTTGTAAAAATATCCACGATCTTTTCAAGGACCACCCTGATCTGTTCCATGAATTCTTTAGCTTTGTTTCAAATTCGGTTCCTAATGAAACCACTACCAATAAGTCATGTTCTTTTGACTTGCAAGCTTTGTCCCAGCAAGGAAATTCTCTGTTCAAGAAGATTCAAAGCTGTTTACGTGGGTCGGATTATCATTACAACTACTTTTTGGAGCGTATTCACTACTACACTTCTGGACATATAGGGCTTGATAGTGTTCTCGGAAGCTGTCCTCTGGGTTTCGTGGATGAATTGCATAATTTTATCAAATCTTGTGAGAATTTGGGTGGGTTTCCTGCTCCTGCTGCTGGTGTATTATGTGAGAGTTCATTGGGCTCCGGCCAAAAAAAGCGTAAAGGGTCTCATTTGTCTACTGGTTGTGGTATTGGTGATGAAGTGAAATCGTCTTGTGAAGGCCAACAGTGGCAAAAGTATATGAGGGATGATAATTTTTGTGGATTTCTCGCTCCTGCTCATGCTGTTCCAGCATTATGTGAGAATTCATTGGACTTGGCGCGAAAAAAGTGTAAAGGCTCTCATATGTCTGCTGCTAGTGGTGGTAGTGGTGAAAAAGCAAAACCATCTCATAAAGGCCAACAGAGGCAAAAGCTTATAACTAAGGATGATGAAGACCGTGAACCTGACCTCTCTGAGTGCACAAAAGCTACACCTAGTTACCGGATTTCAAATGGCACTTTGGTGTGTGCCAATTTGGATTACTCTATAAAAAGAATAAAAAAAAGCAAGGAGCAGAAAGTTTGGGAGGATTTTGAGGACCTGAAATATGATGAGGATAGGTTCCTAACACCTATAAGATCAACAATAGAGTGTGCAGAGTGGTTAATGAATGAGATACAGGGTAAGTCATTGGAGGAGCCTATCATAGTAGAAGACTACTACTTTAATACAAAGCATATTAAATGCATTGAGACACACTGTAATGTCAAAGGTGAAGAGTTACGTGAAAACCCGAGATGTGTGTTACCTGAAATTCTTCATTGCCTTCGCCAAAAGCTAGAAGAGTTTAAGAAGGAACAAGGGTCTGTTACATTCAGCAATTATTGTATCTCTAAGGGACCTATGAAATATAGTTTGAAGAAGTAGATTGCATATGATTGTTATGTATCTCTTTGTTTTTGTTTCAGTTAGATATCTAGTAAAATACTTTTCAAGTGAATAAAATTTTTATATGTGAATGATCAGTCTGACAATATGCAAATTTATGTATATTAAGTATAGTTAATACATTGTGTTATTATTAAATGCTTATTGTTTAATGACGGATAGGAGGAATCCCATTGGAAAAATTGCAGGTGGCTAAAAATGGAATTATAAACTAATTATATGTCCTTTTGCCTGATGTTCTTTGTGAAAGGATTGCACGTGAAGTTGCCATCAGTTTAATCCCTCTTTCTTATCTGCTACTTTAAGAAACAGAAGAGATTTGATGCTAGCTTGTTTCCTTTTGTTTTATGATCTTCGTAATATCTTTTGATCCCTGTCTCCTCCTTTTGGCAGCTTTAACATGATCCAAATTATGACTCTATTAATAATTGACTGTTTCCTTTTTTTTTCTTTTTTATTTATGATTGTTGAAATCTGAGCTGCCGATTGATATGCGTGATTACTTGTGGCCATATATGTGACTTAAATTTTCTGGCAATAATTTGTTGGGTATCAATTTTAAATTTTGCACAAGCTTAGACAATGTTTTAGAGGTTTATATATTTAAAGTAAGTTATGATTTTGTCACAATTGCTGATTGAGTTAGTGACATTATATGCTATCAGCTTAAATGGGTTTGAATGGTACTCAAAACATCCATGTGTGTTGAATCTGTTGATCAGAGGCTGGTAATGAAAGAAATCACTAGTCATATTCATGACCAGAATTGATATTCATGTTATTTGCTGAGGATACAGGGTTTACTCCTTGGAACTCATCACACTTAGAATCTTTTTTGATTGCCTTTGGAAAGAAAACTTCTTAGGTGGAAGAAATATTGTCCTGAATGTTAAGGATGTGTAATAGTAGTGATAGTAATGCATTAATGCTGCGGATGATGTCTAGTCACTAACTGATTAATAGCATGGGAAACTTTGTGTAATATCGAACATATGATTGGGGATTTTTCTGTTTGCCAAGCGAAAGTATTATGATTGGGGATAATACTCTCTCTCTCTCTCTCTCTCTCTCTCTCTCTCTCTCTCTCTCTCTCTCTCTCTCTCTCTCTCTCTCTCTCTCTCTCTCTCTTATATCTATGAATTTATACTAGTGATTTCTATGTAAAAAGACCGACATTTTTGAAAGGCATACTGATTTCTGTTTCTCAGCATGAGTATTGGAAATAGGTGACAATGACCTGGTTTTCAAATGGAACCTCCTCTCTCCATAAGAACTGGGTGGAGGTTAAGACCCAACATTTTTTTTTTTATTAGCTCATTCTTGAACCAGATTTAAAAAAAAAAAAAGATGTAAATGTTTGGATTTTTTATTTTTATTTTTCTGCTGTCTTTTATATATTGCAACCTAATTTGCTTTCTAATTCATAGAACTTCTTCCCTTGGCATTAAGAATGGGGTCTTCCTGTGATCTTTACAAGTTTATCTAGGCACCATGTTGAAGATGCATAGTATCTTGAGAGAATGACAATAACAAATCTCGATTTTTCTGTTGCTATCAAGAGTTTAGGTGAAATTGATTTTCCTCTCTCAAGTTTTTCATCATCTATAAAGGTGTGAATGCCCTTTTGATCCAAAGCAGTATATAAATGGCTCATAAACCCACTGCGGGTATCCTCACCTCTAAAACTGAGGAATACTTTGTAAGTCAATCGATGTGTGAAAGAGGAAGATGAAGAGGCTCTTTTAGTTTTCATTAAATCCATTGAAAATATTCATGTAAATTTTGAATCACAATTTGGATAAAAAGTACACTAAATTAAAACTAAAGATAAAATTAGAAGCAAAATAAATTAGGGAACATGAAAAGAAAATATATAAAAGAGATGGATACAGGCAAGAAAAGGGAGAAATTACAGATTTGGTAATTATTGCCGTGAGGATTATAAAGCTAGAAAACCTCTCGAAACAATGTGACTGGATATGTGATACTAGCAAAGAAGTGTATAGTAGAAGAGACTGTGAATATGTTTTTTTGCTTAGGCAATGCTCCCACTCTGTCCACAAAGAAGAGAAGATGAAACGTCTTGGTCTCAGCAATAATGTCCTATCTATTATATTTTTGACCAATTTTTAAGTTCTATTTATATTGCCTTGGTTCTATCTGTTCAGAATTCAGATTCTATTATGATGTGATACGTATAAATGTTGAAGAAGGGTACAAGTATAAGCAGTGCATGCTTCCTTTTCAAAAAAAAAAAAAAAAAGAAAAAAAAAAGAGAAAAAAAAAAGCAGTGCACGCTTTCTTTTTTTTTCGGATGTGCAATTATGATGTGGTTTGCCTAGACTATTACCGTTTGTATGCACGTTTTAAAGGGGGAAAAATTCATCTTATTTTTAGATAGTAGTTTGGCTTATTTTCAATACTTTTTAAGCTGGATATGTTATGTTATTTTAAATATACAATAGCAAGTGGTAGCTAGTTTTAATTTTCACATTTTATTTAGTTAGTGGATGACGTGACAGATTCTCATTAAAATAAAACGAGATTGCGTTTAAAAAAGTATTGAAAGTAAGCCAAACCTTTTAAGTAGATTTTTTTTTTTTTAAATGCTGCAAAATTTAAAAATATGGCTCTTAATGCGGCAATTGCTGGAATTAACTCTGAAATCCTACAATTGAAACAATTGGTTCTATAACCTGAGTGCTAAAACTTTACTTGTCCTCTTTTAGAGTAGTGGTAGTTTATAAGAAGGTAGTACTAATTTGCATCTTCTACGGTGAAATACTTGTAAGCATGGTTTGTGGCGATCCATGTAACCCAGATGGGTTTGTGAAATTTTTTAAAATTACATCTAGGGGTTTTTATTTCCTTATTTGTTGTTTAATTTGTTATAATATGTAATTTAAATAAGGGGGAAAAAAAAAACCAGAAGAATTATTTAAAAAATGCACTTCTTTGTTTGTCTACCTACTTCCAAGACTATACGTCCACTTTATTGCTTTATTTACTGTTTAATGTGTTATAATATGGTAATTTAAAGCTGAAAAAACCTAAAGAATAAAAAGAAAATGTATGTCTCTTTTTGTCTACCTACTTCCAAGACTCCCATCCAATCAAAAGATTACTATATAATTGTGAACATTGATTTTGAATTATAATTGCTAGTCTAATTTAGGCATATGCCTATTATTTTAATTTACAAATTTATGTTATGATTTCTCAAACTTGTTATATATATATATATATATATATTTTTTTTTTTTTCACAATTTTTTATTTGACTCTAAGCTTCTAGGTGACCCAGCTCATATAGATTGAGTCATTGTCCTGGCTAGGTTTCATAACTATGCTCGTTAAATATATTGATTTTTTGTGTTGACCTTGACCCTTTTTTCGGAAATATTATATGATGGGGCAATTATGGATAAAACTTAGGTATAGTATTTTAAGCACTGTTTTTTAGATTACCTTTTTTAAAATTCAGTCAAGTGGCTATTTAACTAAAAAATACGCTTTCATCCATGAGGAAAAATCTACATGGAAAGAATTTTAAGATGAGAACTTAAAAAACAGTATCTAAGTACTTTACATACTGTTTCTTAGGTTACCCTTTTAAAATTCAGTCATGTGGCTATTTAACTTAAAAATACACTTCTATCCCATAAAGAAAAATCCACATGGAAGAATTTTAAGAAGAGAACATAAAAAACAGTATCTAAGTACTATACTTAAGTCTTGACAACACGTGAGAGTGAGAGTGAGACACATGCATGTGTAGACTCTAATGAATCAAAATCTTCTTGGGGTGGTGGTGGGATGAATATGCATTGTGTTTATCCTTTTTCATTTATATTGGGCAAGGGAAATAAACACAAGATTTTGATTCCTATAACACATACCAATCCTTAAACACCCCCCCTCCCCCCTCTCTTTTCAAATCCAAATCACAAAACCTACTGACACACTCGACCCAACCCACACCATGCTAAAACCTAAATCCAACAGACTGAAGCCCACATAAACCTAGCACCGACCCTCAAGTCTTTTGTTTCAAAGGAATAAATTGTAGTATAGCTCAATAATTTTAGAACCACAATTCATATAAAAGATACATTCCATTAAGATTTAAAAACTGAAGCAAAAAATTAGAAGGAAAATAAATTAGAGAAGAGGAAAAACAATTAGTTGTGGATATTTTACTTCAAGGAGAGAAATAAAAGACATGGATGTGAGCAAGAAAAGTAATAACTTACAAATTTGGAGAATTGTAGCAATTGGTTGTTGTAATTTGTAAAGCTCTTAAAACCTCTCGAAACAACACTTCTGGATACCATTCAAATGAATAGAACTACTTATCTTATAGTATTTTTTTTTTTTGGCTGAATTTTAATATTATTTGTTTTTGTGCTTAGACATTACACTCAAATATGATTCCAACCTTTTCTTTTATCCTTACTACCCGGACTAGTTATATTCTTTTTTTTTTTTTTTGACCGAATCGACTAGTTATATTCTTAAATGCATTTACTCTTGACTTTGCTTTTTTTGGTTTTCTTCTTTAAACGTGTCATATGGGGGATGAACTTTTTTTTTTTTTTTTGAGAAGGTTATGGGGGATGAACTTAATTAGTGCAATATACAAGTAATTACTCCCCTATTAAAAAAAAAAAACAAAAAATAGAATAGAAGAAAGTGTAAGTTTGTGGTAACCGGTATTTTTTTTTAGAAAAGTTTTTGGTTTTATTAGAACTTTTTTATTTGCTTTAGAGGAAACTTTTGTTTTTAGGATAAGTACATTAGTGAAAATTTGATGACAATTACTCTATACATTCTGTATGCTCGGAAAGAAGAAAAAGAGTAATTCCGTGGTGGCTAGTTCTAAAGTCCTGTTTATATTTGCTTTTTGACAAACTATAAAGTTCTATTCCCACAAAAAAAGGGTAAAAAAAAAAACTATATAGTTCTATTCATATTGCTTTCTTTCTATCTATTTAGAATCTGTATGCCATTGTGATGAGTCACTCATAAATGCTTTAGTGGAATCTATAAACTTTATGACTAATTATGCACCCACAAATTAACTAAGTATAGGCAGTTAGTAAAGTAGCTGAAGAAAAGGGTACAAGCACAGCTAATTATGCACTTCAGATCATTGATAAGGACATAGCCGTAACTTTGTTTGCACTCGTTTTCTGTTGTTCTCATTTTTCTTTTTTTGTTTAAAATCATTTTCATTTGTGGTTTCTTAGTTTGGCTGAATTTTGTTTTTTGGGTCTCTATTTGATAAAGTAGGACATTTTTTTTTTGTCAAAAGCGGAGTGTGCAACCAAAGTGTAGAAGTATACAGATAGGGATACTTGGAAATTAAGAAACTGAAAATGAAGAGATCAAAAAATAACAAGGAAAAAAAAAGTATAAGAGCTAGGAGCAAGCAAAGTTTGTAATAAACAAGAAGATCATTGATATCAGAGCTGTTTTGACATCAACTGAAGAATGTTTACCCTTTCAAAATAATGAATTATGCCTTTTTAACGTGAGTAATGGGATCACTTTGTAAACAATGTGATTGTTCTTTGAAAAACTGAACAGGCCAAGTAATGTAAGGGTGTCCAAAAAACCAGGCTAGTAAGTGGTAATAGCAACTTAATCTGTTCCATGCCTTCTCATGAAGTAACTCCATTAGATCCCATCCTTATCATTGAATTATTTGTTGATTTTTCAATCTTTTGAACAAGAATTATAAGATTTTTATCAGATAAAAAATAAAAATGTTACCAGATATATAGGATTATATTAGGTTTAATTCTCTGCAGAGTATGTGTATAATTGTGTTATTTGTCGATTCTGGATCTTTGTGAGTGATGTTGCCATTAATCTTTGCCCTATTGTATAAAGGTGAGACCTTTCACTATGACTGTATAACACTGTGTATGATGACCATATTTTTTATTTGCTTTATGTGTAAAGCAATGTTTCTGCCCTAGCTAGATCCATTTATAATCTCATAATTTTCGACTTTGCTAAAGATATCCAGTGTTGCCTAGCCTTGTTGATTGACGTTTCAAGCCAACCCTCAGTGTCTTATGAGCACGTCAAGCCTTATGATTATTTGTGGGTATAAAATGCCATTTTAGCTAACAGCTGATTCAAAATTTTCGTTTCTCTATTAACATGTGGTGAATATCAACTAAACATGAACAGTTATTGCTTGAAGTAACTCTATGAAGTATTAGCTCTATCGTCCAGAGTGCTAAAATTAATTCCTTGAGCTTTGCTTTTCTTTCTTCTGTGTATGCAGTTTCTTCAGCAAGTATTCAGCATTGATACCACGTTGAAACCTCTTCTACCTGCCATAGCCTACAATGTTTCCTATGACTTAAACTTCCTCACGGGCACCTTATTTCCTTGTGCTTTTTATGGCTGCGGAGAAGATGGAAAACAATTCAAATTATACAAAATATATCAAGTCAACATACTCTTAGTCTTCCTTTCAGCTTTTGTTTTTGTCACCTCCCTCCCCTTCCCCACTAATCCTCCCTCCTATTTTTCCATTTGTTTGTTTCATAGAATATAGAATTGTGGAATTTCTGCATTATAATAATTTTGCTTGTAATACTTCTGAACTTTCTTCAGTGCATTTTTGGTTATCAATACTATAGTTCACTGAAGTAACATTTTCAATGGGATTGACTCCCGCATCTTGTGAAGGACTGAGCAATATGAATTTTGGGAGATTACCGTATGATAAACAAATAACAGAACAGGAATTAAATGTCCAATTGAGTACTTGAACTCAATGTCCATTTCTTCATTCGATTTATTACCTTGTAAAGAACTGTTTTATGCGGTTTATGATATCTAAAAATTGAAAATGGAATCTTAAAATTCAGTAGATCCCTTTGGGTTATCAAAATTTATGAATTTTGTTAATGGATTTGCATCAGGACATATGTGCATGGTTTCACAGAGCTCACTAATGAGCTTGCTTAGTACTTGCTTGAGTGTGAATGCTCTGTCACTGGTTATGTCGTAATTAATCTAGGCTGAAACCAAAAGCTCAGGTTATGCAGCAGAGAAAATATTCACCATTATATGCTTGAAAAGACTACATGATTTTGCTCCAAACACTTTCTTCAAGAACCTCTTAAACCGAGATTTATGCATATTGCTTCTTTCTTCTGTTGCTTGGTGGGCTTTTCATGTTTTACAGCAAGCATAATCATAAACAATTATTTTACTGCTGAAAGTGTTTCTTCTCCGAGACTCGGTGCCATTTAGTGGTGACTTCAGAATAGAAAATACCACCGCTGAATATATTTGGTCCAAAAGGTTGGTGGTGCTTCAAAAAGCTGCATCAACAGCAACGAAGTATGGTTCAGCCTAGCAAAGTCGGATGATGGTCCATCAATTGCTCTGCATCCTCAAAATATGCATTTTTGTAATATTGAAAAATATAAATGTTCTGGGAAAGCATGACAATGATTCAGATGTATAAGGACTTATTTGGTGCATTGAAACAAAGGAACACACAGCACAAGAAGAAAATAGTACAATTAGGAGTTTGCTGTCTGCCATCCAAGCTATTGTTCATAAGGAACTTTTACAATACATGACCACATTAGTAGCAGAGAAAGGCTCTTTTGTCATGGTTGCCTTACTCCTAAAAGTCCAAATAGACCACATTAGTAGCAGAGAAAGGCTCTTTCGTCATGGTTGCCTTACTCCTAAAAGTCCAAATAGACCATAAAATAGAGAGAAAAGTCACTGAGAAGGTGAGAAGCACTTTAAGTTCTCTAAATTGCCCCCGATACCCTTCATCCAGGCTCTTGATCCATGCCTGAATCAAGTAAGGCTGAATGATTTCAGTTCTAATGGACAGATTGAACCAAAGCAGAGATCTCTAGATGACAAAGGAAAAAAATATGGTCTAAGGTTTTGGTATCTTTGACACAAAGGAAAGGATATATGTCCTCAGGTTTCTTCTCAATTCTGACCTCACAAGAAGAAAATTTAATAAAATTTTCCAAAGAATGACAATCATTTTAAAAGGAAATTATAACCTACATAACAGGTTCCAATGCTCAGGGTGTTCATTTAAGGTTGTGCCAGTAAGATTAATAAAAGACCTGCTAGCTTGGTTTCTTCAATTCCTGGTATGCTATGGCTATTATCCTTTTTGAACCAAATAAGCCCCCAGAGTAATAATAAGGCCTAATGAGCTTGTCAGTAACACAAATAGGAATTTGTAAACTTTTCTCAGAATCATTTTGGGGCTTTAGAGTTTTCAAACTAATTCATAATTCCACTTAAAAGTATCTTTGACTAGCACATCTACAGATCTACCACAACTTTTAGAGAACCTATGCAATTACATTGGACATCCTTTTGGGGATGTCCAATAACATTGGAACCATATGTGTATACTTGGATGTCTACAAAGGTCTATTATCAATTCACTATAACATGTAATATATTAGGCTAAAATGAAAAAATGGGACAGAAATTAAATTCTAGACTTTAATGCATTAAAAAAAGAAAAAAGAAAAAATGGATAACAAGTCAGTGGCGGCTCTAGGATTATTTTTAAGGGGGGTCAATAAGAAACATAAATTATAAAAAATATAAAACAAAAGAGAACTTGAATATATCAATATCGCCAAAAAACAAACAAAACAAAACAAAAATTGAAATACATAAAATTTTTCAATTGCTTTCAATGATTTTTCATATTTTGAAATTGTTACATGATTTCTTCATTATCAATCCTACGAATTATATATATTTCAATGTATATAACGAAACAATCATTCATCCATTAATTTCCCATTTGATTGATTTATTACAAATTTGTTAAGATCTAAATGGTTTTTTTTTTTTTTCTAAGGTTTAAAATTAATAAATTTCTACTTTTGTTGTTAGACTTATTAGGGGGTGTTTAGTACAAGTGTTTAAATAACAATTTTCAGTATTTACACATTGAAACACGTATTTTCACAATACTTTTTAACCCATGTATTTTTACAATACTTAAACAACGATACTAGAAATCTCTAACCAAACCGGCCCTTAGTTTTTTTCTTCCATCTTTTAAATTAAATTGGTTTGTTACTGAGCTTTTTGTTTTGTATTTAAAAATGCCAAGATATTGTTAAGAGGATCATATTCAAACTTATTTTAGCCGAGCTTTAAAAAAAATCTAGGATCAGGGTGTTGAAATTTTTATTTTAGAGGGTCAAAACAAACAAAAAGGAAAAATACTAATATATATAGTTTTTTTTTTTGGGCCAGTACAGGGGGTTCATTTGAACCCCCCTGGGCTCCAAGTGGAGCCGCCCATGTAACAAGTAGAGAATGGCTTAAAATTCTAAGAAGATTACCTTTTCCATTTTTCAACCTTGTCTACACAGTTGTTTTCATGCATAATTCTAATTACTATAAAGATGAATATGTGAAATGGGTATGGATGATTTACCTTGGTCATGATCCGAACTGGGTCTAGAAAATTTCAAGAACCTGAAGCAAAAAAGTCATATGGTAAAAACTTCTCAAATTAAAGAGCAATGCTATGCCTATGTATAAGATGAGTTTTATACTTCAAATATTACAGATCAATGAGGCAATGCATGTGAGAGGCTGATAGCAACCTTCCCATTCAAACTTATTATATTTTTATATTCTATTAGAGTCCTAAATGTCTGAAAATAAGAAGAATGTGGGGAAACAAAAAAGAAAAGAAAGAAAAATATATTGTTCATAGTATTTGTTTATATCCGTTTGTGACATCACTAACTTTTTGAACTTAGTCTTCAATCGCATTCATAAATTCATTGCCTGCTCTTGCATCTTCACCTAATTTGTTGATTTCCATTAGTGACATTATAAACTTTCCAAACTTTGTCTTTGATCACAATCAAAAAGTTTTCCTTGCCATTATTTGTTCTTTTAAGTCAAATTGCTAGGAGTTTCATTGACAACTCTAACCAAACATATGGTGGACAATCTGTTAAAAAGAAAATGCAACAACCAACAGAACATGAATTGAGAAGAAAGACAGTGACTTACAAGTAATCAAGAGAAAATAGTTGATCAACCTTTGAGGTCGCTTTCGCTAGGTCCCTGCCAATCACTTAGCTCCTCACCACATTCCTTGTTATCACTTGAATCTTCACAACCAGCATTACCATGGGTCATAAATTCTGTGAGCCATTCAATCCTTTTTGGGTTTGGTATATTATTAGAGCTTCCTTCGCCACTGGGTCCAGCCCCATCATAATCATCACGGCTTCGCTTAGCTTTGTTGCCTTCTGCTACCACCGCCGAATTGCAAAAACTATCCTCCAGAACATTGATGCCCTCATAAGAAGTCATGCTGCTGTTGCTTCTCTGAGCCATAAATCGGTTGAAATCTTCTGCGTCTCTGTTGTTTACCATACGGAACCCGCATTTCTTCACCTTGAAGCCTGTTTTAATTCTAATACCAATCTGACTGAATCCATTTTCATAACATTCCCTAAAAACATTTAGGCCTTCTTTTGTCTACTTCGAACAGTCTCGATTGAGACAAACAATGGAGACAAATATTATCTGATAAAACAACCATTGGGAGACCGTATGGTATAAAAGATATTTATTTTCCATTGGCTATCACCGACTAGGTAAGTGATTCCTCGTTATGGCGTGGATGAGGACAAAATGCAACACAAATAGCTATCCCTATCAACTCTTTACAGAAATTAGAATAAGGTTCTTTTATATTCAGTTTGACTTCAGGCCCCATACTTTGATGGCTAAACCACTTGGGAATTTCACTTCCAGGAATGATAGTCTCAAATATCCAAGGATCGAATCCCTAAAACAAACAAAGCATGTTGTTTAGAACACAGAGAGAGAAAGGGAGACCTGATAGTGCTTTTTTATCACTGTAAAGAACTAGTCAATCAAACCTTGATTGTTAGCCAGCTTACTGCAATCTGAAGTCCAGAGTTGAACATCACGAACAGAATTTGGTTTCAATAGATCTGGTACCGTTTCCAGTGAGGTACAGCCAAATCCATAAATAGCATCAATTCTTGACAGAAGCTTTGGAAATGCTCGAAGACTCGTGCAATTCTCCACAAGTAAATCCACCAGGAGAGATAGTTGAGAGTGGCTTTTCGGAAGGCAAACAAAATGATTTCCACTTAAATGTAAGCATGTTAAAAGGATAAGTGACAAATATCATTGGGGATTTCATTGAGATTGCAATAACTTAGATTGAAAATGGTCAAAGAACTCAAAGCCAATATTGAAGTCGATAACAAGCCCACGGGATCGGGATTTCTTGGCATTGAATAAAAAGGGAGGAGATTAAATCCATCAATAGCTAGATTTTTAAGAGTTTTGAAAAGAGCATTAGAAGAAGGCATTGTTCATGTATCAAGCTCCACCACACTTTTATTAACCCCCAAGTTCTCTAGTAGTTTTGAGCATCCGGAAATATTGAGATAGTTAATCAACTTCAAATTAAAAAAGGTGCTAGGAAGAGACATGAGATTTTTGCAATCTCCTACATCCAATGAAGCAAGACTAGTCAAATTCTTAATTGATATGGGTAATTTTGAAATAGCAGTGCCATCCAAGTAAAGCTCTGATACGCGTTCCATGTTCTCCCCAAATTCCAGAATTCTTTTTACTTTTGAGCAATTAGAAAGAATAAGGATCTTAAGAGACTTCATTTCAAACTTGCTTGGGAGACTTCCAAGGGATTTGCAACCCTTTAAATTTAGAAGAGTAAGCTTTTTATGAACTATGACTGATGGATGTATCTCACATAACTTTAGACAATCTTTAAGTACCAATTTCTCTAGAACAGGGATTTTGGTGAGGTCAAGGGCTTCAATAAGTTGTAAAGACTTATTCAACTTGATTACTTTCAAACTCTCAAAAGTCTGCTAAAAGACAAGGAAAAAAGAAAAACAATTAGCTTTTATAAAATCTTACAATTTAATGATACTTAAAATAAAGTCGTATATATATATACCTAAATTACATTACCTTGGCTTGTAAACTTGATGGAAAATATTTTGAAGGGTACCAATTCCATTGAAGAAATATTAAGTCACTAGGAAGATGTTTTGGACCATGCATGAGGTGACCATTATCAATTATGAGGAATTTCAGGCAATGCATCTTTAAAAAGGATTCAAGATTCCAATGTGCCTCTTTTGGTTCGGGTAAACTTTTGGACTATGCTTTGAATTGCTGTTGTTCCCTAATACACATGAACAAAAGAGATTAGTGAGGTGCAAAATGTATGATTACCAAAATTGCTCTAAGTTAAACTATGTTGTTGAATCATATAATAAGGTGGATGCTTAGGTTCCTTCGATAACCTCTTATCGTATTTCTTGTTAGCACGTTGTCAATATCTTTATACAACCATAATCTACTTCGCTTCCCAGGGTCTTTAGGGGATTCTTGACGAACTATATGCTGACTCATTTCTTGGAGTAAGTCATGCATCCACAATCGATTGTGTTGTAATTTGATGAGAGATTTATCAATAAGAATCCTTAATCCAATTTTAGAGTAAAGTTCAAGATAATCTAATATTTCCATGACATGATTTTAATCCTTGCCACAAAATAAACATGCAATATTTAGGAAAATTTCCTTCTCTGTATCTCTTAGTCCATTGTTGATGCCCAATTTTATGAATCCATATCCAAAAGCCCATGAGGAAGAAGCCCAGTAAGTTGCAAAACACAAATCTGCCACAAAATACAAGTCTGCCGCAAAATACAGACCTGCCGCAGAATACAGTTTTCTGGCAGGATGGCTTCAGCAAATGAAGATAAATTGGGCCCAAGACCCTTTTGATCCAGTCAAAATCATTTGGCCCACAAAGGCCCAAATCTTTTTGTATAAAAAAGATAGGCATGAAAACTGAGAAGAAAAATACACGGCAAGCCCAAAAGGGCTCGACAGGATTGAAATAAGCAGCAAGAATAACAATCTGGTTTGGCAGGAGATGCCAAGCCACGAAGCAAACATCGAAACTAAAGGGAGGCCCAATGATCCAACAAAGAAAGGGACAAGTCATAAACGTTGGAGATGCAACCCACACCAGAAAAGGCCAAAAAGCGCACGACAGGATATGCACACCCATTCTCAGACCTCGGCAAACGTATGAAACATCAAGAAGGTAAAGTATGCGTACGACCCAGGCATCACCAGCCTATACCCAGCCACTATGGGAAAAGGTGAGGTCATGGGAGAGGGCACGGTCTGGCGGTGGGGAGAGGAGTGGAAACCCATTTTTGTGTTTCTTGCCCAGGCTCTTTCGGTGGGCACAGTCCTGCTGGGATGACATGCCAACCAAAAAAGGTAAGGCTGGGTAAGAACCACTGGGTGCATGCCATGAGAGACCGAGAGGGAGAGGGTACACACTGGACAAGTAGAAAATGAACCTTCATTGTCTGAAAGCCACAGGTCAATGATGGTAGTCAGAACCATTTACTCGGTAAGTGGTCGGCAAAAGGCTCCCATATCAGACAAGGTCCATGAAAAGGCTAGAATAGTAAAATCGGCCACGACAGACCCTATATAAAGGACCCGTGGCTATGTGCAAAAAGGGAGGAAAAGGGGGAGGGAAAAAGAGGGGAATGGAAAAAGATGAGAAAACTAAAAAGAAAGAAAGAAAGAAAGAGGGGCGAAAAAAGGAAGTCATTGAGAAAACAGAGAAAAGAATCGGAAGAAAGAAAACAGAGAGAAAAGAATACTAAGAGAGAAAAACAGAGTGTTTATAGTGGGCATGCACTTAAATGGGTTAACCCCCTCTCTCCCTCAATAGCCTTGCTCTCTATTGAAGGAAATACGACTTATACTCGGGCACATACCATTTGGGGCTGATCTCTCAAAGCAATTAATTTTTCCTTTGAAGTTACTTGCGTTGAGGGAGCAGTTTTCCCTTCCCTGGCTAGAGTCCCGCGGTAATACTTGGTGTGGTAGACCCATTCTTTTAACTCTACTAATCTCGCTTTAACCTTTTGTTTAAGTTTTATTCTTTAAAAGCGAGGCCTTTAAGTTATTTATCTTGTTTATTGTGGCAAAAATAGTGACTGCATTTTCTTTACATTTTCTATATATTGTCTGCCTGCCATAACCTCTTAATAATAACTCTGCCTGTTGTGAGCTTATAAACAGACTTTAGCAGACGTGGTGTGGCTTGCGCACAAGCCAGGCCAAGGAAGTGGAAAAGTGTTTCTGCAGTAAAAACGATGAGTGGTCATTCACATTGTAGAAGTCTTTAAAGCACGACAGACAGCTTTAAAGCACGACAGAAGGCTTTACAGTAGAAAACTTTAATGTACAGCAGACAGCTCTATTGCACAGCAGGAGGCTTTACGGCAGGAAGCTTTAGTGCAAAACAGAAAGCTTTTTTCGCACAACAGATAGCTTCATTGCATAGCAGAAAGTAGCACTGCACAGCAGAAAAGTCAAACTTGTGGCAGAAATCGGAGAAAAGTTCCTTCTGCGGCAGAAACATCAATTCTACGACAAAAACTGGAGAAAAGTCTTCTGCGGCAGAAACAGAGGATAACTTGGACTCAATGCTTGCGCACAAGCCGGGCCAAGGTGTGCTCCAATTGGGCCGGTCCCGACTTCTCACCCAGAAACAACTTGGGCCTAGTGCGGCAAGAATTTGCCCAATACCCCAATCCAGGCCCACCCCTTTACATCCATCATAACTTATTTGAAGTACATTGAGAATTCTTCATTCAGAAAATTCTTTGAGCCTATCAAATTCACTTTCCCATTCAGCAATGCTTCTATTGAACAAGAAGGAACCCAAAATCTCAATGGCTAAAGGAAGGCCATTAGCATAACGTACAAAGGCTTTGGACAACTCTAAGTAATCTTTGGTAGGATTCTCTTTTCCAAAAGCTTTCATATTGAAAAGATGAAGAGCTTCATCACAATTCAATCCTTCAACCTTGTATACTCCATCTACTTTTCGTGACATTAGCAAATGCTCATCCCTAGTTGTTATGATAACTCTACTACCTAGACCAAACCAATCATTCTCACCAGCTAACTTCTTCATTTGGTCTAATTCATTTACATCATCATGAATGAGAAGAACCTTTTTGTGACGTAATCTATTCTTGATCATGAGAACTCCATTATTAGCATCTTGTACAATCATATCTTTGTCCATCAAAAGCTCATTCATAAGTGTTTGTTGTAGTCGAAGTAAACCATATTTTTTATAAACTTCCCTAACATTGGCAATAAAACTACAAGCTTCAAATTGATTGGAAACCATATCATAAACAACTCTAGCAAGAGTTGTCTTACCCATTCCACCCATATCCCAAATTCCTATTAGGCGAACATCATTTGACTCTATAACTAAATGTGATTTTAACTTCTCCACTTGAAAATTTATTCCAACTAGGCTTTTGGTCTATTGAGAATGTAGAACTCAATTTATACTATTACTTTCACAATGTCTTGAATAAATTCTGCCTCAAGCCTGAAAAAAAAAAGAGAGAATAATTAAAACATTGAGTCGGAACCTACCCTAACATGACTGAAAATAAAAAGTTTGTGGATATAGATGCCATATGGCACTCAGTTTAGTTCTTTAAAGCTGAAATATGGACAAATATATGTAACTGAATGCTTGAAGCCAAAATCGAAAGAGTTACATTTTAAAATAGTTAATAAAGGGCAGAGATTTGTGCTCATTTTTTTTTTTTTTAAATGCTTATTACCCAAGGAGCCAGTGGGTATATTTATCGCAAATTTACAGATAATATAAGATTTTATTAGCACTATTATTTGACATTTTAAAAATGGGGGGCATGGCCCATACTTGGGGAAATAAAAGAGAGGGAAAATGAGCTGTTGGAAAATATTAAAAAATGTTAATATTTTACGTTGTTAAAATAGGTTATAAATTGATAATGTGTGTTTTTTGGAATGGTTGAAAAAAGTTTTTTTTTCTTTTTTTTTTTTTTCTCATTGTTTCAATTTTGTGCAAATAATCTAGTTTTTAGTTTATTTATTTATAAATAAACTAGTTTTAGCTTTTTATAATACGTTTAACATAAAAAAAGTTAGCAAAAAATATATCTTTTAGTAGACACTACGCAAATAAACTATTAAAAAAAAAAGTAATTCCCAAACAAATAAATACATATATTACATTGTTTCTCTTTATTCTCAAAGCTCGCAATATATTAAGATAATTAAAGATCAATAACTTATTTTCTTTGTAAAATATTTAAGTTAAAATTTTTTATGTATTAATTTTTTTTAAAGTGAGTTTATTGATAAATAACTTCCTATTAACATGAATTTGACATGAGAAATTGAGCCAGTGACTTGAATTTGATATCAATTGTTAGCTAGGACCAAGAGATTATCCACTATACCAAAAAGTCAAAAACTATAGCAATTGGTAAGAGTGAAGCTTTATTTCCTTTAAGAGTGGTAGCTCAGTGCCAATGGGCTGACTAAGATTTGGCCCAAATCGGCCTTTACCTATGGTAGGAAGCTGGACTTGGCCCACTTGGTCTCTACCCAATAATATTGAACTAATAAAAAGTTATTAAGTGATATACCATTAACAAAAAGTTATTAAGTGGTGTATACCAATTTTTTTTTTTTTGTAAGTTATATTTAGTGTAATTTCAAAAGAGTTACATTTTTTTAACGGCGACTTTTATAACATCTAAGGGTAAGAAAAACACTACTTGCCATTTCATTAATGTTCTAAAAAGAGACAAGCTTATTGCCTCCTCATTACTTTATTCTTATTTTCCTAAAGGCAAATGTTAAATGTACTATAATTTTTACGGTATAAAACTTATAAATTGATGTGGCGATATATGTCATCGATGATCTTTAACCATCTAATAATGAATGTCTCCTAAAAAAAAATGTTTGAACGAGGAAATCCGCATAACCAAATATAACAAACGATAAAGTGAGTTTGAAATTCCATTTTTATTTTTATTTTTTTATGAACTGAGTTTGAAATTCTGTTAGTGACTGAGATGTGTTGGCTTTTTATTTGATGTGGTAGATTTTTATTGGTCTAGCTAAATTATATTGCGGTGATTGTATATACTAATAAATTCCAGATAATATTCCAATAACCAAAAATAAAAAATAAAAATAAAACAACAAAACAAAACAAAAATTGCAGGTAATGTGAGAGGATTTAAAACAACATGTATTATATTTAAAATCTTGTCGTGTTGTTGACATTGACA
Source organism: Quercus variabilis (assembly GCA_030445155.1). NCBI lineage: Eukaryota > Viridiplantae > Streptophyta > Magnoliopsida > Fagales > Fagaceae > Quercus > Quercus variabilis. The sequence goes on along the minus strand of CP129453.1, from coordinate 41,963,978 downwards.
ATATAAATGCCATATATGGAAGAAATGTTTGAAACATTTAAAGAAATATGTCAAATTAAATTACCTATCTTGTAAATGCCAACCAGAGAGATTGGCGACTTCTCTCAAAGCATCTCTCCATGTTTGCACCTTCTTTATGTTCTTCTTGAAATGTTTTTTATGCTTAGCAAAGGCTTGTGCAAAAGTTCCCATTTGTTTCCGTACATCAGTTGGATCCACATCATAAAAAATGGGTAGAACTGTCATTTTCATCTGTTTCATGCATTCAACGATCTTTGCAAGTTCATCCAAGCACCATGTCGAAGATGCATAATTTCTTGAGAGAATAACAATAGTAAACTTTGATTCTTCTATTGCTTTCAACAGTTCCGGTGAAATATATTTTCCTCTCTCAAGTCCTTCATTGTCACTAAAGGTGAAAACGCCTTTTTGTTTCAAAGCAGTATATAAATGATCGGTAAAATTATTCCGCGTGTCCTTGCCTCTGAAACTGAGGAAGACATCATATACCCACCGTCTTGAAGAAGTTGATGATGATAAGGCTCCTTGATTTCTCATTGAAGCCATTGGTAACATATTGATAAATCTTGAACCTCAACAAAGATTTTTTAAAAAATGTAAGTAAAACACAATTTGAAGGATGAGTGGAAAGGAAAATAACTAGGTATGAAGAATACGATTTGATGTTGAATTTCCTTTTTCTTTGTCTTTTTTAAGAGGGAGTGGAAGAGAAATAAAAGAGACAGATATGCAATAAAAGTGACAACTTACAGGAGGAATTGACGGGGTTGTAAAGCTGAAAAGCGGCTTGAAAGTTGAAACTAAGCGACCAAATACAGTTTCTACTATGTGATAGTAAAAAAATAGTGAACTTCGTTTTTGTGGTAGGCAATGTTCCCACACTTGTCTTAGGGGTATTGCTATTTATTTCCCCCACTTAGGTTCTGTTTAATGGGGAGGTTAGAAAAGGTTAGAAGGACAGTTTTCCACCATATCTGTTTTTGTGCTAGGCAAGGTGGAAAGTCTTACCTGTAGCAACCCTTTCTTTATTCTTTACCAATCCTTACAAGTTTTTCTCAAAGGCAAGTAATTTATTCCCTACTAAAAAATGGATCATATTAACGGATGCCCTTAGGACAATTATTAATAAATCATATTAAGAAAATTTTGATATCATTTTCATGGGAAGAGTAATGCTAGGAACATAACTTTCATGTGGACTTATCACTTTTATTCCACTACTCATGACTTGCCACATGAGCAAGTTGTGGAAAAAGTTGTAGACCTTATAATCCTACTCCTAGCATTTTCCTCCTAGAAAATATAAAAAACTATTATTAAAATTAATTATTTTATCATTTTCCCATAAAAATTTTTAAAAAGAGAGTTGCTACCTCCACAACATTTTTATAACATTTTCACAATAAATCACAGGTGGTTAGTTGTTATTGGTTCAAATTTGAACCTAACACTAAGAATACCTTTTTACCCTAACAATAACAACCATTAACAACCCGTCACTTAGAATTTGTTGTAAAAATGTTGTGAAAATGTTGTAGACATATCATTTCTCTTCTAAAAATAGTTCTTAAATCAATGCCTTATAATATGTTTAACATTTCCTTAAGAAAAGAAGAGAGGTGAAAGATTAAGTTCCTGCAACCAGCTACTAACTTTTGTTTATATAAAGTGGCCAGCTATAAACTTCTTTTCAAACATCATTCAGGTCTCTCCCACCAAAAAAAAAAAAAAAAATCTCCTTGTTTGGTATTAATTTTTTTTTTTTTTTGAGGGTCATTGTTTGGTATTGCTTGAATCAATTTATACTTTGCCCTCCCAAAAGTTTTCTTAATGGATTCTTCCAATCCAATTTGAGGAGCGTTTGCACTATTATGTTAACTAGTCGCAGACCCGTGCGTCGCGCGTGATTATTTTTCATGGTGATCTCATTATTATTATTATTATTATTATTATTATTATTATTATTTTGTAATTTGAACTAATTTAATGAAAAGTAATGCATTTCATAATCATATCTATCACAAAATAATTTTTTATTATTATAGAATTGTTTTATTTAAAATTTGAAACCTTAATTCTACCATAGTTGGTTGACTAATTTTTACATCTGTAAGTCAATTAAACATGTTTTGCATGCTACATGTAAACCTTCTTTTCCATAAGGGTTGAAATAATGTGTGTAATATTTTTTTTCTATGGAAGTTAAAAAGAATAAAATTCACCTTGTCTTGATGTTTTCTAAAAATTAAATTCAGAGATTCCCTTTCAATAATTGTGAAAATTTCAAGCAATAATTCAGAAGGTAATACATGTTACATGTTCATGCTTTGATTGTGTAAGTGTATGATTGATTTGGGTTGTAATTTATAAGTTACATCTCTAAGTCAATTAAACATGTTTTGCATGCTACATGTAAACCTTCTTTTCCATAAGGGTTGAAATAATGTGCGTAATATTTTTTTTTTCTATGGAAGTTAAAAAGAATAAAATTCACCTTGTCTTGATGTTTTCTAAAAATTAAATTTGGAGATTTTCTTTCAATAATTGTGAAAATTCCAAGCAATAATTCAGAAGGTAATACATGTTACATGTTCATGCTTTGATTGTGTAATTGTATGATTGATTTGGGTTGTAATTTATAGGTTGAATATGGTGGTGTATATCCAAAATGGTCTAACTATGTTGTTTAGGATATTGAATATAGCGTTATATGTGATTTATAGAGTAGCAACAGTTGTAGTAATTAAAAATTGGTTTTTCATTGTCTTTTAAGTTAATAAAAAGCTTACATATTCTTTTTTTTTTTTTTTTAAGCTTTACATATTTTTTTAATGTGAATCTTTACGTATACCTTAATAAGTAAAACTTATACATTTCATTTTATTAGATGCATAAAAAAAGACATCTATTCCATTATAATAGTGGCTAATTAGTTTTTTCATGTTCTCATTTATAACGTTTCTTACTATTATCATATTTTACTGGCTTTTGATTTTCATAATAGAGGCATTAAATGAGAGTTAAATTCTTAGAACCTTTCATTAGATTTTAAAAGTCATGGTGTGTGAAGAATATAAGCATTTAAGGATTTTTTTTTATATTTTATTATTTATAAATAATGTTAAATGAAATATGAAAAAAAAAATATTTTGAAAATTTTCATCTTTATTTCTTATATATTTCTATCATTACTGAAGAATGTTTTCCTTTTAGTTTTGATAATAAATATGATTTTCTAGATTAGAGTTTGATTAGTTTCAAGTTTAAATTTTGTATGATTTTATTTAATTGTTGATTATATGATTTAATTAAGTGAATTTAACGATTTATTTATTTGCATTGTAAAGTTTATAATAACATTCATAAGGTCATCTTTAATTCATTTTTTACTCCTTTAGCCGTCAGTCTCTCTTTGTTTTCCAATTAACGGTTACTAATTAATTTATTTAATTGACGTTTGATTTCTTTTACTAATCTCTTTCTCTCCGTCTTTGTTAACATCCTAATGTTTTCCCAAATTTGATGATAATTCTAATGTACTAAATATGCATATTGTAACTTTTATTTTTATTTTCATTTTATCCCATTTTGCTGCCATGAAGTTAGTACATCCATAACTATTAGTTTATTATTTTATGATATGTTTGGTTTGATATTATTATTATTATTATTATTATTATAAATTTAGTGTTTCTAAAATAGCATGTGTTTTGTATTCTCTTTTTCTATTAATGCATTGTAACGTTTTATGGGAATACTTTATAAGAAAATTGTTTATTCTTTTCTTTTCTTTTCTTTTTTTAATTGAGTGTTTCTAAATTGATATTTGTTTTGTATTTTATTTTTCCATTGATGCATTGTAACATTTCATGGGAAGACTTTATAAGAACAATTTTTATTTATTGAATAAAATATTATACGTTTAATTTAAAAAAAAAAAAGAGAAAAAATATAAATAATTATGATATGGATGATGTTGCTAAATTTAAATGTTGAATAAAATAAGATGAGAATAAAATAATAAAAATGAAATGTATAGCAATAAACACCATATTATTTTAGTTATGCTATGTAATAAAATAATATTATATTTTTATATACTATCTTTATAATGAATTAATATAACATTTAACAACCAATGAGAATAAAAAAGATAACAACATAAAATATAAAACTAAATCTTATCAAGCTGGATTACCTGTCAATTCCAATTTTGGCAAACTAACTGACTTCTAATAATCTAAAACTGATTTTTGCATTGCATTTGGTGGAGCTTTCAATACTGCATCAGTATGTTTTGAGGTCAACTTGTTATACTAAAATTTAAAAAAAAAATATATATATATATATATATATATTTATATATACCAAAAATTGAAGGAATATATATATATATATATATATATATAGAGAGAGAGAGAGAGAGAGAGAGAGAGAGAGAGAGAGAGAGAGAGAGAGAGGCTTTTGTGTGTGGAAAAATAGAAATTATGCATGAAATAAGAGGGAGAATGACAATTTTATAGCATGAGGATAAGAATAAGAAGAGTCAAAAATAAAGGAAGATAAAAAGATAGAATAATATTAATATTGAGAGTAGTGGGGATATGAAAAGTTGAAATGGAATGAGAAAGATCGAAGAAAGTTAAGGTAAAGTGTAGTGGGGATATGAAAAGTTAAAATGGAATTGAGAATTTAATAATAAATAAGAATAATTAAAAAGAAGATAAATTAAATATGATATTTTGATTGTAATATAATAGAGTTTTTAATTCACTTTAAATGTTAAAAAATTGTATTAAAAAAGGGAAAAAAATTGATAATAACATGGCTGCTGACGTGGCTCAATGGGAGCGTAGCAACATTAAATGCTACGCTTCAGCTTTTAGGGGAAGACTTTATAAGAACAATTTTTATTTATTGAATAAAATATTATACGTTTAATTTAAAAAAAAAAAAAGAGACATAATATAAATAATTATGATATGGATGATGCTGCTAAATTTAAATGTTGAATAAAATAAGATGAGAATAAAATAATAAAAATGAAATGTATAGCAATAAACACCATATTATTTTAGTTATGCTATGTAATAAAATAATATTATATTTTTATATACTATCTTTATAATGAATTAATATAACATTTAACAACCAATGAGAATAAAAAAGATAACAACATAAAATATAAAACTAAATCTTATCAAGCTGGATTACCTGTCAATTCCAATTTTGGCAAATTAACTGACTTCTAATAATCTAAAACTGATTTTTGCATTGCATTTGGTGGAGCTTTCAATACTGCATCAGTATGTTTTGAGGTCAACTTGTTATACTAAAATTTAAAAAAAATATATATATATATATATATATATATATTTATATATACCAAAAATTGAAGGAATATATATATATAGAGAGAGAGAGAGAGAGAGAGAGAGAGAGAGAGAGAGAGAGAGAGAGAGAGAGGGGCTTTTGTGTGTGGAAAAATAGAAATTATGCATGGAATAAGAGGGAGAATGACAATTTTATAGCATGAGGATAAGAATAAGAAGAGTCAAAAATAAAGGAAGATAAAAAGATAAAATAATATTAATATTGAGAGTAGTGGAGATATGAAAAGTTGAAATGGAATGAGAAAGATCGAAGAAAGTTAAGGTAAAGTGTAGTGGGGATATGAAAAGTTAAAATGGAATTGAGAATTTAATAATAAATAAGAATAATTAAAAAGAAGATAAATTAAATATGATATTTTGATTGTAATATAATAGATTTTTTAATTCACTTTAAATGTTAAAAAATTGTATTAAAAAGGGGAAAAAATTTGATAATAACATGGCTGCTGACGTGGCTTACTGGGAGTGTAGCAACATTAAATGCTACGCTTCAGCTTTTAGTAATATATAGATATATAGATATAGATTTTTTCTTCTCTTAGGAAATTTTTTATTAATTTCATAACTTGATTCTATCTCCCATCCTTTTATCCTTAACAATCTTAGGACAAAGTTTAATGTCATTAAAAGATATTTGAGTTTGAATCCTAATTACCCTAAAAATCAATTAGTATCTTGCCCAATGATAAAAAATAAACACTTATATTTTTGAGAATTAGGAAAATAAACATTATGACAGCCCTTTATGACTGCAATCATTGTAAAGCCCTACAACTTATTGACTGTTTAATACTTTTCATAATTTTATCAGGTAAAATGTCTAGAAATGACATAAAATAAAAACAAAAATATTTGCCGCAAAAATATATGCCACGGTACCCTTCTAGAAATTGTTGTGGAGATTTTATTTCAAGGATGTGTGCATATCCTAATAAATCTAAACTGTAATGTAGCTCTAATGATATACCCTTCCCCATTTATTGGTTGGTTGTTTAAAGGGCCTTAGCATTTACATTCTCTACTTCTAGGACCAGGCGTCTTCCAGTCAAAAGGCGGATTCGAAGTCATCAAATCCATAAGGAATTAAACAAAACAAAAGAAAAAAACAAAGCTGGATTTAGTTTATCTTACGTAATTGCATGTTAAAAAGAAAATGGATTGGGATGAAAGAGTAAAAAATATGATCAAGAATTCACTTCCTCTGGTTTCACACCACACCTACTCATTTTTAGAGTAGGTGTGCAAGTGGCCATGCCAATTCAAACAGGTCATATATAATGACTTAAATTTATATTTGTAAATGAAATAAATTAGGATAAACATTGCTTGGCCGGTTGGCCCCATGAACTATATAAGTATTTAGGTAATAATAATTAGTACAAAGTAGTGTTTATCTCAAATCTGTTATGATCATATTTTTTATGTAATTGGCTAATCTTTTGACAAAACACACTTTGCTTGTAATTGGTTAAATCTAAATTGGGTTTAATGTATCAAGAAGTATGTTGTTCAAACATAACAAGTGGTATCATTAAAGACATGAAGTTTGATCCAAGAAATAAGTGAAGAAAAGTCGTTTCATTAAATCTTGACACAAGCTTGACACTAGCTGCTATCAAGATTAATTAAGAAGCTTGACACAAGCTCGATCTATCAAGATTACGATTTTAGAATTCTTAGATCTGAAAATCCGGCTCATGATGACTTGGATGATTAGGGTTTCTCTCTCTATAGAAATACAAACTCAAAATTCATATACTTTGTGAGAAGCTATTGCATTTGTATGTCTTAGGGTTTCATAACCAAGTGCTTCCTGATCTTCATTGTCTATGAAGTGAAGAACTTTGCAACCAACAACAGTCAATCAAGTTGCTAGAGTTAGTCACTGATAGGTCACAATTCAAATGACCCCTTGTGATAAACCCTAATTAATTAATTAATTAGCCAAGTTGTTAATTAATCAATTTAGCATGCAATTGCGTGGAAGCACAAACAAATCACCAAATACTAAATATGCAGGGGAAAATAAATAACACGGTGATTTGTTTACGAATGGGGAAAACCCTAACGGCAAAAACCCCACTGGGTGATTTTCAGGTCACCACTCCCGAAACTCCACTATTATCAAATCAAGCGGTTACAAGAAAGGAATCCCAGTACCTTACCAACCTACAGTTGAACCCTTACCTCAATACCCAATTGGACTTGATCTGTAGTGACAATTTCCACCTTTGTTGCACGGCTCCCAAGTACGTGACTAACCAATGCGCGAATCCCAATACGCGACTTCAGAACACCAACTTGAGGAAGAATGGTTGGTTGCAAAGTTCTTCAGTTCATCCACGTGATGAATAGCAGGAAGATGCTTGGTTACAAAACCCTATGGTGCAAAGACACAGCAACTTCTTGATGAAGGATGAACTAGGTCAAGAACTTCGTCTATTGAGCACAATTTGCATAAACAGAGATTGCTCAATGATAATGCAACTTATGTCACTAGAAATGGCTCTTAAAATAATCCTTTTATATGTTTAGGGTTAGAAGAAAAGAAGCCCCAAAAACACATTCACGGATCCCAAGAAAATCAGATTGGAATTCTGAATTTTTAATTCTCGACAGATAGCAGGTGTCGAGGTAGGTGTAGAGAGGTGTCGAGCTTTAAAAATTCTGCACTTCAACTTGCTTTTTCTTGGACAGACTTGATGACTTCAACACTTGACCTTGAAACATGATTTCTTGAAGTATTAAAAACACCTAGATCTACCCAATTACAAGCAGAGTGCGTTTTGTCAAAGGATAAGCCAATTTACATAATTAAGTGACATATGTTCTTAAACAAGTTAAAACATATATGTCCTAACAATCTCCCCCTTTGGCAATCCGTGAAAAAACCACAACAAACAAATGAGCATATGAGAGAAGTCATAAATCACTCAACTCATATTCACTTGTTAAATACAATAAAATCTATCCTAACACAAAATCTTGAAAAACTTTGCAAGAAGAGAGCTAATGATAAGTAGACTTTGACAACCTGTATTTCTGAAACACTTTAAACAAAACTCATCAAGGCATCTTGTGTGAAACAGAAATAATTAGATTGCATACAAGTATAAAGAACATGTGTATTAAGACAGGAAAGAAACAACACATGAAGAGAGAGGTGAAAGAAACATACATCAATATATATAAGAGATAGAATAAGTACAATGTATGTAAAAATGGTCAAAGGACCTCATATACAAGACCAATGTAACTAAAAGATAAGAAAAAAATACATATAGCCTCACTACGTCCCTCAAAAAATATGATAACTCTCCCCCTATCAAAAATGTCCTATGCTAACTCTCCCCTTAAGATGACTACTCTCATAGCCCAAAATTACTCCCCCTTTTTGTCACGAGTGACAAAGGGTAGAGTGTCATGTAGACATCTCATCGGCAGAGCTAGTGTCCTCATCATCATCATCCTCATCATCCTCAGAATCTGAAGCTGCTGGAGTGGATGGTGAAGGAGTAGCCTCTGGAGCAAATCCACCCATGATCGCCTGCCGTCGTGCAATACGACCAACACGAACATTCACCTGATACAACTCAGCAGAGAGTGTATCAAGGCGAGTGTCCATGCGTTGCAGCTGCGCCATGATATCTCCAAGGGATACATCGCTCGAAGAGGAAGAAGGAGCAGATGTAGATGGTGCGGATCTGGATGGTGCAGAACGAGAGGGAGGAGTGGCATCAGGCTGTCTCGACCTGAACTGCGCCTCACTACGTTTTACGGTAGCGGCATCTATGGTAGATATGTGTGTGAAGTGGTCGGACACAGGAAAGGGAACAGAAAAATGGTGCATAATTCTCGTGATAGCAGAAGGAAAAATGAGCTTATCACGGGACGCCGAATCAAGATAAACCTCTATAATAGACCGGATGAAGTGAGAAGGGAAGTCTATGGTCAAATGCTCAAGAAGAGAAAGCAAAAATCGAGCATGAGGCTCTGTGATAGAGTTATAGTGAGAAAGAGGATGGAGAACAAACGTCATCACCATGTTCATGAATCTAGGACCTTTAGCAAAAGGCCTACATGATGTGAACTGGTGCTCACCCCAATCAGCAGGACGCTGACAGAAGGCAGAGATGAGCTCGTCTTTGGACACAGTCCTCAGACGCTCACAAGAGGGGTAATCTGGGAACTCTATCCTAGGTACCCTAAGCACATCCGCAACAAGTTGCGGTGTGACATGAATGCGCATACCTCGAACGCGAGTGGAAAAATGAGGTACTGAAAGATCAATCCCGTGGATGTTGGAGTAAAACTCTTGTATCAGCACGAGAGGGCAAGTGACCGGGATGTCACACAGTGACCCCCATCCCCTACTGTGGATGATAGAGGGAAGGTCAGTGTCGGCGAAGTCTGCTAGAATAACTTGGCGTTCCGAATGAACACCTCGTTTAGAAAAGTTCTCCGAAAATGCCTTATGGGCATCTCCATCACGGAACCGAATCTCAAAGGGAGCAGAATCAGAAGAAGTAGATGCTCCAGAACGCAGAGGGTTCCGAGCAGGAGTAGACTTACGTTTAGGTGCCATAGACTCAACTAATGTAAAAAGAATGAGAAAAAGATAGAGGGGGAAACAATCAGAAAAGTCCCAAACACAGTTCAAATATATAACAAATATGTTGAACAAGAATTACGTATGCATGGGAATGCATGAACATGTGACATGCAAAGGAAAAACATCATGGGCTCAGCCCAATCCAATCCTAGCAGCACACAAACATAAGGCACATATCTAAATGCATGTAAATATCATTAGAATGCAAATGTAATGCAATGTATGACGTTTTGAAATCATTTAAGCACAAACCCAACCCAAAATTTCAATAAAAACTCAACAATTTTGAAAAACCCCAAATTTTATGAAAAATCCCAAAAACTAGGTTTTCAAAACATGAAATGCATGAAAAATGAAGAGAAAAACGATCTTACCAAGTGATTTTAGCAAGATAGGAGCAAGATCCAAGTGGGTTGAAGGATTTGAGTGAAAGGAGAGTGAAAAGAAGATGAACAGGCACGGAGAGATCGAGAGAAGTCAAGAAAATGAAGTCTGAATCGCGATCAGGCTTTAAATAGAGCACCTACTAATTCTCGACAGCAGAGGTGTCGAGAGGTATCGATGAATCTGTCGAGGAAGGTATCGAGGAAACAGCCTTCGACAGATGAAGGTGTCGAGAGGTATCGAGATGAATGAGAAAAACAGACATGTGAATCTCGATCGATCGCGAAGGTGTCGAGAAGGTATCGAGAAGGCAGAAGAAATCTCGACCGATCCGAAAGGTGTCGAGACAGGTGTCGAGAAAGAATGCACAAACAGCACAATTGAATCTCGATCGATCCAACAGGTGTCGAGGATCTGTCGAGAGGACAGAGACTTTCTCGATCGATCCACCAGGTGTCGAGAAGGTGTTGAGATTGCGATAAGAAACCATATGAGAATCTCGACAGATGATCAGGTATCGAGAAGGTGTCGAGATCACATGAAAGTGCAATTTCGAGAAGGGAAAAACACAGACATGAATGCAATCTAACACACATCTCAAACAAAGATCCACTGAAGTGATAAGCCATTCAAAAACATCTCTCAACAAGAAAATGAGCACAAGGATCATGCAAAACACACACACACACTAAACAAGTCTAACAAATTTTATATTTCAAAAACAAGTTTTGACAGTTTAGTGAGCATACATTAGCACATGTAAAACCTTTGTGATGGCCAAATCACATTGTACCTTCACATGTATCAAAAGTAGCAAAGAATATTGCGTGTTGTGCGTGAAAAACATCGCAAGATTGCATATGTGTATAGATGTTATGATGAACTGAGATATGAGAAAATAACTTTTAACTCACACACAATCATAACTATTTGATGGGGACTATCACCTTCGAGGTACATCCTATAACTCCCACATCTCCTAGAATACACGCTTGCAACCATATTTAAAGCATTTTTAATTTTTTTGCTTTTTATTTTATTTAGCATATCATACATGGGCATAAAAAGGAGAAAAGAAATACCCAAGATGTTTAAGCATTTGACATCGCAATTTTGCTATGCCGAAGCATACGAATGTCTTTGACACTGCACTTTTGCTATGCTGAAGCAAACAGGTGTCATATTATGATTGGCGGGCAACAGTGGTGAGATGGTTATTTATGCCTTTCTCTTAGGATTTTCTAGTCCTACCCGTCAAAGAGAGTGATATGAGTGTTAAGTTTTAAGAGATAACCTAATCTTACTCATCACAAACAAGAGCCACAAAGCTCACTTGCTTAGTTGTGCATAGAGATGCTCATCTAAGCTACAAGAGATACAAAGTTTAGAAAACTTTGTTTCATTGGCCATCCAAGGTACACAAATACCAAAGTACACAAGACACACACTGTTTTTGTATTTTTCAATTTTTCAATTTTTTTTTTAAAAAAAAAAAACAAAATAAACAAAACTGAAATTAAACACACAAAACATGTTAACAAAACAAGGCAAAAACTAGACTGACTCAGCAAAAAAGTAATACACACAAGCAATGCAATAAACAGAAAAACAAGAGGGGAAAGAGAAAGTGATGAAGTCACTTAAGGTCCTTTTTCTTCCACACCTTGGAAGAACCTTTCCTTTGATTGAAACCTTGAACCGACGGTGAAGGGGAAGAATTTAAACCGTTCAAGTTTGAAAGGAACATGAGGGCTTTCAGAAGATCTCCAAGAGGAGCAAGTGAGGATGGAAGCTGATTATGGTTTCCAGAAGCTATAACGCCATTGCTCTGTTGAGTGGCTAGCCACTTATAGCAATTTGGTCGAGTATGACCGGCAGCTCCACAATAATGACAGAGATGCTGCTTCTTATGTTTAGGCTTTTGAGAGTTAGCCTTCTTAGCCCTAGGGTTTTTAGCATCTTTCTTGTCTAGCTTAGGGGGGGCTCCTAAAATAGATTTTCCCTTGTCTAAGTTCTCACTAGCTAATTCAGTTTTAACATTTGTATTCTCATTTTCAATGTTGTTAGCAGCAGGAACAAAAACAGTATTGCTAGTAGAAGCAGTATTAGAGAGAGAAATACCATACCCCAAACCAGTTCGATCTGAAGCAGATTTCTGATTACTCAGCATCTCATCAAGCTTTGCACTTGAAGTCCTTTCTAGTTGAGCTCTGACTTGAAACAGCTCTGCTTCAAGCTTCTTGGTCTTCTCAGCCAAAAAATTGTTTTCAAATCTCAGTGCTCCAATGGTTTGATTTGCTTCATCAACCTTTGTGGACAACTCTTCACGTTCAAGTTCCACATCACTGAGCTTCTTGGTGGTCAGCCTATATAATTTCTCATGCTTTTCAGAAAGCTTGTAAAGCTTCTTATAGGCTGAATGGATATCATCTTGATCATCCATCTTCTCAAATTTGGACTCCACAAATTCTTCTTCTTCATCTACTTCTTCAACAATTTCTTCAGTAGGATTGACTATGGCAGTGAAGGCATTTAGGATTCCGTCATCATCATTGTCGGAATCGTCTTCAGGCTCAGTGTCACTTAGGGTTACGGCAAGGGCCTTACTTTTCCCAATGCTCTTCAGATATGTAGGACACTCATGTTTCATGTGTTCGAACCCATGACAACCAAAGCACTTTGGTCTTGTGGGAACAATGTACTGACCGCCCTCCTTAGCATCCTTCTTCCCTTTGTCTTGGCCTTTGACCTGAGAAGAACTGGACTGCCTGCGGTCCTTGTCGAAGCTCCTTCCATTTGCATTCTTCATGAACTTTTTGAACTGCCGAGTAATGTAGGACTTCATCTTAGAATCTTCATCATCGGAAGACTCATCTGTATCACTGCTCTTCGCCTTCAAGGCCATGCTTTTTCCTTTATTGGGCTTGCCAATCCTGGATAACCCTATCTCATAGGTCTGTAAGTTTCCAACCAGCTCAGTCAAAGGAATCTTGTCTATATCCTTTGATTCCTCAATTGCCGTAATCTTGGCATGAAATCTCTTAGGTAGAGATCTGAGCACCTTCCTTACAATCTTAGGTTCAGGGATGGTTTCCCCAAGATTAAAGGCTGAGTTCACTATGTCCTTGAGCTTGGCATAGAACTCATCAAATGACTCATCCTCCTCCATATTTATTTCTTCAAAGCTTGTAGTGAGCCTTTGAAGTTTTGAGTCTTTGACAGCCTTTGTGCCTTCATAGGTTGTCTGGAGGATGGTCCAAGCCTCCTTAGCAGTTTCAGTTGAGGATATCTTCTTGAACTCCTCATTGGTGACTGCGCTAAACAGGGCATTCAGCGCTCTGCTGTTGAAGTTGGCTGCCTTGATCTTAGCATCATCCCAATCGGCCGGTTCTTCGTTTGGCTTAGTCCAGCCAATCTCTACAGCTTGCCACACTTTTTCATCTAAAGACTGCAGAAAAGCTCTCATGCCTACTTTCCAGTATGCATAGTTAGTGCCATCAAATAAAGTAGGTATAATTAATGATTGTCCTCTATCCATGACAAACAGGGGTCAATGGATCAAATACAGCAAAGATTAAATCCTAATCAGAGTGTGCCCGCTCTGATACCACTTGATAGGTCACAATTCAAATGACCCCTTGTGATAAACCCTAATTAATTAATTAATTAGCCAAGTTGTTAATTAATCAATTTAGCATGCAATTGCGTGGAAGCACAAACAAATCACCAAATACTAAATATGCAGCGGAAAATAAATAACACAGTGATTTGTTTACGAATGGAGAAAACCCTAACGGCAAAAACCCCACCGGGTGATTTTCAGGTCACCACTCCCGAAATTCCACTATTATCAAATCAAGCGGTTACAAGAAAGGAATCCCAGTACCTTACCAACCTACAGTTGAACCCTTACCCCAATACCCAATTGGACTTGATCTGTAGTGACAATTTCCACCTTTGTTGCACGGCTCCCAAGTACGTGACTAACCAATGCGCGAATCCCAATACGCGACTTCAGAACACCAACTTGAGGACGAATGGTTAGTTGCAAAGTTCTTCAGTTCATCCACGTGATGAATAGCAGGAAGATGCTTGGTTACAAAACCCTATGGTGCAAAGACACATCAACTTCTTGATGAAGGATGAACTAGGTCAAGAACTTCGTCTATTGAGCACAATTTGCATAAACAGAGATTGCTCAATGATAATGCAACTTATATCACTAGAAATGGCTCTTAAAATAATCCTTTTATATGTTTAGGGTTAGAAGAAAAGAAACCCCAAAAACACATTCACGGATCCCAAGAAAATCATATTGGAATTCTGAATTTTTAATTCTCGACAGATAGCAGGTGTCGAGGTAGGTGTCGAGAGGTGTCGAGCTTTAAAAATTCTGCACTTCAACTTGCTTTTTCTTGGACAGACTTGATGACTTCAACACTTGACCTTGAAACATGATTTCTTGAAGTATTAAAAACACCTAGATCTACCCAATTACAAGCAGAGTGCGTTTTGTCAAAGGATAAGCCAATTTACATAATTAAGTAACATATGTTCTTAAACAAGTTAAAACATATATGTCCTAACAGTCACATACTGCGATCCATGCAAAGGAGTTGTCATAGATTGGAGATTTGTGCAAAGCAAAGAAGTCTACTATAAGATCAAGTTCAATTGGGTATTGAAGTAAAGGTTCAACTGTAGGTTTGTATTTTGGGATAGTCCACAGTAGTGGTAAGATTCCTTATATCTGTAACTGCTTGATTCTTGATTAGTGGATTCTTGGAAGTGGTGACCTGAAATTTTCACCTGGTGTGGTTTTTTCCTTGCTAGAGGTTTTTCTCATCTGTCAACAAATCACCGTGCCAATTTAATTTCTATTGCACTTAGTTTATTTGGTGATTTATTGATGCTTTCGCCACTTGCATGTAATTTGACATAATTAATTAACTTGGGTAATTAAATTAATTAACTAGATCAATCTATTTTAACCCAATAAGTGGTATTAGAGTGAGCACACTCTAATTAGGTTTTAATTTATGTTGTATGATCCATTTACCTTGTTGTCATGGATACAAATTACATGAACAAATCTTTTTGTACTAGTCTTTCTTGTGGTACTAACATTGATGTTCTTCAATTTCTCAAGACATGTAAGTTTGAAACTTATTTTAAATTGATGTTTTTGTTGGTTGAAAAAGATTTTTATATGGATGATTTGTTAGAATCAGTTCAGGTGATAGAATAGTTGATTCTTGGAAAATGCTAACTTCAAAGAAGTCTAGGCTATCTCAAAAGGTGCATACGCGAGGCTGTCGGTAAAAGAAAGACAAGAGCTCGACTAAAGTTATCCAACGGAGGTTACAAAGAAAGAATCCTACCGTATGACCTAGCTAATAAACATGAAGTATGTTTCATGATGCATACTGCCCTTAAAGTAATGGACACATGTCTATGGTATCTTGATTGTGGCTGTTCAAGACATGATTGGAGACCGTTCTCTCTTTAAAACATTTGAACCAAAAAAAGGTGGCAGTGTTACATTTGGTGATGGAAGCAAGTCCTAGATAAAAGGAAGAGGAATTTTTTCCTCATCAGAATTACTTGACATTGCAAATGTTTTATATGTAAAAGGGCTGAGAGTGAATCTACTAATGATGAAGAAGCTGCTGATGATTTAGAGAAGGAATGATTGCCTAATTCACCCTATTTGTCTGGCCTGATTCACCCTCTTTGTCTGACCTGCACAATGGCCAAAATGCTACAATATTTACCCCTGGTGAAGTTCCCACTATTATTTCACACCGCTGCCCTATGCAAATGATGATGTTTTGAAAAAGAGATTCCTCATGCTTTTAGTCATTCTAAGCTTACTTTCGGCAAGTTTTGGACAAGACCCTTGCTGCTGATAATTTGTGACAAAAAGTGAAAATTAGAATATATGTTGAAAGTAAAATATGTTGAAAGTAAAGTAAGCAAAGTAGAACCAGCCAAGAAGGCGGTATTGTAGTTATAATCAAAGTAATTTAAAACAATAGTAAGGCGGTAGAACCAACTAAGTAGTATATATATCAAAACAGAAATTTAGAACCGTCCAAGATAGCGGTAGCAACAAGTAGTATATTAAACTGAAAGCTGAAAATACTTGTTATTGAAAGTAGAATAAAATGCTTACAGCAAACAATAGTAGTTACAAGATCACAATAGAACAGGTTAACAATTACAAAATTCGAATTAGTCCTAGTTACAAGAATTGTAGGGAAACAATGGTAGTAGGAACTTTCTAACTCAAAGGAAAGCTTCTAAAAGAAAAAAAAAATGTTTTTTAAAGAAGAGAATTTTGTTCTAAACTTAAGGGACAACCCCCCTTAAATAGGCAAAAATTCGGAGTGACCAGTGTCATGAATAGTAAAAAGTGAACAGTAATCTATAAACAGTAATCCGTGAACAGTATTTTTTCACTTTTTGACTCTAAAAATCAGCAGCAAATTCTTGTCATATTGAAGAATATGACAAGAATTTACTGCTGATTTTTGGAGTTAAAAAGTGAAAAAATACTATTCACTTTTACTGTTCACAGATTACTGTCCACTTTTTACTGTTCAGGATACTGTTCACTCAGAATTTTTGGCTATTTAAGTGGAGTTGTCCCTTAAGTTTAAAACCTTCTTTCTTTTAGAAGCTTTCCTTTGAGTTAGAGAGTTCCTACTACCACTGTTTCCCTACAATCCTTGTAAATAAGACTAGTTCAAGTTTTGTAACTGTTAACGTGTTCTGTTGAGATCTTGTAACTACTACTATCTGCTGTAAGTGTTTTATTCTACTTTCAATAACAAGTATTTTCAGCTTTCAGTTTAATATACTACTTGTTGCTACTGCTATCTTGGACGGTTCTAAATTTTTGTTTTGATATATATACTGCTTGGCTAGTTCTACTGCGTTACTATTGTTTTAAATTACTTTGATTATAACTGCAATACCGCTTTCTTGGCTGGTTCTACTTTTCTTACTTTTTTCACTTTTTACTATTCACTATACTATTCACTATTCATTTTTACTGTTCATGATATTGTTCACTCTGAAAATTTTACCTATTTAAGGCAGGTTGTCCCTTATGTTAAACTCAGAAGTTGGAGTGGAGAAGTTTTAATTTTCCTCTAGAACTAGCTTTCTCTTCTTTAGAAATTCTCTTTAGAACTTCCACTATTTGTCATTTCCCTACAAAGCCTATAACTAGAACTAGTTCAAGCCTTGTAACTGTTAAACTGTTGAGATCTTGTAACTACTGCTGTAAGTATTTTGAATAATAACTACTTTCAATATTTTGCTTCATATACTTGTTGTTACCACCTTCTTGGACAGTTCTATAGTTTAAACTATTTTGATATATATTGCTTAGCTAGTTCTACCGCCTTATTATTATTTTAAATTACTTTGATTATACCTGCCTTACCACCTTCTTGATGGGTTTTACTTTGCTTACATTATTTTCAATATATTATTACTGTACTTCTGCCTTCAACATTATGTCCTTTAATTTAACATAAGGGACAACCCCCTTAAATAGGTAAAATTTTCGAAACAATACCATAAACAGTAAAAGTGAATAGTGAATAGTGAATATTAAACAGTACAGTGAATAGTAATTTTCACTTTTTGTCTCAAATTATCAGCACTTATCCAAAACTTGCCGAAAGTAAGTTTAGAATGACTAAAAGCATGAGGAACCTCTTTTTCAAACCATCATCATTTGCATGGGGCAATGATGTGAAATAATAGTGAGAACTTGTATAAATTTATATATATAAATATATATGTGTGTGTATGTGTGTGTGTATTTATGTGTATATACATATATATATACACACACACACACCCATAAATAGAGAATTTGCTGGTTTGTATCATAAACATTAGACGGATCTCCATCATGGGGATCCTAGGGAGGATTGTAATTACAATCGTGCTTATGAGAGGTAGCAAACTAGTTACAGAATCCACAATAAGTCAAGGGTTCATGGTCTGGTTTTCTAGTGATGAACTTCCTTGGATTATCGTGGTTGACCCATTGGGATTCAAGGCATGCTGTGAGAGACCGCGCCCCCGGCCCGTTTTAATGAAATGTTGGGCCAAACCCACGTGAATGGGTGAAGTCGTGTTATTGCCTCTCAAAATGGAGGTTCGACTAGTTATATTTTCCCCTTTAGATTAAGAGTTTTACAATGGAGTCGCCACTTATTTAATTATTGGAAAAATAAGAAAACCATAATTAAAAAATTCCTCATTTTATTAATTTGAAATTGAATTTACATTGAACATAGGAAATTACATGGCTTTGGTCCTAGATACAATCTAAGATAAAGTACATGGCTTTGTTTTCCTAGTTACAATCTAGAAATTAAAAATTACAAGGATAAGCATTTGATCTACTATCCCTTGATCTAAGTTCGGAGGCTATGTTACAAGGTGGGAAGGTGTTAGGCACCCACCTTGCCCGGTAAAACCGGTCTTCTAGACTATGGTGGCCAACAATCATATCATATCATCTAATATGTCAATTAATTTACATGTTGAATCTAATGTGTGTGCATGTGATAAACCCTAATTCAATTTATTGAACATTGCATTTGGATTGAAAAATAAAATTCTAGTGAATGTGTGTGTATGGTGACATCCTAGATTCAAAGATTTGAAAGAATTATTAAACAAACATGTTTTTTCATATTTTTAATGTGGATTTAAGATTAAAACTAGTGATATGCATGAACATGTGATGAACAACTAAGAACATATGAAGAACATATAAGAACAATTAAGAACATTCAAACATATTCGAGGGAATTTAAATAGTTACTATCATGCTTTAATCTTAAACTCTCATCATGGCAATACAAAAAAACAAGTTAGGGAAAGAGATTATACCTTCATGCAAGATTCATACAGTGGAGGAGGAGATTCTTGGTGGAAGTCCTAAGGGTGGAGGAAAGAAGAAGAACTAAGAGAGGGAGAGTGAGTCTCAATCAATACCTTGAGTCTCAGGAAGACCAAGATATGACAAGACTACTCTACTTCACTAGAATTCAAGAGAGGAGAAGAGAGGGGATTTTTTGGTGTCCTGGAATGAAGAAGGGGGAGGGTTTATATAGTGGTAGTGGAGGAAATATGAATGGAAAGCCATTTAATGAGGGTTGACAAGGATTATGAACCTAGACCTCATTTTAGCCTTGGGGAAAATCTGGTGCATTAAATGGAGAGATTGGTGGGAGTGGGGAGCAAGCCAAAATTCGATTTTCCCGTAGCTGCTGTAACAGCTTGTAGAGCTAACTTCGAAAAATCATATTTGATCCAATTCTGATCGGAATTGTCTCGTTCTTGTGCTCAAATTGAACCCCCGAATGTCTAGTTTCTGGGAAAATTAACCTCATTCACAGATTCAAAATATTCTGAGAGATATTTATGAAATAGTGAGCAGAGGTCATTTGTTAGAAAATGGTTTCAGCACAATTAACATTAATATGTCCCAAATTAGCTCCCAATTAACATTAAATAGCCCCAATCACTCCCATTTCAGAATTAATTGGTTCCCAATTTACTCTAATTAAAAGATAATTAAACAAATTACTCATTGAATAATTAATGTTTAACTATCTAATTAATTAGGTGTATGCAACCTCACCATAAAATGTAGTCCTAACCAATTAAATTATGACACATCATTGTTCTCAAATTGATTACACCCATAACCAATTGAAATCAATTGTTCATAATCACATATAATCGGACTCAATTTGTGATAGTACATCTTAGCCATTAAAACTTGATTTGATGATAACTTTCAATCTAATGGTCCGATTAGGGCTTATGACCAGTCGATTTGATCGTTACAACATCAAGATCATTTTGGTGAAATGAGTCTAATAATCTAATGGCTAGAATCAAGATGCATATTTTAAAAGTGAAAGTACCATTTTACCTTCCATGTGAGGTTAAATGCGGGTTGCAAAATAGGGTGTCAACAGAATGCCCCTCATTGGCAGAGCTTGAAAAGCGAATGTCAATGTATGAAAGAGACACCTAACTTTGCAATCAGCATTTAACCGTGGTGAATGTATGATGCATGTAGATAGAAATGTAGATGGTCATGTTATGGATCAAAATGTGGACCGAATCTCAAGGGAGATTGCCTACGTACCTCTTGGTGGGAGGATTAGGTCCAAACGTAGTTCATGCATGCAAATTTTTTTTTTTTTTTTGAATAAGTACAAGACATGCTTACCTGAGGTCAAAAAAATGGAAGACCAAGGATCCTGGCTCATGTTTTCAGAGACCTAGGATTTTTGGATCTTGGCTCATATTTTCAGAGGACCTAAGATTCTTTGGAGGCTTTGGCTCATGTTTTCAGAGGACCAAGGGTTTTTGGAGGCTTTGGCTCGTGTTTTCAGAGGACCAAAGGTTCTGGATCCTGGCTCATGTTTTCAGAGACCTAGGATTTTTGGCTCTTGGCTCATGTTTTCAGAGGACCAAGGGCTTTTGGAGGCTTTGGCTCATGTTTTCAGAGGACCAAAGGTTCTGGATCCTGGCTCATGTTTTCAGAGACCTAGGATTTTTGGATCTTGGCTCATGTTTTCAGAGGACCAAGGGTTTTTGAAGGCTTTGGCTCATGTTTTCAAAGGACCAAAGGTTCTGGATCCTGGCTCATGTTTTCAGAGACCTAGGATTTTTGGATCTTGGCTCATGTTTTCAGAGGACCAAGGGCTTTTGGAGGCTTTGGCTCATGTTTTCAGAGGACCAAGGGTTTTTGGGGGCTTTGGCTCATGTTTTCAGAGGACCAAAGGTTCTGGATCCTGGCTCATGTTTTTAGAGACCTAGGATTTTTGGATCTTGGCTCATGTTTTCAGAGGACCTAAGATTCTTTGGAGGCTTTGGCTCATGTTTGCAGAGGACCTAAGATTCTTTGGAGGCTTTGGCTCATGTTTTCAGAGGACCAAAGGGTCTGGATCCTGGCTCATGTTTTCAGAGACCTAGGATTTTTGAATCTTGGCTCATGTTTTCAGAGGACCTAAGATTCTTTGGGCTTTGGCTCATGTTTTCAGATGACCAATGGTTCTGGATCCTGGCTCATGTTTTCAGAGACCTAGGATTTTTGGATCTTGGCTCATGTTTTCAGAGGACCTAAGATTCTTGGGGCTTTGGCTCATGTTTTCAGAGGACCAAAGGTTCTGGATCCTGGCTCATGTTTTCAGAGACCTAGGATTTTTGGATCTTGGCTCATGTTTTCAGAGGACCAAGGGTTTTTGGAGGCTTTGGCTCGTGTTTTCAGAGGACCAAAGGTTCTGGATCCTGGCTCATGTTTTCAGAGGACCAAAGGGTCTGGATCCTGGCTCATGTTTTCAGAGACATAGGATTTTTGAATCTTGGCTCATGTTTTCAGAGGACCTAAGATTCTTTGGGCTTTGGCTCATGTTTTCAGAAGACCAAAGGTTCTGGATCCTAGCTCATGTTTTCAGAGACCTAGGATTTTTGGATCTTGGCTCATGTTTTCAGAGGACCAAGGGTTTTTGAAGGCTTTGGCTCATGTTTTCAGAGGACCAAAGGTTCTGGATCCTGGCTCATGTTTTCAGAGACCTAGGATTTTTGGATCTTGGCTCATGTTTTCAGAGGACCTAAGATTCTTTGGAGGCTTTTGCTCATGTTTTCAGAGGACCAAAGGGTCTGGATCCTGGCTCATGTTTTCAGAGACCTAGGATTTTTGAATCTTGGCTCATGTTTTCAGAGGACCTAAGATTCTTTGGGCTTTGGCTCATGTTTTCAGAGGACCAAAGGTTCTGGATCTTGGCTCATGTTTTCAGAGACCTAGGATTTTTGGATCTTGGCTTATGTTTTCAGAGGACCAAGGGCTTTTGGAGGCTTTGGCTCATGTTTTCAGAGGACCAGGGATTTTTGGATCTTGGCTCATGTTTTCAGAGGACCAAGGGTTTTTGAAGGCTTTGGCTCATGTTTTCAGAGGACCAAAGGTTCTGGATCCTGGCTCATGTTTTCAGAGACCTAGGATTTTTGGATCTTGGCTCATGTTTTCAGAGGACCTAAGATTCTTTGGAGGCTTTGGCTCATGTTTTCAGAGGACCAAAGGGTCTGGATCCTGGCTCATGTTTTCAGAGACCTAGGATTTTTGAATCTTGGCTCATGTTTTCAGAGGACCTAAGATTCTTTGGGCTTTGGCTCATGTTTTCAGAGGACCAAAGGTTTTGGATCCTGGCTCATGTTTTCAGAGACCTAGGATTTTTGGATCTTGGCTCATGTTTTCAGAGGACCTAAGATTTTTTGGAGGCTTTGGCTCATGTTTTCAGAGGACCAAAGGTTCAGGATCCTGGCTCATGTTTTCAGAGACCTAGGATTTTTGGATCTTGGCTCATGTTTTCAGAGGACCAAGGGTTTTTGGATCCTGGCTCATGTTTTCAGAGACCTAAGATTCTTTGGAGGCTTTGGCTCATGTTTTCAGAGGACCAAAGGTTCTGGATCCTGGCTCATGTTTTCAGAGACTTAGGATTTCTTGATCTTAGCTCATGTCGATGTGTGTGGGCCTTTTACCCTAGTACCTGCAAAATAAATATTTTCAATTAGTAACGAAGTTATTCATTGAAAAGAATTCGTCATACTTAGCGAATGCCCCTAGTTTAGGACATATTCCATGCTTTGATGATTGCCGAGGGTAGACAGTTGACTTGATGTTGCACCACTGGAGAATATGGAAGAGGATCATAGCTTTCTGTTCTTGAAAAAGAGTTTAATGAAGATTTTTTTTTTTTTTTTTTTTTGAAAATTTTGGAAATCTTGAATTTTTCAAAGAATTGAAAATTTTGACTAATAATTTTTTTTTTTTGGAAAAATTTGAAAATCTTGAATTTTTTTTTTTAAGGAGTTGAAAATTTTGATTGGTGAATTTTTTATTTATTTTTTTATTTTTTATGGTAACCTAAGAAGTACGAGCCTAATGCCCCTAGTCCCAAGGCTTTTTGAAAATTCTCTCTTTTCTTTTCTTCTCTCTTTTTTTTTTTTTTTTTTTGGAAAAATTTGAAAGTCTTTTTTTTTTTTTTGAAAATTTTGGAAATCTTGAATTTTTTTTTTTTTTTGAAGGAATTGAAAATTTTGATTTTGATTTTCTTTTTTTTTTTTCTTTTTTAAAAAAACAACCTAAGAAGTACAAGCCCAATGCCCCTAGTCCCCAGGCTTTTTGAAAATTCTCTCTTTTCTTTTCTTCTCTCTTTTTTTTTTTTTTTTGGAAAAATTTGAAAGTCTTTTTTTTTTTTTTTTTTTTGGAGATTTGAAGATTTTTTTTCATTATCAAAAAGTGATAAAGATTTATTCATGATGATTTTTTTTTTTTTTTTTTGAAAAACCTATCCTTTGAATGAATGAACTTTGGCTGAAAGTTGATGCAGATTGCTGGATAAGTCCTTTCTTAATTCCTACAAAAAGATAATTTCAATTAGTAATGAATTTATTTATTGAAAGGAATTGGAAGTACTTACCCAATGCCCCTAGTTTGGGGCATATTCCATGCTTAGATTGAAGCTGAATTTATTTGATGTCGTGACCATTGGGGAACATGAAAGAAGATCATGGTTCGCCATCCTTAGTTCCTACAAAAAGGCTTCATTCTCTAGCTCGTTAGAAACCAGTTGTTGTGAAAACTTGCACACAATATAAATAGGCCAATGCTCCAAGTTTAAACATGCTTAATGCAAACAAATGGGCTTAACCTAACATGCACCCAAACAATTCTGTCACATTGTTTCGACTTTGTTTTCCAAGGTTGTTTAGGTGAACGGGACCGGGCCTTTGAAAGGCTGCCTACGTACCTATCTTGTAGAGGATCAGGTCAAGACGTAGTTCAAGCGAATTGGATTTTGAAAAAGAATGATTTTTTTTTTTTTTTGGAAAAACAAATTTTCATTTTTTTTTGGAACAAGATGTGATCCTTTGAACAACCATTTTAAAAAATCATAGTGTTTAAGAACCAAACAAATCTCTTTGATTAGGAAGGATCAAGATCATTAAACTCATGTAATCAAATTTGCTTCATCCTTTTGAACATCATCAGATTAAGTCTCCAAAGGCAATCAAGAAATGAAATGTGATAATATTTATGAATCACATTGTTGGGTGCAAACAGTGAGAGTGCTCCAGGTTTGGAAGTTCTTTTGAGGATTTGAGAATTTGAGAAATTTTGTCCTCAGACATATCATTCTGTGGGGTTTGACAATTTTAAGCATTTTTCTTTTTTAATTCAAGAGAAAAATAATATTAGAGCTTAAGATGTGCCTACAACTAGCAACACTTCAAGGAGGTCTTTACTCATGGGTTGTAATGTAGGCCGGGTTTGGGTTATGAAATGAAAGATATAAAAGGCTCAAAATTCCCTATGTTGTTTCCCCCAAGTATGCATTACTCAAAAATCAAGTATTGGAGGAGTTTTATCATTTCTTCTTTGTCATCTTCTCACTAGTCTTCATTGGTCACTTGTATCAACAATCATTTTTATGCTTATTCCTCTAGACTTTCATCTTGTAAAATTCTTCTCTTTTTAGGTTGCATCTTCAAGTTTCCAACTCGGTAGGATTTTCCAATTTTTTTCTTTTCTTCCTCTTCATTTCTTTGGCCCTAACTTTTGCCTAAACCGCCCTTTTGGGTTTTCAACCCAGCGGGCTTCCTTCTTTTTTTTTTTTTTTTTTTTTTGGCCCTAGCTTTTGCCTAGACTGCCCTTTTGGGTTTTCAGCCTAGCGGGCTTTTTTTTTTTTTTTTTTTGGCCCTAACTTTTGCCTAGACTGCCCTTTTGGGTTTTCAGCCTAGCAAGCTCTTTTTTTTTTTTTTTTTTTTTTGCTATTTTTCATCTCTTGATTGAATGAACTATTGCCTTCCTTGTATTTCTCAGCTTAATGATTTTCGATCATTTTGATGCACTCTCTAAACTTCTTTCTTGCCACAATGCACTTGCACCTTTATGTGCTTGATGAATCTTTTCCTTTTTTGATGAACTTTCTTTTGGATGAACCTTCTACTCTTCTTGGCATGATGAATTTTAGGTTCTTCAAACTTGATGCACATTTTGTTTTCTCTCACATTTATGAAATTTCATTTCTCTTTCCTTGATTGAGTGAAAACTCCTTTTACTTTGATGATCTCTTATCTTTAGCTTAATGAATTCTCTACTTGTCTTTCATGTCCTCTAGGAGAGCTTTGTCAACTAGTTTCAAAGTTCAAGGTCGACTCCTCCTTAACATGAGATTTAAGCGTGCATACTTTGAATTTTCCCACCCTAGGTTTAGATTTTAGGGGGTTCATGAAAAAAAGAGGTTAAGTGTTTAAAGGCTCAAATAGGCTTGCAATGGATAATGATCATTCTAGGTATTAAGGTATAATCTTGTTTTACCAAAGACGACCTCCTATCCCTAGTAATGCTTGCTTGTAGGCATAGTGACTTGAGCTCTTTTAATAAATTCCTCTTAAAAGAAAAAGTATGAATGCTCTATCGAAGACACAAAAGTTTTCAGAAATTTGGAATGAATGCATGAGCCTTTTGAATTTTCTGATGGATAGATTTTCTTTGATTGCCTTGTAAGACCATTTCTTCTTTTATTCAAAGTAATTTAGCAAAAGTGTTTACACGAATCAAATGAAATCAATCCTTTCTCAGTACAAGTTGATTGTTCAAGTCTTTAAACATCATAATTTAGAAAAAGTTTTGTCCAAGGGATCCTCATGTACCATTTTGAAAAGAAGACTTTAAAAAATCTTGAAATCTTTGAAAGAAAAAAAAAATGGATCTTTTTGAAAAAACCACTAGCAAGTCCAATGCCCCTAGTTCAAAGAAATTTTTTTTTTGAATGACTTAAGGGCTCAATGCCCTTAGTCCAAGGATTGTTTTCATTTGAAAATTTTTCTCTTTTTTTGGGAAAGATTTGGAAATCTTGAAAAAAAAAAATTTGAAAGTTTTTTTGTTTTTTTTTTTTCTTAATATATATACATGAACAAAGCTCATTAAATGCTACATGAAAATTTTGAATTCAAAGAAACATAGAAACATGGAATAAACAAACAAATTTTAAGCTTAACCATGATGTTGCAAACCAAATGTGTAGTGAGGCAAAGTTGAGTCACTTGCTTCTTCTTGGTCCATTTAGGATGCTTGAGGCTTGGTGTACTTGAACCTTGATTATGATGAAATGGCTTGGGCTTGCACTTGAAAGGCTTGAACCTTGATTATGATCTTTTGATATTTGTTTGAAATGGCTTGGGCTTGCACTTGGAAGGCTCGCATCTTGTGAGCTTTTGGCTTTTGATGTTGATCATGCGTATACACCTTTGATGGGCTCAAGTATTGGGCTTAGAATGATTCAAAAAAAAATTTTGGTTTCCGTACCAAGTAGAGTTCAATCACAAGCCTTTGGGCTTGAGCTCATTCATAGCATACAAGATTCAAACAATTATGATAGGATCAAGCGTTGGACCTGGGTTCATCATGGTTCAAACAATGGCTAAACAAATGCATAATGCAATGCAACTTACATGGACCGCCCTAAAGGTAGGTTCTATAGGTCATTACAACATGGGTAGAAGGTAGGTTAAAGGTCCCCACAAGCTAGGACGTCGTACCTCCCAACTTGTGACGCCAGGAGCGCCGCGTTGGTCCGAACGGTACAGTTTGTCCCTATGAACCACCATGGCATAACCATGATGATCCTTGTCGCGGTGGGTGGTAGGTTCACCGCTGGGTATGTGAGTCTCAGGAAGACCACAATCCACGGCTAATACTACTGGGCTTCCGGGCTAGCACACAAATAAAATAAATTTCATTCAAGCAAATGATGCATGACATGCAAAATAATGACATATTAGACATGTTATATACAAAAAAGTAACAAACAAACAATGACATGGTTGGCCACCATAACCTAATTGAAGCTTAGCCCTCAATATCCCCAGTGGAGTCGCCACTGTGAGAGACCGCGCCCCCGGCCCGTTTTAATGAAATGTTGGGCCAAACCCACGTGAATGGGTGGAGTCGTGTTATTGCCTCTCAAAATGGAGGTTCGACTAGTTATATTTTCCCCTTTAGATTAAGGGTTTTACAATGGAGTCGTCACTTATTTAATTATTGGAAAAATAAGAAAACCATAATTAAAAAATTCCTCATTTTATTAATTTGAAATTGAATTTACATTGAACATAGGAAATTACATGGCTTTGGTCCTAGATACAATCTAAGATAAAGTACATGGCTTTGTTTTCCTAGTTACAATCTAGAAATTAAAAATTACAAGGATAAGCATTTGATCTACTATCCCTTGATCTAAGTTCGGAGGCTATGTTACAAGGTGGGAAGGTGTTAGGCACCCACCTTGCCCGGTAAAACCGGTCTTCTAGACTATGGTGGCCAACAATCATATCATATCATCTAATATGTCAATTAATTTACATGTTGAATCTAATGTGTGTGCATGTGATAAACCCTAATTCAATTTATTGAACATTGCATTTGGATTGAAAAATAAAATTCTAGTGAATGTGTGTGTATGGTGACATCCTAGATTCAAAGATTTGAAAGAATTATTAAACAAACATGTTTTTTCATATTTTTAATGTGGATTTAAGATTAAAACTAGTGATATGCATGAACATGTGATGAACAACTAAGAACATATGAAGAACATATAAGAACAATTAAGAACATTCAAACATATTCGAGGGAATTTAAATAGTTACTATCATGCTTTAATCTTAAACTCTCATCATGGCAATACAAAAAAACAAGTTAGGGAAAGAGATTATACCTTCATGCAAGATTCATACAGTGGAGGAGGAGATTCTTGGTGGAAGTCCTAAGGGTGGAGGAAAGAAGAAGAACTAAGAGAGGGAGAGTGAGTCTCACTCAATACCTTGAGTCTCAGGAAGACCAAGATATGACAAGACTACTCTACTTCACTAGAATTCAAGAGAGGAGAAGAGAGGGAATTTTTTGGTGTCCTGGAATGAAGAAGGGGGAGGGTTTATATAGTGGTAGTGGAGGAAATATGAATGGAAAGCCATTTAATGAGGGTTGACAAGGATTATGAACCTAGACCTCATTTTAGCCTTGGGGAAAATCTGGTGCATTAAATGGAGAGATTGGTGGGAGTGGGGAGCAAGCCAAAATTCGATTTTCCCGTAGCTGCTGTAACAGCTTGTAGAGCTAATTTCGAAAAATCATATTTGATCCAATTCTGATCGGAATTGTCTCGTTCTTGTGCTCAAATTGAACCCCCGAATGTCTAGTTTCTGGGAAAATTAACCTCATTCACAGATTCAAAATATTCTGAGAGATATTTATGAAATAGTGAGCAGAGGTCATTTGTTAGAAAATGGTTTCAGCACAATTAACATTAATATGTCCCAAATTAGCTCCCAATTAACATTAAATAGCCCCAATCACTCCCATTTCAGAATTAATTGGTTCCCAATTTACTCTAATTAAAAGATAATTAAACAAATTACTCATTGAATAATTAATGTTTAACTATCTAATTAATTAGGTGTATGCAACCTCACCATAAAATGTAGTCCTAACCAATTAAATTATGACACATCATTGTTCTCAAATTGATTACACCCATAACCAATTGAAATCAATTGTTCATAATCACATATAAT
This sequence comes from Quercus variabilis, assembly GCA_030445155.1. Classification (NCBI taxonomy): domain Eukaryota; kingdom Viridiplantae; phylum Streptophyta; class Magnoliopsida; order Fagales; family Fagaceae; genus Quercus; species Quercus variabilis. Next base: position 41,934,881 of record CP129453.1, on the reverse strand, counting down.
CGGACTCAATTTGTGATAGTACATCTTAGCCATTGAAACTTGATTTGATGATAACTTTCAATCTAATGGTCCGATTAGGGCTTATGACCAGTCGATTTGATCGTTACAACATCAAGATCATTTTGGTGAAATGAGTCTAATAATCTAATGGCTAGAATCAAGATGCATATTTTAAAAGTGAAAGTACCATTTTACCCTCCATGTGAGGTTAAATGCGGGTTGCAAAATAGGGTGTCAACACATGCAGTGAAATAAGGCCTGGTTGTAAATACTGAAATTCTTCCAGTGCTTCTGACGAAATGGTAATTTTTCCACAGGTCTTAGGCAATGCTAAGAATCTCATTATTGAAGTAGTTTTCTCTAATAATCTGCAAGAGCATGAGGTTCTCTATAAGACAGGTGAGAATCTCCTTCATACTAGAGGCCTTGATGAGAGTAACCATTAATAAGCACCAGGTGTCTAGAAGGTAGTATAGTCATCCAATTGTTGTCGTCCCACTGTGGAAATGTGCTCTAGCACCTAATGGACACAAAAGGACTCTTGATTTTGGTGACAACCTGTTGTATGATTTGCAAAAAGTGGCTGATTTGACCATGGTGAGTTAGTTGATTGCGGTTGACTAAGGCTTCTGCAAAGGCAAGAGAAACCCTTTCTTCTAACTCTAACCAAGAAAACCTTAGTTAAGGAAACCAATAAACCCGAACCAAGGATTCAGAAACCCAAGGTTGATTTAGAGAAAATCTACAATAGGTTTACCAAACCTAAGAAGGAAGTTACAATTAGCGACCTTCAGAAAGAAATCAAGGAAACAAAGTCTGAGGTTAGAGCCCTTAAGCAAGAGCTAACCATCCTTAGGGTTGATCAAAAGGTTAAGCATCTGGAAAAAACTTCTCATCAAGGCAATGAGGAAGGACCCAGAAATGGCATTCCAAAGTCAGGATTGTCATCAGCAAAGATTTCGAATTCGAGGTCATAGCCCTAATGGATTTAGGCACTGATCTCAACTACATTCGAGAAGAAATCATTCCCTCTAGTACTTCAGAAAGACCAAAGAAAGGTTAACTTCTGCAAGTGGAGGAAAAATGCAGATTGAATTCAAAATTCCAAAAGCTCATGTGTGCCAAGACAACACATGTTTCAAAACCACATTTGTCCTAGACAAGAATATGACAGATAGGGCAATTTTAGGAAACCCTTTCATGTGTTTGTTGTATCCTTTTACCACAGATAGTGAAGGAATCACTACCCATCCTTTTGGCCAGCCAGTTAAGTTTAAGTTTAGGTTGTTTAGAAATAACTCTTCTACCAGCACTAGATCATCCCTCCCTGAGATTCTTTAAGAAAGTGGAATTCTCAATTTAGAGAATTATGAGTTATCAAATCTATATCTAAAGCTAGGAGATTGGAATATCCCTAAGGTTCCCATTCACAAGATCTACAAATCTTCATGGTCTTTGAAAAAGACTTTCAAGACAGATTACCATGTCAAGACAATAGAACAGGTTTATGGAATCAACAAGGAGTACGAAACGTGCTACTTGTTTTCACCTTCATCCTTGTTAGCGCACAAGAAGGAATGACACAATTACATCCATATAGGTTTAGTCCAGGTCGGAGTTAAACCTTTGATTAGAGAAGGGTTGAATTGTTCAATCCTTATGGCCCTTAGAGACACCGGTCATATCAAGTTTGATAACAGTCTCTTAGGAACCATTCAATCTAGTCTTAGTGGTGGACCAGTTCATTTTGATTGTTTCCCCAACCTCACTGTTTCCCTCTATGACCCTCATGTCATGAAAGCTCTCACCCTTAATATCAAGACCCAAGGTACCCTCATGATACAAGGAGTTTACCAATTAGCCTTGATATATAGGATTTACTATAAGTGCAATAGGATGAACATGAATGTTCAAGCAATTGACAACAGAAAGATGGGAGAGACCACTTTCATCAAAACCACTAACCCTAGATCCAAGATTCGGGTCTCAAAAACTCTGAAATGGTCCAAGGTCACATTCCCCACAAATTGGACTCTAGAGAATGAGAATTATCCTCTACAGATCCAAAATCCAGCCTAGAATCCAGACTTAGACTTTGTCCAGCAACTAGCCGATGGTATGGTTAGGTTAAGTTTTGACCAGTCCAGGTTTAGAACACCTCTAGATTCACCCATCAGATTTGATGAATTCAGGTCTAGATCCCTAATAGATCTACACCAACCCATTAGGCAGCCACCTATCCTCTTAAGAGATAGACCTGCATCCCAGTGTAGCTCATCCAAATTGCTATCACCTTTTCCCAAATCCAGAAGAGATTTAGGACTAGAGCTCCAAGGTGTCCACTTTTGGTATCAGAGCCTACCATTCATAGACATACCAGAAGAAAACGTAAAGATAGTAGTAGATGATGAAGAAATAGTAGATGTAGAATGTGATAAATGGTAATGGAAGAGTTATCAAAAAATAGATGTAAAAAAAAATAAAACTATTAGGAGATATATTCATGAAAATAATCTTAATGCAGAAAATAATGGATAACTATGGCAGTAGAACTGACCAACTTGATTGATAATAAAATGTAACTTACAACACTATTATAGGCCAAACTATTCGAGCAAACTTTTCTTGAATGAGGATGCTCTTATAGAACTTGATGTTTTTCTCTGGGTGCTTTGGAAGGAAGTGCCATCCTTGGGGTAAGACTTCCATAGCTAAGGCTAAAGGATTTGTTATATGAACTAAGTGAGGTTCAATATAAGAGATATGCTGGACAAAAGGTTTTTTAATGTAAGAAGACCTTCCTTTTCTGGATGGGTAGGAAGAAGAAGGCTTTTAGGGTACTATAGGGCCAAAAGGGTCTTCTACTGTGTATGGAGTGGTTGCCTTGGGAAGAGGGGATGCTAAGGCTGAAATATAACTGGGTTGACTATAGGGTGGTCTCTGGTAATTTGGTTTTGGGATTGTGGATACTACATAACGGTTGGTAATGGCAGATGGAGAGAAGGGAACTAACTGACCAGGAGGGTTCTTTGCCTGACTGGTACTACTAGTGGTTTGCTGTTTAAGCAATTTTGAGGAAGGGGGGGGGGGTATGGGGATATCCTTCACTGATGTAGTTATTGGCTACCATAGTCATATGCTGTATCTTGTTTAGGATTTCCTGCTCTAGCAAATCATCTATGTTTCATTTATAGAGTTTACCAGAAGATGCTGAGAATTGGTTGCTAACATTTCTTTCCTCAAACTGGAGGTCAGGGGGTGTAGGTCTGGGATACCAATTCTTGGTCAGGCTAGTTGGGGTTACCCTGGGGTGAAGAAGCTTGTTCACCTATAAACCCTTAAACTGGTTTTCTAAATGTTCTATCTCCTTTTCATTGTCTGAGAAGGTTCTGCTAGAACTGCTAGAGGCTGTGTGGATGTCTAAAACAACTAGTCGGGTATCAACACTAGTTGAAGTAGTAACTGGTGAAGCGGTGACTGGTTCCTTCTTCACGAGTTCTTTAAGCTTTTGGTTAACTATCTTTAAGGCTGATTTATCCTTAGGTCTAAGGCTGGGTTGCCTAGTTATGGGAAGCTTGACTAAAGGCTTTTCTAGGGTTTGGACAGGTTTGCTAGGGTCTCCTGGCTGGAGGATAACCTTGTTTTCTATCCTGTCTTCTATCCTATCAAGCTGTTTTCCAATAACACCTAAACACTGGTTAGTGTAGTTATTTTGCTCTATCACCTTCTTGACAACTTTTATTCCGGCTGTGGGATACTTGAAGGGAGAGGCAACTACTTTACTTCCACAGTGTTCAAAGGTTATGGCTTCCTGGGGTGGGTGACTACACCTAACAACATTCTTGTTTCCTTTATTGTCTTCAATGGTCCAGTTGGTTTTGGTGATGACACAAGACTTTTTGTGCCATTCAAAATGGTTCTCAAAGTATTCAAAGAAAGGGACATTTCTGGATATCTCTTTCATGAACTCTTTCCATTTTTCCAAAACTTCTACCTTTTGTTCCCTGGTGTGGTTAGCTCTATAGGCTTCTCTATTGAGTCTGTTTTCCTCTTACTCAAACTCTTTGCCTAAGGCAACTAGATCAAGGGTGAACTCTTTCTTGATGACCATAAGCTAGTGATCGATTTCAGTTTCTTGCTGAAAAGGATCTTGGAAGTCTGTTCCTAAAGGGGAAGGGGGTTTTTTACTATTATTGAACGGTTTTAGACCCCTTAAACCAACCGAATTAACCTAGTTAATTAGCCAAGTGATTAACTTAGTCAAATTATGCAATTCTAGGTTATCACAAACACACAATTTTATCAAGAATATAAAGCAGCGGAATAACAAATAACACAAGATATGATGACCCAGAAAACCACATGGTAAAAACCTGAGGAGGATTTGACTTAGCTATCCTCAAGGTAAACTTGAATCCACTATATAAAAGAATCTAAGTTCATACAAAGGGACTTACAAGCTCCCCGCTTGACTTCCTAATGCTACCCACAGTAGAACTTACTGACACGACCACGTGCAAGCTCCAAATCCACGGACTCCTTCTTTCTTGGATTCTCCACCAAGTACAAGCACTCACGCTTGTTATTCTTTAAGCTCCAATGACAGCAATTGAGTTGATCATCAAGGTATTGAAAATATCTCTACCTAGAAAACCCTAAGTTTATGTGAAGGAAAACTCCTCAAGGATCTCGTAAGAGATTCACACAAACCGCAATGTATGAGCAACAATACACCCAGAGCAACTCTTAAAAACGTGGCTAGGGTTTTGCCTTTTATACCTAGGGTAAAACCCAAAACTTTTAATAAGGTAGGGCTGAGTTGGAAAATTCTGCAGAAAAACATTCTGCCCGAGATTCGATTGATCGAGTCTAACTTTCGATCGATCGAGCCAGGTCGAAATGCACCAATGCATCTGCAACCTCTAGATTCCAATTTTACATAAAATAAATAACGTTGAGCAAGCCTAAACAAGACTAAATATATTGTTTTGATCATGGTTTGCCAACATTACAATTTAGAGTTCTAAATACATTAAATCCTAAGTCTTTAGAACCAAACAAACTCCCCTTTTGGCAATCCATGACAAAACACAAATTAAAAAGCTCAAAGTTTACAAGTAAAAGCCCTTTACAGAAATATTGCTCATAAACTCAAATTCAATCCTAACTACCATCCATCATTTGCAAGTATAGACAGCAGCTCAATTGAATCAACCTATATATTCCTGAAACACTCGACAAACACATAAACGCATGTGTGACAGAAAACAGTAAGTAAACAGGTAAGATATTCTTGTATGTTTTACACAACACATAATGAAGACATATATCAATGAATAACTGATAAATATAAATCAATAAGCAGTGAACACAAGAATCAAGAATCATGTATATCAAAAACAATGTAACTCCCCCTAACATGAATAGCCTAAAAAAAAATGATATACAAAGTGAAGCACCTAGATACAATCTAATATACCTCCACTAGCTCCGCAAAACAAAAATAAACTCCCCCTAACTATAAAAACTCCTCTACAGTGTCAAAACTCTACTCCCCCTTTTTGTGACGGAATGCCAAAGGACAATCACACGCCATCATCAAAAGGAGGTGGTGAAGGTGAATGCAGATGTGCTAAGTCGGCTCGCAAGGCATGAATCTCGTCAAGCAAGTCCACTAAAATCTATCCATGAGTTGCCTAAACGGTCATAACAGTCTCCAAGGTACAACGAACATCAAAGTCATCCGAAGGAGGTGGAGGAACATCAGCAGCAACAGCATCACCAACAGGATTAGGTACATCCTCACCAGCAGGAACTGTAGAAGAAGAAGAAGGAGGTGTAGTACCAGAAGGCTCAGACCTAGGGTGTTTAGAGTCAGCTCGAAGATGAGCAGCCCTCTATCTAAGAAAAGACACACCTATGGGAGCAATAACATGAACGGACTCAGAGGAAGGGAAACCACTAAGATCAAGATAAAGCAAAATCCTATGAATAAAAATATGATGAACAAGAGCATGAGAAGATGATGAACTCCTATAAACATCATTCAAAGAATGAAGAAATAAATGAGGAAAACTAATAGGAGTATTAGTAACAAAAGCATACAAAAACACACACCGCTAAAGAGGAATGGTGTGAAGATGAGAAATGGGCCAGATAGAGTGACAGGCTATCCTAAAGAAGAGATAATGCAACTCAGATAGCTCAGCAGTGGTGATATTAGGATCAGAACCCCACTGGATAGAAGACCTAGTGATATAGGACATGACATCACTCAAAGGAGGAGATTCATCATAAGGATAGACAGGGTGCTGGACCACAGGTACCCCTAAAGTATCAGTCACTATAGTAAGAGTAATGGTATACTCTACGCCTCGTATCCAACTCTTTACCAAAGTGTTGGAATCACAGACATGGATAGAAATGTTCAAAAAGAACTTTCTAATCAGGGTAGCTAAAGGAAGACGATCAGAAACATCCAGCAAAGGTAACCAGCCTTGACGCTCAAAATTTGCCATAATGGCAAGATCAAGCTCATCTAAAAGAACAAAACGTTCAGCCCAAATCTTTCTCCTAAGGTTTAGCTTCTCAAAAATCTCTTGGTTTTTCTCACTCGAAAACTTCTCATGGTCAAAAGAAGGTGAGAGCGGTGAATGTGAGGGAACAAACCTATGAGCTTTAGTCTTCCTAGGTATGATGCTAAGGAAAGGACAAAGACACAAAGAGAAAACCAAAAGAACACAAAAAAAATAAAACCAAGGGAAAACTGCAAGTTAGCACAAAATAAATATAGAACAAAAATCTATATGATGCTTGAACAAGTACAATTTCATGATGCATGTACTAATGCAGTAAACAAAGTTCAAATTAGGTTCAATTTCACAAAATTAGCTTGAGCATAGGATTTCTAACAAAACCCTAAAAAATTTGAAAAACCACTTGAATGTTTTGAAAAAATTTGAAAAATTGATCATCACACAGAGTTGAAAACAGATTAGAATGACCAATTTTATCAAAACAACAAGCCAATTTGATCAATTGAACCCAATTGAACAAAATCCCCAAATCGGATCAATTTCAAACCCTAGAATTTTCAAGTTTTCACAAATCACAAAATTGATCAAATTAACCAACATAGATCATGAATATACCAATATAGCAACAAAACCCATTGATCAATTTCACAAAATAAGGCTTGATTCAATAAAAATCCCAAATTATGCATAATCCAAAATCCCCAACTTAAAATGCATGAAAAATGCATGAAATGAGAAAATAAAAACAAAAGGAAGGGTAATATGGACATACCGGCTTAAGGAGAGAAAACCCTTGCAAAAAAATTGGAAGCAAACGTCAAAAAATTTGCTATGGAGCCTTGCCGAGTCGAAGAGAGAAAGAAAGTTTGAAAACTTTTTGAAAAAGTGTTTTGAATCAGTCAAAGAACGTGTTTTAAAAACCTAATTTGCGATATTCGATCAATCGAAGATTACATTCGATCGATCGAATCAATCCGAGACATTTAAAAAAACATTTAATCACATTTTCGATTGATCGAAAAACAGAATGGATCGATCGAAACAGGCAGAGGCTCACAAAATTTTTTGAGAAAAAAAAAGTTTTGAAAAAGATTAAACACATTTTGGGCACACTCCTCAAAGCATTAAAATTGAAGAACAGAATGCATGAGTATGAGATGAAATGCTTTTTCAAAAACCCAACTTTAATCTCAGTTTTCTAAAGAAAATTTCAGCCATTCACCCTTTAAATTCTCAAGCAAACAAATGTTTTGCATAATACTTAAGGTATTTTCAAACTTGGTTGGTCAGACCAAAAACACACACAATAACATGTACAGTATTTAGCAAAGAGTAACTTGTGTGGTATGTGCAACTAGCAAAAGCTTGAGATACATATGAGGTGATATGTGAATAATATGTGAATAGCAATCAATCACAAAGTCTACAAAATCCATCACACAGAATTCAAAAGAGACTATCACCTAAAGAGTTACATCATATAACTCCTACATCTCCTAGAACATAAGTCTGCAATCATGTAAGTTTCTTGAATTTTGCCTCATAATTATGTGAATTGGCATCAAGCCTAATAGTACACACCAATTTTAATTATATGAGTTTGGCATTAAGCCTAATAGTACACGCCAATTTTAAGCATTAAACAATTAATCGAGGCTACACCTTATGTTCTTTTTGTGCATGTGTTACACTTTCTCAAGCACAAAATCTTATGATATGCACTAAGGTGTTCATGATTAGCTAGTGAACAGTGGTGAGATGGTTATTTATGCCTTTCTCAAAAGGATCAAGTCCGACAGTCAAATAACATGTGACTTCAAGATCAAGGCAAAGTGATCAAAAACCATAAACATCTTTTCCACACAACATGCACTACAAAGTTTCAACTAGTAAAGTGCAATAAATAAGCTCATCAAAACTAAACAAGGTACACAAGACATGTTATGAGTAAATAGATTAACCAACCTTGTTTTCAAAAACCAAGAAAATAATGCCAAACACAATTTGCTTTCCTCCTTTTTTTTTTTTTTTTAAAGAGAAAACAAATAAATCCTATAATGAAATGCATGAATGTTATGCAATGCAAATCCTAGAAACAAAAAAAAAAAAAAAAAAAAAAAAAAAACACACACACACACACACACACACAAAAACCAAAGAACAATGGTCTCAAAAGAATAAAGCAATGAAGTACAAGGACCATGTCAGAAAGACTCAATTAGGTCGAGTCTTTTGCATCTAAAACCTTTTAGATGCACCACAAGCATTGGAGTTTCTATTCATGTTCGAGTGATTTCCAACTCCAAGAATGGAATAAAGGTTTAAAGTCTTTACCAATTCACCAATAAGTGTTATAGGATCTTGTGCTTGAGGCACAGGCACTTTTGGTTTGTTTGCTCTCTTAGCAGCTCGAAGCTTGTAACAGTTAGGATGAATATGTCCAGACTTTCCACGAAAATGACAAATCCAAGCATGTTTACCATGCATCTTGTCCTTAGAAAGGGTAGACTCCTTAGGTTTAGACTCTCCCAGATTAACCCTAATCTTCCTAGAAGGTGAAACTTCGATAGGTTTGACTACCTCACTCACAAGAGGTTTGACAGTTTCACTCACAACCTCACTCACGGAAGATTCAAAGGAAGATGAAGGAACAAAGTTCGTTGAAGTAGGTGCAGACATAAATATGCTTTCAACATATCCTAAACCAGATTTATCAGAAAGATACTTTTGAACATTCAGCATATGATCAAGTTTAGAACTAGCAAATCTAGCAACAGATAAATCATGTTCCAAAATTTTAACTTTATCAAGCAAAAACATATTCTCAGATTTCACACGATTCAAAAGATCATTAGCATCAAATAATTTAACAAGCAAATATTTCTTTTCAAGCTCCAGAGAATTAATTTTCTTCAAGCCAGGTTCAACATTCATAGCATCCTTTGCAGCAACTTTGCATTATAGGCCTCTTGAAGATCTACATCCTCAAAGAGTTTCCCATCAGAAGGGTTCTCTTTAACAGACACGCTTTCATTAACTACAACAGTAGCAATAAAAGAAATGAAGTTTCTATCCTCGTCACATCCAAACTCATCATCAGAAACCTCATTATCACTAAGGGTTATAGCCATAGCTTTACCCTTAGACCTCAAGCAATGAAGATTAACCTACTTTTTCTCTGGGTTTTTCAAAGTTATTAACCTTAATGGGATCATTCTTCCTAAAATTTCTAGGTTCAGCAGTGTTTGTACCTCTTGCCTTTTTGTTGTTATTCCTAAGAAAGTTTCTAAAGTTCTTGGCAAGGTACACAATCTCTGTAGCAGAGAGCTCATCATCAAATCGACCAACCTCAACATCATCAACTGACTTAAGAGCCATTGATTTGGATTTGTTAGCTTTGGGCAGGTCTAACTCATAAGACTGAAGAGATCCTACAAGCTCATCAATAGGGATGGAGTCCACATCCTTACTCTTAGTAATGGCAGTCACTTTGGGCATAAAATCTTCAATTAAAGATCTAAGAATCTTCCTAACAATTTTAGGTTGATCATAGATTTCACCCAAATTAAAAGCAGAATTAACAATATCATTCAGTTTAGCATAGAATTCATCATCAGACATTCTAATACTTTCAAATCTAGAAGTTAATTGTTGCAATTTATTGATCTTAACTGCCTTTGTGCCTTCATGCACAATCTGGAGGATTTTTCAAGCAGTATAAGCAACCTTAACATTCGAGATTCTCTTAAATTCCTCCATAGAAACAGCATTAAAGATGGCATTCATAGCTTTGCTATTGAAATCGGCTGCTTCTTCTTGAGAAATTTGCCATTCACTCACAGGAGTAGTGGGCTTCTCCCATCCGTACTCAATGGAATTCCAAACCCTCTCATCAATAGATTTTAGAAATGCTTTCATCCTTACTTTCCAATAAGTATAGTTATTCCCATCAAAGTAAGGAGGAACAACGAGAAAGTGTCCATGTTCCATGACAACAGGGGTCTAGGATCAACTCAGAGATCAAAAAATCTCAAACAAGAGAGCTACCCGCTCTGATACCACTTGAACGGTTTTAGACCCCTTAAACCAACCAGATTAACCTAGTTAATTAGCCAAGTGATTAACTTAGTCAAATTATGCAATTCTAGGTTATCATAAATACATAATCATATCAAGAATATAAAGCAGCAGAATAATAAATAACATAAGATATGATGACCCAGGAAGCCACATGGTAAAAACCTGAGGAGGATTTGACCTAGCTATCCTCAAGGTAAACTTGAATCCACTATATGAAAGAATCGAAGTTCATACAAAAGGACTTACAAGCTCCCCGCTTGACTTCCTAATGCTACCCATCAGTAGAACTTACTGATACAACCACGTGCAAGCTCCGAATCCACGGACTCCTTCTTTCTTGGATTCTCCACCAAGTACAAGCACCCACGCTTGTTATTCTTTAAGCTCCAATGGCAGCAACTGAGTTGATCATCAAGGTATTGAAAATATCTCTACCTAGAAAACCCTAAGTTTATGTGAAGGAAAGCTCCTCAAGGATCTCATAAGAGATTCACACAAACCGCAATGTCTGAGCAACAATACACCCAGAGCAACTCTCAAAAACGTGGCTAGGGTTTTTCCTTTTATACCATTGGTAAAATTAGAAAACCCAAAATGTTTAGTAAGGTAGGGCTGAGTTGAAAAATTCTACAAAAAAACATTCTACCCAAGATTCGATCAATCGACTCTAACTTTCAATCGATCGAGCCAAGCCGAAATGCACCAATGCATCTGTAGCCTCTCGATTCCAACTTTACATAAAATAAATAACTTTGAGCAAGCCTAAACAAGACTAAACATATTATTTTGATCATGATTTGCCAACATTACAATTTAGAGTTCTAAATACATTAAATCCTAAGTCTTTAGAACCTAACAATTATTGTCGTCTTCCTGATTAACAACTGAGTCCTATTTGGCTGTGTAGCAGGGTGTACTAACCTGGGATCTAGTCTGGACACCTTGGAGCTCTAGTCCTAAATCTCTTCTGGATTTGGGAAAAGGTGCTAGCGGTCTTGATGAGCTACACTAGGATGCAAGTCTATCTCTTAAGAGGATAGATAGCTGCCTAATGGGTTGGTGTAGATCTACTGGGGATCTGGTATCACAGGATTATTTTTTTCTGTATTTGGATTTTCTCTTGGGAATAATTGAAGGTAAGCCATACTGTGTACAAAAGTTTCCTACTTCGTACTTGGCTTTGCCCTTGCTGGCTTTGCTTTGGATTTTCAAATCTTTGCACATCTTCATTCCTTCACTCCGAATGGTGCTAAAGATGTCTCCATAGGTTAGGTTATCATAATCTATGACACCTAAGGGGCTACAAAGGGTTTCTTTGACCTTTTCGCCAAAAAGTGTGGGTAAGCTATTGATGAACTTCTCCTTCAAAAATGGAGAGTTACAATCACTTCTGTGCATGACTCTAGTAGTGAACACATTTTCATAGCACCTAAAGTCTCCAAGGGTTTTACATCTAAGGTTACTCAACTAGTCGTAAATCCTAGATATGATGTTGCTGGGTTTTCCTACGAAGTGTTTCATGATCGTATAGATCAGGGTATTAACTCCGTTGGGAATTCATCTACCTATGCTTTCATCAAAGATGGGGGTTCCTTCCTCATCTTTCTGGACAACATGTTTGATGTCTTCTTTAGACTCTTCTGTTAGGCAGTTGTTCCACCATTGCAAAAGCTTTCTTGTAAATCCTAAGGCTATGAGCTCTATGACCTCAGTATGAGGATGTCCTTCACTGATATAGTTATTAGCTACCATGGTCATGTGCTGTATCTTGTTTAGGATTTCTTGTTCTGACAAACCATCTATGTTCCATTCATAGAGTTTACCAAAAGATACTGAGAATTGGTTGCTAACATTTCTTTCCTCAAACCTAAACACTTTAAGATATTGCTCACCACCACATACCCTAATCCTAATGACTCAGACAATATAGATGACAGCTCAAGCCACATGGGCAAAATATTTTTGAAGCAGCACAAGATATATGAGAAAAAGCATCCTTTCCCTATCCTCATAGTTAATTATGAAGATGGGATGGATGAAGAGGATAGAGATTCAAGCTGTCTTTCGCAAATGTTTGAATATGGTTTTGTTAGATTAATCAAACTAACTCACCATGGTCAAATCAGCCAGTTTTTGCAAATCATCCAACAAGTTGTCACCAAAATCAAGAGTCCTTTTGTGTCCATTAGGTGCTGGAGCGCACTTCCACAATGGGACGACAACAATTGGATTACTATACTACCTTCTAGACACCTAGTACTTATCAATGGTTACTCCTTCATCTCAGCTCTATAGGTATCCATCAGTTCTTGGTTCATTTGGATAGGTTAAGCTTTGGTTGGAATGTCTTTCTCTTGGAAATCTTTGACATATGGGAGAGCAACTTCGTGTCTCTTCCTATGCCAAAAAGCTGTGGGTAGATCAGAACAAACTTCTTGTCTAAGTTTTTCTTCAAACTTTCTGATCTCATCCTAACTAGGTAGATTTCTAGTGCTTTAAGGGTTCTTTGGAAAAGGCCATTTCTTTGTAAGGTGAAGGATGCTTGGAGGTTATCTAGGATAAATTTAATGGAATATGGCAAATCTTTAGAGGCTCCTTTGTGCCATTGTAGGGAATTAGATAAAACTTCCTGTAAAATAACAGCCATGTCACAACTGGAGTATGTCACCTCTGCTAGGACATATTCCTGAAGGGATGTTGATCCTCTTTGGTTTCCTTTAGAGGATGCGCCTTCATGCTTTACAAAAGACTGTCCCGCTGGTAGTCTTTTTGTCTTAAGGATAGCCCTATGCAAGTGCTTTCCCCTTGTTCTTCTTCTCTGCTGAAGAAGTCATTTTCCTCCACATTTTAGTGGTAATAATATTAAAATTTATTTGCTCCTTTTCTTGCCAAGAATAAGTAGAATGATAACCTATTGAATGCTCACTTTCAAGAATGTTTTTATCATATGCATGAGATGGCATGAAACAAATATTCTTTAGAATGAATGGGATAAGATAAAGTGATGACTTTTGGAACTGAATGGGTCCAAAAAGACCATTTATAGTAAATGGTATGGTGAATTTCAAAGAATCAAGGTTCTTGGCTTGATTGGTACCATATGAATTCTTTGTTGAAAAGGTTTTACAACCTAGTTGTTCCTCAACTCTCTTGTGTCTCACATCATCCTGGAGGTACTTAAGATGATGATTCTTTGCTTTAATAAGGTTAAGGATCTTGGAGATGAAAACTCCCTGGAGACTGCCAATTTCTATAGGTTTAGGGCTCCTAAGAAACTTAAACTTAACTAGTTGGCCAAAAGGATGGGTAGTGATTCCTCAGTAGTAAGATCCAACAAATCTACCAGTCATCCTGGTATCAACATTAGAAGCACCTCAGAGCATTTCTCCACACTATCAAGCTCAATGGTCTTATTGTTTCAGCCCCAAAAATCAAGCTTTTCCAAACCAAAGTTCGATTCTTAGGCTTTGATATTCATCATAGAGTCATCAAACCCATAGATAGAGCTATCTAGTTTGTAGAAAAGTTTCCAGTTGAAATCCCAGATAAAACCTAGCTTCAGAGATTTCTCAGATCTCTCAACTACATAGCTGATTTCTATCAAAATCTCAGGTAACAATGCAAACCCCTTTTTGATAGACTTCGTGCTAACCCACCTCCATGGACTCCAACCTATACAGCTGTTGTCCAAGAAATCAAAAAATATGTCAAGACACTCCCCTACTTAGGAATCCCCTCGACCAATTCCTTCAAGATTATCCAAACTAATGCCTTTAACATTGGTTATGGTGGCGTTCTCCTCCATCGTGCTAGTCCCACTTCCCCTGAACAGATTGTCTGTTTCCATTCAGGAATTACTCCCACTTAGATTAATTATAGTACTATTAAGAAAGAAATTTTATCTATAGTACTATGTATTTCAAAATTTCAAAGTGATCTTTTGAATCAAAAGTTTTCATTAAGGATTGATTGTAAATCTGCAAAATATGTTTTAGAAAAAGATGTTTAGAACATTGCATCAAAAAAAAATTTCCACGATGGCAAGCCATCCTTTCAGTTCTTGACTTTGACATTGAATTCATAGAAAGAACTCAAAACAATATCCCTGACTTCCTAACCCGTGAATTTTTGCAGAATCCAAACCAAGATATCTGGGAACAGACCCGTACAACTCCAACCCCCAAAATTGCCTAAACAGCAAACCACCAGTAGTACCAGTCGGGCAAAGAACCCTCTTGGTCAGTTAGTTCCCCTCTCTCCATCCGCCATTGCCAACCATTATGTAGTACCCATAATCCCAAAACCAAATTACCAAAGATTCACAAGATCCTTATGATGGTTACAAATTTGGATTGCAATTAGATACTAGTCACTATTTTGAACAGTTTTCAAACCTAATTACTATTCATCTGCAATACAGACCACTCACATGAACAGTACCTACACTCAACAGATTCCAAACAGTTCACTATTCATCCACAATACCAGTCACTATTGATGAACATTAAAGCAAAAAAAGAAAGGGGACAGAACACTATTCATGAACAGTAACAGTTACTATTCATGAACAGTACCTAACATAATAATCCAAAAGTTACTGTTTGCTTTTGGTTGAAAAGATTTTCACCCCTAGTAAAAGCATTTCACCTTCTGTATTTTCAACAAGCTTCAATGGATTTTAAGGCTCCCTTCAGTCTATTTAATTTAGCTCCAACTCCAATCTAAGGCAAGCTTAGTTTTAGTCAGTTTTGTCTAAACTACTTCACAGCCCTCTCCTTTACAACCCTTAATCTTGCAAACAGATGGCAATCCCAAATCCAATTTCAGTTTACACATGTAACACCATAGTTAGTCTTCACAATTATAACCCGTACCACTGTTATTACATGGCCTCAGTCGGCCTCCCCCTCTATTTGTAACTTACCCCCCTTTTAGTATCAGAGCCAAGTTTGGCCGATAATAGTGTTGTAAGTTACATTTTATTATCAATCAAGTTAGTCGATTAGATTAACCGACTAATTTGATTGTGGCTTACCCACACTTTTTGGTGAAAAGGTCAAAGAAACCCTTTGTAACCCCTTAGGTGTCATAGATTATGATAACCTAACCTATGGAGACATCTCTAGCACCATTCAGAGTGAAGGAATGAAGATGTGCAAAGATTTGAAAATCCAAAGCAAAGCCAACAAAGGCAAAGCCAAGTACGAAGTAGGAAACTTTTGTACATAGTATGGCTTACACAGGTTTGCTAGGGTTTCCTGGCTGGAGGATAACCTTGTTTTCTATCTTGTCTTCTATCCTATCAAGCTGTTTTCCAATAACACCTAAACACTGGTTAGTGTAGTTGTTCTGCTCTATCACCTTCTCGACAACTTTTTCTTCAGCTATGGGATACTTGAAGGGAGAGGCAACTACTTTAGAGGGGTAAGTTACAAACAAAGGGAAGGCCAACTGAGGCCATGTAATTACAGTAATACAGGTTACAGTTGTGATGACCCATTATGGTGTTACAAGTGTAAACTGAAATTGGCAATAGGATTGCCATCTATTTACAAGATTAAGGGTTGTAAAGGAGAGGGCTGTGAAGTAGTTTAGACAAAACTGACTAAAACTAAGCTTGCCTCAGACTAAAGTTGGAGCTGCCTTGAATAGACTAAAGGGAGCCTTGAAATCCGTTGAAGATTGCTGAAAATCCGGAAGGTGAAATGCTTTTACAAGGGGTGAAAATCTTTTCAACTGAAAGCAAACAGTAACTTCTGGATTATTGTATCAGGTACTGTTCATGAATAGTAACTGTTACTGTTCATGAATAGTGTTCTGTCCCCTTGCTTTTCTACTCTACTTTTCATCAACAGTGACTGGTACTGTGAATGAATAGTGAACTATCTGGAATCTGCTGAGTGCAGGTACTATTCTTGCGAGTGGTATGTACTGGAAATGAATAGTAACCGGGTCTAGAGAATGATGGTTACACATTTTATTTTAAATCAAGTTGGTCGATATTGCCGCCATAGTTATCCATAGTAGCTCTAGCAAACCAGAAATTGTTAGATCTCACCATCCACCCCAAAAAGCCATGACCTTCAAACATTGTGGAAGTGATTTAGTTGCCTCTCCCTTCAAAACCCCTACCACCCTAGAAGAAAAGGTAGTTAAGAAGGTCATAGAGCAAAACAACTATACCAATTAGTGTTTAGGTGTTATAAGTAAACAGCTTGATAGGATAGAAGACAGGATAGACAACAAGGTTATTCACCAGCCAGGAAACCCTTTCAAACTTGTCCAAACCTTAGAAAAACCTTTAGTCAAGCTTCCCACAACTAGGCAACCCAGCCTTAGACCTAAGGATAAAACAACCTTAGAAATAGTCAACCAAAAGCTTGAAGAACTAGTGAAGAAGGAACCAGTCACCTCTTCCCAGTTACCACTTCAACCAGTATTGATCCCCGATTAGATTCCCGTCTAGTTACCTTAGACATACACACAACTTCTAGCAGTTCTAGCAGAACGTCCTCAGAAAATGAAAAGGAGATAGAATATCTAGAAAACCAGTTTAAGGGTTTACAAGTGAATAAGCTTCTTAATCCCAAGGTAACCCCTACCAGCCTAATCAAGAATTGGTATCCCAGACCTACACCCCCTAACCTCCAATTCGAGGAAAGGAATGTTAGCAGCCAATTCTCAGTCTCCACTGGTAAACTCTATGAGCGGAACATAGATGGTTTGTCATAACAAGAAATCCTAAACAAGATCCAGCATATGACCATGGTAGCCAATAACTACATCAGTGAAGGACATCCTCATACTGAGTTCATAGAGCTCATATCATTAAGATTCACAGGTAAACTTCTACAATGGTGGAACAATTGCCTTATAGAAGAGTCTGAGGAAGACATCAAGCATGCTGTCCACTCCCCATCTTTGATGACACCATAGGTAGAGGAATTCCCGACGGAGTCAATACCCACTATACGATCATGAAACACTTCGTAGGAAAACCCAGTAACATCACATCTAGGATTTACGACCAACTGAGTAACCTTAAATGTAAAACCCTTACCGACTTTAGGTGGTACGAAGATGTGTTCACTACCAGAGTCATGCAAAAAAGTGATTGTAACTTTTCATTTTGGAAGGAGAAGTTCATCAATGGCTTACCCACACTTTTTGGCGAGAAGGTCAAAGAAACCCTTTGTAGCCCCCTTAGGTGTCATAGATTATGATAACCTAACCTATGGAGACATCTCTAGCACCATTTGAAGTGAAGGAATGAAGATGTGCAGAGATTTGAAGTAGTTTCTCCAGCAATCTGCAAGAGCATAAGGTTCACTGTAAGACAGGTAGGAATCTCCTTCATACCATGGACCTTGGTGGGTGTAACCATTGATAAGTACCATGTGTTTAGAAGGTAGGACAAACATCCAATTACTGCTATCCCACTGTGGGAGAGTGCTCCAGCACTTAATTGACACAAAAGGACTTTTGATTTTGGTGACAACCTGTTGTATGATTTGTGGGAATTGGCTAATTTGACCATGGTGAGTTAGTTTGATTAATCTAACAAAACCAAGTTACAGACAATGGGGGGAGGCCATCTGATTACAAGTGAAAATGTACAGGTTACAGTTGTAACAACAAGTGTAAACTGAAACTAAAACTAGGGTTACCATCTAATTACAAGATTACAAATTGTAAAGGAGAGGGATGTGAAGTAGTAGCTAAACTAAAACTTAAAATTGCTTCAGAATTGATCTTGAGCTGCCTTATATAGCTAAAGGGAGTCTTGGATTCTTCTGAAAACAACTGAAAATCTGGAGGAGTAAATTGCTTTTACTGGGGTGAAAAATCATTTCAACCGAAAGTAAATAGTAAATCAGGATTTTCTGTCGGGTACTGTAGATGAACAGTAACGGTTACTGTTCATGAATAGTAGCCTATCTCTTTGTCTTATACGGCTGCTGGTGTGGGGTACTGTTCATGAACATTGTAGATGAATAGTAGCCTATCCGAAAAGCTGGTTTTGAATAGTGACTGATTCTATTCAAAATTAATCATCATCCAAATTGTAACCATTATATGAATCTTGGGAATCCTGGAAGGGGTCAATTGGAGTGCGATTGACTGAAGTTTCTGAAGAGGCAGGAGAAATCCTTTCTTCTGACTCTAACTTTTCTGATTGGATAAGAAATTGCTGGGCAAGATCTTTTAACTCTTTGCTAGATTTTTTGGCGATCTGGACGGATTCTAGGCTGGACTGAGATCTTGTATTGTAAGCAATGGCAGTGGAGTTAACTATTTCATTGTTTTCATCATCAGAAGGGTTCTGAAATGATGGTCCTTCCTCATTGCCTTGATGAGAAGTGTTTTCCAAATTTTTAATTCTTTGATCAAGGAAATTGTGATCAACTCTAAGGATGGTTAGCTCTTGCTTAAGGGTTCTAACCTCAGATTTCATTTCCTTGATTTCTCTCTGAAGGTCGCTAATTGTAACTTCCTTCCTGGATTTGGTAAACCTATTGTAGATTTTCTCCAAATCAACTTTGGGTTCCTGCAACTTTGGTTCGGGTTTACTGGTTTCCCTAACTAAGGTTATCTTGAATTCACTAAGCTTTTGAGCTTTGATGACTGGGTCTTCGATCTGTTCTATGAGATCTAAGAGGAGCTCTTCTTGCTTAGAAAGAACATTGATAGCTTTGTTCCTACAACAACTTTCCATGCAAGGTATGGGTCCATCCGGGCCACTAGAGGTGCTAGAAGAAACTCTAGAGGGTTTAGAGGATGACTAGTAAATCTTACGGATCTCACTGCTAGAAGATTCACTTTCTGAGTGGTCTAGTTCTAGGAGCTTAAAGATCTCATCCTTACTAGTATGGTCACTAACAAGGGTGTTGATAAGGGATCTGGCCTTAGCTTTACACTCTTTTCTGAAATGACCTCTCTTTCCACAGTTGAAGCATTTTCCTGATGCTTTGGTTACGGGTTTTCCTGTGGACTTGGATTTACCTTTCTTATAGAAATCATCTTTGCTGGACTTTTATTTTCTGTAATACTTGGCTGAAGTTTTCTTCCTGTGGAATTCCTTAGAGGATTCTTTGCCTCTATATTTGGACTTTCTTTTAGGGATGAATAAAGGTAAGCCATACTATGTACAAAAGTTTCCTACTTCGTACTTGGCTTTGCCTTTGTTGGCTTTGCTCTGGATTTTGAGATCTCTACACATCTTCATTCCTTCACTTCAAAAGGTGCTAGAAATGTCTCCATAGGTTAGGTTATCATAATCTATGACACCTAAGGGGCTACAAAGGGTTTCTTTGACCTTTTCGCCAAAAGTGTGGGTAAGCCATTGATAAACTTCTCCTTCCAGAATGGAGAGTTACAATCACTTCTATGCATGACTCTGGTAGTGAACACATCTTCGTACCACCTAAAGTCAGTAAGGGTTTTACATCTAAGGTTACTCAACTGGTTGTAAATCCTAGATGTGATGTTGCTGGGTTTTCCTACGAAGTGTTTCATAATCATATAGATCAGGGTATTGACTCCTTCAAGAATTCCTCTACCTATAGTGTCATCAAAGATGGGGATTCCTTCCTTATCTTTCTGGACAGCATGCTTGATGTCTTCTTTAGACTCTTCTATAAGGCAATTGTTCCACCATTGTAGAAGTTTACTGTGAATCCTAAAGATATGAGCTCTATGACTTCAGTATGGGGATGTCCTTCACTGATGTAGTTATTGGCTACCATGGTCATATGCTGGATTTTGTTTAGGATTTCCTATTCTGACAAACCATCTATGTTCCACTCATAGAGTTTACCAGAAGAGACTGAGAATTGGCTGCTAACATTCCTTTCCTTGAACTGGAGATCAGGGGGTGTAGGTCTAGGATACCAATTTTTGGTTAGGCTGGTAGGGGTTACCTTGGGATTAAGAAGCTTATTCACTTGTAAACCCTTAAACTGATGTTCTATCTCCTTTTCATTATCTGAAGAGGTTTTGCTAGAATTGCTAGAGGCTGTGTGGATATTTAAGACAGCTAGACAGGAATCTAGTCTAGGATCAATACTAGTTGAAGTGGTGACTGGTGAAGAGGTGACTGGTTCCTTCTTCACTAGTTCTTCAAGCTTTTGGTTGACTATTTCTAATGCTATTTTATCCTTAGGTCTAAGTTTGGTTTGTCTAGTTGTAGGAAGCTTGACTAAAGGTTTTTCTAAGGTTTGGACAGGTTTGGAAGGGTTTCCTGGCTAAAGGATAACCTTGTTGTCTATCCGGTCTTCTATCCTATCAAGTTGTTTTCCTATAACACCTAAACACTGGTTGGTATAATTGTTCTGCTCTATGACCTTCTTAACTACCTTTTCTTCTGGAGTGGTAGGGGTTTTAAAGGGAGAGGCAACTAAATCACTTCCACGATGTTTAAAGGTTATGGCTTCCTGGGGTGGATGGTGAAATCTAACAACTTCTAGTGGGTTAGAGCTACTAGCATCCTTGGGAAGTTTGGTCCAATTTTTTTTGGTTAGGACACAAGACTGTTTGTGCCATTCAAAGTGGTTCTCAAAATATTCAAAGAAACCCTCTAGAGTTTCTTCTAGCACCTCTAGTGGCCTGGATGAACCTATACCTTGCCTGGATAGTTGTTGTAGGAACAAAACTATCAATGTTCTCACTAAGCAAGAAGAGCTTCTCTTAGATCTCATAGAACAGATTGAAGACCCAGTCATCAAAGCTCAAAAGCTTAGTAAATTCAAGAAAACCTTAGTTAGAGAAACCAGTAAACCCGAACCAAAGTTGTAGGAACCCAAAGTTGATTTGGAGAAAATCTACAATAGGTTTACCAAATCCAAGAAGGAAGTCACAGTTAGCAGCCTTCAGAGAGAAATCAAGGAAACAAAATCTTAGGTTAGAACCCTTAAGCAAGAGCTAACCATCCTTAGAGTTGATCACAATTTCCTTGATCAAAGAATCAAAAATTTGGAAACACTTCTCATCAAGGCAATGAGGAAGGACTCTCATTTCAGAACCCTTTTGATGACGAAGACAATGAAATAGTTAACCCCACTACAGATATGGTTCAAGAACAAGATCCAATTCAATCCAGTGACAAGTTCTTAGTGACCATCAGTAGGATTAACTTCTAGAAATGGCACTCCAAAGTCAGGATTGTCATCAGCAAATATTTTGAATTCGAGGTCATAGCCTTAATGGATTTAGGTGCTGATCTCAACTGCATTCAGGAATGAATCATTCCCTCTAAGTACTTCAAAAAGACCAAAGAGACAACTCCGGAAACAAAGCAGTGACAACAATATCCCCCGGGCGATAGCCCTAATCTCACCGCAGTACCTTCACCTCACTTCAGTATGAGCATGCAGGTAAAGACACTAGCTGCAAAGACAAAAAAAGAATTGGGATATCTTCTTGAGATAGCGTGAACTACGATTGTCTCTATCCTGTCTACGAAACCCCTTTTGCTTTTTTTTTTAGGCTACAGAAGTGGAGGGGTGCATGATTAACAGATTAACATATATAGATAGCATAACAAAGCCATTAATAGCGGAGTCCATATCACATGATTCAAGGATCATCACATCAATCTCATGCCATGGCATGGAGAAAGAAAGCATGAGAGCACTAAAAAATCATTTATATATCGAAAGCATAGACGATAGATAGAGCTGCAAGGTAAGGGACTACTGAAATGAAGCTATTTATTGTAAACCTTTACCCCTTAGTTACCTTATGGAAATTTAAAAAGGGGGATAGAAAGCATGAGAGCACTAAAAAATCATTTATATATCGAAAGCATAGACGATAGATAGAGCTGCAAGGTAAGGGACTACTGAAATGAAGCTATTTATTGTAAACCTTTACCTCTTAGTTACCTTATGGAAATTTAAAAAGGGGGATCATTCCCACCCACTTGATTCGCCTAAAGACACCCATTCGGTAGGAGGTGCATGTTTTAATCCATATAGAGCTGCCTTAAACAAAGACAGAAAGGGCTTAACGGCTTCAGAATCCTGCATTCCAAACTTAACTTCTGCAAGTGGAGGTAAAATTCATATTGAATTCAAAATTCCAAAAGCTCATGTGTGCCAGGACAACACATGCTTCAAAACCACATTTGTCCTAGTCAAGAATATGACAGATAGGGTAATCTTAGGAAACCCTTTCATGTGTCTGTTGTATCCTTTCACCACGGATAGTGAAGGAATCACTACCCATCCCTTTGGCCAACCGATTAAGTTTAAGTTTCTTAAGAGTCTTAAACCTAGAGAGATTAGCAGTCTCTAGGAAGTTTCTGTCTCCAAGACCCTTAACCTTATCCATTTTAAAGCACTTTCTTCATCAGCTTTAAATAGTCACAATCAAGCCAAGAACCTTGATCCATTCAGATTCACCAGTTCACTCATAGTTGATAATTCTTTTAATCCAATTCAGTTCCAAAGATCAGAACAACACCCTATCCCACACACCCATCATAAATGTATTTGCTTCATAACATCACATGCATTCAATAAAGATACTTGCAAAAATATGCAAATTTATGCTACTTATTTTTGGCAGGAAAAGGAGAAAATAACTTATCCCACTAAAATGTGGAGAAAATCATGGTTTTAAAAACCAAACCGGACATCAAACCGTTTTTTTTTCCAATTTCCGGTTCAACCCCGGTTTTTGATCGGTTTTTGGCCGATTTTCCGGTTGTTGACCGGTTATTGACCGGTTATGGGACTTTTAACCGGACCGGATTGGCATCCGGTTCCCGGTTGAACCGATCGAACCGGCCTGTCCGGTCCGGTTTTTAAAACAGTGGAGAAAATTGACTTCTTTGGTAGAGAAGAAGAACAAAGGAAAAGCACTTGCACAGGGATATCCTTAAGACAAAAGACTCCCAGCAGGGGGATAGTCTTTTGTAATGCATGAAGGTGCATCCTCTAAGGGAAACCAAAGAGGATCAACATCTCTTTAGGATTATGTCTCGGCAGAGGTAACATACTCCAGTTGTGACATGGCTGTTATTTTACAGGAAGTTTTATCAGATTCTTTACAATGGAAAAAGGGTGCATACAAAGACTTGCCATTTTCCATTAAGTTTATCCTTGATAACTTTCAAGCAGCCTAGACCCTAAACAAAAATGGCATTTTCCAAAGAACCCTCCAAGCACTAGAAATCTACCTAGTCAACCTTGAGGTAAGAAATGAAGCCATCACCAGTCAACTCTTTGGCAAAGAGGATATCCATTCAATGGATAAAAAAACTATCATGGGCACTGATTATGTTAAGTTTAGCCTTAAGGCTCAAACTATTTTAAAAAGTGTCATTACCAACTTGCCACTAGAAATACAAACCAATATTCTTGGTTGCAAGGCAATGTTCGAATCATTTTACCAATGGTGTGAGCATTTTAAAATCTTGGTCACCACTCACTTCCCAGTATTTGGAGAATCAGATGATGATGTTGATACTACCTTAACACAAGCCACTTGGAAAGAATATTTTGGAAGTAGTCACAAGGCATATGAAAAAAGGCATCCTTTTCTTGGACTCATTATCAATTATGAAGACGAGACAGATGAAGAAGTCAGAAATCCAAGCTAGCTCTCACAGATGTTTGAATATGGTTTTGTTAGATTAATCAAACTAACTCACCATGGTCAAATTAGCCAGTTCCCGCAAATCATACAACAGGTTGTCACCAAAATCAAAAGTCCTTTTGTGTCAATCAGGTGCTGGAGCACTCTCCCACAGTGGGATAGCAGCAATTGGATGTCTGTCCTATCTTCTAGACACATGGTACTTATCATTGGTTACACCCACCAAGGTTCCTGGTATGAAAGAGATTCCTACCTGTCTTACAGTGAACCTCATGCTCTTGCAGATTTCTGGAGAAACTACTTCAATAATGAAATCCTTACCATTGCTCAAGAATTGTGGAAAAATGGCCATTTTGTTGGGAGCATAGGAAGAATTTCAGTTTTCACAACCAAGCCTTACTCCACTACAGTCATGAATCTCCAATGGGTCAACCACAATAATGATCCAAGGGAATTCATCACTAGGCCACCAGACCATGAGCCACTAAATTAGTGTGGTTTCTGTAATCAATTTGTTACTTTTCATGAGCACGATTGCAATTATAATCCTCCTTGGGATCCTGATGATGGTATTTCGTTAGAGAATTATGATACAAACTAGCAAATTCTATTTTAAGTGATTGAAGCCCTTTGGATGATCTGATCATCATTCTCTAGTACAGGACTTCCCTCCTCCAGTTCAGAAAGCCATTGCTTACAATACAAGATCTCAGTCCAGCCTAAACTTCGTCCAGATCGCTGGAAAATCTAGCAAAGAGTTAAAAGATCTTGTCCAGCAATTGCTTATCCAATCAAAAAAGTTAGAGTAAGAAGAAAGGATTTCTCCTACCTCTTCAGAAGTTTCAGTCAATCGCACTCCAATTGACCCCTTCCAGGATTCCCAGGATCCATATGATGGTTACAATTTGGATTATGATTAATTTTTGGATAGAATTAGTCACTATTCAAAAATAGCTTTTCAGACAAGTTACTATTCATCTACAATGTACATGAACAACACCCCACACCAGCAACCGTATAAGACAAAGAGACTTGCTACTATTCATGAACAGTGACTGTTACTGTTCATCTATAGTATCCGACAGAAAATCCTGATTTACTATTTGCTTTCGGTTGAAATGATTTTTCACCCCAGTAAAAGCAATTTACTCCTCCAAATTTCCAACAGTTTTCAGAATAATCCAAGGCTCCCTTCAGCTATATAAGGCAGCTCAAGATCAGTTTTGAAGCAAGTTTTAGTTTAGCTACTACTTCACAGCCCTCTCCTTTACAATTTGTAATCTTGTAATCAGAAGGCAACCTTAGTTTTAGTTTTAGTTTACACTTGTTATTACAACTGTAACCTGTACATTTTCACTTGTAATCAAATGGCCTCCCCCCATCGTCTGTAACTTACCCCCCTTTTGGAATCCATGTTGTAGAAAATAATGTGGACTTAGATTTACCTTTCTTATAGAAATCATCTTTGCTATACTTCTGTTTTCTATAATACTTGGCTGCTGTTTTCTTCCTGTGGAAATTCTCAAAGGGTTCCTTGCCTCTGTATTTGGATTTTCTTTTGAGAATGACTGAGGGTAAGTCATACTGTGTACAAAAGTTTCTTACTTCGTACTTGGCTTTGCCTTTGCTGGCTTTGCTCTGGATTTTCAAATCTCTACACGTCTTCATTCCTTCACTTTGAATGGTGCTAGAGATGTCTCCATAGGTTAGGTTATTATAATCTATGACACCTAAGGGGCTACAAAGGGTTCCTTTGACATTCTCGCCAAAAAGTGTGGATAAGCCGTTGATGAACTTCTCCTTCCAAAATGGAGAGTTATAATCACTTCTATGCATGACTCTAGTAGTAAACACATCTTCGTACCACCTAAAGTCATCAAGGGTTTTACATCTAAGGTTACTCAACTGTTTGTAAATCCTAGATGTGATGTTGCTGGGTTTTCCTACAAAGCGTTTCATGATTGTATAGATCAAGGTATTAACTCCATCGGGAATTCCTTTACCTATAGTGTCATCAAAGATGGGGATTCCTTCCTCATCTTTCTAGACAGCATGCTTGATGTCTTCTTTAGACTCCTCTATAAGGCAATTGTTCCACCATTGCAGAAGTTTACCTGTGAATCCTAAAGATATGAGCTCTATGACTTCAGTATAGGGATGTCCTTCACTGATGTAGTTATTGGGTACCATGGTCATATGCTGGATCTTGTTTAGGATTTCTTGTTCTGACAAACCATTTATGTTCCACTCATAGAGTTTACAAAAAGTGATTGAGAATTGGCTGCTAACATTCCTTTCATCGAACTGGAGGTTAGGGGGTGTAGGTCTGGGATACCAATTTTTGGTTAGGCTGGTAGGTGTTACCTTGGGATTAAGAAGCTTGGAGGCTGTTTGGTTTATTAGTTTTCATGACTCAATTCTCAAAAATGATGGGACCCATAGCAAAATACTCGTTTGCCTGCACAATTTCTTTGTTTTCATAACTCTATTTCCAATACTCAATTCTCTACTTTTTGAGTTATGAGTTTTGGAAACTGAAAACAACTTTTGGCTGTTTTCAGTTTTCAATTCTCATAACTCAATGGCATTTTTGTAATAAAACAAATAAAGGGGGCCCACTGTAATAAATTCAACCGCACCTTTTGACTCTCTTTTCACTTTTTATTTTTCCTTTCCTCCTGGGTTGTCTTCTCCACTCCTCTTGGGTTTTTTCTTTTTTTTTTTTTTTTTTTTTGTAATAAAACAAATAAAGGGGGCCCACTGTCATAAATTCAACCGCACCTTTTGACTCTCTTTTCACTTTTTTTTTTCCCTTTCCTCCTGGGTTGTCTTCTCCACTCCTCCTGGGTTTTTTTTTTTTTTTTTTCCTTTCTTCTTTCAGTGGTTCAATGTTCTACTCCTGAGTTTTTTTTTTTTTTTTCTTTCTTATTTCACTGGGTTCACCGTCCTTCTTTCTTCCTTTTTTTTTTTTTTCACCTGGGTTCACCGTCCCTGTTCTTTCTTCTTTCTTTTTTTTTTCTTTTTTTTTTTTTTCACCTGGGTTCACCTTCCCCAGGTTTCTTCCTTTTCTTTCTTTTTTTCCACCTGGGTTCACCGTCCCTGTTCTTCCTTCTTTCTTTCTTTTTTTTCTTTTTTTTCACCTGGGTTCACTGTCCCTGGGTTTCTTCCTCTTTTTTTTTTTTTTTTTCACTGGGAAACTCACCGAACCCAATGAAAAAAAAAAAAGAAAAAGAAAAAAAAAAAGCTGAGTGGGTGACAGAGCTGGGGCCCACAAAATAGTGTGAAAAATGTTGAGTTATTGCATTTCAGTGATGGGCCAAACGGGTATTAATTTTAGAGTGATGAGTGATGAGTATTGAATGATAAGTGATGAGTGATGAGTGATGAGTGACCAAAAAAATGTGGCCAAATAGCCTCTTATTCACTTGTAAACCCTTAAACTAGTGTTCTATCTCCTTTTCATTATCTGAAGAGGTTCTGCTAGAACAGCTAGAGGCTGTGTGGATATCTAAGACAGCTAGACGGGAATCTAGTCTAAGATCAATACTGGTTGAAGTGGTGACTGGTGAAGAGGTGACTGGTTCCTTCTGAAGGGAGCCTTAGATTCTTTTGAAAACTGCTAAAAATCCGGAGGAGTAAATTGCTTTTGCTAGGGTGAAAAATCACTTCAACTGAAAGCAAATAGTAAATCAAGATTTTCTGTCAGATACTGTAGATGAATAGTAATAGTCACTGTTAATGAATAGTAACCTGTCTCTTTGTCTTATACGGCTGTTGGTGCAAGGTATTGTTCATGTACACTGTAGATGAATAGTAACATGTCTGAAAAGCTATTTTGAATAGTGACTGATTTTATACACATGTTTAAGTATACACACACACACATATATACACATGTATACACATATATTTATGTATACACACACACACACACATATATATATATAAATACATACACATTTATATATATATATATATATATATTATAGGCAATGGGGGGAGGCCATCGGATTCTCAAATAAACAGTACAGGTTACAGTTGTAATAACTACAAGTGTAAACTGAAATACAAACTAGGGGTGCCATCTGATTACAAGATTAAGGATTGTAAATGAGAGGGCTGTGAAATCCTAAAATTAAGACTTCTGGGAGACTGCTAATCTCACTAGGTTTAGGACTCCTAAGAAACTTAAATTTAACCGATTGACCAAAAGGATAGGTAGTGATTCCTTCACTATCCGTGGTGAAAGGATACAACAGACACATGAAGGGATTTCCTAAGATCACTCTATCTGTTATATTTTTAAAAATGACAAATGTGGTTTTGAAACAAGTATTGTCTTGGCATACATGAGCTTTTGGTATCTTGAATTCAATCTGCATTTTACCTCCACTTGCAAAAGTTAACCTTTCTCTGGTCTTTCTAAAGTGCTTAGAGGGAACGATTCCCTCTTGAATGTAGTTGAGATCAGCACCTGAATCCATTAGGGCTATAACCTCAAATTCAAAATCTTTGCTGATGAAAATCCTGACCTTGGAGTGCCATTTCTAGAAGTTAAACATATTGATGGTTACTAAGAACTTGTCATTGGATTGATCTAGGTCTTGTTCTTGAACCATATCTACAGTGGGGTTAACTATTTCATTTTCTTCATCATCAGAAGGGTTTTGAAATGAGGGTCTTTCCTCATTGCCTTGATGAGAAGCATTTTCCAAATTTTTGATTCTTTGATCAAGGAAATTGTGATCAACTCTAAGGATGGTTAGTTCTTGCTTAAGGGTTCTAACCTCAGGTTTTGTTTCCTTGATTTCTCTTTGAAGGTCATTGACTGTAACTTCCTTCTTGGATTTGGTAAACCTATTATAGATTTCCTCCAAATCAACTTTGGGTTCTTGAAACTTAGGTTCGGGTTTACTGGTTTCCCTAACTAAGGTTTTCTTGAATTCACTAAGCTTTTGAGCTTTGATGACTGGGTCTTCGATCTGTTCTATGAGATCTAAGAGGAGCTCTTCTTGCTTAGAAAGAACATCGATAGTCTTGTTCCTACAACAACTATCCATGCAAGGTATGGGTTCATCAGGGCCACTAAAAGAATTAGAGGAGGCTCTAGAGGGTTCAGAGGATGACTAGTAGATGTGACGGATCTCACTACTAGAGGACTCACTATCTAAGCGGTCAAATTCTAGGGGCTTAAAGATCTCATCTTTACTGGGTTGGTCACTAACAAGGGTATTGATAAGGGATTTGGCCTTAGCTTTACACTCTTTTTGGAAATGACCTTTCTTTCCACAGTTGAAGCATTTTCCTGATACTTTGGGTATGAATTTCCCTGTGGATTTGGATTTTCCTTTCTTATAGAAATCATCTTTGCTGTACTTCTATTTTCTATAATACTTGGCTGAAGTTTTCTTCCTATGAAAATGCTCAGAGGATTCCTTGCCCCTATACTTGGATTTTCTTTTGGGAAGAATAGAGGGTAAGCCATACTATGTACAAAAGTTTCCTACTTCATACTTGGCTTTTTCTTTGTTAGCTTTGCTCTGGATTTTCAAATCTCTGCACATCTTCATTCCTTCATTTCAAATGGTGCTAGAGATGTCTCCATAGGTTAGGTTATCATAATCTATGACACCTAAAGGGATACAAAGGGTTTCTTTGACCTTTTCTCCAAAAAGAGTTGGTAAACCATTAATGAACTTCTCCTTCCAAAATGGAGAGTTACAATCACTTCGGTGCATGACTCTAGTAGTAAACACATCTTCGTACCACCTAAAGTCGTCAAGGGTTTTACATCTAAGGTTACTCAATTGGTCATAAATCCTAGATGTAATGTTGCTAGGTTTTCCTACGAAGTGTTTCATGATCGTATAGATCAGGGTATTGACTCTATCAGGGATACCTCTACCGATGGTGTCGTCAAAGAGGGGGATTCTTTCTTCATCTTTTTGGACAACATGTTTGATGTCTTCCTTAGACTCATCTATTAGGCAATTGTTCCACTATTGCAGAAGTTTATCTGTGAATCCTAAGGATATAAGCTCTATGACCTTAATATGGGGATGTCCTTCACTGATGTAGTTATTGGCTACCATGGTCATATGTTGTAACTTGTTCAAGATTTCTTGTTTAGACAAACCATCTATGTTCCATTCATAGAGCTTTCTTGAGGTTACTGAAAACTAGCTACTAACATTCCTTTCCTCGAACTGGAGGTCAGGTGGAGTAGGTCTGGGATACCAATTTTTGGTTAGGCTAGTAAGGGTTACCTTTGGGTGGGTAAGCCTTTTAACCTCTAAGTTTCTAAACTAGTTTTCTAGATGTTCTATCTCCTTTTCATTGTCTTAGGAGGTTCTACTAGAACTGCTAGAAGCTGCGTGGACTTCTAAGGTAATAAGACGGTTTTCTAGGCAGGGATCAACACTGGTTAAAGTGGTAACTAGTGGAGGGGTGACTAGTTCCTTCTTCACTAGTTCTTCAAGCTTTTGGTTGACTACTTCTAAAGCTGTTTTCTCTTTAGATCTAAGACTGGGTTGCTTAGTTGTGGGAAGCTTGACTAAAGGTTTTTCTAGGGTTTGGACAAGTTTGCTAGGGTTTCCTAGTTGGAGTATGACCTTGTTTTCTATCCTATCTTCTAACTTATCAAGTTGTTTTTCTATAATACCTAAACACTGGTTGGTATAGTTGTTTTGCTCTATGACCTTCTTTACTACTTTTTCTTCTGGAGTGGTAAGGGTTTTGAAGGGAGAGGTAACCAAATCACTTCCACGGTGATTGAAGACTATGGCTTCCTGGGGTGGATGGTGTGATCTAACAACTTTTGGTGATTTAGTATTTCCGCTAGCATCCTATCTAGGGGGTTTGGTCCAATTGGTCTTGGTAAGTACACAAGACTTTTTATGCCATTGAAAGGGGTTCTCAAAATATTCAAAAAAAATGGACATTACTGGATATCTCTGTCTTAAACGTTTTCCAACTTTCAAGAACTTCTTTCTTTTGATCTAGGGTATGGTTGGCTCTATAGGCTTCTCTTTTGAGTCTGTTTTCTTTTGACTCAAACTCTTTGCCTAGAGCAACTAGATCTGGGGTGAACACTTTCTTGATGACAAGAAGCTGCTGGTCTATTTCATGTTCCTGATGAAAAGGATCTTGAGTTTCTTGCTGATACAGGTTCATCATATCAGTTCCTATTGGGGATGGGGCCTTTTGACTGCTGTTGTCTTCTTCATAATCAACAACTGAGTCTTGTTTGGCTATGTAGCAGGGTGTGCTAACCTGGGATCTAGTTTGGACACCATGGATTTCTAGTCCTAAGTCTTTTCTAGACTTCGGGAAGGGTGCTAGAGGTCTAGATGTACTACACTGGGATACAGGTCTATCTCTTAAGAGGATATGTGGTTGTCTAAAGGGTTGGTGTAGATCTACTGGGGATCTAAACCTTAATTCATCATATCCTAAGGATGGATATAAGGGTGTTCTAAGCCTGGATTGGTAAAAACTAAGTCGAACCGTACCGTCGGCTAGCCGTTGGACAAAGTCTAAGTCTGGATTTTGGGCTAGGTTTTGGATCTATAATGTATAGTTCTCATTTTCTAGAGTCCAATTTCTGGAGAACGTAACTTTTGGCCAATTCACGGTTTTGGGGACCTGAATGTTAGATCTGGTGTCTATGGTCTGGATAAGGGTCGTTTCACCTTTCATTCTTTTGTCAAGTGCTTGAATATTGAAATTCGTTCTGATGCACTTAGTATATCCTGTATATCAAGGCCAATTGCTAAACTCTAGGCAACATGAGGGTGCCATGGGTCTTGATATTGAGGGTGAGGGTTTTCATGACATGTGGGTCATGAAGACTAACTGTGAAGTTAGGAAAGCAGTCAAAGTAGACTGGTCCATTACTGAGACTGGTCTCAATGGTTCCTAAGAGGCTGTCATTAAACCTTATATGACGAGTGTCTCTAAGGGCCATAATGATGGACACATCTAATCCTTCTCTGATCAAGGGTTTAATTCCAACCTGGACTAAACCTATGTGGATGTAATTGTGTCCTTCTTTCTTGTGTGCACGCAAGGCTGCTTCAGGTAACATGTAGCACGTCTCGTACTCCTTGTTGATACTGTAGACTTACTCTATGGTTCGAACATGGTAATCTGTCTTAAAAGCTTTTTTAAGGGTCCATGAAGATTTATAGATCTTGTTGGTAGGAACCTTAGGGATATTCCAATCTCCTAGCTTTAGATCTAGATCTGATAACTTATAACTCTCAAAATTGAGAATTCCACTTTCTTGAGGAATCTCTGGGGGGGATGTACTTGATGACATAATGCTGGTAGAAGAGTTACTTCTAAACAACCTATTCATTATTCTGGATTAAAAGTCTAGCTTAACAATCACAACCTAATTACCTTTAACCTCAAACTTATGGATCTATCCTTTGATTTGAAATAGGGGTACAACAAGACAAATGCCTAATCTCGTGCAACTCAACCTCTTAACGCCACAATCCTTACTCTAAGACACTTCCCTTCCGCTCACGCCCTACCGTCAGGACTTATTGCTTCGTACGGGACAAACAATCAGCCTGGGACATACTAGTCTTACTGGGTTGACAACGACATAGATCTGGTCTTATGTATCTCAACAGTACACATCTGCAACAAACTGGAGGGATAAAAACAGAAACAAGAAGAAGCAAATAACTGGGATATAACTGATTAACTTGAACATATAATCACATAATGATAAACAGATAGGTAAAGAAGAAGGCTTAGCCTACCATCAAAAGAACAGTACAGAAGAAGAGATAATAGATGTAGAAAATAATGAATGGTAATGGAAGAGTTATCAGAAAATAGATGTAAAACAAAATAAAACTGTCAGGAGATATATTTGTGAAAATAATCAAATTAATGATAATGCAGAAAATAATGGATAACTATGGCGGCAGTGCCGACCAACTTGATTCAAAATAAAATGTAACTTACAACACTATTACCGACCAAACTTGGCTCTGACACCAAAAGGGGGTAAATTACAGGCGAAGGGGGGAGGCCATCAGATTCTCAAATAAACAATACAGGTTACAGTTGTAATAACTACAAGTGTAAACTGAAATACAAACTAAAGGTGCCATCTGATTATAAGATTAAGGATTGTAAATGAGAGGGCTATGAAATCCTAAAATTAAGACTTGCTTTAGACTGAAGGAGAGGCTGCCTTTTATAGCTGAAGGGAGCATTGGATCCTTCTGAAGACTGTTGAAAATCCGGAGGGTAAAGTGCTTTTACTACCGGTGAAAAATCATTTCAGCCGAAAGCAAATAGTAACTCCAGGATTTTTGTCAGGTACTGTTGGGTGAACAGTAACAGTCACTATTCATAAATAGTTCTTTGTCCCCTTGCTATTCTGATTCACTGTTCATCGATACTATTTAAGGAATAGTGAATTGTTCGGAAAGTGCGGGTACTGTTTATTGTAAGGAATCTTGAATAGTAGCCTGATCCAAATAATGACTGGTGCTATTTGGGGAATCTAATCTTCATCCAAATTGTAACCAACATAAGGATCTTGTGAATCCTAAAATAGGTCAATCGGGCAACGGTCGACTGAAACTTCTAAAGAGGCAAGAAAAACCTTTCCATCGGAAATACTAACTTCTCTATAGTATCAACAAGGAGTACGAGACGTGCTACTTGTTACCTGAAGCAGCCTTGCGTGCACACAAGAAAGAAGGACACAATTACATCCACATAGGTTTAGTCTAGGTTGGAGTTAAACCCTTTATCAGATAAGGATTAGATGCGTCCATCCTTATGGCCCTTAGAGAAACTCGTCATATAAGGTTTAATGACAGTCTCTTAGGAACCATTGAGACTAGTCTCAGTAATGGACCAGTCCACTTTAACTGCTTTCCTAACTTCACAGTTGGTCTTCATGACCCACATGTCATGAAAACCCCCACCCTCAATATTAAGACCCATGGCACCCTCATGTTGCCCGAAGTTCAACAATTGGCCTTGATATACAAGATATACTATAAATGCATGAGAACGAATTTCAATATTCAAGCACTTGACAAAAGAATGAAAGGTAAAACGACCCTCATCCTGACCACAGACACCAAATCTAGCATTCAGGTTCCCAAAACCCTGAAATGGTCAGAAGTTACGTTCCCCAGAAATTGGGCTCTAGAAAATGAGAATTATACATTACAGATCCAAAACCCAGCCCAAAATCTAGATTTAGACTTTGTCCAACAACTAGCCGACGATACAGTTAGACTTAGTTTTGACCAGTCTAGGCTTAGAACACCCTTATATCCATCCTCAAGATATGATGAATTAAGGTTTAGATCCCCAATAGATCTACACTAACCCTTTAGACAGCCACTACCTGTATCCCAGTGTAATACATCTAGACCTCTAGCACCCTCCCTGAAGTCTAGAACAGACTTAGGACTAGAAATCCATGGTGTCCAAACCAGATCCCAAGTTAGCACACCCTGCTACACAACTAAACAAGACTCGGTTGTTGATCACGAAAAAGACAACAACAGTCAAAAGGCCCCATCCCCAACAAGAACTGATATGATGAACCCGTATCAGCAAGAACCTTAAGATCCTTTTCATCAGGAACATGAAATAGACCAGCAACTTCTTGTCATCAAGAAAGAGTTCACCCCAGATCTAGTTGCTCTAGGCAAAGAGTTTGAGTCAGAAGAAAACAGACTCAAAAGAGAAGCCTATAAAGCCAACCATACCCCAGATCAAAAGAAAGAAGTTCTTGAAAGTTGGAAAACGTTCATGAAAGAGATATCCAGTAATGTCCCTGTCTTTGAATATTTTGAGAACCATTTTCAATGGCACAAAAAGTCTTGCTTAGAAAGAACATTGATAGTCTTGTTCCTACAACAACTATCCATGCAAGGTAAAAGTTCATCAGGGCTACTAGAAGAACTAGAAGAGGCTCTAGAGGGTTCAGAAGATGACTGGTAGATCTGACGGATCTCACTACTAAAGGACCCACTGTCTGAGCAGTCAAGTTCTAGGAGCTTAAAGATCTCATCTTTAATGGTTTGGTCACTAACAAGGGTATTGATAAGAGATTTGGCCTTAGCTTTACACTTTTTTCGAAAATGACCTTTCTTTCCACAGTTGAAGCATTTTCCTGATGCTTTAGGTATGAATTTCCCTGTGGATTTGGATTTTCCTTTCTTATAGAAATCATCTTTGTTGTACTTCTGTTTTCTATAATAGTTGGCTGAAATTTTCTTCCTGTGAAAATGCTCAGAGGATTCCTTGCCCCTATACTTGGATTTTCTTTTGGGAAGAATGGAGGGTAAGTCATACTGTGTACAAAAGTTTCCTACTTCGTACTT
The DNA here is from genome assembly GCA_030445155.1 of Quercus variabilis. NCBI lineage: Eukaryota > Viridiplantae > Streptophyta > Magnoliopsida > Fagales > Fagaceae > Quercus > Quercus variabilis. The sequence continues at coordinate 41,899,291 of CP129453.1, read as the reverse complement.
GGCTTTTCCTTTGTTGGCTATGCTCTAGATTTTCAAATCTCTACATATCTTCATTCCTTGAATTCGAGGTCATAGCCCTAATGGATTCAGGTGCTGATCTCAATTGCATTCCGAAAAGAGTGTAAAGCTAAGTGGAGGTAAACTTCTGCAAGTGGAGGTAAAATGCAAATTGAATTCAAGATACCAAAAGCTCATGTGTGCCAAGACAATACTTTTTTCAAAACCACATTTGTCCTTATTAAAAATATAACACATAAAGTGATCTTAGGAAATCCCTTTATGTATCTATTGTATCCTTTCACCACAGATAGTGAAGGAATCACTACCTGTCCTTTTAGTCAACCAGTTAAGTTCAAGTTTCTTAGGAGTCCTAGATCCAGTGAGATTAGAAGTCTCCAAGAAGTCTCAGTTTCTAAGACCCTTAACCTTATCTATACCAAAACGTTTCTCCTGCCTCTTCAGAAACTTCAGTCAACCGTTGCTCGATTGACCCATTCTAGGATTCACAAGATCCTTATGATGGTTACAATTTGGATGAAGATTAGATTCTCCAAATAGCACTAGCCACTATTTGGATCAGGCTACTATTCAAGATTCCTTACAATAAACAGTACCCGCACTCTTCGGACAATTCACTATTCCTTAAATAGTATCGATGAACAGTGAATCAGAAAAGCAAGGGGACAAAGCACTATTCATGAACAGTGACTATTACTATTCACCCAACAATACACGACAAAAATCCTAGAGTTACTGTTTGCTTTCAGCTGAAATGATTTTTCACCCGCAGTAAAAGCACTTTACCATATATATATATATATATATATATAAATTTGTGCTGGTGCTTTCCCCTTGTTTCTTTTTTCTGTCGGAGAAGCCAATTTCCTCCACATTTTAGTGGGGTTTGTTTTAAAAAATTTTTGTTTTCAAACCATGCATTGTAAATGAGCAAATACTTTTAGGATAAAGATGAGAGTTGGAATGTAGTGATGATCTTTGGAATTGGATTAGATCAAAAGGATCATCAATCATAGTGGACAGAATAAGATTCTTTGCTTGTTTGTGATCATTGGAATGGATAAGGTTGAGGGCCTTAGAGACTGAAACATTTTGGAGACTGGTGATCTCACTAGGCTCAAGACTTCTGAGAAACTCAAACTTAACTGGTTGACTGAAAGGATGGGTAGTGATTCCTTCACTATCCATGGTGAAGGGTACAATAGACACATAAAGGGATTTCCTAATATCACTCTATCTGTCATGTTTTTGACAAGGACAAATGTGATTTTGAAACATGTGTTGTCCTGACACACATGGGCTTTGGGTATTTTGAATTCAATCTGCATTTTACCACCACTTGCAGAAGTTAACATTTCTCTGGTTTTTCTGAAGTACTTAGTGGGAATGATTCCTTCTTGAATGCAGTTAAGATCAGCACCTGAATCCATTAAGGCGATGGTCTCGAATTCAAATTTTTTGCTGATGACAATCCTGACTTTGGAATGCCATTTCTAGAAGTTAATCCTACCAATGGTTACTAAGAACTTGTCATTGGATGGGACAGGGTCTTGTTCCTGAACCATATCAGCAGTTGGATTAATTGTATCTACAACTTCTTCATCAGAAGGGTTTTGAAATGAGGTTCCTTCCTCATTGCCTTGATGAGAAGTAGATTCCAGATTTTTTAACCTTTGATCAAGGAAATTGTGATCAATTCTAAGGATGGTAAGCTCTTGTTTAAGGGCCCTAACCTCAGATTTGGTTTCCTTGATTTCCTTTTGAAGGTCGTTGACTGTAACTTCCTTCTTGAATTTGGTAAATCTCTTGTAAATTTGTTCCAAATCAACTTTGGGTTCTTGAAGCTTAGTTTCGAGTTTATTGGTTTCCTTAACTAAGGTTCTCTTGAACTCTGTAAGCTTCTGGGCTTTGATGACTGAGTCTTCGATCTGTTCTATGAGATCTAAGAGGAGCTCTTCTTGCTTAGAAAGAACGTTGAGGGTTTTGTTCCTACAACAACCATCCATGCAAGCTATAGGTTCATCTGGGCCACTAGAGGTGCTAGAAACTCTAAAGGGTTCAGAGGATGACTGGTAGATCTGACGGATCTTACTACTAGAAGACTCACTTTCTGAGTGGTTAAGTTCTAGGAGCTTAAAGATTTCATCTTTTCCGGCTTGGTCACTAATGAGGATATTGATAAGGGTTTTTGCCTTAGCTTTACACTCTTTTCTGAAATGACCTCTCCTTCCACAGTTGAAGCATTTTCCTGATACTTTGGGTATGAACTTTCCTATGGATTTGGATTTACCTTTCTTATAGAAATCATCTTTGCTGTATTTCTGCTTTCTATAATACTTGGATGAAGTTTTCTTCCTATAAGGGTGTTCAGAGGATTCATTGCCACTGTACTTGGATTTCCTTTTGGGAAGGATGGAGGGTAAGCCATACTGTGTACAAAAGTTTCCTACTTCGTACTTGGCTTTTCCTTTGTTGGCTTTGCTCTGGATTTTGAGGTCTCTGCACATCTTCATTCCTTCACTTCAAATTGTACTAGAGATGTCTCCATAGGTTAGGTTATCATAATCTATGACACCTAAGGGATTACACAGGGTTTCCTTGACCTTTTCTCCAAAAAGGTTAGGTAAACCATTGATGAACTTCTCCTTCCAAAATGGAGAGTCGCAATCACTTCTGTGCATGACTCTGGTAGTAAACACATCTTCGTACCACCTAAAGTCACCAAGGGTTTTACATCTAAGGTTACTTAACTGATCGTATATCCTAGATGTGATGTTGCTAGGTTTTCTTACGAAGTGTTTCATGATCGTATAGACCAGGGTATTGACTCCGTCGGGAATACCTTTACCTAAGTCTATGTCAAAGATGGGGAGTCCTTCCTCATCTTTCTGGACAGCATTCTTGATGTCTTCCTTAGACTCTTCTGTTAGGCAATTGTTCCACTATTGGAGGAGTTTACCTGTGAATCCTAAGGAAATGAGTTCTATGACCTCAGTATGGGGATGTCCTTCACTGATGTAGTTATTGGCTACCATAGTCATATGCTGGAGCTTATTCAGAATTTCCTGTTCAGACAAACCATCTATGTTCCATTCATAGAGTTTACCTGAAGAGACTGAGAATTGGTTGCTAACATTCCTTTCCTCGAATTGGAGGTTAGGGGGTGCAGGTCTGGGGTACCAATTCCTAGTTAGGCTAGTGGGGGTTACCTTCGGATGGGTAAGCCTTTTACCTCTAAATTCCTGAATTGGTTTTTTAGGTGTTCTATCTCATTTTCATTGTCTGAGGAGGTTCTGCTAGAACTGCTAGAAGCTGTGTAGACGTCTAAAACCTATAATCTAGTTTCTTGACGAGGATCAACACTGATTGAAGTACTAACTAGTGGAGGGGTGACTAGTTCCTTCTTCACGAGTTCTTCAAGCTTTTGGTTGACTATTTCTAAGGCTGTTTTATCCTTAGATCTGAGGTTGGGTTGCTTAGAAGTGGGGAGCTTAACTAGAGGTTTCTCTAAGGTCTTGACAGGTTTGCTAGGGCTTCCTGGTTGGGGAATGACCTTGCTATTTATTCTATCTTCTATCCTATCAAGTTGTTTTCCTATGAAACCTAAACACTGGTTGATGTAGTTGTTTTGCTCTATAACCTTCTTAACTACCGTTTCTTCTTGAGTGGTAGGGGTTTTGAAGGGTGAGGCAACTAGATCTGTTCCATAGTGGTTAAAGACTATGGCTTCCTGTGGTGGATGGTGAGATCTAACAACTTTTGGGGGTTTTGGTTTGCCACTAGCATCCTTGCTAGGGGGTTTGGTCTAATTGGTTTTGGTGAGAACACAAGACTTCTTGTGCCACTCAAAATGGTTCTCAAAGTATTCAAAGAAAGGGACATTACTGGATATCTCTTTCATGAATGTTGTCCAATTTTTGAGAACTTCTTTCTTTTGTTCAAGGGTATGGTTGGCTCTATAGGCTTCTCTTTTGAGTCTGTTTTCTTCGAACTCAAACTCTTTGCCTAAGGCATCCATATTAGGAGTGAATTCTTTCCTGATGGTCATAAGCTGATAATCAATTTCAGATTCTTGCTGGAAAGGATTCTGAGGTTCTTGTTGATATGGGTTGACCATATCACTACCTGTTGGTGAAGGAGGTTTCTGACATTTCTGACTTCTGTTGTCTTCTTCCTCATCAACAACTGAATCTTGCTTGGCTGTGTAACAGGGTGTGCTAACCTGAGATCTGGTCTAGACACCTTGGAGCTCTAGTCCTAAGTCTCTTCTAGACTTTGGAAAGGGTGCTAGAGGTCTGGATGTGCTACACTAGGATGCAGGTCTATCTCTAAGAGGGATAGGGAACTACGGGAGGTATTGGTCTTCCTCATCAACAACTGAATCTTGCTTGGCTGTGTAACAGGGTGTGCTAACCTGAGATCTGGTCTAGACACCTTGGAGCTCTAGTCCTAAGTCTCTTCTAGACTTTGGAAAGGGTGCTAGAGGTCTGGATGTGCTACACTAGGATGCAGGTCTATCTCTAAGAGGGATAGGGAACTACGGGAGGTATTGGTGTAGATCTATTGGGGATCTAAATCTTGGATCATATGTTTCTAAGGGTGAACATAACCTAGACTGGTCAAAGCTTAACCTAAACTTTCCGTCGGCTAATTGCTGGACAAAATCTAGATCTAGGTTCCTAGATGGTTGTTGGTACTGTAAATGATGATTCTCATTTTCCAACATCCAATTATCAGGGAAAGTAACATCAGTCCATTTTAGGGTCTTTAGAACCTGAATTGTGGAGTGAGGATCTTTGGCTTGGATAAGAGTAGTTTCTCCTATCTTTCTCTTGTCAAGTGCTTGAACATTCATGTTCGTTCTCATGCACTTATAGTAAACTCTATAGATCAAGGCAACTTGTTGGACACCGTGCGGTTCCATGGGTCTTGATGTTAAGAGTGAGGGTTCTCATGACATGTGGGCAGTTAAGTCCTACAGTGAAGATAGGGAAACAGTCAAAATGAACTGGTCCACTACTTAAACTGGCTTGGATGATTCCTAAGAGGCTATCTTTAAACCTAATATGACGAGCATCTCTGAGGGCCATTAGGACAGAACAATTTAAACCTTCTCTAAACAAGGGCTTAACTCCAATCTGGACAAGTCCTATGTGTAGAAAGTTGTGGTTTTCTTTCTTGTGTTGTTCAAGGATAGAGAAGAGTAACAAAAAGCACGTCTCGTACTCCTTGTTGATGTTGTAGACCTGTTCTATAGTTCTAACATGGTAATCTGTCTTGAAAGCCTTTTTCAAGGACCATGAAGATGTCCTATAGATCTGGTTGGTGGGAACTTTGGGGATGTTCCAATCTCCTAGTTTTAAATCTGTATCTGATAGCTCATAAGACTCTGAATTAAGAATTCCATCTTCTTGAGGTATCTCTTGGGGGTTTGTACTGGATGATCTAATGCTAGTGAAAGAGTTACTTCTAAATAACCTATTCACTGTTCTGGATTAAAAGCCTAGTTAAACAATCACAACCTAATTATCTTTAACCTCAAACTTCTGAATCTATCCTTAGATTTGAAATAGGGGTACAACAAGACTATTGCCTAATCTCATACAAACTCAATCTCTTATCGCCACAATCCTTACTCTGAGATAACTCCCTTTCGCTCACGCCCTACCGTCGGGACTTATTGTTTGGTATGGGACACATACTCAGCCTGGGACTTACTGGACTTACTGGGTTGATAACAACACAAATCTGGTCTTACGTGTCTCAACAGTACACATTTGTAACAAATGGGACGGATAAACACAGAAACAAGAAAAAGCAGATAACTGGGATGTAACTGAGCAACAAGAACAAAGAATCACAGAATAATAAACAAATAGATAGGAGGCTCAGCCTTCCAACAAAAAAATGATACAAAACAAGAGATAATAAAAGTAGAAAGCTATGTAGGGTAATTCAAGAGCTAGCAGGAAATAGATGTAAAACAAAATATAACATTTGACAGGAGATAACATCTTCAAAATAATGATAATAATGCAGAAAATAATAGATAACTATGGCGGCAGTGCTAGCCAACTTGATTAATTCAAAATAAAATGTAACTTACAACACTACAATCGGCCAAAACTTGGCTCTGATACCAAAAAGGGGTAAGTTACAGGTACAGGGGATGGGTTCTTGCCATTTGAGTGCGGAAATATAAAATAAACATGTTACAAGTGTTTATACAAATGTAAACTGGGATACAAACTAAAGCTGCCATCTGATTACAAGATTGTAGGTTGTAATGAGAAGGGAGAGGGCTGTGAAGTGTTTTGCTGAAACTGAGCTAAAAGACTTCAGAAGAACCTAAAATTAGGACTTTTAGGACTTGCTTCAGATTGAATGAGAGGCTACTTTTTAGAGGAAGGGAGCATCAGATCCTGCTGAAGACTGCTGAAAATTCAGAGGAGGTAAAATGCTTTAACTCGGGTGAATAATCATTTCAGCCGAAAGTGCACAGTAACTCCATGATTTTTGTCAGGTACTATATAGTGAACAGTAACGGTCACTGTACATGAATAGTGTTTTGTCCCCTTACTTTTGTGAATCACCGTTCATCGATATTGTTGGAGGAATAGTGATCTGTCGGAGAGTTCTGGTACTATTCATGTCAGGAATTTTGAATAGTAACCGATTCTGAATACTGTTCAAATAGTAACTTAGTGTTTATACAACGACACCAACCAGTGTTTAGGTGTCATAGGAAAACAGCTTGATAGGATAGAAGACAGAATAGATAGCAAGGTCATTCCCCAACCAGGAAGCCCTAGCAAAACTGTCAAGACCTTAGAGAAACCTCTAGTCAAGCTCCCTACATCTAAGCAACCCAACCTCAGATCTAAGGATAAAACAGCCTTAGAAATAGTCAACCAAAAGCTTGAAGAACTCGTGAAGAAGGAACCAGTCACCCCTCTACCAATTAGTACTTTAACCAGTGTTGATCCCCGTCTAGAAACTAGATAACAGGTTTTAGACATCCACACAGCTTCCAGCAGTTCTAGCAGAACCTCCTCAGACAATGAAAAGGAGATAGAACACCTAGAAAACCAATTCAGGAATTTAGAGGTAAAAAGGCTTACCCATCCAAAGGTAACCCCTACTAGCCTAACTAGGAATTGGTACCCCAGACCTAAACCCCTTGACCTCCAATTCGAGGAAAGGAATGTTAGCAACCAATTCTCAGTCTCTTCAGGTAAACTCTATTAATGTTAGCAACCATCCCCTGTACCTATAAAGCACCAGCACAGGGCTACCCTAAAAGACTCCTAGCAGCAGGACAGTCTTCTAAAAAGCATGAAGGTGCATCTTCTAAGGGAAACCAAAAAGGATCAACATCCCTTCAGGAATATGTCCCAGCAAAGGTGACATACTCCAGTTGTGACATGGTTGTTATTTTGTAGGAAGTTGTATCAGAAGAACTACAATGGAAAAAAGGTGCATACAAAGACTTGCCTTTCTCCATTAAATTTATCCTTGATAACTTCCAAGTAGCATGGACCCTAAATAAAAAAGGCCTTTTCCAAAGAACCCTCAAAACCCTAGAAATGTACCTAGTTGACCTTGAGGCAAGAAATGAAGCCATCACTAGTCAACTCTTTGGCAAAGAGGATATACATTCAATGGATAAAACAACTATTATGAGCACTGATTATGCAAAGTTTAGCCTTAAGGCTCAAACTGTCCTAAGAAGTGCTATTGCCAACTTGACCCCAGAAATACAAACAAATATTTTTGGTTGCAAGGCTATGTTCGAATCATTTGATCAATAGTACGAATACTTCAGTATCCTGGTCACCACCCACTTCCCAGTTTTTTGAGAAATAGATAGTGATGTTGACGTAGAAGTTAACCGTGCCCTTGCACAGTCTCTATAGGAACAATATTTTGGAAGCAGGCACAGAGCTTATGAGAAACGCCATCCTTTCCCTAGTCTCATAATCAATTATGAAGATGGATCAAATGATGGAACAGAAGAAGAAATTATGAACTCAAATTGGCTCTCCAAGATGTTTGAATATGGGTTTGTTAGGCTAATCAAGCTAACACGCCATGACCAAATTATCCAGTTCCCCTAGATCATACAGCAAGTTGTCAGAAAAATCAGAAGTTCATTCGTTTCCATTAGATGCTAGAGCACACTCCCACAATGGGATGGTAACAACTGGATGACTGTCATTCCCTCCAGACACCTTGTCCTCATTAATGATTACACCTACCAAGGTCCCTGGTTTAAAGGAGACTCTTATCTATCCTACAGAGAACCTCATGACCTTATAGATTGTTGGCGTAACTATTTCAATAATGAAATCCTTACTGTGGCCTACGATTTATAGGCAAATTATCATTTTGTTGGTAGCACTGGAAGAATTTCAGTATTCACCACCAAGCCATATTCCGAAGCAGCTATGAATCTCCAATGGATTAATTATTATAATGATCCAAGAAGATTCATCACCAAAGCACCAGAATATGAAGCCCTGAATTGGTGTGGTGTCTGTAACCAGTTTGCTACTTTTCATGAACATGATTACCATCATAGTCCTCCTTCGGATTATTATGGTACAGACTAGTATCCATCCAGCAGTCAGGTTTGTAAGCCCAAAAGATGATCCAGAAATCCTCCACCAATTTTGGGTTTTCACTCCTCCAGTACAAGTTGCCATTGCTTATAATACAAGGTCTTAGTCAAGACTAAACTCCGTCCAGATCACCGGAAAATCTAGCAAGGAATTTAAAGATCTTGCCCAGCAATTGCAAATCCAAGCAGAAAAACTAGAGTCAGAAGAAAAGACTTCTCCTGCCTCTTCAACAGCCTCAGTCAATAAGTATCCATTTGACCCATTCCAGGATTCCCAAGATCCTTTTGATGGTTACAATTTGGATAAAGACTAAGCACCAGTTACTATTTGAACAGTATTCAGAACCTGTTACTATTTAGAATTCCTGACATGAACAGTACCAGAACTCTCCGACAGATCACTATTCCTCCAACAGTACCGATGAACAGTGATTCACAAAAGTAAGGGGACAAAACACTATTCATGTACAATGATCGTTACTATTCACTCTATAGTACCCGACAAAAATCATGGAGTTACTGTGCAATTTCGGCTGAAATGATTATTCACCCGAGTTAAAGCATTTTACCTCCTTCAAATTTTCAGCAGTCTTCAGCAGGATCCGATGCTCCCTTCCTCTATATAAGGCAACCTCTCATTCAGTCTAAAGCAAGTCCTAAAAGTCCTAATTTTAGGTTCTTCTGAAGTCTTTTAGCTCAGTTCCAGCAAAACACTTCACAGCCCTTTCCTTTCTCATTACAACCTAAAATCTTGTAATCAGATGGCAGCTTTAGTTTGTATCCCAGTTTACACAACCTAAAATGTGTGTATATATATATATATACATGGATCATCATCTAATTCTCCAATCATTGGAAAGCGGGTGATGACCAGCATTCTGAAATGTTCACACCATTGGTCAAATGATTCGAACATAGCCTTGCAACCAAAAATATTAGTTTGTATTTCTAGGGGCAAGTTGGCAATAGCACTTCTTAAGATAGTTTGAGCCTTAAGGCCAAACTTTGCATAATCAGTGCCCATAATAGTCTTTCTATCCATTGAATGGATATCTCTTTGCCAAAGAGTTGACTAGAAAAGGTCTGTTCTCTTATGACTCAAACTCTTTGCCTAGGGCATCCATATTAGGAGTGAAGTCTTTCCTGATAACCTTGAGTTCATAATCTATTTTAGACTCTTGCTGAAACGGATCTTGGGGTTCCTGTTGGTAGGGATTTACATTTCACTACCTGTTGGTGATGGAGGTTTCTGACTTTTCTTTTCTTCTTCATCAACAACTGAATCTTGTCTGGCTGTGTAGCAAGGTGTGCTAACCTGGGATCTGGTCTGGATACCTTGGAGCTCTAGATCTAAGTCTCTTCTAGACTTGGGAAAAGGAGCTAGAGGTTTGGATGTACTACACTGGGATGCAGGTTTATCTCTTAAAGGGATAGGGAACTGCGGGAGGCTTTGGTGTAGATCTACTGGGGATCTAAACCTAAGATCATCATATCCTGATGGGGAGTATGAAGGTGAACCTACTGGTGGTCTGAATCTAGAATGGTCGAAACTTAGTCTAACCGTACCATCGGCTAGCTTTTGGTTAACTATTTCTAAGGCTGTTTTATCCTTAGACCTAAGGCTGGGTTGCTTAGTTGTGGGGAGCTTAACAAGAGGCTTTTCTATGGCTTTGACAGGTTTGCTATGGTTTCCTAGCTGGGGAATAACCTTGCTGTCTACCTTGTCTTCTATCCTATCAAGCTGTTTTCCTATAATACCTAAACACTGGTTGGTGTAGTTGTTTTGCTCTATGACCTTCTTCACTACCATTTCTTCTTGAGTGGTAGGGGTTTTGAAGGGAGAGGTAACTAGATCTATTCCACGGTGGTTGAAGACTATGGCTTCCTGCGGTGGATGGTGAGATCTAACAACTTTTAGGGGTTTGGGCTTGCCACTAGCGTCCTTGCTAGGGGGTTTTGTCCAATTGGTTTTGGTGAGAACACAAGACTTCTTGTGCCACTCAAAATGGTTCTCAAAGTATTCAAAGAAAGGGACATTACTGGATATCTCTTTCATGAATGTTGTCCAATTTTTGAGAACTTCTTTCTTTTGTTCAAGGGTATGGTTGGCTCTATAGGCTTCTCTTTTAAGTCTGTTTTCTTCTAACTCAAACTCTTTGCCTTGGGCATCCATATCAGGAGTGAAGTCTTTCCTGATAGCCTTGAGTTCGTAATCTATTTCAGGCTCTTGCTGAAACAGATCTTGGGGTTCCTGTTGGTAGGGATTTATCATATCACTACCTGTTGGTGATGGAGGTTTCTGACTTTTCTTTTCTTCCTCATCAAAAACTGAATCTTGTCTAGCTGTGTAGCAGGGTGTGCTAACCTGGGATCTGGTCTAGACACCTTGGAGCTCTAGATCTAAGTCTCTTCTAGATTTGGGAAAAGGAGCTAGAGGTCTGGATGTACTACACTAGGATGCAGGTTTATCTCTTAAAGGGATAAGGAATTGTGGGAAGCTTTGGTGTAGATCTACTGGGGATCTAAACCTAAGATCATCATATCTTGATGGGGAGTATGAAGGTGAACCTACTGGTGGTCTGAATCTAGAATGGTCGAAACTTAGTCTAACCGTACCATCGGCTAGCTGTTGGACAAAGTCTAGATTAGGATTCTGTGCAGGGTGTTGGGTCTTATGAGTGAAATTCTCATTTTCAATCATCCAATCTGTAGGGAAAGTAACCTGTGACCATTTCAGGATTTTGGGAACCTGAATGTTAGATCTAGTGTCTGTGGTTTGGATCAGGGTAGTTTCTCCTTTAACTCTTTTGTCAAGTGCTTGAACATTGAAGTTCGTTCTCGTGCACTTATAATACACTCTGTAAATCAAGGCCAACTGTCTAACTCCGGGTAACACTAAGGTACCATGGGTCTTGATATTGAGGGTAAGGGTTTTCATAACATGTGGGTCTTCAAGAGCCACTGAAAAATTAGGAAAGCAGTCAAAATGGATAGGGCCATTACTAAGACTAGTTTCTATGGTTCTTAAGAGGCTGTCATTAAATCTTATATGACGAGTGTCTCTGAAGGCCATAAGGATGGAAGCATTCAATCCTTCTTTGATTAAAGGTTTAACTCCGACCTGGACTAAACCTATGTGGATAAAATTATATCCATCTTTCTTGTGTCCTACCAGGGTTGCTTCAGATAACAAGTAGCACGTCTCGTACTCCTTGTTGATAACTCTTCAGTTACTATTCATCATCTCTTCCAGATCTGTTGTTACTGGTACCCTTTTTGTTGGAAGGCTGAGCCTCCTATCTATCTGCTCTTATTCTTTGATTATTTGTTCATGTTGATCAATTGTTTCCCAGTTATCTGCTTCTTGTTTCTGTTTTTATCCGTCCAGTTTGTTGTAGATGTGTAATGTTAAGACGCGTAAGACCGTGATCTGTGCCGTTGTCAACCCAGTAAGTCCAGTAAATCCCAGGCTGAGTGTGTGTCCCACATCAAACAATAAGTCCCGACGGGTAGGGTGTGAGCGAAAGGGAGTTATCTCAGAGTAAGGATAGTGGCAGTGAGAGGTTGAGTTGCACGAGATTAGGCAATTGTCTTAGTGTATACCCTGTTTCAGATTTAAGGATAGATCCAGAAGTTTGAGGTTAAAGGTAATTAGGTTGTAATTGTTTAACTAGGCTTTTAATCATGAGTATGAGAAGATTGTTTAGAAGTAACTCTTCTACCAGCATTAGGTCACCCAGTACATCCCTCCCAGAGATTCCCCAGTCAGATGGTGTAATCAATTCTGAAAATTATGAGTTATCAGATCTAGATCTAAAACTAGGAGATTGGAACATCCCTAAGGTTCCTACCAACAAGATCTAAAGATCTTCTTGGACCCTTAAGAATGCCTTTAAAACCAGTTACCATGTCCGAACCATAGAACAGGTTTACAGTATCAACAAGGAGTACGAGACGTGCTACTTGTTACCTGAAGCAACCCTAGTAGGACACAAGAAAGATGGATATAATTTTATCCACATAGGTTTAGTCCAAGTCGAAGTTAAACCTTTAATCAGAGAAGGATTGAATGCTTCCATCCTTATGGCCCTCAGAGACACTCGTCATATAAGATTTAATAACAGCCTTTTAGGAACCATAGAAACCAGTCTTAGTAATGGACCTGTCCATTTTGACTGCTTTCCTAATTTCTCAGTGGCTCTTGAAGACCCACATGTTATGAAAACCCTTACCCTCAATATCAAGACCCATGGTACCCCAGTGTTACCCGGAGTCAGACAGTTGGCCTTAATACACAGAGTGTATTATAAGTGCATGAGAACGAACTTCAATGTTCAAGCACTTGACAAAAGAGTTAAAGGAGAAACTACCCTGATCCAAACCACAGACACCAGATCTAACATTCAGGTTCCCAAAACCCTGAAATGGTCACAGGTTACTTTCCCTACAGATTGGATGATTGAAAATGAGAATTTCACTCATCAAACCCAACACCCTGCACAGAATCCTGATCTAGACTTTGTCCAACAGCTAGCCGATGGTACGGTTAGACTAAGTTTCGACCATTCTAGATTTAGACCACCAGTAGGTTCACCTTCATACTCCCCATCAAGATATGATGATCTTAGGTTCAGATCCCCAGTAGATCTACACCAAAGCCTCCCGCAGTTCCCTATCCCTTTAAGAGATAAACCTGCATCCTAGTGTAGTACATCCAGACCTCTAGCTCTTTTTCCCAAGTCTAGAAGAGACTTAGATCTAGAGTTCCAAGGTGTCCAAACCAGATCCCAGGTTAGCACACCCTGCTACACAGCCAGACAAGATTCAGTTGTTGATGAGGAAGAAAAGAAAAGTCAGAAACCTCCATCACCAACAGGTAGTGATATGGGAAATCCCTACCAATAAGAAACCCAAGATCCGTTTCAGCAAGAGCCTGAAATAAATCATGAACTCAAGGTTATCAGGAAAGACTTCACTCTTGATATGAATGCCCTAGGCAAAGAGTTTGAGTCAGAAGAGAACAGACTCAAAAGAGAAGCCTATAGAGCCAACCATACCCTTGAACAAAAGAAAGAAGTTCTCAAAAATTGGACAACATTCATGAAAGAGATATCCAGTAATGTCCCTTTCTTTGAATACTTTGAGAACCATTTTGAGTGGCACAAAAAGTCTTTTGTTCTCACCAAAACCAATTGGACAAAACCCCCCTAGCAAGGATGCTAGTGGCAAGCCCAAACCCCCAGAAGTTGTTAAATCTCACCATCCACCGCAGGAAGCCATAGTCTTCAACCATCGTGGAACAGATCTAGTTGCCTCTCCCTTCAAAACCCCTACCACTCAAGAAGAAACGGTAGTGAGGAAGGTCATAGATCAAAACAACTACACCAACCAGTGTTTAGGTGTTATAGGAAAACAGCTTGATAGGATAGAAGACAAGGTAGACAGCAAGGTTATTCCCCAGTCAGGAAACCCTAGCAAACCTGTCAAAGCCATAGAGAAGCCTCTAGTCAAGCTCCCCACATCTAAGCAACCCAGCCTTAGGTCTAAGAATAAAACAGCCTTAGAAATAGTCAACCAAAAGCTTAAAGAACTAGTAAAGAAGGAACCAGTCACCCCTTCACCAGTTAGCACTTCAACCAGTGTTGATCCCCGTCTTGAAACCAACAGATTAGTTGCTTTAAACGTCCATACAGCTTCTAGCAATTCTAGCAGAACCTTCTCAGACAATGACAAGGAGATAGCACACCTAGAAAGCCAGTTCAGGAACTTAGAAGTGAAAAGGCTTACCCATCCAAAGGTAACCCCTACTAGCCTGACCAGAAATTGGTATCCCAGACCTACACCCCCTGACCTCCAGTTCAAGGAAAGGAACCTGAGTAACCAGTTTTCAGTCTCTTCAGGAAAACTCTATGAATGGAACATAGATGGTTTGTCTGAACAGGAAATACTGAACAAACTCTAACATATGACCATGGTAGCCAACAACTACATCAGTGAAGGACATTCCCATACTGAGGTCATAGGACTCATTTCCTTAGGATTCACAGGTAAACTCCTCCAATGGTGGAACAATTGCCTTACAGAAGAATCTAGGGAAGACATCAAGCATGCTGTCCAGAAAGATGAGGAAGGTCTCCCCATCTTTGACACCGAATTAGGTAGAGGTATTCCCGACGGAGTCAATACCCTGGTCTATACGATCATGAAACACTTCGTAGGAAAACCTAGCAACATCACATCTAGAATTTACGATCAGTTGAGTAACCTTAGATGTAAAACCCTTGGAGACTTTAGGTGGTACGAAGATGTGTTTACTACCAGAGTCATGCACAGAAGTGATTGCAACTCTCCATTTTGGAAGGAGAAGTTCATCAATGGTTTACCTACCCTTTTTGGAGAAAATGTTAAAGAAACCCTGTGTAACCCTTTAGGTGTCATAGATTATGATCTAACCTATGGAGACATCTTTATCACCATCCGAAGTGAAGGAATGAAGATGTGCAGAGATCTCAAAATCTAGAGCAAAGCCAGCAAAGGAAAAGCCAAGTACGAAGTCGGAGACTTTTGTACACAATATGGCTTACCTTCCATCCTTCCTAAGAGAAAATCCAAATACAGAGGCAAGGAAACCTCTGAGCATTTTCATAGGAAGAAAACCAAAGCCAAGTACTATAGAAAGCAGAAGTATAGCAAATATGATTTCTATAAGAAAGGTAAATCCAAATCCACAGGTAAATTCATACCCAAAGCATCAGGAAAATGCTTCAACTGTGGAAAGAAAGGTCATTTCAGAAAAGAGTGTAAAGCTAAGGCCAAAACCCTTATCAATACCCTCATTAGTGACCAAGCAGAAAAAGATGAAATCTTTAAACTCCTAGAACTCAACCACTCAGATAGTGAAACTTCTAGCAGTGAGATTCGTCAGATCTACCAGTCATCCTCTGAATCCTCTAGAGTTTCTTCCAGCACCTCTAGTAGCTCAAATGAAGCCATACTTGCATGGATAGTTGTTGTAGGAACAAAACTATCAATGTTCTCTCTAAGCAAGAAGAGCTCCTCTTGGATCTCATAGAACAGATCGAAGACCCAGTCACCAAAGCTCAGAAGCTTACAGAGTTTAAGAGAACCTTAGTTAAGGAAACCAGTAAACCTGAAACTAAACTTCAAGAACCCAAAATTGATTTGGAACAAATCTACAAAAGATTTACCAAATCCAAGAAGGAAGTTACAGTCAACAACCTTGAAAAAGAAATCAAGGAAACCAAGTCCGAGGTTAGAACCCTTAAGCAAGAACTAACCATCCTTAGGGTTGATCACAATTTCCTTGATCAAAGATTAAAGAATCTGGAAAATACTTCTCATCAAAGTAATGAGGAAGGAACCTCATACCAAAACCCTTCTGATGATGAAGTTGAAGACATAGTTAACCCAACTGCAGATATGGTTCCAGATCAAGACCCTGTCCCATCTAATGACAGGTTCTTGGTAACCATCAGTAGGATTAACTTCCAGAAGTGGCACTCCAAAGTTAGGATTGTCATAAGCAAAGATTTTGAATTCGAGACCATCATCTTGATAGATTCAGGTGCTGATCTCAACTACATTCAGGAAGGAATCATTCCCACCAGGTACTTCAGAAAAACTAGAGAAAGGTTAACTTCTACAAGTGGTGGTAAAATGCAGATTGAATTCAAAATACCCAAAGTCCATGTATGCCAGGACAATGCATGCTTCAAAACCACATTTGTCCTCGTCAAAAACATGACAGATAGAGTGATATTAGGAAATCCCTTTATGTGTCTGCTGTACCCTTTCACCACAGATAGTGAGGGAATCAGTACCCATCCTTTTAGCCAACCAGTTAAGTTTAAGTTTCTTAGAGGCTCTGAACCAAGAGATATTAGTACTCTTCAGGAAGTTGCTGTATCTAAGACCCTTAGCCTTATAAAAGCCAAAACTCACCATCTCAATCACCTTCAAGATGATTTGAAATACAAGAGGATTGAGGAACAACTAGCTTGCAAAAATACCCAAGAAGAAATCAGGAAGTTTGAAGAAAAACTAAAACAGGAAGTCTGTTCTGATCTCCCAACAGCCTTCTGGCATAGGAAGCGACACGAGGTCGCTCTCCTTTATGTCAAAGATTTCCAAGAGAAGGACATCCCAACTAAAGCCCGACCTATCCAAATGAACCAAGAGCTCATGGATACCTGTAGAGCTGAAATTGAGGATCTCCTCAAAAAGGGAATCATCAAAAAATCTAAGTCCCCTTGGTCTTGTTCAGCCTTTCATGTCCAGAAAAACGCTGAGATTGAGAGAGGTGTTCCTAGATTAGTCATCAATTACAAGCCCCTTAACAAAGTCTTAGAATGGATAAGGTATCCAATCCCAAATAAAAGAGACTTAGTCAACAGGCTTAGTAAAGCAGTGATATTCAGCAAGTTTGACATGAAGAGTGGTTTTTGGCAAATACAAATCACAGAGTCTGATAGGTATAAGACAGCCTTCACCACACCCTTTAGCCATTATGAATGGAATGTAATGCCCTTTGGTCTCAAAAATGAACCTTCTGAATTCCAGAACATCATGAATGAAAAATTCAATCCATTCTCCAGCCACATCATTGTGTACATTGATGATGTTCTCATCTTCTCAGAATCCCTGGACCAACACAGAAAGCACCTAAGAGCATTCCTCTACACAATCAAGCTCAATGGTCTTGTCATTTCAGCTCCAAAAATCAAACTATTCCAAACAAAAGTTAGGTTCTTAGGTTTTGATATCCACCAGGGTGTCATCAAACCCATTGATAGAGCCATCCAGTTTGCCGACAAGTTTCCTGATGAAATCCTAGAAAAAACCCAGCTTCAAAGATTTCTAGGATCTCTCAATTACATAGCAGACTTCTATCAAAATCTCAGGCAACAATGCAAACCTCTTTTTGATAGACTTCGTGCTAATCCTCCTCCTTAGACCCCAAATCATACTGCCATTGTCCAAGCAACCAAGAGATATGTCAAGTCTCTCCCTTGTCTAGGAATCCCATCAGAAAATTCCTTCAAGATTGTTCAAATTGATGCCTCTAACATTGGTTACGGTGGCATTCTCCTTCAGCGTGCTAGTCCCACTTCCCCTGAACAGATTGTCAGTTTCCATTCAAGAATTTGGACTCCCATACAGCTTAATTATGGTACTATTAAAAGAGAAATTTTATCTATAGTACTATGCATTTCAAAATTTCAAAGTGATCTTTTGAATCAAAAGTTTTTAATAAGAATTGATTGCAAATCTGCAAAACATGTTTTAGAAAAAGACGTCCAAAACATTGCATCAAAACAGATTTTTGCACGATGGCAAGCTATCTTATCAGTTTTTGATTTTGACATTGAATTCATAGAAGGAACTTAAAACAGTATCCCTGACTTCCTAACCCGTGAATTTTTGCAGTGTCAAACCCAAGATGTCGGGGAAAAAGCCCGTACAACCCCAACCTCCAAAACTTCCTAGACAGCAAACTACCTCAAGTACCAGTCAAACAAAGAACCCTCCTAGTCATCAGTTAGTTCCAATTTCTGCCTCTTCTATAGCCAACAGATATGTTGTCTCTACCATCCCAAGACCTAACTACCAAAGACCGTCCCAAGGCCATCCTAGTTATAGCTCGGCCTTAGCCTCCCCTCCCGCAAATTACCCCAAACATTGTTGAAGACCCTTTTAGCTGCATTGTACCCCAAAAGCCTTCCTACCAAACCAGGCAATCCAACTCTTGTTATATCAAAAAACCATTTGTCCAGCATATCTCTTATATTGAACCTCATTTGGTCCATATAACAGATCCCCTAGCCTTGGCCATGAAAATTTTACCCAACGGTTGGCACTTCCTCCCAAAAAGCCCAGGGAAAAACATTAGATTCTACAAGAGCATCCTTATTCAAGAAAAGTCTATTCAAATAGAAAACATCATGAACAAAAGAGACCCTTCACAGGTTCTCTACCACAAATTCATCATCAAAGGTTTTATTAGTTGTGCTGAGTGGGGACAACATCCCTCTCTCCTCAAAACTCTCACAGACACCAAAGGACTCACAGAACTCCAGTATAGCTACTATGACTACATGGACGCCTTTGAGAAAATCCTCTTCTACCAAAATCAGGACTTCGATCATTCCTGGTTTATAATGTTTGATAAAAGTTTCAAGGGCCCGATACCTTCATGGTTCCTAAAGTGGTGGGAAATGTTTGGTTCGATTCCCCAAATCTTCTCAGAACCTTTACAGGATGCCCTCAGGTATTTCAGCTCCAAGTTCCCAGTCTCAACACATGGCTCCCAGTTTCCGGCAATTTTGCACATGACAATCATGTACAGGATCCACTGGATAAGCATGTGGAATTATGCAATCAACTCCAACCTACTTGACAGGGAATTCTTAGTAAAATGGTGGAATAGCTTCAGGTTCAATGAAGTCATCCGCAAAATGTATAAAGACTTCCCTCTCCCAGTGCAGAAAACCATCCCTTATAATACAAGATCTCAGTCAAGCCTAGACTTTGTCCAGATCTCCGGAAAATCTAGCAAAGAATTAAAAGATCTTACCCAGCAGATTCAGAGCCAAGCAGAGAAGTTAGAATCACAAGAGAAGGGTTCTCCTACCTCTTCTGCAGCCTCAGTCAACAAATATCCATTTGACCTATTCCAAAATTCCCAAGATTCTTATGATGGTTACAATCTGGATGAAGATTAGATTCTCCAAATAACTCACTATTTGGAACAGTTCCCAGACCCAGTTACTATGCAAGATTCTGCACAAGAACAGTACCCGGACAAGTCACTATTCCTCAAACAGTAACGATGAACAGTGATTCTGAAAAGTAAGGGGACAAAACACTATTTATGTACAGTGACCGTTACTGTTTACTCTACAGTACCCAGACAAAAATCACGGATTTACTGTTTGCTTTCGGCTAAAATGATTATTCACCCGAGTTAAAGTATTTTACCCTCCGGATTTCCAGCAATCTTCAGCAGGATCCGATACTTCTTTCCTCTATATAAGGCAGCCTCATCTCTAGTCTGAAGCAGGACCAATTTTAGCAAAGTCTGTTGAAGAATGCTGGAAATCCAAAGGGTAAAATGCTTTAACTTGGGTGAATAATCATTTCAGCCGAAAGCAAATAGTAAATCCGTGATTTCAATCTGGGTACTGTAGAGTGAATAGTAACGATCACTGTACATGAATAGTGTTTTGTCCCCTTACTTTTTAGAATCACTGTTCATCTTTACTGTTTGAGGAATAGTGATTTGTCCAGGTACTGTTCCTGTGCAGAATCTTGCATAGTAACCGGGTCTAGGAACTGTTTCAAATAGTGACTGATGCTATTAGAAACTCTATCTTCTAGATATGAACTACTATTCAGAAGGAGTGAAACCCGATATTTTCACAGGAGGATTCTAGGTCGTCCTTAGAGCTTGCAATCCTTCTTCTGGGATACATATATATATATACACACACACACACACACACACACACATATATATATATATGCACATTTTATGTATACACACACACACATATATATATACACATTTATGTATATATACACATATTTATGTGTTCATGTACACTGTAGATGAATAGTAACTTGTCTGAAAAGCTATTTTTGAATAATGACTGATTCTATACACATGTTTATGTATACAAACACATATATATACACACATTTATGTATATACACACCCATATATACACATAAATTTATGTATATATACACATATATACACATTTATGTATATATACAGACATATATATATATATATATAAATACATACACATTTTTATATATATGTGCATATATTTATATATTTATATATTTATATATATACTTAAATATATATATATATATATATATATATATATATGTATGCATGTATAAATTTATATATATATATATATATACACACACACACACATTTTATGTGTACACACACACACATATATATATTTATGTATATATACACACACATATATATACACACATATATTTATGTATATATACATATATAAATATATACACATATTTATATATCTATACTATTATTAAAGGGACTGCATTTATTTAAACTAAACTTTTTTTTTCTCCAATATACTCTTATTTCTTTAAATTTAAGTAGAGACAATACAAAAGAATAATTTGATAAAACTACGTTTTTTAACTCCCACTAAAACATTGCCAACAAAATAAGACCACTTTTTTTTTTTTTTTTGTGATAAATAGAACCACTCTCTTGGATAAACATTTTAATTTTTTTTTTTAATAGAATTTGTTTTCCTTACTCCATGATCTCCCGTTTAAATTTCTTATCTGAAGTGATTGTTTCATTTTAAAATTTCTCTATCCTATTTTCTAGCATCAAAGGAATAGATAACTGCTTCTTCACTTATCTTCTTCCCCTACAAAAATAGATTTTTTCAGTTGTTTTACAAAAAGGCTAACATTACATTATGAATATTATGTGTAATGAAATAATTTTTCACCACACCCTTAAGTTTTTTTTGTGATTGAAAGAGCCTCTATTTGCTGTATCTTCTCTATTTGCTATTTTTCAGTTGTTTTCGCGTGCTCAGATGCTAGTATATATATATATATATATATATATATATTTAACTACTCAGAATAAAGCATAGCAATAATATAAAAGCATAAAACAAAGATAAAATAGCAAATAGAGAAGATACAGCAAAATAAATATATTCAAAAGAAAATTAAACCAAATATGGAATATCAAAATACTGGTAAAATCTTACTTGAACTGAAAAACTTCTATCTTCGATTAAAATTGAAAGATATGTCTTTGATACAAAGCTTGAAATAAACTTCTGTCTTCGAAATATAGGATTACAAATAAATGTCTGTTTGAAAGATTAAAATCTATTTTTGAAAATATAAAAGATTACAAGGCCATGTTAGTGAGGTCTGAAAGGGGAGGATTACAAGAGTCTGTCTAGCTAAGAGAGGGAGAAAGGGTTTTGTAATTGGATCTAAAACTTGGACAGAGTCATTCCTTTTATAGAGAAAATAATTCATGCCTGTCTTGAAAAGTAACTCTAAGTATAGAAAGTTAACCCGAGTTAATATGTGAGTATAAACTTGTAGAATCATGTAGAAATTACTATTAGTAAACAGTAAAAAAAATTTACTATTTATAAACAGTAATCTGTCTGGATGCTTTCGGTGCCGGTGAAAAGTAATCTGTCGTGATCTGTCTGGCACTATCAACGCGTGCTGATGAACAGTAAACTGTTTGATCATGGTGAACAATAACCGCTTTGTCTGCAGCATTCTTGTTGAGTCTGTCAGCAATCTCTTAGTCGTACATCTGTCAATCCGTCTGTTTTTGGTTCTCTCATTATTTTCCACTTGAATTTATTGCGTCTACCAGCATTGTATTCTGAAGGGACAGTGTCTCTGACGAGACGCCTTCATACTTTTTCTAAAATCTTCACTGAAGATTTCTGGTAGTGGATTAGCAATAATTCTTTTCCTGTGCTGAAGTTAAGAATCTGTTTGGTCTGAGATTTTAGCCTTCGAATGTCTATCTTGCTTGACCTATAACCTTATAATTAAGACTAACAAAGTGCAAGTACGCCTTAAAGGCCTTCATGCTATTGTCTAATAAAGTTAAAATGGTGTAGCATGAATGCTACCTTGTCTTTTTCTATCTGGATTTCAACAATGAGATTGTCAATCTGGGTTTCTATTTCATCTGTATTGCCTTGTCTTGCGAAGGGCTTGCAATTCTTCAAGGGACAGTTTTTAAAGGGGAATACAATAAAGTAGCAAAACATCTTTTGAAAGGAAGAAAGCGAAAAGGTATTAAGTAATAAATACATCCATTAATGCTTTTGGGCAAGATCAATGGCATCACTTATATCATCTGTTACTGGCTCAACTCTGTCAGTGATTCCTTCTTTAAAAATGGAAATTTCTTTTAACAAATATGTCTTTGGGGATTGGGGGTAAGATGAATTTAAAGAAAACTTATGTTTCACATATATTAGTACTAATCCCATTATCGTGGAAAAAGGATAAAGTAAAGCCAAAAAAAGACTTCCTAAAATAAATTTAGAAGATAATCTGTCAGATAAAAGAAAATGTGCGTAGAGAAGAAAACTTTTAGTCGTAAAGCTAAGAGCGGTAGTTTTCTTCTCTTCTCAACTGAGAGATCTCATCTCCTTCTCCTTTCTCCCTTTTCTTACACAAACCAAAAAATAAAAAATAAAGGAGTGCACTGTTGCTAAGGTAAATACCTAAATTTTATTTTTATATTTATATATATATATATATATACATACACATATAGATATTTAGGTATATATAGACATAAATATATAAATATATATTTATATAAATACACATGTATATGAGTCACACCCTTATAGTACTGGCATTTCTAAAAATAAGTATTTCTCGAATTTTTAACACTTAGTGCACAGTATCTATAGTTGTGCAAAAAACAAAACAAACAAAAAACAAAAAAGGAGTTTATATATTGACAATTATCCAAGATATTTGTTGTGATGAAGTGTACACGGGCGCTGTTTTCTCGCACACTTTCTCTCTCTCACAGGAGAGCTTAATGGACGACCTGATCAGAGGTTTTTTGGGTTATTATTTTTATATTGAGCTAACCATTGCTCTAGTGTTTCGATTTAAACTATTTATTTTCTTCTAGTGGATGGTTGGATTTGAATTCTAAGAGCATTTATATATGGGGTGCTGAAAATTTATTATTTATTACCTTAAAAAAAACTATTTTATCTATTTTAAAACTTCTTTTAACAATACATCCAATATCTCATTTCTTATTTTAAAATACAACCTATTAAAATAATATAAATAATTTCAACTAATTTAACATACAACCAATTAAAATAAATATTAAATAAAAACTCATATACCCTTCTCTCTTCCCCAAATGTCAGTCTCTCTTCCTCAACCAAATGAATCAAAGCCTTTTAACCAAAATCAAACGACCCAACCACCACAACACAACCAGCAACCACAACACCCAACCACGATGACCCACGACACAATCAGTAACAACCTATAGTATCCAACTATCCAACCACCATCGTAATCATGGCTCAAAGACATGATTTTTTTTCCAACTATTAAAACATGTTAATTTAATTTATTGAGGGAAATAAGGTTTTAAGCAAATTTAACTAGCACAAAAATAATCCTATAGGAGTGAGAACGAAGATCAGAACAAAGGCTTAAAGAGAAGTGATGGCATTTCATAATCCCATCTCTCATTGTTGCACTAACTTCATATAGCTGTCCAGAATTACAGAACCTAATTTCCACTATTACTTGGAAAGGGAATTTGAATGTGGGGAAAAAAACAATAGGACTATATAGCAAAATCAAACTCTCAGGAACCAAAAAGAAATATCCAGAAACTGGGTTTGTATTTTTTTTTTTTTTTTTTTTTTTCTCTAGAATCAGCTAAGAAATGAAAGCAAATCCCCTAGTTAATGCTCAAAACAATAGGAGAAAACTCACTCATTTTCAATAGAATATAACAGAGCACTATGTTTCTTCCAGTAATGAAGAGAAAAAAAAATAACGTAACAGGGAAAATCCCAGTATCTTGGCATTATCTTTCCTGGGTTTCCACACACAACAATAAAACCAAACAAAACCCATTTTATACTATCAATGCTCATTTACTACCTCTCCATTTCACAAAGACTTTATTTCTGATTACCTGATTACTACATGGATTTTTTTATTTTTATGACGATTGAATTTTGTAAAGTCTCAAGATATCTCTCCAATTTATTGAGATTAAAAGCTATAACTGTAGTAAAAGTTCAATTTTACTAAGTTAAAGTCAATTACTTACACTGCCAAGTCCTTCTCTGCAAAAGGCACCTGCTCACTGAGAAGAAGAGATATAGAAGCAAGAAATAAACTAGAAGGTTGCTTCCCTCCAATCTATATTCTTTTCTCTGTAAACTGAACCTTCAAAATGTGAAGAAAGAAAGATGATGTCTGCAACAACCACAAACAAAAAGCATAAGCGATCTAAAATACTTGATAGAGCCAAATCAGAAGAAAGAAACAAAAGGTATGCATTCAACACAAAAGTGCTACAGAAAATCACATTACATGCCTTTATCAAGGAAATTAAAATTTAGTTCATAATGAGGGCTTTATATCATCCTAAAACATTAATGATATTTGCCTATTATAAGAGAAATGGTATGAAGCAGAAAAAATTGTGAATTTAAAAATAACAGCATCAGCTCTTATTTCTAAATATATTGAAACTACTAATGCTACACAAAATATTAAACATCAGTAGTGGCTAATGAAAAGGTATGTTCAAAGTCATTGGATCTCATTCACAAGTTATAGTAATCAATTAAAATGAATCTGCTGCCATTCTTTTTCCAAATGTGCACACACAAATAGGTGTGGCTACACATAAACAGTACAATGTAAGACAACTGACTTTGATTCCCAATTCCCTATTCCATTTGACATAGTGAGGCACTTTGTTCATTCATTTCACAACATAATGCCCTTTACCTTAGTGCTAATTTTAAACAATGTCATTGATACATTAGTAAACAAAGGCAGTTATATAAGCAAAACATAATCATAGACCACAAAAAGACTATAGTATAGCTATCAGGTTGTGTTCCACAGGTTGCCTTGGGGTTGTCATTATATGTATCTAATGAGCATGGGTTTTCCACCTTGCGTTTTTTGAAGCATTATTATTCTATTGCTAGTGATTTTGCTCCGATAAAATTAAGAGTTCCTCAAACAATAAGATAAGAGAAGCCAGGGGTGGCATCTAGAAGCATAAGAAAGACCACTCCCCCCACCCTCCCCAGCATCACAACAAAGTACATGCACTTGATTAGCTATATAGATGTATATATAGACACTATTGAATTGTACCTCATGGCAAATTTTAATTTACCAAAGCGAAAACATGGAAAATTAAGTGGCCTCTCTAAAGCCTTTGTTAAGTTCAGCAAATTATCCACTGAGAATTACTGCTAATTTGTATGTTCCTAATTGGCATAGGGAATTTTCAAAAACCAAAAGTGGAGCATGGATATGATGTATACACAGTTTCTGCATAAATTTGCATAAGGCCTAAGAATGAGGAATCAACATTCTTATCATAGAAACAACCAGCTATTACATAGAAAGAAATCAATCAGACAATAGAATTTGAGACATTATATAATACAATAGATAGATGATACACATACAATTATAACCCCATCATACTAAAGTTAAAGTACACAACTTGAAAACAGAAGAATAGTTTCTGCATCTATAGACTATAATAGGAACATCAGCAGATTTTTCTACATGAAAGGAAAAAGAAATTAAATAGAAGAAAAGTAATGTTTAATATCAAGGCTGTATTAAATATTGTATGCACAACAAGAAGAAGGCTTTAATTTTAATAACAGCATTGAAGTAATATCTTATTAAGATCACTTTGAAGATTATACTTCTCAGTAATTTCGATGCTGAAGCAGAGATACTGCAAACTCTGCAACCAAAATAAAAAGGACAAGTATGTCACATAATATAACATGTAAAACTAGCCAAAGTTTTGAGGCATTTAATATGCAAGTGATGAGCATGACTTGCAGAAAAACTAGTGATGCTGTGAAGGCTATAATAATCATGTTATCCTGTATTGTAAATGGACTAGTTCGAGTTCCAAAAATTTCCAGGCCAGATTTAGAACATAGGCATGGATCTTCATTAGAAAAAACATTTAACTTATCCTCATCTACACCTAAGATGAAATATGGTACAATGCTGCATATCTCATAAAATGGTAATTCCCTTGTCAATAAC
The DNA here is from genome assembly GCA_030445155.1 of Quercus variabilis. NCBI lineage: Eukaryota > Viridiplantae > Streptophyta > Magnoliopsida > Fagales > Fagaceae > Quercus > Quercus variabilis. The sequence goes on along the minus strand of CP129453.1, from coordinate 41,872,755 downwards.
TTCATCAATCACTCAAACTACAATTCTTTTGTTAGAATTCTGTGTTCTCTCATTTATAATGTCCATGCAAACAAAGCATGGATCAAGTATTCTTAGAAAACTTCTTGATTACAGGGATTCCTGCGTACCAACTGTTATAATGCACTCCTTTTGCCAACTTCTATTTGGTCAACATGCATCATTGGGACAACTTTTATATTCAAAGCAGAAAGCCAAAGAAATTGGTTTTACTACAGCAGAAAGCCAAAGCAATTCAACATAATATACACATACAATATGGCAAAAATTGATTGAAAAGATCCATAACTAATACCCAAGTTCAAACACATACAATATAGCAAACATTGATTGAAAAAATGTATAACTAATATTATAAATTCCTAGCTATTGAATGTGCAAATTATATTAGGCCATATGCACAGAAAATTATATTAAAAAGAGCAGAATGATAGTCTGTTTAAAAGCACATTTCCCAGACAACCAATACTAACAATCCCTTGGATTGGGCCTTGCAATCTCGTTGTGCCTGTATTCACAATAAAAAGAAAAACAAATCAATCAATACTTGTATAAAAACTGTAAAGGAAACAGAGATTATGATTAGAACTTGAATAATGAAATCACAAAAGTCGAACAATTAGAAGGGAAATCGATGATGAGCTCAGTTTTCTGAGGAATGTGAAATGAAAATCATGGGGAAATCAATGAAAAAGTGTGTGTAAACCAAAAAACAAAAAAATCAAAGAACAAATTAGGGTTTGTGACTTCCATGATCATTTCTTACCTAATTGGAGTAACTTGTATGCTTTTTTTTTTTTTTTTTGCTGAGAACACCGTTGAGAAGAAGAGAAAATAATAAGTTGCTTAGAGTGTGAGAGAAAAAATGGGAGCGGCGGCTGCGGCTGGAATATAACTAGGGTTTTAAAAACTTAAAAACTTTTAAAAGTTAACCTTTAAAAATTCAAAACCGGTTTAAGCGAAGGCTCGAACAGGAGAACTCCTGGCTAGCACACGCTCATTATACCAAGCTACAAACTCATACATGTTTTAATTAATTAATTATCTCAAACCGAAACCTAATCAAAGTAATAGAAAACCGACTGAAACCAAAATTTCGATTGGTTTCAGTCAGTACAATCGATTGGTCACCTATTCTTACACCCCTAGTTGTAGGAGAAGTCAATAAAACACTAGTTCCAAATTCTCCCACATCAAAAAACAAATCAAACTACACTATCATGAAAGTGAGCAAGTCATTTTGGAGTTTGATTTGTGTCCTGTCCTCAAAAGAACATCAACAAGCTGGATCCCTTTTTGTAATAAGGCAGTCTTACAAGATTAGGTAATAAATCATCTTACTTTATAGGCGAAAACACCATTTTGGTCCCTACATCTTAGGGTCAAAATCAATTTGGTCCCTACATTTTGGTAGCAGTCAATTTAGTTCCTATTATTTTCAAATTGCAGTCAATTTGGTCCCTACTATTAATTTACTAACGAAAAATGCGTACGTGACAAATGGTCCCTCCTATAAATTTACTAACGAAAAATGCCTACATGACAAACGGTGTGCATTGTTGACACACTTAAAGATTAGTGGCATATAAAATAATATTAAAAAGTACCAAATCAACATTTTTATAATGAATAAAAAGCCACGTAGAAAAAACAAAACCTACCATTCTAAACTGATCTTTTTAACGGAAAAATTAAAAATGAATTAAAAAAAAAAAAAAAAAACTCAATATTAAACACATCCAGATCTGAGAAAGACACGACAAACTTTGTTTGTGTTTGGATCTAAAGAAATGTAAAGGATCTGGATTACCAACAACTGAACAAAGAGAATCAAACCAGTTTAACATTTGATATACTTATACATCGCTGAAACATTTGGATGCAAATGGATATGGGTTCTTTACTTTCAGATATGAGGAGGAGATGAAGTCTGCAGCAGATTTCGTGGAACCTAAGACATGGCCCAACTTTACAAACCCCATGGCTGTCGCCAGCGACCACCGCCAGCCATAAATAGATGGCTAGCGCTCACTCTCTCTCCCTTCACAAGGGTTTCTCTCTCCTAAGCTCGATCCTCTCTCTTTTGATTTTCCTTTGATGTGTGCACTGTTGAGATTGTTTATGACTTTGTATTTTTGGAATGGGGTTTTGATTTAGCTTTCAACATGGGTTCCGAAATGAGGTGGTCTTTGTGGTGGCAATTTGTTGAAGAAAGTTGTGAATGTAGCAACTTTCTTATCACACGCGCTCCATGGGAAATGATTATCCTCTACCTTATTTGAGGAATGATTATCCTCTACCTTATTTGAATGTTTTTAAAATTAAATAAGGGGGAGGAAAATAATTAACATTTTTTCATAATTTGTAATTTTGTTAATATGGTAAGGGAAAATTTGGTAATTCATTTGGTCAAACATTTCTATATCTATTCTCCTTTCAAATCTCTCCAATTTGGAGAAATTAAAAAAGAGGGATTAGAAGTAGTTAGAATCACTTCAAACCTCTCAAAATCTCTCCCCTCCCTCCCTTAAAAAACATTTAAATAAAGTAATTTAACTTATACTCTCTCCTTCTACTCTACTCTCCTCTACTCCCCCTCCATCCAAACAAGCTATAAGTCTTGCTCTAATCTTTTCTTTATATATTAAAAGGATTCCGAAAGTTATGATTTCAAAAAATATCAAAAATAACCATAATCTAATTAGATAATCTTTATTCTTAAAAAATAAAAAATAGAGTTAAAATTGTAATTCAACAAAATTAAAAAAAAATAATAATAAAGAAATTTTTTTCTTAAAAATTAGCACTCTCTCTATTTTAAATATATTTCATACACGTTTGATATATTTTTTCCTAAAAACTAACAAACACTAAATCAGCAGTTTACTCCATTTCAAATTCTAAATTTTAGTTTCTTAGAAATTCCTTCCTCGGTAACGTCATTAACAATAGATAAATTAAAATTAAAATTTACATTAAACTCAACAACAAGCGTGCTAATTTTTAAGATGCTATTTTTAACAAGCGTAAACAACTTCCTCTTCCTCCCCTTTACTCCCCTCTACTTTCCTCTTCCTCTAAACTTCCAAACATAGCATTAGGTACAATACTTAGATGCTGCTTTTAGATTTCTCTTTTAAGATTCTACCATTTGGCTTTTTTCTCATGGATGGAAGTGTATTTTTTAGGTTAAGTAGCCACATAGTAAAATCTTAAAATAAGAATTTAAAGAACAACACCTAAGAGCATCCACAACAGTGGAGCTAAAAATTTAGCTATTTGACACCATAAAAAGTTACTTTATCTATTTTACCTACTTACTTTACAAAATATCCAGCAGTAGTAAATATATTTTAGCTTTCAACATAATAAAATAATATAAATATCGTAATAAAATAATATATCTACTACATTATTTTATTAATTTCTTTATTTCTCTTTCTCCAAAAAAAAAAACTTTCTTTCTCTCTATCTCTTGCAATGCCTGACTCTCACTTCTCACTTTCTCATTTCTCTTCTTTCCACTCTCCACTCTCACTTCTCTCTATCTCGTCGCCGCTCTTTCCTTCCCAACCATCACCATCCCGAAACCTTCCTTGCCAATGTCAAAGGCGAAATCGTCGAAGCTCTCGAGGATCCTGTGGGTTGTGGGTTGTGCCATGGGTTTGTGATCTTTCTCTCTACTCTAACCGATGACCCATGGGTTTGTGATTTGTGATGTGGGTTTGTGTTTTGTGGTGGTTGTGGATGTGGATGTGCAGGTTTGTGGCGGGTTGCTTATTATAGGTGGTGGTGGGCGTTCTGTCGTTGATGGCGGTGGTGGGTCATTGATATGGGTTTAATGATCCATGGGTTTGGTGGATCGGCATTGCTTCGGTGGCAATGGTTCAATCTGGTGTTTTTCTAGTGGCTGGGTGTATGATTCGGTGGGTTTTTATATGTTATGAGCACCACCACAGGCGAAGCAGAGAGGAGATGAGGGATGCTGGAGAGAGAGAAAGAAAGAAAAAGAGAAAATACTTTTTTAATGAGAGAAGAGAGGGAAGTTTAATAAATTTTTTTTTTTTTTTTTGGCTTCTTGCTATAGTGCACAATCATAAATAGCTGTGCACTGTAGAAAGAAGCTAAAGCTATGGCTCCAATATTATAACATGTATTTTTGTGTTTCGGTGATATAGCTATTTAGTTTCACTGTTGCTAATATTTTTGTGTTTTGGTGATATAGCTATTTAGCTTTACTGTTGCTAATACTCTAAGATATTGTACATAAATTTTGTTCTAAAAATTATAATAATTAAAATACTTAAAATTTTGTTTATATAAAAAACAAATTAAAAATTTGTTTATATAAAAAATAACTTCGAAATTAAACTCGTCAAATTTATAACCACAGCTTTAATAACTTGTGTCTTATTTAAACTCGTCAAATTCACGCGCATACTTAAGTTAAGGCAGTTAACGTTAAATACTGTCTCATCTTAAATAACCTTAATATCTCTTTCTTTCTAACTCTAACTCTAACTCTAACTCCGACTCTCACTCTCTTTCCTTATGCTCCGAGGCTTCCAAATTTCTTTTATATATTTCCCTATTACCTCTAACCCTAATTCCCATTTCCTATCGTTTGCAATCTTTCTTTCACTTTCTGAGACTCTCTTTCTTTCCTTGTGCTATAAGACTCCCATATTTTTTTCTTGTCTTTTGTGATTATAACTGACCTGTTGGTGATATCATTGCTAATCAAACATGAAAAACGAATTTGATTTCTGGATTCAGAAAGCAAGTTCGTTGATTAATAAGGTTCGAACTCGGTTTGCAGATGACGATAGCATTTATGAGTCGTTCTTGGTTTTGCTCATTTCATACCATAAGGGTAAGGGTAAAGGGCAACAGGATATGGGTTCGCTTTGTTATCAGATTCACGATCTTTTCAAGGACCACCTTGATCTGTTCCAAGAATTCTTCAGCTTTGTTTCAAATTCGGTTCCTAACGAAACCACTACCAATAAGTCATGTTCTTTTGACTTGCAAGCTTTGTCCCAGCAAGGAAATTCTCTGTTCAAGAAGATTCAAAGCTGTTTACGTGGGTCGGATTATCATTACAACTACTTTTTGGAGCGTATTCACTGCTACACTTCTGGACATATAGGGCTTAATAGTGTTCTTGGAAGCTGTCCTCTGGGTTTCGTGGATGAATTGCATAGTTTTATCAAATGTTGTGAGAATTTGGGTGGGTTTCCTGCTCCCGCTACTGGTGTATCATGTGAGAGTTCATTGGGCTCAGGCCAAAAAAAGCGTAAAGGGTCTCATTTGTCTACTGGTTGTGGTATTGGTGATGAAGTGAAATCGTCTCGTAAAGGCCAACAGTGGCAAAAGTATGTGAGGGATGATAATTTTTGTGGATTTCTTGCTCCTGCTCATGCTGTTCCAAAATTATGCGAGAATTCATTGGACTTGGCGCAAAAAAGATGTAAAGGCTCTCATATGTCTGCTGCTGGTGGTGGTAATGGTGAAAAAGCACAACCATCTCATAAAGGCCAACAGAGGCAAATCACTAAGGATGATGAAGAACATGAACCTAACCTCTCTAAGTGTACCAAAGCTACACCTAGTTACTAGATTTCGAATGGCACTTTGGTGTGTGCCAATATGGATTACTCTATAAAAAGAATTAAAAAAAGCAAGGAGCAGAAAGTTTGCGAGGATTTTGAGGACCTGAAATATGATCAGGATAGGCTCCTAACACCTATAAGATCAACAATAGAGTGTGCAGAGTGGTTAATGAATGAGATACAGGGTAAATCATTGGAGGAGCCTATCATAGTAGAGGACTACTACTTTAATACAAAGCATATTAAATGCATTGAGACACACTGTAATGTCAAAGGTGATGAGTTACGTGAAAACCCGAGACGTGTGTTACCTGAAATTCTTCATTGCCTTCGCCAAAAGCTAGAAGATTTTAAGAAGGAACAAGGGTCTGCTACATTCAGCAATTACTGTATCTCTAAAGGACATATGAGATATAGTTTGAAGAAGTAGATTGCATATGATTGTTATGTATCTCTCTGTTTTTGTTTCAGTTAGATATCTAGTAAATATTTTTTCAAGTGAATAAAATTTTTAGATGTGAATGATCAGTCTGACAATATGCAAATTTATGTATTTTAAGTACTGTTAATACATTGTGTTATGATTAAATGCTTATTGTTTAATGACGGATAGGAGGAATCCAGCTGGAAAAATTGCAAGTGGCTAAAAACGGAATTATAAACTAACTATATGTACTTTCGCCTGATGTTTTTTGTGAAACGATTGCACATGAAGTTGCCTTCATTTTAATCCCTCTTTCTTATCTGCTACTTCAAGAAATAGAAGAGTTTTGATGTTAGCTTGTTTCCTTCTGTTTTTATCACCATCATAATATCTTTTGATCCCTGTCTCCTCCTTTTAGCAGCTTTAACATGATCCAAATTATTACTCTATTAGTTATTGACTGTTCCTTTTTTTTTCTTTTTTATTTATTTATTTATGATTGTTGAAATCTGAGCTGCCAATTGATGTGCGTGATTACTTGTGGCCATATATGTGACTTAAATTTTCTTGCAATAATTTGTTGGTTACCAATTTTAAATTTTGCACAAGCTTAGACAATGTTTTAGAGGTTTATATATTTAAGGTAAGTTATGATTTTGTCACAATTGCTGATTGAGTTAGTGACATTGTATGCTATCAGCTTAAATGAGTTTGACATGGTACTCAAAACATCTATGTGTGTTGAATCTGTTGATCGGTGGCTGGTAATGAAAGAAATCACCAGTCATATTCATGACCAGAATTGTTATTCATGTTATTTGCTGAGGATACAGGGTTTACTCCTTGGAACTCATCGTACTTAGAATCTTTTTTGATTGCCTTTGAAAAGGAAACTTTTTAGGTGGAGGAAATATTGCCTTGAGTGTTAAGGATGTGTAATGGTAGCGATAATAATGCATTAATGCTGCGGATGATGTCTAGTTGCTAACTGATTAATAACATGGGAAACTTTGTGTAATATCGAACATATGATTGGGATTTTTCTGTTTGCCTAGCGAAAGTATTATGATTGGGGATAATACTCTCTCTCTCTCTCTCTCGTGTCTATGAATTTATACTAGTGATTTCTATGTAGAAAGACCAACATTTTTGAAAGGCATACTGATTTCTGTTTCTCAGCATGAGTATTGGAAATAGGTGACAATGACCTGTTTTTCAAATGAAACCTCCTCTCTCCTTAAGAATTGGGAGGAGGTTAAGGCCCACTTTTTTATTTTTATTTGCTCAGTTTTGAACCAGGTTTAAAAAAAAAAAAAAAAAAAAAAAAAAAAAAAAAAAGATGTAAATGTTTGGTTTCTTTGATTTACGCTGTCTTTTATATATTGCAACCTAATTTACTTTTTAATTCATAGAACTTCTTCCCTTGGTATTAAGAATGGGGTCTTTCTGTGTAGCCTGGTTATCTTTGTAAAATGTTACCAGTTCTGTGCTTAATCATCCAGAATCATTGGAAAATAAATTCAATGGTGACATTAATTAGCTTTTTGTTTTTCTATTACTGCATGACTAATAGAAAAGTAATTTATAGAATGATTATGTAAGTTTCTTTTTATTCTTATTTTTTCTCGTCGAATGCAATTGAGTCTTGCTAAATTGTCAACTCTAAAATTCAAATTTTCCTTCAATCCCCCACCCCCGGCAGGTACGTTTTGGTAAAAACATGTGTCATGTACAAATTTTGTGTGCTTCTAGATGTTCAGGCAAATATATTACCTGGAGTAACCCATTTTCAGAGCATGAACCATGTTTTTTGCATATTATCCATCTAATAGCAGCATCACTAGATTCTTAGGAGAAATGCTCAGTGCTGGTCTTTACATTGTATGTTTCAGTTGGATTACTTTTACTGCAGCACAGAATGTGAAACAATTGTCCTGGATAATTGCCTGATGATTTCCTTTCAGCAGGTAAGGGTTAATACAGTGTAAAGGTGTAGCTTCTTCTTCTTTATTTCTCAAGTCAAAGTTTTGTGTCTCCCGATACTGAACATATAAACAGTTTTATCTTTTCTTTTTCTTTTTTTTTATTATTTTTTTTTAGCTTTATGTGCTGAATATTTGGGAGTATTGGAATGGAATGAAATAGAATGTAGTTTATTACATCTTGGGTTATGGAGATTGCTGAAATAATATGATATCTCTGAACAAATATCAGAATTAGGAATATACAGTGACCTTAGGTATATGAGCTAGATTAAAGGATCTTTAAATTTGCAGGATATATGCTTTTTTTAATGGAGTGCTTTTTTTAATAGGTTTTTTACCTGCTGATGATATGGTGTACAGATATTGTAATGAGTTGGATTGAGGTCTTGAACTCTTTTTTAAGATTGAATATGGACTGCTTTTGGAAGTTAAATTTTAACCTCCAACTTAGGCATACAAGGGTAGTTTTGATATTTTGGAATTGGATTGATTTTCAGTTTACGAAGCATACAAAATTATGTTGCAAATCTTGGTGTAGGGCAAGGTGGTGGAATGATACAGGACATGACAAGTGAAGTTGTTTTAGTTTTTCTATTGGCTGCTCTTGACAATAATTTAAGGAGGCTTGGCAAAGAAGGCCTTGAAAAGATGTGGTTTATGCAAATGATCAAAACAGGCCTTTAGTGTCCGTTTGAGAACAGTTTATCTAGTTTTTTGCGAAAAACTTTTTTATGAAAGTGTACTAAAATATACTTGTACTTTGAAACAATTTGAAAAAGGGGGGAAAAATGATGTTTTAAAAAAACTGTACATCAAAGTTAAAAGCTAAAACTTAGCTTAAAGCTGATGCCTAACTCACCCTTTGTGTTCATGACTCGAACTTAGCTTGATTATAAATCAACCACTGTCCCCAACCTATCCACTTGGTGGGGCAGGGGAAAAAAATGCAGGGTGAATGTGTCTTTCAATCCTTATCCTTTTATGGCATTGAAAAAGTTAGCAAGATGCTTCTCCTTTTTGAAAATTCAATGTGGATTAGATATTACATATTAGAATTTACGAAGTTTTCAAAATTGAAGAAAAATTAGAAGAGACAGAAATGGTTTGTTAGAAGGCAATTCATTTACGTAATATGTATGTCTCTTATACCAAGAAAAAAAACTTAATGTTCTCTTTTGAGAAACACCAAATAGACTCTTTCCAATGTCTTATTTGTTATGAAGGAGCTTGTGTTTTATTGTTATCAGTGTTAAAAGAGCCTCAAGACTGCCTCGTGAGATATTTTTATTTTATGTTATGTAATTAACACATTTGAAGATTTGGACAATCTTACAATGCTCAATGCATCGATCTTCTCTTAAGATAGAGCTATATATTGGATGTGGATTCTTGTAGATGCTGCATATGGTGGAAGTGTTTGTATATGTATAGAGTACCAACACTGCATTGATAGTGTTGAAGAACTTTGATGAACTAGAGGAAGCTCTGATACTAGATTGTTGAGTTAACGGAAACTCTGACACTAGATTATTGAACAAATGACTAAACAAAGAGCTTTTATTTAAAACTTAACTCTTTGAATTACAACACTTTACAAGATCTGATGCTTTGACTCATTAACACTAGTGCACACCTCTCACTAGTCTCACATTAGTGTCTCACTAGTCTTATACTCTAGGAGTCTCTCATCTCACAAGTTTCTTGCATACCACCACATCTATTTATACTAGGTGTATGTTGGTTAGGAAACCAACTTGAAGCTTCTAGCATCTTCCTTTTTATTGGCATTAAATGAATGCCATTCTCCGACCTTCTAGAGTATTCTATGAACATGTGGCTAAGTTTTACTTCTACATAGAAGTCTCTAGAGATATCTCTCATAGAGCGATCCGGAAAGAGCATTATGGAGAAATTTCCGGAATGCAAGAGAATTTTCTAGAGAATTTCGGAGAGAAGCAAATTGAGTGAAACTCTAGAAGTTTCTAGAGACAAGAGAGTTAGCGTTGATTTCTATCAAACTTGACTCATTTAACATGAATGCACATAAATCATTCTTACAAATATTGATTGTTCAGGACTTTGGGTCAAGGTATTTTATCATATGCTTGTGCACATGTTACCATTAAATGCTGAAGTTCCTTTTTTTTTTCTTTTTTTTTTTGTGTGTGTGTGTTCGTTATGTTATCTCAATATGCAGAAGTCCTTTTTTATGTACATTTTCATGTTGGTAATTGATTTTGTTGTTGTTGTTGTTGTTGTTTTTTTTTTTTTTTTTTTTTTTTTTCATACTTTTGTCAATACATTCCAACATGATTGAAATGACTTGGTTTGTCTACAAATCATGAGTTTCTGAAGAACAAAGTAAGTTTTTTCTCACATCAACTTGATATTCTTGTGCAACAGTTGTGAACAGAAGCACCGTATAAAATTTGAATTGTCCATGCAACGATGATGCCAATGACTTTGGCATGGGTGGCAACTTTTATTTCGTCCTTAAATGGGTCTTTTTTTTAAAATTTAAGTTTTGTCCCCAATCGTTACATACATGTCAAACTGTCGAACTGATATGATGCTCAGATTAGCCCCAAAACCTCATGGTGGTTTTGTATTTACTCTAAATCATGTGTGTATATATATACACACACAAAACATTTGTATGATTATGTTATGAAGAAATGATGACTAACTATATTCAACAATTGATATTCTAAATTTTCACTATTGTCTTATGTGCTTTATTTGAGTTTGGTTTTCTTCAATCTCTGCCTACCTATACATGCATTTTCTTTTAATAAAAGAATACATGCATGTTTTAAGGAAAAAAATTTCTAGAAAGTATATACTAAAAATTTGAGATATCAATCTATTGCTTATTCATTAATTCTTTTGTAGGGGAAATTTTTTTAAAAAATCATATAAGGTCTTTTCTTTGAAACTACCTTTTCAATTTCAAGTCCCTTGTGAACCCCACACAGAGGAGTCTTCCAAATTTCAAAGAAATGCGTCACATTGGGTTGGTACATGTATATATATTGTCATCTTTGGCACTTTTGCTATTTCATTTTCTTCTCTTCCAATTACTGAGCAACCATTCTGACAGTTTATGTTTAATGTTTTGGTGTACAAACGTCTAAACGCTGTCAACTACAGAACAAGACAGCAAATAAGTGTTTCTTTTTGGTTTCCTTTTCTTCCAATTATTGAGCAACCATATTGAGAGTTTATGTTTGATGCGTTGGTTTAATTAATGAGCACAGCTCTATCTTAAGCAACCCCTCTTATGTACAATAAATACATTCTAATTTCAACCATAGTTGTATCTTAAAGATGTTAGTAAGTTGTTGTATGAAAATTGAAATTTTACATGATGTAAGAATTCGAAATAGTATCATTTAGATGATAGTCAACTAATGTTGGTTAGATTGTATTGGGATTTCCATACATAACTTATGGTTGATTGTAATGATGTTTTTTCACTCATGTAATGTTTGTGCAAATGTTGCCTTTTTTTTTTTTTTTTTTTTTTGTTATGTCTAACTTTGTTTTTAAAGGTATGAATTAAATAAATAAATAAATAATCACTATGTTTTTCAATTCTATTTTTTATTAGTTTGTTATTCCTATTTGACCAAAACAAAATTTTGTTGTGACTATTTTCAGGGTGCTCGCAAATCAACCCTAACAACTAGAGGTGTAAAGAAGCCTCAAAGAGAGAGAAACCGCAACACAGAAAACACACAACAACTTTGAGTGCTATCCAAACCGGCACTAAGTGTCCATTTGGCAAAGATTATTTTTGCCAACTTATTTTATTATTCGACTTATTTTTGCTACTATTTATAGGTCTCATTGCATTTTTTTTTATACTATTCATTAGTCTCACTGTACTATTTCAGCTAACTTTTATATTTATTTACAATATTTTTAGCAAAAAGTCTTTAATTTCAGTAAAATAAGTGAATTCCAAATGGACCCGAAGTGTAAGATGGAGTAAATAAAGTTTTGATTTTAATTATTATTTTTATTTTTTTCACAAGGAATTTTTTAAGTGTAGTTATACATTTTTCAGGGAGTTCAGGTATTGTAGAAAGCCACAATTCTTAACTTTTATTTTAGTTTCCAAACTTCAGGATTTAACATTACTGCTCTCTTATTTAGTTCATTTCTAGTTTTCTACCACTCATAATTAAACTCCATATCTCTAGCCAAAGGGAGTCTCTTTAACTTCAAGTTTAATCACATTAAACCCCTCAGAGCCACTAAACACATAATCTCATCTCTTAATGCCTTAACAATTTTATTAATAATTTAAAAATGATAAATAAATAAAATAGAAAAATATTATTCAAGGTTTTAAAGAAAAAAGTTTTTTTTTTTTTTAAATAATAATAATTGCATGGTGAGAGCTATTTGGCGACTCATCTTAATAATAAGTTCATGAGGGGAAATCTTTAGGCATTTAATTAGCAAAATTTCCAGTGCAGGTCAAGATTCAGATTTTTGTGTGTGAATGAAGTTAATCGATTTTGGCATGGGTGTGGACTATATTTTCAGGCACATGACTAACTTAAGTCTTAAGACTGATGCCGATCACTCAAAAGATAGTAAATCGGAAGCCTTTCAAAATATCCTATTAGTAATTGGTAGTATACGAGAGTTAGAATGTATCAAAATATTGATACAAATAAAATCATCCCGACTATAGCTTATCATTGATATATAATTATAAGCAAGAGATGTAAGCAGTGTGGGATGATCAACACCATTGCACTAGTGTTTCATCACACATTAATTCTTCCCTTTGAATGGTGATAACTTCCAATGTAGGGACTTTGCCTAACGAGTAAATACCATTTTGAATAAAGTTTGTACCTTTAGGAGCAACAAAAGTTTTTTTTTTTTTTTTTGAGAAATAATTACAATATATTGCTAATCTTGCTGCTCGAACTCTTTTCTCCCTAGACCTCCAAGCACTTTATACATGGAGAGGTGCCAATTTAGCTACAAGGCTTTGGCTTAGGAGCAACAAAAGTGATTAAGGGAAGGAGAAGAGTAGATGAGCACTTGATCCAGTGTGCTAAAAAAAAACCTAATTTAGCTCATTTTACAATATACTCTACATCTCTCCCTTAAAAGTTACTATAACTTTTGAATGGAGTTGTGGTGTGCCTTTATGTTAGAACCACTTTTTCCTTGTGTATGTGTGTGTGTTTGTTTCTAAAAAAAAAAAAAAAGAACGGGTAATTGTCTCATATTACTTAAGAGAGTGTGTTATGTGTAGTAAAATTTTCCTCACTCTCCCTTAAAAGTTACCATGGCTTTTGAGTGGAGTTTTGGTGTGTTTTTGTGTTAGAACCCCTTTCCCTCTCCCTTGTGTGTGTGTGTGTTTGTTTCTCAAAAAATATATATATATACATATATACTCTACATTAGTTTTTTTTTTTAAAATACACCCTACATTCCATATGTTATTTTAGCATACTAACCGATTAAAATAACCTTAAAAATAGTTCTTCATAGCCACACACACACACACACAAACCAAAAAAAAGCCCAACAAACGCAAATTGGGGTTGAATCCAGATAGAGAAAAGGAGAGACAATATCAATTGAGTTTGCAGCCAAGGAATTGGAGCATGTAGTCTAAGCATTGGGTGGTAATGGAGGAAGGAATGACGTTGTTTGGTGAGGAGGAAGAGGAGGAGAGAGAGGTAGAGCAACGATTGAAGAAGTGAGGTGCATCGTTGTTTTGGCAAGTGGTGGTTGGGGAGGGGGGGGGGGTTGGTGAGGAGTAGTCTTAGTTGAAGAGAGAGGAGAGAATAGAGGGAAGAGAAACAGAGAAGAGAGAGTTAAAAAGAAAAAAATAAAATAAAAAACAAGTAGATCACTGTAGCAATGCTAAAAAAAAATTTGCAAATTTTTTCTTAGGTAGCACATCCAATAGAGGGGTTTTTTATTCTTTGATATGTTAAAATAGCATTTTGGGTGTTTTAGCACACCTAATGCTAAGCTTTAAGACCATGTCAAAAAGATTTTTTAAACTTTTTTTTTTCTTATTTTGATGAAATTTCAAAAAGATCTGTCTAACTCTTAAGATAATTTAGAAACTTATAAAGCCAACATCTAACTTTTTTAGGGAGATAGCCCAAAAAAAAAAAAAAAAACCCCTTTTTAAAGACTTATTATAAATACTAGCCTCATCACACTCGTTTTTTTTTTTTTTTAGTTTAGTGTCATAATTTTTTATAATCTCAATTTGAGACATTTCTCTCTTCTATCCAATTAATCCACATGCATAGTAATTTTTTTATTTTGGACATAGAAGATACATTCATTAAAATGAAAAAAAAGAAAAAAAGAAAAAGAAAAAGGCAGTACAAACAGATGTGAAGAGAAAAAAAAATTAAAACACCAACATAAATAAATAAATAAATCATTAAAAAGAAAAAAGAAAAAGGGAGTACATTAAAAATCGCATTTTAAAAAAAAATTCAAAAATAAAAAAAGAAGAGATTTGAAAAAAATTAAAAAAAAAAAAAGAGAAATGTTTAAGTCTTGATAAAGGGGAAAAAATGAAAAGAAAAAAAAAAGTGAAAAAGTTGCGCTTAGTGATTTTTTTTTTAAAAGAAACCTATGTCGTTATTTTTTATATATAGTTTTTATTTTGAAAATTTAATTTATAAGTAAATAAAATAATTTAAAAATCAATATAAGAGTGAACCTATTTTTTAAGCAATGTTTTAGTAGAAGTTATAGTTGTATTTTTCCAAGATTATCATTTAGTTTTGAACATCTAGCTTTTTTTCTTAGTAATATGGGATTAAAGCCCACAAAAAAACAAAAACGCTTTAAAGGGTAATCCTTTTCTTATGTTTAGTAATTAAGGAGGTTGGAAATAGACGAAACTTCAGACATTCAAAATTCAGTAATAAAGGTTTCCAATTTCATGGACTTCCCTCCACACCCATATTGATATTTTTTTTTGAGAATCCACCCATATTGATATTGGGGCCAACGAAAGCTGTTTACCTTTTGGATGGTATATATAATTATTATAATTATTCTGAATGAATAATTATGTTGTGTTCCTCAAGAAAATAACTTGTACACAATAAGATGCCTCTGTATAGAATGCATATGGGTGAGTGTAGCACTGTAGTGTGTGTATATATATATATATATTATATGTATATTGGGGCCAACAAAAGCTGCTTACCTTTTGGATGGTATACTCAAGAAAATAGCCTGTACACAATAAGGTTTCTTTGAATAGAACGCATATGGGTGGGTGTAGTACTGTAGTGGGTTATATATATATATATATATATATATTGAGAGAGTTTCAACTCCGGTTCTGATGATAGCTTATCAGACCAAAAATATAATATATATTATTATATATATAAAACTTGTGGATGGAATTTGTGAAATAACAGGACTGTTTATATTATATATATAATTAGAACATGACTGTTTTATAATTTTTAATTTCACAATGAGCACTTGACTGTTTATTTTCATATTACATCAAGTTTGTGGTGGTCCTGCCGTCCTGGTGGATTATAAAAATGACAAAAAGTCCTCGTGGAACCAACCGCAAAACAGTTGTAAAAAAGGATCAAGATTTTGTCCACTAGATTTTGTCCACGTCCACACAGGTTAATCCAGAGCGAATATTAGTCACCACGTTGATCCTACTGCCCTATTTGATTGTTTGTATGATTGATATTCATAAACTACGCCGACCCTGATAAAACCTGCTTTGTTCTTCAAACTCTTTGTCATCTACATTCACTTGCTTTGCTTCCCTCCCAAAACTAACAATGTAAGTCATGAGTATTGTATAATTATTTCTGGGTTTAGTTTGTTTGTTTTGTCTATGTAGCACCAAATGAAAATTTCATTAGTTGGTTTTTGTTTCTGTGTTCTGAGTGTGTTTATTTGACAATTCCGTTTCTGGGTCTTGCTTATTGCATTTTTTTTAATGTTTGTTTGTATCATTTTGTTATGTGTCTTGCCTTTTACACTTTATCAGGGATGGATATAATAGGGATGTTGACTTGAAGCCAATGGATGCTGAGCAATTCAGGGAACATGCACATAAGATGGTGGATTTCATTGCTGATTACTACAAAACCATTGAGAATTTCCCTGTTCTCAGCCAAGTTCAGGTTTTGGCAATCTCTATTTCTCTATGTACACTTGTGTCTTTGAATTTATACTAGTGATGTCTATGTATAAAGAAAAACCAGCATTTTCGAAAGGCATATTGATTTCTGTTTCTCAGTGTGCGAGCATTGGAAATTGGTGCCAATGAGCTGGTTTCAAATGTGTGTGTGTATTCTTGCCCTGTCATAAAATAGTTCAATTTTTCTAAAGATTCATCTTTTTTAGGCTTCCGCATAGAAAGCCCAGTTTTGACTCTTGATGGTATAATGATCAAGAAAGACCTTGATGTACCTTTGACCTCCAATGCTGGTATATGACATAGGTCCACAGATATTGGTATGCGTCATTTCCAAAGGCCTTATCCTTAATGCTCATCATTTGGATTCTTTTGGAAGAGGGTTATAGTCTTGCTTGCCTAGCATACGCCCTTCCATAGTTACAACTTACAACAAATGGGGGAGGGGGATTTAAACTCTAGTTCTCTTTATAAAGGAGACAAGTCAATACCACTGAGCTACAAGGCTCTTGGCGATGTGTCTCTTTTATTTCTTCTGTCTTTTATATATTGCAGCCTAATTTATTTTGCTCTTCAATAGAACTTCTTCCTTTGGTATCAAGAACGGGTTCTTTCTGTGCAGCCTGGCTATCTTCGTAACCTGTTACCAGATTCTGCACCAAATCATCCAGAATCATTGGATGATATATTTAATGGTGACATTTCTCAACTAGTTTTTTTTTTTCCTATTACTCCATGGTTAATAAAATATTAATTTGAAAATAAATTTCTAGCATGATTATGCGCTTCACTTATTCTTATATTTTTTGGTCAAAAGCAATTGAGTCTTGCCAAACTGTCTAATCTATAATTCAATTTTTATTCCAACCCCCCCCCCCCCCCCCCCCACCTTCTCTGTTTTGATAAAAAAACATATTTCATGTCCCTTTTTTTTTTTTTTTGGTGGTTCTAGATGTTCAAGCAAAGATATTACCTGGAGTAACCCATTGGCAAAGCCCGAACTATTTTGCATATTATCCCTCAAATAGCAGCATCGCCGGATTCTTAGGAGAAATGCTCAGTGCTGGTCTTAACATTGTGGGTTTCAGTTGGATAACTTCTCCTGCAGCAACAGAGCTTGAAATGATTGTACTGGATTGGCTTGCTAAATTGCTTAAACTGCCTGATGAGTTCCTTTCAGCAGGTAAATACACTCTGAAGGTTTAGCTCCTTTTGCTCCTGCTTCTTCTTCTTTATTTCTCTAGTCAAAGTTTTGTGTCCATTCTGCTTGGACAGAGAACTTAAACATTTCTTCCTTCAAAAAAAGAAAAAAAGAGCTATATGCAATTAATATTTGGTAGTAGTGGAAACCATCTGACACATATTGTATCATTTCAGCAATCTCAACCACATACTATTTCTTTAATGCTTGGGTAGATGAGCATACCTTGCAATTAGGAATGCACCAACCTTAAGTGAATGAACTAAATAAAAGAATCTTTGAATTTGCAGGATATATGTTTTTTTTTTTTGGGTCAAAATATGTTTTTACAGTCTGATGATACGGTGTACAAATATTGTGATGAGTTGGATTAAGGTCCAGAACTTTATTATAGATTGAATTTGGACTTCTTTTGGAAGTTAAATTTAAAACTTAAGCTTGGGCATACAAGGTTTCTGATATTTTGGGATTGGATTGTTTTCCAGTGTCTGAAGTTTACAGAGTTATGTTGCAAATTTTATTGTAGGACAAGGTGGTGGAGTGATACAGGGCACGGCAAGTGAAGCTGTTTTGGTTGTGCTATTGGCTGCTCGTGACAAGGTTTTAAGGAGGCTTGGCAAAAATGCCCTTGAAAAAATTGTGGTTTATGCATCTGATCAAACACATTCTGCATTACAGAAAGCCTGCCAGGTATCTTTACAAACATGCATAAGTATCTAAACAATCTATTTTTATTATTTTAATTGTAGTTTCCTTTTTCATAGTTTTGAATTATTTTAAAGGATGCTTCCCGATACTTGTGTGAATCATGAATTCATATGCTAAGATCTGTGACATAAACTCACTGATAAAATTTTCAGGATGGTCAATGTTGTGTAACCAAGTTTACATTGTGCGGCTCTTAATATATGCATCCATTAGTTGGCTTATTTTGTTTATATAAAGATGATTCACCTTCAACAGCTTTTGTTCCATTTATTCCTTTTGTGCCTTTTCTTTTTGCTCTTGCCGAGTTTTTTTTTTTTCCTAGGTGAATAGGGGGAGGGGGGCTGGTGGGGTTCAAACCTTAGTGCCTAGGCACCTCAAAGGGTGCTGAGTTCTGAGCATCCAAAGATGCTTCTCTTGCCATTATCTTACAATTTTATTTAAGCTCTTAAAATACTTGGTGCTGGTACTAACTAACTACCCCAACCTCTGGCTTTTGCTGCCAAATTCTTTTGTTTCATCTCTTTGGAACCTTTGTATCTGTCAGTGCTTCAATGCTAATTCATTTCTGAGCAGACTTTCCCTCCTATCTGTACGGAGTCTTACATATGGTAATAGAATAGATATGAAAGCAAATTGTACTCAGTATGTGGCTGTGAATAATGGTAGAAAACCTGAACAAAAAAATAAATTATTAGCACAAGAATAAATTTCTTTAGTGTTTTTATCTACCAAATCAAACTGCTAATTGTGATACTCTTCTTTCCCTTCACATCACCAAGTGGTTTTGTATGATTACCTTAAGCACATGATGGAAACCAAGAAGATGTAGTTCTATCTCAAATTCTCAATGTTTCTCAGAGGCACTTGAGGCATAGCCTTGAGACATCGTTAAGACAGTTATAACTTTTAAGTTGCAATTATTTTGGGTGTGTTCATATTAGTAATTTCATCTTATGTTGCTTCGTTATGGTTATGAAGTTTATATTATTATTTTTTTGTGAAAGAAACAATTTTTCTTCAACAAACACAATAAATACTACAAACAGCAGTGTGCATAAAGAGTACAACAGCAGCTTCAGCTTCAGCTGCAGAACAACAAAACTTTGAAAACAGAGCTACAGCAAAAACAAGCAAAGAATAAGTATCAAGAGTCTTGTAGCTCAACTGGCCCCTCTTGGACTTTCCAATGGAGAAGTCCAGGGTTCAAGTCCCCCCTCCACCATTGTATCTATTGGATTATCAAAAACGCAAATAACAAACCACAGATCAAACACACAACAGATTTCTGTTCAAAATAGACTTCTTGATCCTTTACAATCAGAAAAGGCTATACTAAATGTCAGAAGCAATGGACCTGCACCTACTCATACTTAGACCTGATTTTTCCAATATGCAAGTTCATGTTAATTTTAAGTAGTGCCAGTATATTGGTTAATAATAAATGTTTATTGTTTAATCGCAGATAGCAGGAATCCATCCGGAGAATTGCAGGTTGCTAAAAACGGAATTTTCAACTAACTATGCCCTTTCACCTGATATTCTTTGTGAAGCGATTGCACATGATGTTGCCATTGGTTTAGTCCCCTTTTTCTTATGTGCTACTGTAAGAAACTAAGGAGTTTAGATGTTAGCTTGTTTCCTTCTGTTTCTATCATCATTTTATTTTTCTTTTCAATGATCCAACTGAGTTACCAATCGGTTAGAATACTCTGTGTTTTCTTAAGACCATCTTTTGAACCCCCTCTCCTCCTTTTGGCACCTTCAACATGATCCAAATTATTACTCTATTAAAAGTTGCGTATTCATTTTTATGTTTGGTCAAATCTGAGCTGCCAATTGAAATTATAATTTTGCATGACTACTTTTGGCCATATTTGTGACTTAAATTTTCTTTTAAATTTTGTTGTACTAATTTTAAATGTGCACAAGCTTAGACCCTTCTTAGAGGTTTGGATATTAAGAAAAGTTACGATTTTGTCAAGATTGCTGTTTGACTTAGTGAAATTTATGATATTAACTTGAATGACTTTGAAATGGTACTCAAAACATCTATAAATGTTGGTCGGAAGCTGACATATTCTTTATTAGGCTTTTGATTTTCATTTTTCTTTCCAGACTGGTAATGAAAGAAATTACCAGTCATATTCATGATCAAAAATTTTCTTCATGTTATTTGCTGAGGATGCAGGATTTTCTCATTAGAACATGTCATAATTAGAGTTTTCATTTTTTTTTCTTTTTAAAAGAAAATTTCTAAAGTGCAAGAAATATTGTCTTGAATCTCAAGGATGCCTAATAATAGTAATAATAATGGTGACAATGATGTCTAGTTGCTAACTGATTATTAACATTGTAAACTCTGTGTAATGGTGAGCACGAGCCTAAATCCTTTTATGGTTTTCGCCTTTTATATATATATATATATATATAAATTTTATTATTATTTTTTAGTTCTGCAGGGGTGGGAGTGTTTTTTTTGGGGGGGGGGGGGGAGTGGAGGGGGTGAATAGGAACATTTGAACTCTGAAATAATGTAATGTTAAAAGTTAAAATTAACTAAAGACGCTTTCCATTTATACTTGTAGGTTGGTACTACTTCATCAACAGCTGTTGATCCTTTGCTTGCTCTTGGAAAGATTGCTAAGGTAACATATTTGACTGAACTGATGAGAAAACCAAGAGATCTGCTTTGCACGCTATATCAGTTTCATATACAGATCTAATGTTGATGATTTGAGGTGTCTTCCCCTTTTTCTTGTCTTTTTATAATTCTTTAGTAAATAAAACTTTTTCAGAAAAGCAAAAGGGAGGGGAGACAAACTGTCTAACCACAAATGTGTATGTATGCATGAGAAAGAAAGGGGCAGGAGGTATTAAAAGAAATAAGAAATGGCTTAATTGAAACCATAACATAATGTTCAAGGAAATTTGTGCTCTGAGTAGGGCAGGGAGGCCAAATCCTTCCCACACCCTGAACCTGGCTTGGATTATAAATTCAACCCCAATTCCCAGCCTAACCACTTCGAGGGGCTGGGAAACCCACCCCATTCAGGATGGATGTGTCTTGGACTCTTGGTGTCCCAAACCTTTTATGGCATTGAATGAGTTAGCAGGATTTTTTCCTTTTCGAAAATTCAAATGTGTATTATGTATAGAATTGACCAAGTTTCCTAAAAATAGAAGAGATTGAAATGGTTTGTCATAAGACAGTTCATTAATGCATTATGTATTAAAATGGACCAAATTTTCCTAATATTAGTAGAGATAGAAATAGTTTTTTACAAGTGCATTATTTAAAATTATTTAGAACTTCCAACCTTTTATCCAAAAAAAAAAAAAATGTATTTAGAACTTGATGACCACTTTGTCATTTTAAGAAAAGAAAGGAGAGTGAGCTTCAAGATTTTCTTTCTCAACTGTTTGACATTCTTCTCACAAAGCAGGAGAGAAAATAAAAGGAATAATCAAATTTTCTGTTCTTCCTGAAAAAAATATTTTATGTATTATATAATTTTATGATATGTAATTAACACATTTTTAAGATTTGAACAATCTTACAATGATTGCAATGCATCTTCTCTTTACATAGAGCAATGGGATGTGGTTTCATGTAGACGCTGCATATGCTGGAAGTGCCTGTATATGTCCAGAGTACCGCCAATACATTGATGGTGTTGAAGAAGCTGACTCATTTAACATGAATGCACATAAATGGTTTCTAACGAATTTCGATTGTTCAGCACTTTGGGTTAAGGTATGCCATCATATACTTGTCCTCATGTCACCATTAAAACCTAAAGTCAATACTTCAATTCTTTATTGTAGTCATTACTCCATATGTATATGTAGAAGAGGGTGTTTTTTTCCCCCCTTCTTACGTTTGTCAATTCATGACAACAGGATAGAACTGCCTTGGTTCAGTCCCTATCGACAAATCCAGAGTTTTTGAAGAATAAAGTAAGTTTTTTCTGACATCTTCTTGAATCTTGATATTCTTGTGCAACAGTGGTGAACAAAAATCTATAATAAAAAATAAAAAAAGAATTTCCATGTAATGATGTGCCAAGGTTTTTGATATGGCTAGGGCAAAGGGGTGGCAACTTTATGTCATCTTTAATGACTTCTTATATATATATATATATATATATAAAGGTGTGTTCTCTAGCTGATTTGTTACCTCTTAAGGTTTAATCACAAGCTCTTTGAATAAATTTGATTTTGCATAATTTTCTGTGTTTTTGCACACATGTCAAAGTGATAATAAGCTGAGATCAGCCAATCAAATTGGTTTATAATTTAAACTTATTGACTTACAGGCTTAGAGGCAGTTGAAAGTCTTTTTTAGGGGAAGACTTCATTTTGCTTAGGATGTTCATATGAACAAGCTTTAGATTGAATTAAAACTGGCTGGCCTGATCTGGTAGGGCCAACACCATTCACCATCCCTGATCATGGTAGATAACCTAGCATCTATGAAGCTACCCACATCATAGATAATCCTCTTACCATATTTTTGCATTAGAGGGCCATCGGAATGCCCAATAATCATGCCAAACATGGAGGCTTTCCTTGTTACCAACTATAACTATTAAGAAATTCCTGGCACCAGCCCTGGCTTGAAGTAGCTTCCTCCACCTCCAAGAGCAATCTTGAGGAATTTTAATATCTCATAGGTTTTTTTTTCCCTGAAAATATAAATCTGTACTCACCACCCAAATGGATCCAGCAATTGCAAATATATCCCAAATGTGCCTCAAAATTTTAGTTTTGTTCCAATCTGACAACTTCTTGAGTCCTAGACCTCCTTCTTGTTTAGGTCTGGCTAGCACCTCCCAAGCCACTTCTGCTCCGTTAATCTTAGCATCTTTATCCTTTTGTAAGAAAGCATTAAGCTTTTGTTCAACTGGATTTATGACTTTCTTTGGTAAGATAAAAATACTCGACCAATAGACCTGAAAACTGATCAAAACAGCTTGAAAAATTGCAATATCTCAACAAACGATAGCATTCCAAGAATTTATCCTTGCAGTGATCTTCTCCACAAGAAGTAAATAATCGTTTTCATTGAGTTTCCCAGATATTAGTGGATCCCCAAATACCTAACAGGAAGTTTACCTTCCTTAAAATCCAACTCAATTACAATTTCTTGCTTAATTTCCTCATTGACGCCTGCCATGAAAACCTCAGTTTTACTACAATTTACTGACTGGCTTGACAAGTGCTTGAACTGATTTAGCATCGTTTGGGTAATTCAGTCTCCACCTTTTCTCCACCAAAGATAATTAAATCATTAGAAAAACAAAGATAAGTATAATAAATCTTCTCATAATTAGGATGAAAAACAAACTCACTCACTTCTTGGCAGCAACTTGCATCATTATTGAGGAAACCTCCATGCTCATATGAAAGGGCGAGAACAATTGCTTGCTTCTTTTAGTGGTTCTCTTTTTGACTGGTCTCAGGCCTGGGGGCTCACATCTAGGTGATTCTCTCCCTTCGTTCCTTCGTTCTCTTTGCCTTTGTAATTAATCTTTTCTTTTTTTTGTACTTCTTCTTTTCTCCTTGTACTTTTTGGACTGCTTCATGCGTCTTTTGCATGAAATAGCTTTTTCAATACATATATTTCTTACTTATTAAAAAAGGGTGAGATAGGATCTCCGGGCCTCAAGCCTTTCTTTCCTTTAACCCACAAGGATGTCATTGATAACTACTGAGAATATAGGGGTAATGTTACAGGTCTTAATCCACCTTCTAAAATTCATTGGAACTCCAATTTCTCTCAAAATACCCACTATAAAGTCCCATTCTACCAAATCATAAGCTTCATCAAATCCACTTTGATTGCACATCTAGTTACTCCATTGTTTCTATGATAATTCCTGACCAATTCATGTACTAACAAAACATTATCAACTATCCTCCTACTTGGCAGAAAGGCACTAGAACTTAGAAAGCCATCAAGGAAAGCCTTCAATCTCTCTGCAAATATTTTAGATGTACATTAATAGAGGACATTGCAACATGAAATAGGTCTGAACTCGTCTATCTTAGAAGGATTTACAATTTTGGGAACCAATGTAATGTAATGATTGTAGAGTTTGCTGTTTGAAATCCTTTTTTAGCAAAAGTCTATTCCTACTCACAATTTTCTAAGAAGCTTTGAAAAAACGAGAAGTAAACCTGTCCAGCCTAGGAGCCTTGCCACTGCCAAGTGAAAAAATGGCCTTCCTAATTTCCTCTTCAGAGACATCATTCTGCAACATTAATTTCTAGTTCTCTTTTATCTGAAATTCTAAGCCTACACCACCTGACCATATATATCATTGATTGGCTCTCTGCTACTAGATCCCAACAAGTTCTTGTAAAAAATTTCTACTACGCCCTTGCTCCCGCCAATGCTATCAACCCTCTCCCCTTGACCATCCACTAGACACTTAATCTGAATTTTGCCAGTCTAGAATTTTGTCACCCTATGGAAAAAAAGCTGTATTCTGATCTCCCAGCTTTAACTAATATATTCTTGGTTTCTACCTAAAGAATGCCTCCACAGAATGCCTTGGTGAAGATTACAAATTAAGCAAGCTCTCTTTCTATCAGTGTAGTTTTGCTGACCTGAGTTGCAGAGCATATAAACCTTTGAGCCTCCTTTAACCCCAGTTTAGCTTGCTTTAGCCTATTACATAAACAACCAAATGTTCACCCTTAAATCGTTTCAATCTACCTTTAAGAGCCATCATTTTCTGGTATTCCTGATACATGGGTGTCCCCCTAACCTCCATCTTTGACGCACATTCCACTATCTGCATGAAATCTTCATGATCAGCCCAATGGTTAAAACTTTAAAAGGCTTTGGACCTAACTCACCCTAGGCATAAATGTTTTTTTCTTGATTTGTAAGTTACATACACACCAAGTGGGTCTTAAACCTAGGACCACCCTCCAACCAATTATTATGGGAGAAGGAAGTGCCAGTAGAGCATAGCTCATTGGCACCCTAGGCATAAACTCCTCAAGCATTGCAGAATTATCAGAGACTCCTAGAACTAGAAACTCCACTTCTTTTTTCTCTTTCTTTTATTTTTGATGATGTAGAACCTCACCTAGATTGCTCAAACTAATGCAAGCACTTCTCAATTACTACCACTCCATCCAACGTTTTTGCTATGTACTCATTAGCCTCCCTTTTGTTACTCCAAGCATAAAAACAACTAGTGTAAGGATGATCAACCAAAACTGACTGGTGTAATCAAGAATCCAAATCAATTTCATACCCATTAGAATCTCCATCAAATCGTTCACCCTCCTCTCGAATACTGTTGAAGTCACCTGTTGTGAACCAAGCACAATCCTGCACCTTATTTTTTAAGCCAATCATACCTTTTCAAAGTTTTCCCGTCAGTAGGTCAGAGTTGGAACCATATATGAAAGATATATATGACATAAACTCTCCACGTAGCAGTATACACTGATGTGACATGCTAATCACACTGAACCTCAAACACTCATATTTTACCAGCCCCATGCCAAGTGTAAGTACCAATATTTTCCCATCCCCCTACAGCATTTTCTTTGCTGTCAAAGCATTCATCTGTTTTACACTAGTTTCTATTAAATCCAGCAAACAGATTCTATTTCTGATCACCGTAGCTCGAATCTCCTTTTGCTTGAAGGGGCTATTAGACCCCTACATTCCAAAACAGAAAATGCATTTCCCTTGAGCAGGGGGCTGACCTATCTCACCCTACAAATATGGATGTACAACACCATCATCACTACCTTCACCACACTTCTTTCTAGAGGTCCTGGAAAAACTATTTAGCATTTTAGAATCACATCTTCGATAAACTGCTGCAAAGTAATATGAATTCCAAAACTATTTACCCTTTTAAAATCAGACCTACTTCTGATTTATTATTATCACTAGCTGATTCTACATTGACAACTGCATATTGAATGAGAGTGATTTATGCTGGTCAATATCAAAAAGGAAGATAAAAGGGGGGAATGAAAAAAATGTAAAAGATATATCTAATAATTAGCACTTAGGGTTTGGAATCAGCACCAAGCAGAAAAACTTTAGAATCAGCACCCAAGTTGCTAGGAGTCAGCACCCAGCAATTGCAAATTTTCTAATACAAAATTTCATTCACCAATCTGCCTTACATGTTTACTTGAAACTTTTTAAATAGGCTTTCCATCAGTACATCAATAAGGAAAGTAATTCAAATTATATCAATGAAATTTCAAAATTTGAAATTCAAATTAGCACTAATCATGGTGCATCTTGGTGTCTGCACTAGAGTGTTGATATTTGATATTGGATTGCCATGTGGTTTGAGATTAAACATTCCTGTGATTTTTTTAGTGTATTAATTTGTTTTCATATACAACTTTTATGATTGATTTTGCAAAATATATTTCAGGCATCTCAAGCAAATATGGTTGTGGATTACAAGGATTGGCAAATTCCTCTTGGACGTCGCTTTAGGTGTGCCTTTGAACATTTCCCCCAAAAGAAAGACATTTATGTTTTGTTGATGTGCTATTCATGTTATACAATTATATCTGATAGGGGTTAGGCTTGTGACTAGATACTTCTCTCAAGACCTTTCTTTGAGTTAGGGCCTTTAAGTGAATTTAGAGTGTTTTGGAGGGAACTTAGGAAGGCTATTTGATGGAAATTATCTTTAATTTGACAGCAATTTATAACTTTAAGGGCCTATTTGCAACACTCACAAAACCTCACAAATACAAATATTCTCAAAACCTCTTACAAACATAAGCTAGCCCAAATTCCCATTAAACCTAAAGCAAACTCTCAATACAAACTTACAAACTCACAAACAAGAATCGCAATCCCAAAACTCTAATACACCTAATGATAATGGTGCTCTCTCACTTAAACAATTAACAAACATCAAAACACTCTCTAAAGAAACCTACTCCATATTCTTTCAAGAGTCTACTCCTCTCTGCGTGCACGCCAGCTACCCCATTCACACCTATGCTTCACCTTTATAATCCTCCTCCAAAGACGATTTCTCTCCACAATCATTCTCCTAACAATTCTTAGTTAAATATTCTCAAATTACAAACTCCCCCCCTAAACTACAATAGTTTGCAAACCTAAGCCCAGTTAACCAGGTGGAACTTAGGTTCCTCACCAATCCCACTCCATAAGAAATTTCTCTAAAGCTTCTCAATATGGTTAGCCACCTCCACAGGAATAGGAAAGAGAGAGGAAAATCCCACTCCATAAGAAATTCTTCTGATGCTTCTCAATATGGTTAGCCACCTCCACTGGAATAGGAAAGAGAGAGGAAATAAGTAGGGAACTAAATTTTATATGTTTAACTGGGCTCAGGTTTGTGAACTGTTGCAGTTTGGGCGTTTAGGAGTTCATAGTTTGAGAAGATTTAACCAAGAATTGTTAGGGGAATGATTGTGGAGATATGGCATTGAGAAAGATCTTTTTTGGAGGAGGATTATTGGAGTGAATGGGGTAAGATGGTGTACGAAAGGGGTGTTGGGCCATTATGGTGTGTCTCTAGAAATCTATAAGATGGGAGTGGTTGATGTTTTCCCGGTTTATACATTTCGATGTGGGTGATGGTACTAGAGTAAAATTTTGGCATGACTTGTGGTGTGGTGATTGTCCACTTAAAGAAGCCTTCCTGGAATTATATAGAATTTTCTGTGATAAGGAATCTTCTATAGATGAGGTTATGCATTTCCCTAATTGGACACTTAGTTTTCTAGATTAGTCCAAGATTGGGAGCTGGATCCCTTTACTGCTTTTATGGATTTAATTTATTCCACCTCAGTGAAGGGTGAGGATCTTGATAACCTCTGTTGGAGGCTAACAAAGGTTGGTGTGGCGCACAAAGGTTGGGATAACCTCTTATCCTAGATAACAGAATGTCATTTCCTTGGAAGTTGGTGTGGTGAACAAAGGTTCTTCCTAGGGTAGTTTTCTTTTCATGGACTACTGCCTTAGGGAAGATTTTATTGATTGAAAATTTACAACAGAGAGGTATTATTGCACTGGAATGGTGCTGTATGCTCAAATGTAGTGGGGAGTTGGTGGATCACCTGTTTCTTTACTGTCCCATAGCTTATGATTTATGGACAGTGGTGTGGAGTTTGTTTGGTCTTCTATGGGTTATGTCACAGAAAGTCCTTGATTTGTTGGTAGGATGGCAAGGTTCTTTTGAAGGAAATTGAAATATTGCTTTTTGGAGGGCTGTGCCGCATTGCATCATGTAGTGTCTTTGGCTTGAACGAAATGCAAGATTCTTTGAAGGATGTAAATGGTCTATTCTTGAGATTTAATCTCTCTTTTTTCACACTTTACTAGATTGGAATGTTGCTTTCAAATCTCCTGCTTGTTACTCTTTATTAGATGTGCATAAGCATTGTAATTTGAAAGATTGATTGTGATGCTCCCTACGTACATGGGTGATTATATTTTGGTTCAATAAATTTTTGTCACTTATCCAAAAAAATGTATCTCTTGGGCTAAAAGCCACCAAATCCTTTGTAGCACTCTCTTTATATAAGAGTCAATATTATTCCTTGGTGGACTAGAAATACCTTCCCTTAGTACTTTCTATATATGAGTCAATATCTTTTCTCGCCTAGAAATA
Source organism: Quercus variabilis (assembly GCA_030445155.1). Lineage (NCBI taxonomy): Eukaryota > Viridiplantae > Streptophyta > Magnoliopsida > Fagales > Fagaceae > Quercus > Quercus variabilis. The sequence continues at coordinate 41,843,976 of CP129453.1, read as the reverse complement.
CTTAGTGGAAAATGAATACCAAGTCACTTATTTAACAAGGAATAACTTTCCTTCTACTCGAAGAAAACCCAAATCAAGTCAATATAGAATTTGAGCCCATTTCTAACCATACACTATTTGGACTGTTAGTGACAAGTGGACCTTTAATGGTGTTGGGCTTCCCTGCGTTCAGATTAAGAATTTATTTTGAGATTATTGTATGAGTGAGAAGCTCCTGTTTGGTTGCATCCAGTTTTCTTCTTTTATAGATATTATAAATCGGCTGAATCTTGTATGTATTCTTTAGGTGATCCTTTTTGTACATTCTCTATAGTTAAGGTCTTTCATTTTGTATGCAACTCATATTTAACTACTGAATTTTTGTGTGCAACTTCCTATTTCTTCACCACTATTTGCCCTCTCATTTACCACTGATATTGCAACAGTTAAGGCTTTTGCTCGTTTGGCTTATAAATTTTAATCCAGACTCTTTCTAGGAGCTCATAAATTACAGACACTTAACATTAGCACTCACACTAAACCTAAATGATTTATAATCAATCGTGTGCTATATTTCCATTTACTGATCCATATACTGATTCCCAGATCATTGAAACTTTGGATGGTTCTACGACTATATGGTATAGAAAACCTACAGTGCTACATAAGAAACCACATCAAGTTGGCTGAACATTTTGAAGGCCTCGTTGCTCAAGATCCAAGATTTGAGGTAATGGTAATCTTTATGAACATATTTTTTTTATACTTTGATTTGATTTAGTATTCTTTTAAGTCCTAGGAGCCGATTATATATTCTGAAGTTCAATGTAATTTTATGTACGTTTCATGTCTATAGTTAATTCAAGTGATTTTCTGCAAAAAGGGTTTTGGATTAGTGAACAAAAATTCATGTTTGCAGGTTGTTACCCCTCGGATATTTTCATTAGTTTGTTTTCGCCTTCTGCCTCCTCGAAACAATGAAGATAATGACAATAAATTGAACAATGACCTATTAGAAGCAATCAACTCAACTGGGAAAATTTTCATTTCTCATACAGTAAGCTTTTTTTTCTTCATGTGACATTCATAATGGCATTCTTTATTGTCCTCATTTAGAAAACAAAAAATAGTTATTTGCTTCCATGTGATGAGTTTCAGTGCATGAGCTAAGTTCCCTGTATGTGACAATTATTTGCAGGTTCTTTCAGGTAAATACATACTACGTTTTGCCGTAGGAGCTCCATTGACAGAAGAGAGACATGTCACTGCAGCTTGGAATGTTCTGCAAGATGAGGCATCTGTCCTGCTTGGAAGATTGTAGGATAAGTTCATCAACAGTGTCAAAAATTAGTTGATGACATCCATTACTTGTACTTGATGACAACAATTTGTGAATTTTTCCCCTACTCTGTTCTTTTCATATCTCAAAAAGAATAATAATTCATTTTCCCATAAGTCATAAATGGGATTTTTCTTTTGATTGTGTTGATTGACAATTAGTACTCTGAAAGTTTCAAAACATTGAGATTTGGGAAGACTTGCTTATCTGGCTTTGGTCTGACCTAACTGAAAATAACCAGAAAATTAAGGTTTCTAAACACGTGTAATTTTCTTCTCATATTACCAGAGATTTTTAAAGTAGTAAACCCCAAATTCCAAAAAATGGACAATGAAGTAGGCAAGGGGTCCTGGGTTTTGAATTTGTAATCTGAACAAGGAAAGAGCTAGTTTGAATTTTGAGTCTTTGACAACCAAAAAACACGGAAGGAAAATAAAAAGGGGACACGTGGATGATCTTATGACCATCACATAGTAGATTGAATGAAATTTCTTCCAAACCACTGGAAGAGATTGAGTTTTAAGGAACCTGTCTGATTTGAAATATTGTTGTCACTAGACCGGGCTTGAGTCCAGTTATGCGAAGTTGGGCTGGATTGACTAGTTGGGATGGCACAAACGCATAGTTCACCGCTTGGCCCAAAAGAAAAGAAGGAAAACTTTCATTGGTTTTTGTTTGGGCTTACCACTGATATGATCCAATAAGATAAATAAACTAATAAATTTAATTTAAGTCTTAGCAAATGGAATCCAGTTATGTAAAACCCTTAAAAAAGTTTACCAAAAAAAAAAAAAAAAAACCCCTTAAAAACGCAAAATAGATAAAATTGTAGCTAAAGAGAGGGAACAAAACTAGCTCCATCCGGTTCTATATTTTGCATAAAAGTATTCACATAATACTAAAACGCTTATCTAAATATATAAAAGCACGGTAGCTTATGTAAAACTTTTTCTCACGTTTTTATTAACTCTGTCTCTCTCTTCTGAACTAGTAACAAGAAAAAAAAAGATTCTTTTAATATGATGTGATGTGTTTTTTTATTTAGAAGATGTGATGTGTTGATTGGGTTTGTTGAGAAAGAAAAATATTATTTTAATATGATATTTTTAAAATAAAGAATCGGATGTAGTGTTTGTTATAAAAGTGGTTATGCAAAAAAAAAAAAAAAAAAGAGAGTAAATTTTTGAGATCTAAAAAAGCATATAATTTTTTTTTTTTCATAATTAGATGAGAATGCACTAAAGAGCATAAACGGCTTTAAAAAACATATAAAAATTCCTCATAAACTGTGCTATTAATTATCGTCTGCTTGTGTAACAAGAGAAGTCTTTTCCCAATAAATAAATAAATAACAAGAGAAGTACATAACTGTGCTACTATTTGGGAAAAGACTATGAATATTTTCTACAAAACTGAGAGAAGCATCCAAGAGAGGAACATATGGTAAGAACAATTAAAAACCAAATTCTCTTGGAGAATGAAGTTCTATATTTTGTACAAAACTGTTCTATTTTTTTTAAGTGATCGTTCTTAAGAGCACTAGTATTGGGGTATAAACATTTTCAGTTGCTATTTTACAACTCAAGATAGCAAAAACTCATTTTATCCGGGTTTGTATACCTAAAAAAATTTGTAACCTATGAATAGTAAGATTGCATCTATGCTATCTTACCATTCATAGGTTGTAAAGAAAAAATTAATATTTAATTTTGTGGTTGTGTGTGAAGAGAAAAAGATAGTGGGAGGAAACAGAGAGATAAGAACAATTTTTATTATTTTATTAGGTGGTTTATATTATTTTATTGGATTGTATGTAAAAATAAAAATTGAGATGTGAAGTGAGTTGTAAAATGAGTTGGTAAAATAGATAAAGTAGTGTTTGAATATGCATTTTTTTTTTTTTTTTGCATTCTCAGATGCTAGTGCTCTAAATTTATATTTCACGTTACCTTCACTAGTGAAAAAATATGAATTCTGCGAAAAATATCATTGTTGTAAATGGGGAAAAAAAAATCACAATAATGCTTCCACAAAAAAAAAAAAAAAAAAAAAAAAAAAAAAAAAAAAAAAAAAAACACCAATTTGTTTGCGTTGTGCTAAGCTTTGTCCAATTTGCACAACTGTGAGTGTGCATGGTAATCACCAATTGTGACAGATACCTGAAGATTGTGACTCATACCTGAGAGGAGCATCCAAGAGAGGAACATATGGTAAAAAGCTTGCTTACGGGACCATATATATCTTTCATTCTCCAAAAAGGTTGTTTTCTTTGTGACTAAAAAAGAAAACAAAAAAAGAATGGTCATTTCTATTGATTGAAGTGTGCATGCATGAGTATGAGAGTCGAAAATTAAATGAATAAACAATGCTTGACCAAATAGAACAAAAAGAATGAAAGTGACTGAAGTTTGTGATTGAATATAAACATATCCTTTGGAATTTTCAATTTTGTTGAGAGGGAGGAGGATTTGGGGATCAGATTCTACATTGGAGAATATTCAATTTGAGTAAGAAGGAATTTTTAGTTTGACATATTCCAACGGAGCTGCTATATATATTTAATGTTTATCCACGTATCTTCATGTATTTCATGAACCATACATTAAGAATATTCATTGTATAACTACAATTTTTTATAAAATAAAATAAAATAAAAAGTTTATATAGTTTCTATTTGCTAATTTGGATTTTGCTTCTTTGTTGTTTTTGGAGTAAAGGAAGTGCAATAAATAAATCAAACTAAAGTATTGCAATTACAGGCAAAGCTAAGATTTACGTCTAGAAGGATCAAAATTTAGAATTTACACATGCTCACATGCATATATACATATATAAATAAAAAATATATATACATATGAATACACATAATATAATATACACTGAACTTAAAAATTATTAACCTATAGAAATTAAATAAATAAAAACTAAATTAATAAATATTTTTTTTCTATTTATTTTTTTTTCTATCCTAGTTTCGCTGTCATGTTTTAAAAACTTAGAGACGATAAAATAAGGAAGAGATGATAGTTTGTAAAATATATTAATGGGCAAATACATAAAAGAATTCGTCATCAATGGAATCAAATTATAAGAATGTTGTTGGGTGATGAGGAATTTGTCTCTTCTTCTTTTCTTTTTTTTTTTTTTTAAAAAAAAATTAATTAATTTATTATTGTTTTTCATTTCTTGAAAGGGCAAGACCACCCTTAGGGAAAATAATTTTACGTTCATCACATATAACGGTGACATCAAATACTAGCTCCACCCTCAGGCTTCGCCTTTGATTTCAATCAGTCTTGCAAATTGTAACACACTAGTCATAGGTGCTGGTTTTTTTTTTTTTTTTTCTTATATTTTTTTTAGGGGGAGTGAGTAAGTATGACTCCAAGAGAAAGGGAGAGGAGAGAGATATAATGCATGAAATTACATGAGCATATAAGCATATCCAATTTCCTTCATCTTGTTTGACAAAATATGCCATAATGAAAGTGGTACAGATGAATTTGTTGAATTGAACCAAAGAAAAGAAGAGAAAAGAAACTGCCACAAGTTGAACCATAGACCATCCTAGTAGCACTAATAATATTCTAAGAATCACGGTATCTAAATTCTAATAAAAAAAGGTGGAAAGGTTTGTGATTTCTAATGGCAAAACATAATCCTTTAGGTATCAAACCACTAACATTGATTATTAATATGGTACTTGGGAAGAATCTGATTCTTCGGATGTTGTAGTAGTGAAACTTATGCATTCGAGAATGGATTTATTCCAATAGTAACTTCCATTCAAAAGTTATTTTGAAGTATATATATGTGTTATTCCAGCTTGTACAACACGAGTAGCTTCGCAACTTGATGAGCTATGAGGTCCTATTGAGGGACAAAAAATTCCTATTGGCAGGGTTTAAATGTTACTATATTAATTTGGCCAAGTTTAGACCTGAATTATCAAATTTTGAGCTGAAAATTAATTGCAGATGTCGTACGTACATTAGGAGAAAGATTATACCAAAACTTTGTTATATATGTCCATGCACACAAATACAAGCAAGCTCCAGCCAGAGTAAATCATCTAAAAACCAAAGAAAATACTTCAATAATGATAAAAGTAAGAAAACCAAAATTATTTTAAGTTATATGATAAAATCAAATATCAAAATAAAAAAGCATAGTAGATTATAAAATAATTCTAAAGTAACTAATGAAACTTCTTTTAGATTTTGATGGAGAGATATGGTGGGGATGGCCATGGACAGAGTTTGGGTCAAGTATACCCAAACTCAACACGAAAGGCTTACCCATGAATACCCAATTCTCAATATTTCTTAAGTGCTCGTACCTAATTTTTATACGTATTTTTACCTATGGATGCCCAAACATGACCCAAACCCCTTTTTTTGGGTTTTTATTTATTATTTTTTGTTATTCTTGTTGAGAAATTGATACATGTAGATTTGGTTCTTGTATTTTCTTTTTCTCTATTTAAAGAGAGGGGATTAATTACTTAATTTATTTGTCTTAAACCTTTTTTTTTTTTTAAAGGCGAGAAGGTCGGTAATACCCATACCTAATTTGCCAAATTTGGATATGAGTAAAACTCACCCTTGATGCCCAAATTCTTATCGAGTAGGGCAATACCCACACTTATCAAGTCGTGTTGAGTTGGGTTCCTATTACCAGAAGGGTTTTTGCCATCTCTAATTGAGAGGTGTCAAATCGAATCAATCTTAAGCGAGGTTGCTAATGTGGTAACTTGAATTGATTAGTCATTACCTTGGCCACAACACCTAAAAGCCCCTGCACAACACCCTAGGAGTTTATAAGCCTCAGTCAAGTGGGCTCCAAGGTGAAGGGTTGGAAGTCATCACTTTGTTTAGGTCTAGTAACCAATTTGGTCTACGATGTAGAGGTTTATGCACTAGACATTGAGTCTGGAGTAAGGGAAGGGCTTATACTCAAAGTCCACTTGACCTAGTGGGTCGGCTGCCACTATTGTCATTAGGCCATTTTTAAAGAAGGAAATTCTTAAGAGAGTCGTAACCCTAATCACACACTTTGCGTTAAATAAAATACACAAGCAAATATTTTCAAACACACATCAAGCAAAAAAGGAAACATTTCAAAATTCAAATTATCATATTGTATTAAATAGGGAAGTCAACAATCAAACCAAATCAAACATGCTAGAAAAGATCTTATTCAGGTAACAAATTCAAATTAAAACTACTATGGAAATGTTGACTAATCAAAGCATGGAAAGTAATTAGTTGTCATTTATTACTTAATCTTAAGAATTTAGAGTCAAACAAATCACAAGGAATATATAAAATACTCAATTTAATCAAAACATCATTTTTTATCTATCCTGAGTTCAAGCACATAATTGAACATGCATACATAGGTGTAGGTATTATGTCTGCATACACACTTTTCAATTGTGTGTACGCATCCTAGCATAGAAACAAAAATTATATATTTTTAAATTTAATTACTTAAAGTTTAAGTATACAAATAAAGAAAAATATGAAGAAAACACCCAAAACAAAACAAAACCAAACTATGATTAGCTTAAACACATATCAAAGAAAGATCATAATCATCAAACAAATCAAATATGCATACTCAGACTAACATCAAATAAAGAATCATGTTGATCCTATCTAGTAGAGTAGAAAATCATAGAATAGAAACTTACCTTGCTTACGAATCACTATTTAAAGCTTTAAAGTGACCTCTTAGTGCCTACAATAACAATGTTGGATTGAAATTACATGGAAAGATGAAAAACACTATAGAACTTTGATAATTACAACTAAAAAATCAAAAGATTTAAAAAAAAAAATGTTTTGAAAACATGATTGAAACCACTTTATGCCTACTAGTGACCCTTAGAGAGAGGTTTTGAAGATTAAAAACATGCAAGTGTGCTTGTGAGAGAGATTAGAGAAAGAAAATTTTGGTATAGTAGCAAAAAAAAAAAAAAAAAAAAAAAAAACACTCTCCTTAAAAGTTATTTAGAATGGGAGCATAAGGTAATAATTTATAGGTTGAACACTAGAATTTTGAAGGTTGTTGGAGGTTTCTACAGCCTCCTATACTTATGAGCATCACATCATTGAAGATTGAAGTGTTTGATACTCAAATATGGAAAAAAAAAAAATGTCCTGGGACATAGTTACATACAAAGCCTCAAAGCTTGTATTTGCAGCCTTAAGCTTGCACAACAACCTCATGCAAAATCATACTTTCTTGACAACACTATTGTCCTAATTTCAAATGAGACTTACTTACTCATTCTAAATCTAGATTGAGTCAAATTTCTATCCATTTTAAAACTTTAGATGTCTACCTTCCAATGAAAAAAGAAAAAAAGAAAAAAAAAGAAGCTACCTCAAAATTCATTGTGATTCAAGATATACTGGCAAAATTGTGAGAAATGTTTATCATTTTCAAAGTAATTTTGAGCTTTTTTTTTAGTTGTGATTACTTCCAAATTATTGAGTTGTACACTTTTGACTTGCATATGAAGCTTGGTCACAAATGCAAAACTTAAAAGACAAGTACAACCACCATTGACAAGTTGTGCCCCTAAAGGAAAGTGTGAAAATCAAAACTTAAAATCTCCATTCACAGAAGTCAAGAGCCAGAAGTTATAATCTCACCAACTATAGGGCTAATTCCTGAATCTTACCCATGATAACGACATCAACACCCACTAAGACCACAACCAAGATAATGACTACAATTAAGGAGCAATTAGACAAGTCATTGCCACCTTTTGCATGAAAATTGTTATAATTCAAATCAATGTATGCGAGATGCAAAAATAAATTTAATGAACCCCAACAATCATTCGAGGTAACAATCATGAAACAACAATTGAAAAGTATGGTAAAAATTATACAAGAGCTAAGATAGATATTGGAAGTAATGCAATGGCTCTTACCTCAATAGGTACTACTATAAGGAGAACCGTCTGGTCAAAAGAATTTTCAAAAGTTTCCTCCAAGTCAGGAAAGATTAATTACTCTTTAAGATGGAACAGAGAACTGAAACACATGAATTTCAAACTAGACAAAGTGATAAGGGCTTCGTAAGTGGGAAGACAATGACCTCGATGGATGGTTTGGTCCACAAAATTGATTCCTATTTTTTCAACAGACATTGTCGTATGTTCTTTGCCATTGTGGTTTAAGTTGTTGTAGTTGGAAGTCTCAAATATGTCTCAAACTGCTGTGTTTCCTTGATACCAAGTAGAGCTTTCACCTTATTGTATTTTAGTTAAATAGTATTGACGTAGAAAAATACTTGAGATTTCTCCAGATTGATACATTAACCTAAAGCTACAGAATGAAGTTGAAGGACTATGACAAACTATTCTATCTTCGTTTAGTGTTTATTGAAAAAATAACAAATAATATAACTTGATGTCTTATATATATATATATATATATATTGTGGATGGTATATGTGGCTTAGTACGTAACATCGATTTCAGTCGGTAAATTCGGCGATGTTTACCCTTTAATATAAGTAATGTGAAGTTCAAAATTGTTAGGATTTTCAAAGGATTTGCAACTTATTTTGTGCACTAAAACATTTTATTTCATTTAAAATAACAATAAAAAAATCATCGTAAAGAACAAAGAATGTCAAAATTATAGTGTTTTTGCATGATTGATAACAATGTGTGAAATATACTCTTGAAAAATCTTGACACTTATCCACTATCCCAGAGTTTTCTGTTGGAATAACGTTGAAGTTAGGAGCAAGTAGTCTTGAGGAGAGAAAACAGGTCAAGAAGCCTACATAGGCAAGTTCAAGAAAATAATGCATGAAAGGGAAAGGAAGTTCAGAGAATTCTAGTATACCTACAAAGTGTTCATCAAATAATTTAGGGCAAATTGTGGTGCATGCCTTTGGTTAGGAACATTTGACATTTCTTATGAGGTTGTCATGGCATATGATGTTGTTGCACCTAAACTTTATGGCATAGACGCAAAACTCAATATGCCAAATGTATCCCTTAATTCTCAACATCTAGCCACTTCCATTCAAATTAACCATACGGAAAATCAACCTTAAGGTGTTTATACTTTTAGGTACTATTGTATGTTCTTCAAATTCATAACCCAATTGTTAGGATTGATGATTTTACACAACAACTCTATCAAAATGATTCTACCATGTCTTTTCTAATGAAAATGTCGAGTTCTAGGAAAAAGTAAGAGGAAAACATCATGAAATTTGACAAGAACAAAGAGATTGATGGACATTAAGATAGTGTGAACGCAAAGTTTCTAGTGTTTGACGAGACAATCTAAGCAGAGGCATCTATGTCATTGAATTTTCTTTTCATGGAGACACAGAATTTTTTTTGGCAACTTTGAAGATGAAAGTGGCATTGATAGGAAAGATAATATACTTGATAAAGAGGACATTACACTAGATAGGAAAATATTACAAATTTTTTTTTTTGAGAACGATTAAAATTTTGTTTATTGAAACATGACATAAATAATTAAAAAGATGAAGATCTAAGAAAATGTAACAAATATGAATTTTTTATGATTCTTGGTTTTCTACTTTATTTTTGTTTTTTCCTTCTTCTTGCATGAGAAGTCTTTTTATAGATTTCAAATAAGTCATTATACTTGTTACTGTACTTGTTTTCTTGCATCATTAAGGAATTCACATGATATTACCGTACGGCTTTTCTTTTGGTGGATTGTTAGAACATCATTGTTGCAAATCACACTTATTTTGTTGGAAATTATATGAGAACATTATTATTGCATACTATCAAAAAAAAATATCATATAACACTTTATTTAAATTGCTCTAGCTAATTTTAGATATGTTAGCACTAATTGATGATAAAATTTTTAAAATTGAATATTTGGAAAATTTTAAAGCCACAATAGAAAAGTCTGACAAAAAGGAAACACCACCTAAAAGGAATTATCAACTTCAATATGATATGCAAAACATAATGAACAATTTGATAGAGAACAAAACCATTCATTAACAATCCATAAAGTTTGTAAGGAAATAAATTTTGTCAAAACAAAAATCAGAGAACTAAGAAATTTAATATAAAATATTAACGAGTTTCAAACAACTAATTGGGTTCAAATGAAGTAATCCCAAACCAAGAAGAATTTGTAAATCTGATTACAAGAATTAACTTTCAAAATTGATATACCTCAATAAATCACAATTTTAAAGCTAGATTGGCAAAACAATAAAAATTGTCTCACAAATTTTTAAAAAAATGTGCAAGTTGTAAAACAATAAGAAATCAACAAATTTAACTAATTGGGTTCAAATGAAGTAATCCCAAACCAAGAAGAATTTGTAAATCTGATTACAAGAATTAACTTTCAAAATTGATATACCTAAATAACAATTATTATTGATGAAGAATTTTAATTAATAACAGTTGCATTAATAGACTCAAGAGCTTATCTAAATTGTTTACAAGAATAAATAAATTTTGAATTACTAGGATTCATCATGAATGTGAAAAGAAGTACGATATTATTATACTCTAAGAGTACCTAATAATTAACTAGATTGTCAGAATGAATATATGACAAATTTCATTGGTGGAACAAGCATGATAAAATGTGTTTATTTGAACTAACATATTAATGATAAGGATTACATGCATGTGCCACACTATAGATATCCCACTTGAATCATTTTGATCACATTGATGGTATCAAATACTTTGTGCACACTAGCAAGGTGTGCATAATTCAAGTACTAATTTTGTTCTTAAAATAATAGTTCGACTATTGAGTTGATGATTTATACCACCATCCTATCAAAATGATTCTATCGTGTTTTTTTTTTTTTTTTTTTTTAACGAATATTTTAAGTTCTATGAAAAAGAAATGAAAACATCATTAAATTTGGCAAGGACAAAGAAATTGATAGAAATTAGGATAGTATAAACGCAAGCTTTCTAGTAGTTGATAAGACAATCTAAGTAGAAACTTCTATGTTATTGGATTTTCCAACCATGGGAGACTTGGGAATTTTCTTGCACAACTTAAAATATGGAAGTGGCTAAGATACCTTGTAGTCTTCATGGTGCATTTAGGTATCGTTTGGCTAGCACGTTTATGTTTGACGTTTGCATTTTCAACTTTTTTTTTTTTTTTAACGCATTTCCAGCTCTTTTTTACTGTAGCAGCACTGTAGCGGCTACTGTTTAATGAACAGTAGCCGCAATAGTTGACTTTTCAGCACAAATTTTACTGTTTACGAATCCACAAATTTTATTTTTCAACAACTTTTTCATTAAAAATGGGTCCCACGATACTATTTACACATTTAAAAATTATTTTGCTATAGTGTTTTTCAGTTTTAGTTTTCAGTTTTCAGTTGTATCCAAACGGATCCTTAATATAGAAGACAAAAAAATTCTCTATTACTTTAAGTGAGATTGAGATAAAGAGAGATAGTAGATGCAACTTATCACATTTCGAGTTATCCAAACATCTATCATTATTATGTATGGTGTATATAAATATTAGTATAAATTAATTGTGTGAGTTCAAATATGGTTTCAACTCCACATAGGTTTCTCTAGACTCTTTGAAGTCATTGTATGTGATTTTTTTTTTTACTTGAAAGGTGGGGTTCATATCTATGTAGCTCTATTATGTTAATCAATCACATATCAATAAATATACTCTTGAAAAGTTCTCATTAGCTAGTGAGGCCTCAGGTTGTTAGCTAAAATCAACAAATTTAACAAAATTTATTGTATGCACCATGTTTTCACATATAGCAAAAAACATTATAATTCAAGACATATTTTCTTTCATTAAGTTGTGTAATTATCTCCTAAATTATATTAGTCATTGTGCACTCACCATCCTACACACAGGGTGTTGCCCTTAATAGTATGTCTTAGTTGAGTGCGTCAAAAGGTTGGAGTGTGGAGCCGCCCCTTAATTGAGTTCAAAGAACCAACTCAGGCCCCTTGCAAGAGCATTCACACCCAACATTGAGTCTAAAATTAGGGTACAAGATGGAAAGATATTAGGCACTTAAGATCTCAACCTATGAGTTGCCTTCCACTTATTATGTTCCATAGTTCAATTATATATATATATATATAATCCCATAATTAGCTTATTCTATACAAGTATACACAGACACACACACATCATCATCATCATCCATATATGCCACATACATATCACATCATATAGCATTGAATTATCAACTTCATCAAACCACACCATTTGTTCATTCAATATACCATGTGATAACATTCATCATTCATACCATTTGTCATGTTATTCATATCATACATCTCATTTCAACACATCATACATCATGCACCATATATCATCACACCTCATCATGCTATCCATTGGTTTTATCTATATGTGTGATCGTGTTAATATGCTTTCACTTATCTCATTGCATCACCACAGCACCACTTGATAGAATGCATATTCATGTTAAACTCCCACTTTTAATCCAAGTCCTAAGCATGTTTCTAATTAATCATAGATCCTAATCATGCTTCTAAGTTATCACAGAAACCTAAGTATGTTACAAAAAGCATATAGACCAAACATTCAACAATTTTACAAACATAATCTAGAAATTCGAGTGTTTGGTGGAACATGCATACACATGACTAAGATTGCGCACACAAACTCGTGGAGTAGCATATGCAGGTTTGATCTTGCGCACATAGCTAGACCCAAAAACCAAAACTATTCTATCTTATTCTATTTTACTTCTATTCCTAAACAAATTACTAAACTACTAAAAAGAAAGCAATAAAACTTAAATAAACAAAGGAAGTAGAACATAATTATAAAAAAAAAAATGGAAATTTCTTGAATGCAAGTTTTCTTGACTACTTACCTCGGTTAATCTAAAAAAAAAAAAAAAAAAAAAAAGACTAACACAACTATCAGGAAGTTTGTAAACTTAACTTAAGCGCTTAGCCAATAAATGTCCCAACCAAATAAAATTTAAACTAGGCGTTTCAATATTTTTTTTTATTTTTTTTAATTCATCTTGAATCACTTCTTTTTTGAGGTGATTTCGATGTTTTGAAAAATGTGTCTTTTAAAGTGTTCAAGAGGGAGGTGTAAAGTAGTTCCTTGGAGATGTGGGACTAACTCTATACCTCACTTCCGCCAAAATTTTTTCTTATAAAGCTTCACCTCCACCAACTTTAACCTAGATACACGAGCTCAAGATTCTACGCACACAACGCAGGAAACTATCATACGTGCATAAGGCTAGGGTTCATGTGAGTTTTTCTTTATTCAAAAAATTCCTTCTAGTTAAATCATCATTAGGGAACAAGGGTTAAGTCATAAAGAGTGCAAAATGGGCTATCTATAGTCATAATTAATTTTCTTTAAATAATTTTTTTATTAAATAAATAAAAATTACACATTATACTTAAATAATAGTGTTAAACATAAAAGGTATAAAAATCAATTAATTTTAAAAAAAAATTAAATAAGAAATATTATTTTATAGGTCTTAACACATACATTGTGTACTACCACTAAGGGTGGGGTCAATGGCATTTAGGCCTTTTACCAAGGCTAATACACATAATCCATCCCAACCTTACGTGTGTAAATATTATGCCAAGGAAACAATACGGCTAAACTTGAGAGAATGCATTTTTAGGGCAACACCAATAGTGTATACCATTAATATGGCTGCAAGGTGAAGAGGAGAGGGAACATTCTCTGGTGTGCTGCTCCAAACCCCGAGCACTACCATGAGTGGTACCGGTTCAGACCTAAAAGGGCGCTAATCTGGGCACTCTTATTGGTCAGTGGTCTGCAGGGACAAGGATAGTGCATACGTGAAATGCTCCTAATAGCTTGAGGAGAGGGTAATACAAGATCATATCTACTTCATGATCTCGCCTGGTACTGTCCTCCATCTCCCATTCCCCTCCTCCATTTATCTCTCTTTCTCCTAGCTACAAAGAGTGTATGAATGCAAGCTATCATTTTCGCATATTTGAAATACTAATGAGATGATGCCTCCTGTATATTTATACCAGTTGTCTTTCTTGTACTATAAAAGAAAAGGACATTGGTCATACAAGGTAGAGAAGAAGAAATAGGAAAAAGGGACATTGGGCAGAGTAGAAAAAAGCTCCCCATTGTATGGTTCTTTACAAACATAATCTTCCTTGGACTAAAGATATTTTATCCTTAATCCACCGTAGTTTTTCCTCCCCTCCTTGAGGTTTTTCATGTACATCTGCTTTAGTTCTCTTTTACCATTTGTCTCTTATTCATTTTAGTAGGAAAAAAAAATACCATTTTTAAGTGTTGACAAACGGTGTTTTGAATGTATTGAAGTTACAATTTAGAGGTGACCATTGTTTTGCCCCTAAAATCTTATTGACATGTACACAATGTAATATAACATATTTCAACTAAATGAAAAGATTTTATTTTTTGTTTATGGATGACAAAATAGAAATCTAAATTTTTAACCATAAAAATGAGTAAAAACACAACTTATTTTCTTCTAATGGAAGAAAAAAAAAATCATGCATATTAGGAGTGGTTATTCATGTTAGATGGTCGTGTTCATATTATGTTGAGATAAGAGTATTTGAAACATAGTTCAACCTTAATTCAATTTATTTAATAATCGTATAAAAACTCCTCAACTCTAGCACAACTAGTTTATTAAGTAGGTTGCATGACACAACCCAAATCAACCTCATTAATAAAGAATTTAAGGGGGAAAAAAGCCAAAAAATAGAATTATATATATATATATATATTTTGGTCAAATGGTTAAGAATTTTAGAATTTCAATAAAGAATTATTGGTATAACAATTAAAATGCTTTTATACTGAATTATATTTGAAATTCAAATTTATGTTAGATAAAAAAAAATGTTTATTTATTTGAATATATATATATATATATATATAGTCATTTTGTGTTAAATGTGGATTAAGCATATTAACATAGAATTGATCAATCCATTGAATGTGTTAATCCTCTTTGACATGAACCCATTTAATCTAAACACTAACATGTGAAAACTGTGTTGTGTTCATGTCTTGTTCATGGGTCATGTTAAGTATTATCACCCCAATTCTCTCTAGATATAATAATGAATAATAGTTTGCTTTTTAGAGAGAAAAAAAAATGGTGCATTTTTTTTTTTAATATATACAAGATAGAAATTCTATTTTAACCTAATCTAAGTGTATTGTGTGAATATCCCTCCTAGAGATTTAATAAACCTTTGACCCTTGTGACCTGGTCCCCACACTCCACAAACACTTATACTTGTGGAATGATCATTGGACTAAGAGTGTGCAATAATTAAAGGTGTATTTACTAACAAAATTTATTTCTATATTTTTTTGGAACATATGCTATAAATGTTACTAAATTTAATGAGTTATACACAGGAAAAAAATGAACACTAAAAAAGATGAGGATTTTTTAGACATTACTTAAATGGGGCCTTGAAACAAAATCTACTCATACTTTAAAATTGTTCTTAATAAATCAAAGGGGGAGGTAGAAATTTTAAAAAGCCAAGGGGACCATATAACCCCCCACCCTTTCCCTCCTCCAATGCTTTTGGCATGCTCTATTCCTAATTCTAAGGAATAGAAGCTCCTCTTGAGAAAAGAAGAATGTTTGTTGGAAATATTCATATAGGGTGCTGCTATGCGAGTCCAAATCCTCTGTCTCATCAATTGTGCTCCACTTCATGCTCCACTAATAAAATTTGAACAGCTAGCCTTTCTCATTAAATGAGACAACTGCCATCTCTCATTAAAGTCAAAGTTATTTCATTTAATGAAAGATGCTAGTTGTCTAAATTTCATTGGTGGAGCATGAAGTGGAGCACAATTGATGAGACAGAAGATTTAGACTCCTACTATGCTATATCCACTAATCTTTACGTCTTTTCCTTTGAGCTAGATTTAAAGATTTGTTTGAGATCGGATAATGTTGGCTTGATTTATGGATGCTTTGTTCCCAAAAAAAAAAAAAAAAGATTTCAGGATGCTTTAAATAGACTGATACGCAGTACGTACACCTTTTTTTAATTTTTTAATTTTTTTTAAGAAGAATAGATACGTACACTTCTTGTCACAGCAAACTCCACTCATTTTCCTTTTCTTTTCTTTTTTTGTAAAGCAAGGAACAAAGTAAACATTTAAAATAAAAAGAGAGAAAAGAACAGGGGTGCAAAAAAAAAAGAAGAAGGAAGAAGTTCGAGAATCAAAGACCATGCCACTAATGTGATCAGCCATGCATATATGATTCAAGAATATATAGAAATTCTGCCTCATGAAAAAAAAAAATCTTGATCTAATTCTTTGCTACGAATATATGTTTGAGAAGAATTCGATTCTTTGAAGTCTATGAAAAGGGTCTATATATCCAAATTATTGTGGCTTAGGCAAGGGCCCTTTTTACAAAACTTGGATGATTTATAAGATGCACCACAAATTTAGGTTGGCAAAATTTTCATTTACATCATATGATGCTATAAATCTTATGTCATTTTTCCACTAGTAGCGTGGCATATATATATATATATATATGTGTGTGTGTGTGTGTGTGTGAGTGCATGCGTGCGCAAATCTACTCAATGGTGGACAAAAGCATATACTAAAATCCATTTCAATGGTCCTTCTCCTTCACGGAATTCCCAGCTACCCAATCCTCCTAGCTAGCATGGGATCAGCCAAACTTTTTCTCTTCATTTTCCTTTTTTAATCGAAATGATATATTTTTTTGACACATGAGTTTTGAAAAAAAGAATAGTTAGGGACATGCTTAGACACCCTACAAGTAGCAACATATCCCCAAAAATCTATTTAATGCAATTTTCTTCTCTCCATTATAGGCAAGGATGGCACTTTCTATTTTTTTTACTCGGCCCAATATTTCTAATGGTAGGGGGATTTCGAATCTTTTAAATGGGTATAAGATTCTCGGGGAAAAAAAAAATATCCATTATAATTTGGAAATGATTTAAGTTTCATACTTTGATACCCAAATCCGGTTCGATTATGTATTTAATTTATTAAAATAATAAAATTCTTTTATTATTAAAAAAAAAAAATCTAAGGTTTCTATCTAAAATAAGCTCACATCTCTCTATCTCTTAAAAATCTACTGTGAAAACCTGTTTTCAAACCTGTTCTTGAAAACATCTTGACAAAAAAATCTAAGGTTTCTATCTAATTAAATAAGCTCACATCTCTCTATCTCTTAAAAATCTACCGTGAAAACCTGTTTTCAAACCTGTTATTGAAAACATCTTGACAAAAAAATCTAAGGTTTCTATCTAATTAAATAAGCTCACATCTCTCTATCTCTTAAAAATCTACAGTGAAAACCTATTTTCAAACCTGTTCTTGAAAACATCTTGACAAAAAAATCTAAGGTTTCTATATAAAATAAGCTCACATCTCGCTATCTCTTAAAAATCTACCGTGAAAACCTGTTTTCAAACCTGTTCTTGAAAACATCTTGACAAATGTACTTTAGGGTTTTTTTATTTATTTTTTATATTATCTTTGATTCTTTATCCATAGTTGGTTAGTACATATCCATACTACACATGAACAACAATTGATTTCAAAGACTTTTGAAAGAGGAAATTGGAAGTGATGTGCACACGTCTCTAAATAATTGTTTGGTTTTTATAAAAATTTAGATGCTTTGAACTTAAAGCTATGATGTAAAATAATTTAAACTTTCGAGTTTTCGCATTGAATTATGATAACGGTTAGTAGTTATAGTATGTGCATGATAGTTAATAGTTATGGAATGTGCATGATTCAAATTCAATTTCTTTTTTCGACAAAAGACTTTATAAGTTTTATTTTTTTTGGGATAAATATGATAGATTTTTAATTTATGGTATCTATTCTATAATGATTGTTTTTTATCGTCAAACTAAGACATAAATTATTTTTTATTTATTTTATATATAGATAAGGTTTGAACTACAAATTTTTTATTCGATAACAAATTTTTTTACCAATTAAACTAATTAATACCCACAAGATACTTAGAAGCTAAACTAACTGGAATTTACTACATATTGTTTAATTTAATGTAAGCATACCTATTAATTATTGGATATGTCTATTTAATTAGGTTAACGCCTAACCTAGCCTAACTCGTTCAACCTGAATAAAGGTAAGATAAATGAGTGGATTTGGGACGGATTTAAAATTTTCAAATATAAATAGAATGACCTAAAGTTTTCGATGTCAGTTATTTAATTAATAGTTTTGGGTTCGGGATGACCTTATAAGTTATAACTCAGTTTTTTATTATTATAATTTTTAACAAGAGAGCTTTTATTATTTGTTTTTCATTTCTGTGCTAATAAAAAAATGACGAGTCATTTTGACATGTGAAAGATGCATCTGAACAACCATCATTTTCACAAGTTTTTCAGAATCTGTATTTTCTCTACTTGCTACAAAGGAGGAGTAATGAATTAATAAGCCTCTTGTATCTTTTTTCATCCACATTCAAAGTTTGGGACCAAAAACTTTAATTTACAACTGGAACTGCATGGCTCCGCACGTACAGGCCTGAATTAATTGATATACTGGACAAAATAGTCAGACACTGAAACCTTGAGCTTGGTCCTACTCTTGGATCGATGGTTTGTACACTCTCATGTCCTTTACCAAAGATGAATGGAGAAGAAACAATATCCCATGTTCTTCACGCTGGACCTTAGTCATAAATCATAATGCACAAATTGACACTGTTCATAATTTTTTTTGAAAGTCATCTATTATGTCATTTTGCTAGAGAGCCCACCAATATTGTTTTTTTTCTACTCTTGATGAACAAAGTGTGTGAGAGTATTTGTTAGCAAAATTAATTCTCGGGCAATGTATTAAATAAATTAAGAGAAAGAATTTACTTTAATGTGATAAAAAAGTGCATGTATGATTTCATATATAAAACGTGAGTAATATTTTTTATTAAATAATTGATATTTACATGCTTTATGTACAAGAAAGAAAAGTTCTACATATATATATATATATGTAGAACTTACTAAGTCCACAGTAGAGTCCAATGAAATAAATATACTAGCAAAGATTCATCTATTATATTTATATTTAACTTGTAGCCATGGAGAAAACAAAAAACAAAAACAAAACAAAATATAAACGATGATATTGCCTGAGAAAACTTGTTAATGAGATTTTTTTCCCACTTAATTTTTTTGCAAGAGAAATGCAATAAGCATCATTCATTAATTAAGACTTTCAATAGAAGTCGCCATTATTCATTCCCAAATGCATGATATTCATGAGTTTAACGCGCTTTTTTTCTCTCTCTCTTCTTTTTTCTTTTCTTTTTTTTTTCTTTTTTTTTTTAACTAATACATTCATTATATCATTATATTGAAGACCAAAGAAAACCCTTTTTTACTTGAAATATAATATAAAATTTTCTTATTCTAATATATAACTAATTTATTTAGATTTACATTAAAAAAAAAGTTGAATTTCTAAGTGAATAATCTCTTATTAAGCAGCCTTTAATTTTTTCCAAACCTAAGCCCTAGTATATTATGATATAAAACTGGAAGTTTTAACCTTATCCATAAACTTAAAAACCAATAATAATAGACCTCTAATGCTTTATATTTTTAATCCTTAATAATTATATTAAAAAAATTCAGCTAGGGCAGGTTTTATCTTGATGACTATCAGCTGCAAAAGATTTTTTTTTTCTCTCTCTCTCTCACAAACTAGTCATTTTTCTACTTAATTTTTTGAGTAATTCAAAATTTGGGGTAAGTTTTTCAATTTTGAAGCTCACTAGTGACCCAGAAATAGAAAATATTTCTTATTTGGGATTATTGCATTTGTGAATGAATATTTCTATTCATATATTTATTTGGAAAAGTAAGAAGTTAATTCTAAGGATTCTAGCTACATGCAAGTCAAACAACAGAACATATATAGTTTTTTGCTAATTATCACCACAAAAAATATCAATATTTTAAAAAGCTATTTTCTGAAAAATACATAATTTTTTTTTTTAATTCCATTGAAACAACAAAGGATAAGTTAATTATAAAGGTTAAGATGAGAGAGAGAGAGAGAGAGAGAGAGAGAGAGACAGTCCCTTGAGTACAGGAAGCAATTGGTAAGGATTTTCAAAAAGGATTTAAGTACAAATATGAATAATAAGGGTTTAATAGTTTGCATAAAAAGATGAAAGGATACTTTAATTTGAAATTGAGGTCCAGGAGTGGGGGAAGATGCCAAGTGTAGTGTACCAGGCAAGGGCATATCTTATCCAAGGGCATATCTTATCTTCATTTTTTTGTATTGTATGCACTATGCACCCAATATTACAGTCGGTAGAGATAGAAAGAAGATCCTTTGACATCACATACCATGTCTCAACTATGATCACTCATTTTTAAGAGGTTCTCAGCAAATCTCATCATCAAGGACAAATTAGAGAATTCGTAATATTTGAAAATAAATGTGACTCTAATTTTTTTTATTTTTACGGTTCAGTTTTGTAGCAAGTTTAGAGTACCTTTTTATATATATATATATATATATATATATATATATATATAAATTTTATACTCTAACATAATCTAAGCATATATATATGTATGTGAAACTCCTTGATAGAAACTTGAATCTTGGCTCTTGCCCCTCCATCTCAGAAGAACTTGTACTTGTAAAGTTACCATCACGCCATGGCTCTTGTCCCTCCATCCCACAAAAACTTGTACTTATAAAATTATCATCATGCCAAGGTGTGCAATGTTCTTGTGTTGTTATTATTACTATCATTATTTATGAGAGAGAGAGAGAGAGAGAGAGAGGTTTTCAATTTCATCATTTTGTAAGAGTTTGGTTGCACACAATAAAATAGGGTTTCAATAAATGAGCAGATGATTTATGGTAATATGAATATTTTGGTAATGGTAATCAAAAAAAAAAAAAATTGGTAACCTTTATGTTACCTTAAACACTTTAATATTGATAATGTTTGTCATTATGACGAACCAAACCGTCCCATAGTGTTGAAAGTAAGTGTTGAAAAAAAAAGTACTACCATTTACATGGTCTTTGGCCGGAAAGAGACAAAAAGTTTCAAAAGCATAGTTCCAAACCAAATTTAGAACACCCGAGCCAACAAGCATGAGCACTAATACTGGGGGTATAAAACTCCTCAAATTGCTATTTTAGCAATTGAGAACTCAAAAAAGTACTCCAACCCGGTATGTATATCTAAAAAACTTTAGCATTCATGAACAATAGGTACTTATTTTTACAACCCACTGCTCACAAGTTTGTAAACACAAAATAATATAATTTATTCACTTTTGTTTCTCTCTCTCATTTTTTTGGGTAATTGAATTGTTTATATTATTTAATGTTATAATTTATATTATTTTAATAAGTTTTATATAAAAATAAAAATTGAAATGTTAAATGAGTTATAAAATAAAATAATAAAATAAATAAAATAAATTTTTAAGGTGTAAAATAGAGACTGAGATGCATCTCAGTGCTAGTGCTTTAGGTGCAGATTGGATTGAGCCAGACGCAGGCGTCTGGCGTTTTGCTTCTCTTTTTTTTTTTTCTTTTTTTTCTTTTTTTTTCAAGCAGCTTATGTTGACTTTTAAAGACAAATTTTACTGTTATAAACAGTATATATACTTTTTATATATTGTATATATACTATTTATATATTTAAAAATATTAAAAATAAATCTCGGTAATATTCATCTATTTAAAAATTATTTTAGTACAATATTTTTAATTTTTAATTTTTAATTTCAATAAT
Source organism: Quercus variabilis (assembly GCA_030445155.1). Classification (NCBI taxonomy): domain Eukaryota; kingdom Viridiplantae; phylum Streptophyta; class Magnoliopsida; order Fagales; family Fagaceae; genus Quercus; species Quercus variabilis. Next base: position 41,821,793 of record CP129453.1, on the reverse strand, counting down.
TTCAACCCAATAAATTCAATCCAAACGTAACCCTTAGTGCTGACTGTCGAGTCCCTTCAACGCAATGCATACTTCCTACAGCACATGCATTTCTACCGAACTTAACTAATAGATATATAGGCTATTTATTATTTTTTTAATCCTGATCTAAAAAGTCAAAAAAAGTGTGCTGTTTGTTATTTCATAGATCTTTTAGGTTGAAGCATTCCATAACATAAATAAGTTGAAAGTTAACTAATGAATTGTCTACTTTTGCTACCAAGTGCCAAGCGCCACGAGTCCTATTGCTTAATTAGTTCGTATTTTCTTATATGTTCAACCTAAACATCTATAAATCTTTTTCCTCCCTAATTATTGAATTATTAAAAATAATAACCTGCTTTTGTCTATGAATTATGAGAAACACGCTTCATGCAAAGGTCTCCTATGATAATTTTTTCTTACATTTCAATTATTGTCTAAGAGGTTTACATCCAAATTTCTGAGCATTTGGATTAACTTTTTGTGAGCGAAAGTATATTTATGCCTAAAAAACAAAAGTTTAAAAAGTAAAATTAAATGATTAAAAATAAATAAATCAAATACGCTCTATATAAGCACGATTAAATTCTTTTTAGTTTAGTTCTATATAGAGTAAAAACACCCATTACTCATTGCAAAAAAAAATTATCTTATGAAATGATTTTATAAGATTTTTCGAGCTCCCACAGCAAGTGTGCATGAGATCACATGTGTATGTCTAACATTTGGTACTCCTTAATTTCTTTGATGCTATTATTAGTATGGTGGGATTGCTTGTTATTTTGTTAGGTTTTGGTCCCAGCATTCTTTAGTGGCCACTTGGTCTTAGCTATACTCGGATTACATGGGGACTGGGTATGCAGGCTTGTCTTTTGTGTGAGTCTGTGAGACAATAGAAAGTTGGAAATGAACTACGTCCATGTCATGGTCACTTCGACCTCACCTACCTCGTGTGTTTGTGTTGGAAAGCACAAACAAATATGGCAAACACATAGAATTTTTTTTTTTTGGTTAATTCGATTGTTAGGAGAGGAAAATTGAAACCCTAAACATCTTTATATTAGAATTAGTACTAAGATGTGCCAATTGAGTTATGATACTCTTAATGAAATTGAGAGATTTTAGCTTCAAGGGAGAACAAAAACCTTCCCAACAAGCTTTAAAGCATATGTTTAAAATAATAGTAATTCTATTCTATTCATTATTTGAACACATGTCAAATATAAATGGTCATACACTTTATCAACTAATCCAATATCATTGTTCAAATAAAAGGGATAGAAATCACAATGACAATACGTTTCTAATCTCTAATTAATCTAATTTGAAAGGATAAGAAAAGATACATACATACATACACACACACACACACATATATATATATATATATATATCAATCTGCATATATATTTCCCTCCCCTAAAATCATCCTGTATGAACTGACCTAAATTTGTTGTCATTATTCATTAAAAGCACAAATCCTTGTCTCACTTCTCCTTAATTAAGCCCTGTCGTTTCTTGATAATCTTATTGATTCATAGAACGTAAGTTGTTAACAGATAGAGACGAAGGGCTCCTCATTCTCTTCGGTGGAAGTAGTTTATGTTGAGATTGGAACTTGTTGGATTATTTTAATAAAAATTGATTTTCCCATTATTTTTAAGTCAAAATTTGACCATGATTTTTTTTTTTTTCATTTATGGAGTTTTATTTGAGAGTTTACAGTGAGTATGAGATTGTATTTTGTAGTAGGTGTTGAGTTAACGTGAGTTTACTGACTCTAACTACCAAGAATTTGAGATTGTACGTCATCATCGATCCAAACCAACTGCACTGATCATACTGAGCCCGTCAAAGATGGCTGACTATGGACAGTCATACCATGCAATGCAATACGGTGCAGTTGCTAATTAATTTCATAAAACCAATAAGAGTTTCAATCTAAGATTCTTTTTTTAACAGTAAAATATTCAATCAATTAAATTAATTGGAACTCGTTACGTATTCAAAACACAATTAAACTAATTGGAACTCATTACGTATTCAAAACACAATTTTTAGTATATCATTAAACTTGAAATAATGTTTTAAAAACTTAAAAGCATAAAACCCACTATGCATCTTTCTTTCTCTTTTTCCATTTTTTCTTTTGAGATAAAGCGACAGCCCCACTATCATACATCCTTGGATGGTTTTAAAACTATCAACTTTTCATATGAGTTATTAAAATAGTCTCTTATTCACAAAAGCCCCCAGTGGATAAGGCCTATAGATGATTTTTTTTTTTTTTTTTTTTTTTTTTTTGAGAAGCAGGCCTATAGATATATATGTATTCAAATAAATAATTTTAAAAAATTGAGAGAACGTCAGTGCCATACAGAGGAATGTCTCATCGCTTAATTAAGGAGAAAAGCTTGTGCTTTATTAAAGAAAAATAAAGCTTCACTTTCAAAACTGCTTTTTCATACTTTAAAACTCAACCGCAATGTCTAGTGATCAAAATTTTATATATTTATAAAAAAAAAAAGAAAAAAGAGCTTTAAATTACGTTATTTTATGTCACAAAACCAGGGCACATCCAAAGCACAATTCTGATTCTTATTTCAACATGTTCGTGGTTCCTTAAAAGGCAAATGATGATATTGGGCCAAATGTTGGATGGGATGTCCATCAAATATGCTACTTCTTTCTCGATAAAATACTGTTCAAAATAATTGTGTTTTATTCCTTTTAGGCTTTAGATAACCTATCACAAGGGGAAAGATATGCCTTTAGATCAGGCATCTTTAATATTCACAATTTGCTGCCTACAGTTTGCCAATATCTTTATTATAAAAATTCACTTTTCCTCTCTCTATGGGCAAATTTTCCCTGTGTGAGGTGGAAAACCATCATCTTTTAATGAGATACGATAAGATAATTAAGATTTGGATATTTGATATCTGCTTTATGATAATTGCTTTGTCATTAAGTTAATATATCAATTAAGCACGATGCAACTTATAATATTAATGTGTCTCACTCATTTATTTTAAGTTTAGTAAATTCATTATCTTCTAATAATTTTTGTTTCATTTTAAAAAGGACACCTGCTGGGTTTTTTTTATTTTTTATTTTTTATTTTATGTAGAATTCAAATTTAGGTTCTTCTCAAAAAAAGAGAGGATTCAAATTTAGGTTTGTTATTCAACTACAAAATATTTTACTAACAATCTTTTAATTATAGTGAGAAAAATTGCTTTGTTGTTTTATCATAGATAACATGTATTTTTAATTTTTTTTTTCGTATGATAAATGAGACTTTAAAGAGAAAATACATCATTCTGTCAAGGTTTATCAACTATAAGCGATTATCTCAAAAAAAAAAAAAAACAAAAAAAACAAAACTATAAGCGATTAAATACCTTAAAACAAAATACTCCTTTTTCTTCTTCTGTTTTTCATAAAATAAAAAAAATTAAGAAAAAAAAAAATATTCTTAATTATGGTATGGTTCAAGGTTAACTAATTTGAATGAATAATACTAAAAATATAAACTATTTTACAAAAAATTTTACAAAGTGCTGATGTTGTGAGTGATTATTGGTAAATAAAAATGTGATATTAATGGTAGAACTAAATAAAAACTAATAAAATGTTAATCACATCAATATTTTATAAAAATATTGTAAAATAGTTTGTGGTTGTAATATTACTCAATTTGAATAAAAATATCAGTGATTCTAAAGTTAAGATCACGAATTAATATTTTGATTCATAAAAACCAAATGATAGCAATTGAAAAACTTTTTTTTTTCCTTTCTTTTTTAAGTGATGAATTGGTGATATCATTATTTGATTTTTTTTTTTTTTTTTAACACACTTTGACGTGTGACCAAATAGCTTTGTTGACCTTGACGCACCGACTGCAAGCTGTCCATTGGGGCCCAAATTGGAATACCTAAGCCTAATGTGGCCCCAAAGTAAATGAGAACGTGATAAATGTTAACGCAACTAAAAAAAAACAAAACAAAAGAAGAAAGAAGCATTAAAAATTTAAAACACGGTTTTGTTAAAATTCAATCCAGACACGGTTCTGTATTATTAAGCAGAATAGTAGATACTTGTTGGAGGAGGAGGAGATTAAACAACATAAAAGATATTATTACTAATTACTATTAACTTATTCCATTAAAAAAAAATTACTACTAACTTTTCACTCGAAGTCTGTCAAAATGCACCTCTTTGTCTAGGTTTAAATTAAATATTCAATAACCAACCATAAAAAATTAGACAAAGAAATGCCATCTTTCTTCCTTTACCATTGGATAATGAATAATATTACAACCTAGGCCAACGTTTCTCAATCTATCGCTGATTGAGTCTGTTATTTTTTATAATGTAATGAATTTATCTTCTTCTTAATAAAGTTACAAGTTTTTCATAAAAAAAAATAAATAAATAAAGATCTCTCAATCAAACTTGTAGGCACCACACAATAGAAATGAGTTGTTATTGTTACACAAATTTAAGTGAAAAATATTCCTTAATTATGTTAAAAATTGTTCGAGTGCCGAGTGCCGACCGTTCTCTGCATTTTTTTGGTAAAATCTTTAACACAAGAAGAAGGAGTTGATCCGTATCATCCTGGCTTAGTCGTGATTTCTTTGTGATAGAAATGAATGAACTTTCTAGAAAAGACTATGACTTAACGTCGGAGGACACATGCAGTCACATAGACGTGTGCTGGTCAAATTAGCGTGTCATGACTCACGCTGGTCGAACCGTCCAAATTCAACCTTAGCTTAGCTAGGTTGAGAGCGGCTGGTCGGGTCCAAGCAAGGCAAGAACAAAATAAATGTTGCCTAAGTCGGCATAAAAAAAAAGATTTTGAATATTAGTTGAATAAAAGTTGTTAGATGTTTAATCATGACACCTTTTGTAGAAGAATTACATACGTCTAGTAAGTTCTGAAAGTGTTTTATTTATGTGCTCCCACTTCCCAACTAAAGCTCAATTTCTGTAATTCAGTGTTAAAACTCTTTTATAAGTAACAATTTTTATGCTAAACAATTCTAAAATACAAAACATTTTTGAAATATTCACACGTATACAAGTTTTTTTTTTTTTTAATCATTTTGATTACCAAATATATAAGAGTAATACTATATATATATATAAACTATTTTACAACATTTTTACAAACTACTTATATGGCAAATTCTTACTAATTCTAATATGAGCCCATCACTAACATCACATTTTTACTTGCAATAACTATTTGGTAAATACTAAAACCATATCAACAGTTTGTAAAATTGTTAAAAAAAAATTTGTATCTGTAATATTTCTCAATATATAATAGCTTAAAAGTACCTTTCTATCTATAATTAATTAATTATCAAATTCTCTAAACATTAATTAAAAAGCTTTGAAGTTAAGGTTGTTTATCACAAAAGCTTAAAACAACTTAAAACTCTATTTTTATAGTAATAAGAGCATTTCCATTGGATGATGCAAAATGCATTGCAGATGATATTGTAGTAAAAAACAAATACCATTAACAGTTAGTTTACTTTTAAGTATAAATGATATGCTAAACTTAGCATTACTCTTAATTTAATTTTTTGCAAGTTAGGGCGTTCATGTGAACACCTTGACTTCAACATGGAGCCGCCAGTGCTTAAACTCTCTCTCTTTCTCTCTCATTTACATCCTCACCATTGGATGTTGTCGTTGTCGTCATAAAACCAATGTCATCGGTCACGGTGTCATCATCATTGTAACATGGTGATTTGGTTTTGATGCACCAATTGTGGGTTTGTACCATGGTGTTTGGGTTTGGTGGCTTCGGTAGTGGGTTTGTAGCAAGGTTTTTCAGTTTGGTTGCTCTGGTGGTTGTGTTGAAGAGGCCAATCTAACTGTAAGTGGAGTTGAGGAGGCCAATCTAGCCTTGGGTGATGATGATGAGTCCACTTTGGCCTTAGGTGGCAAAGGAGGCGGTGGAGGAGACTAGCCAAAATGGTTCAACTTCATCTTCTTCATGATTTTTTTTTTCCTGTTGTCGTGATTGTGTTTGTGGTGGTGGCAATGTTTGTAAGGTTGCGGGAAAGTGCTGATTTTTTTTAGTTTATTTGTCATAGAAAAGGACAAAATTGCTAAATGCCCTTTTTGGGCAAACTAAGCAGCGTTTTGCCCTATTTTTCAAACTAATTAGGGAAATACCCCTCCTTTGAAACTCGATTTTCTTAAAATCGAGTTATTAAAAAAAAAAAATCTAGAGCCTATAGCGGCGTTTTTAAGGACCTATAGTGACGTTTTCAAGACCTATAGTGGCTTTTTGTAACTCAATTTCCATTAAATCGAGTTATAGGCAATTTTTTTTAATTTTTTTTTACCTATAACTCAATTTCATGTAAATCGAATTACAAAACACCACCATAGGTCCTAAAAACGTCACTATAGGTTTCTTAAAAACACCGCTATAGGGCCTAACTCGATTTTGAGAAAATCGATTTTCAAAGAGGGGCATTTCCCTAATTAGTTTGAAAAATATGGCAAAACGCTGCTTAGTTTGTTCAAAAAGGGCATTTAGCAATTTTGTCCCATAGAAAAAGAATTATTTTAGACTATTTTAATATTATGTATAGAAAAATAAAGAATAGGATGTAAGGTATGTTGTATAAATAGTTATTTAAAAGAGATAAAGTGGTTTTTGGAGATACAATATGCCTATTTTTCAAAGAATCACATGGGAATGCTCGAATAAATTATTGTAATTTTGAATTTGACAATGCCCTTTCATAATAATTTCAATGAAAATTAAAATTTAGAGTATATTGGGATATTATATAAAATAAAATTTACTATGATTTTTTTTTTTATGGTACAAACTAACTTGATTATATTTAATGGTATTAAGTTTAATAATAATAAAAAATGTTAACTTATATATTGTAGGGGTCAAAAAGAGTAAAGGAAAACTAAAGCCTCCACTAATATCAAGAAAGTCACAACTAATTTATAAACAAAAGAGTAACCACAATGGGAGGGCTGAATAAGTAAAATCTAAGTTTGAATGAACACTTAAATGTTGGTTGAATACCAATACTCTCTTATTGAGGTTATAGAAAACCTTGGGCAAATACAACACTCTCTAGAAGTTCTTCCTTTCTCAATCCTAAATTTCTCCAATACTGCTCTAAGTATGGGGTAAGGCCCTATTTATACACTCAGGTTATCCCTTTAATAGTGGATTGTCATGGTGAATGTCACAAGATGCTTGTCCCATCAGGTGTCTCCTCCCTCCTTTTGATGATGAAAATGGACTTTTGGGGTGTAAAGCCTGTTTAGGCTAGTCATTCAACATCAAATGTGGCTTGTGTTAAGTAGGAGACCCTAATTAATGCGGAAGTGACCATTGCTTGGGTTGCAAGCCTTCTTACTTGGCTCTTCAGTTGGATTTATGGGAAGTGCCTTCTTCCTCAGTCGCCTCACAGGTCATCCTTTCTAGGGTGAGATTGCTCTGCAGTACAACGAGCTCCATTAGCTATTCTTGGCAACTGAAAGGGCCCTTCCCCATCAGGCCTTAGCTCCTTATTCAAATATAGGCCTTCTTTCCCATATGGTTTGGGCTAGATTTAATACCTCAGGACGCTATGTTCACCCATTAGGCTTGCCATCCCCAGCCCAGGAAGCACATTCAAGGGGCCACCCCTCTACATATACCAAATTGATTTTTTCTTCTTCTCAAAGAAAAAAAAAAAAAAAAACTTGATTTTTCCCGTTTGCATATATAATATGGGATTATTGGCAGACATGACAATTTTAGGCCAAAGTCCTCTTGGCTTAATAGAGTCTCATTTTTAAGATTTGTCAAGGTGCTCTAATTGATCCTAGTTGTCCCCTTCCTTGGAGAATTAGACCCATCCTTCATGATATGCAAAGTATGTTGTCTGTCTCTTCCAATCTTTATGTTTTTTGAGTTCCTAAGCTGGCAAATCTGGCTGCCCACATACTAGTTAGGCAATCCATTAATTGTAAAGCTTTTGTCTCTTTTGATTTGGGCAGCTTTCCCCCTATTTTGTTTCTATTATTAAAGGTACTGAAATTGGTTGTTCCTTTTTTTTTTTTTGAATAAAGTCTTTGTTTATAATAATAACTAGTTGCTAACCCGTGTAATGCATAGGGAAGTTTGATAAAAACTGATGATGCCGAAAATTGTCAGTTAGTTACACATCCTTATGTGCTTTAGACAACGCCTACACAACACAAAACAAGAAGACCTTAGGAGAGTACCGGTGTGGTACTGGCCAAAAACCCTCTGAAGGTTAAGTTAAAAGTCTTTTTACAACTCTAAAGTGTCAGAGCTCAGGTGAATTATGCATACCTTATTTTCTGAGAGTTTTGGGTTTTTATAGTAGTCTAGAACTGACCTCCGTTTCTTGCAAAGGAAGGTGTTTCTTTATAGGAAAGATCATCATAAATATGCGTATATTACGGGATCATTTTCATGTTGGAATTCTACTAATTAGGGTTAACCATGGGACGCAAGTTATTTCCATTTCGAACTCCTTGGAGCCCACTCAAAATCATATTGGTACCACGTGGCTCTAGCATCCGTCTACTCTATATTCATATGACTTGAATCCGTCCATATCGTGAGACTATTCGTCTATTATGGGAAGGAGTCCTTCCGTCACATGTCCTATCGATCTGATGTCCCTTTGTTGCCTTATCTCCAACAGCCCATTAACCTAGTACCATCGGGTCTACTTGAACGGATCTGTCATGCCGAATTTTGTACACTTCAATTGCCCCCTCACTCCATGGGTCCGTAACCTCCTTTGGACGAACTTGTGAAGTGATGATTTGACTTGTTTCCTGAAAAGTTCGCACATATTGACAAGCTAGCCTAGGGTCATTAATGTTGTAGGGACACGTGGCATTTCTTTAGTGGTTAATCTCTTAGAATGAGGCATCACTTTGACTTCCGTGTCGTTCCCTCTATATAAACCTATCTCTTTACCTCTCATTTTTTACTTTTTGCAGCAAATTCATGATCAGAGCGTTACCATCTCCTTTGATAAACCCACATACCGTCTACTTGGTGCGCCCGTCATCTACACTTCTCCTGTTGCTCATCTTCAATCAGTAAGTATTTTTCACCTTTCTGTTGAATTCCTTTACTACTTTTTTAGATTTTTGCACACTCGTCGTCTATGTAGATCCATCAGTGTCTTAGGGTTTACCCATCACGTGTAGGTGACAGATGTCTAGTGCGTCAAGTGAAAAATTATGTGTCTGCAAAAGGGCGGGTTACGATGAGGTGTTCCCGTCAAGTTAGAATGACCCTAGCACCTCAAGTGATGAGAGGAATCTGTCGGCCAGCTCACCTTCCACAAGGGATGAGGATTTGGATACAAATAGGTCAGAGGGAGATTCTACTGATGAGCTAGATGTTGCTGAACCCCCATCCCAATCTGTCATAGGTCTTAATGGACTTAAGGAGTTTATAATATTTCCTTTGTGGATGGTTAACGACTTCGTTTCTATCATTAAACCAGCATACTTCAACACACTTACGAAGAAGTACCAGATACCCGTCCACATACCCCTCCATCTACCCTACAAATCAGAGAAGTGTTACTACGAGGGTGTCAGAGTCTATGAGCAAATGTTGAAAGCAAGGCTCAGATTCCTACTAAGCACTCTTTACTGTCGCCTCCTTCAATACTTAGGGTTGGCCGTCACCCAAATTTCCCCAAACGCCTAGAGGGTTTTCCTCGCCATGGCGGTTTTGTATGGGGCCATGTCTAAAGGGGCACGTAGGTTGACAGTGGAAGGGTTTTTTCACTGTTACCGTCGGATTGAGATTGTTCAGTCCAAAGGCATGTATAGCTTTATACCTAGGAGCCCGTTGTTCAGGCTCGTGTGTGACACCCCCAACTCTAACAAGAACTAGTAGAGTCGCTATTTTTTCATAGAGGGTGACGAGTGGATGTGTCACCCTGGTGACCAAGAGTGCATGCTCGTTGACAAGACATGGGGTATAATGCCCCTGTCTGGTATGCATCCATCTGTATTTAGGTTTTTAATTGTGTTAGCTTTACTTGTTACTTTAACCGTCTCCTATTGCAGCTCAGGACCATCCTTAAGTCACGCTTAAACAGTGGAGTTTCTTGGAAAAAATTTTCAACAAAACCACACTTTCAGAGAGGACATGGGCTAAGCTAGTCAACTTAGATACCCTCTACTGGTACCATGATGGACCAGAATCCACAGTAGCTGCCTGTTTCTACGACCATCAAATTTTCCAACGTAAGTCTGTCTCTTAATATGTTGGTTCCTTTCTTTACTTTTAAATTATCCAAATCATTATATCTGTCCAACTTTGTGTAGGAATGGAAGACAACAAAAGAAATGCCTACATTAAGCAACAGGCTGCAAAGAAAAAACAAGAGGGGGGTCAACTCCCTAAGAGGACGAGCCAAGCCATCCTGCCGTCCAAGAGGAAACCGTCAGAGAAGACTGACCATCCTTTGAAAAAACCCAAGGTGACGCCCGATTCAATTGTAGGGTTAAAGGTCGAACCTAAGAAGACGGCAACTCCGCTCGGCCAAGGAAGGGTAAGGGACTTATGACGGGTCATGTCCCCATCACTGAAAAAACACTCGTCCTCCTCCGTAAGGATTCTCGGTATATGCTGGAGCAACTTTCGTCCATCATCACAACTGATGACTATGAGTACTTAAGCAACCACACAACCAAAGCAATGAGGGAGATGGGTCTTTTTAGTATCACGCAGGTAACTATACCCATCTCATTTATCTTTCACTTTCGTTCAACTTACTTGGTTACTAACCCCTCTTTTGTTTCCAGGCAATGCTAATGATGAAAGGGTTGATGGGCCATTGCCTGAACCACGAAATGGCTCTAGACTGCGTTTAGGCGAAGACGATTCAGGAGATGAAGCTAAAGGCCTAGAAGACGATTCAGGAGAAGAAGCTGGCTTTGTCAGAGCAAGTTTGAGGTGAGTTGGAGAAGTAGGCAGAGGTGTTGCAGTAGGTCCTTGAGGACTAGGAAAAAAAGATCAAAACTACCAAGGATCAGCTCCGTTAGGCCAAGGAAGACACAATGCGAGAGTATCGTGACTCCGACGTATACTTGACGGAGCTCAGTGGCACTTATACGGATGACTTTGACGACTGCCTTCGTCAAGTTAAGGCTTCTTTTCCAGACCTGGACCTGTCATATGTTTCCATTGAAGCCCAAGCCCAGACCTTAGCTCAACCTGTTCAATTTGAGAGCACTGACAAACTATTTGCTGACGATGCCTTTGCCGACGATCCTTGTGGTGACAGAGAGTCTGCTCCTATTAAAGGCCAAATCCAATCCGTCAAGGGTGATACCCGTCAACCTAAAGAGGTACAGAATGAGGAAGAGAAGGATGAAGAAACCCTCCCCTTCCCCCTGTCCAACAGTAGTTTTTTCTATTTTACTTAGTTAAAATGTAAAGTTTTTAAGAACAACATTTATGTTTAATTTATCCGTTGCTTTTTGTGTCCAGACATCTCCCCTTGTGGGCTTTTTTAGTATACTAATCATTTGTTTTAAAATGCCCATTTACTTTGGTCTTTATTCCTAAGGATGAATCCGTTCAGTTTATGGTTACATGAATATAACTGTGGTTAGGATTCAAGCAAACATATTTGAATTTGTTCACCTTGTGAGCCTGGCGGGCTTGTGTCATCTCATAAGGGTGATCCTGTCCACGTTAGGGATCCTAAATATAATCTTTTCAAGATAAGTCTGTCCACTTTGATTTTAATAAATCATTGAACCCATCCAATTCTCGGGTTTCATCCCTACAAGGTAGATTTGTCTAATTTTAATGACCGAAGGGCTTATATGGGACCCATTCACTTTGTGTACTGGAAAACATGTATCCATCCATTTTAGCAATCCCTGAGGAGGGGTGGAACTCGTCCACTTTGTTGACTTAGCAACTTGAATCTGTCTAATTTATGGACTTATCATTAGTCATTCTTTGAGGATGAAACCCGTCCACTTTGTGGATTTGATAACTTGAATCCGTCCACTTTATGGACTTAAAATTAAGGTTGAAACTTGTCCACTTTATGGACTGGATAACTTGAATATGTCCACTTTATGGACTTATAATTGAGGATGAAACCCGCCCACTTTGTGGACTGGATAACTTGAATTCGTCCACTTTATGGGCTTATAATTAAGGATGAAACCCTTCCACTTTGTGGACTGGATAACTTTAATCTGTCCACTTTATGGACTTATAATTAAGTGAAACTCATCCACTTTGTGGACTAGATAATTTGAATCCTTTCACTTTATAGACTTATAATTAAGGATGAAACCCGTCCACTTTGTGGACTAGATAACTTTAATCCGTTCACTTTATGGGCTTATAATTAAGGATGAAACCTATCCATTTCTATTGATTTAAAGCATCCCTCTAAGATGTGCCCAACCATTATTGCAAACTTGATATTGTAGAAATTTAGATATAAACATATGGCATTTTTGAATAACTCCTCTTATTGTGGTAACCATGCATAAAAAGATTAAAAAAAAAAAAATGCCCTTGGGCTTAAAAGAAACGGTAGATAATAAAATTTAAACTAAAAGGAAATAAACTGGGAATGAGGAGTGTCGTCGCTCGTCTACTGGTAGTACTTCTTTAGGTACTCTATGTTCCATGGGTGATGCAACTTTTGCCCGTCCAGTGTCTCTAAGTAGTAGATTCCCTTCCTATGATATAATGTAATTATGTATGGTCCTTCCCAATTAGGTCCTAGCTTCCCCTAGGAGGTGTCTTTTGTGATGCCTATCACCTTTCTCAAGACAAGATCTCTAACATAGAAGTACCTGTGTCTGACCTTGGAGTTGTAATGCTTGGCCATGAGATTTTGGTGCCATGCTAACTTCTGTTCAGCTGTTGCTCATACTTCGTCCACCTGATCAAGCTGTAGGCGCATAGCTTCATCATTCTTGCTTTCGTCATGGTTCCCTGTTTTGTAGCTTGTAAATCCCACTTCAGTCGGGATGACTGCCTTGCTTTCGTATGCTAGCCGAAACGGGGTCTCCCCTATAAACGTCCTCGCCGTTGTCCTATACGCCCACAAAACACTTGGTAGTTCGTCCAGTCATATACCCTTTGCCCCTTCGAACTGAGTTTTGATGATTTTGAGCAAAGATCAGTTCGTGACCTCAACTTGTACATTGGCCTGTGGGTGGGCGGGTGATGAGTAATGGTTCTTAATCCCAAGTTTTGAGCAAAGTCTCTGAATGCGTTGTTGTCGAATTGCTTCCTGTTGTTCGAAACCAGCACCTTAGGTAGTACCTACAAATGATGTTATTCCATACAAAACTTCCCACATTGTTTTTAATGATCATAGCCAGGGCTTCCACTTTTACCCACTTGGTGAAGTAGTTTATATTGACTACCAGGAACTTCAATTGTCTATCCGCCATTAGGAACGAGCCCATGATATCCAATCCCCATTGAGTGAACGGCCATGGGGCGATCATTGGGGTGAGCTCCTCTGTCAGTTCCCTGATGAGATTGCCAAATCTCCGACACTTGTCGCAAACTTTGACATATGCATAGGCATCCTTTTGCATGGTTGGCCAGCAGTATCCTGCTCGGATTAGTTTGTGTACCAACGACCGTGATCCAGAGTGGTTTTCGCAGACTCTTTCATGAACTTCTTTCATGACATAGTCTGCCTTCTCAGGGATGAGGCACCTCAGGTATGGTCAGGAGAAGCCCCTCTTATATAGAATGTCTTTAATCAAGACGAAGCGAGCTGCTTGAACCTTCAACTTCCTTGCAGGCTCCTTGTCGTTTGGTAGCATGCTGTCTTTTAGGTAGGAGGTTATTGGTGTCATCTAATAGTTCTCAGACCCTATATCCTGCACACTGGCATAATTTATTAAGGATAAGATTTGAACGAAGGATAATACCTAATTGAGGATTAGCATGTGCTTCGTTGGAGCAGCTTTAACAAGTTGATCAGCGTGCTCATTCTCTACCCTTGGGATTTGAACAAACTTTACTTGGAGGTTGCTAACTTAATCCTTCACCTGTTCAAGGTACTTCTTCATCCGTTCATTCTTGCATTCATAGTCATCATTAACCTGACTGGTTACCACTTGGGAATCGCAGCATACAACCAAATTTTCAACTCCAACCGCCTTCGCAAGGTCCAACCCTGCTATCAAGGCTTTGTACTCTGCTTTGTTATTGGTCGTAGTGAAGTCAAGACGGACCATGCATTCAATCTTATCTCCTTCTAGGCTATGGAATACCACACCAGCTCCACTTGCTTGCCTATTGGAGGATCCATCTGTGCGGATGCTCTACTGTGGGCTCTCTTCTGCCCCCTGGCCTTCCATGAGAGTGAATTCTACGATGAAGTTAGCGATTACTTGCCTATAATAGTCGTGCGTAGCTGATATTGTATGTCGAATTCGCTTAACTCGACTACCCAAAATGCCATCCATCTCGCAGCTTTAGGGCTACTCATAGCTCTGCGCAAGGGCTTATCCGTTAGGATCACCATAGTGTGTGCCTGGAAATATGGCTTGAGCTTTCACGCCGTAATTACTAACGCGAAGGCGAGCTTTTCCATCGAAGGGGTACTTCTCTTCTGCTCCGCGAAGTGTGCGGCTTGTGAAGTATACGGGCTTTTGCACCCCATCTTCTTCTCTAACCAAAGTTGCATTGATAGTGGCCAGGGAGACGTCTAGGTATAGGAACAGTTCTTCCCTTAGCTTAGACAGGCTTAGTAATGGCAAAGAAGAAAGATATGCCTTCAGATCTTCAAATGCTTATTGGCACTCAGCCGTCCATTCGAACGACTTCTTCAATATGCAGAAGAAAGGTAGGCATTTATTCGTTACTTTTGAGATGAACCTGTTTAATGCGACTACCTTGCCATTTAGGCTCTCTACCTCCTTAATTGTCTTTGGCGGAGCTAACTCTATTATGGCCTGTATCTTTTTTGGATTGACCTCAATACCCCTTTAGGATACCATGAATCTGAGGAACTTCCCTGCTGTCACCCCTAATGCACACTTGTTTGGATTCAATTTCATGTTGTACAACTGAAGGGTGTAGAAAGTCACTTGAGGTCGCTCAAGTGGTCGTCCTCTTGTATGCTTTTTACTAGCATGTCGTCCACATAAACTTGCACGTTCTTTCCAATTTGATGCGTGAACATTCTGTTCATCAGCCTTTAGTATGTGGCACTCGCGTTCTTGAGTTCGAACAGCATCACTTGTAGCAAAAGAAACCCTAACTGGTTACAAATGAAGTCTTCTCCTGATCTGCCTCATTCAGTTTGATCTGGTTGTAACCAGAGAATGAATCCATGAAGCTTAGCAGCTGGTGTCTTGCAGTTGAGTCTACCAAGGTGTCAATTCACGGGAGAGGATAGCTGTCCTTAGGGCAGGACCTATTTAGGTCCATGAAATCTATGTACATCCTCCACTTTTCATTGGCTTTCTTAACCATCACCATATTCGCCAGCCAGTTGGGGTAGTAAACTTCTCGTATGAAGTCTGCTTCCTGTAATTTGTAAACCTCCTCAGCTATAGTTTTGTCCCTATCTGGTATGAACACCTACTTTTTCTGCCGGACAGAGGAGAATGAGGGTGATATGTTCAACTTGTAGACTATGATCGACGGATTAATTCCTGACATGTCCTTATAGCTCCAAGCGAACACATCCTGGTTGTCCTTTAGGAATGTCGTGAATGCTTGATGCACTGGCGGGCTGGCCATGATGCCTATCCTTGTTGTTCGTTCTGGCCTAGAATCATCAAGGAGTACTTCTTCCAACCCTTCCACTAATTCCGCTACCGCCCATTGTTCTTCTGTACGCATAATATGTAAATGATCCTCCATCTTCAGTATGGCAATGTAGCATTCGTGTGTCGCCACTTGATCCCTTTTTACTTCTCCCACTTCATACTCGGTGGGAAACTTGATCATCAAATGGTAGGTTGAGATTACAGCTTTCCATGAATTCAAAGTAAAGCGACCCAATATGGTGTTATACGGGGATGAGCAATCAACAACCAGGAATGTGATATCCTTGGTAATCTACTGAGGGTAATCACCAACTGTTACTGGCAAGGTGACTGCTCCCAAGGGATGCACCCTTGTTCCTCCAAATCCTACGAGTGGTGCGTTGGTTGGAATCAACCGTTCTCTCCCTATCCTCATCTGCTGGAATGTTGGGTAGTATAAGATATCGATAGAGCTCCCATCGTCCATAAGGACTCTGTGCGTGTTGTAATCCCCTACACGTATGCTAATTACAAGTGCATCGTTATGTGGGTGATGGAGACGTCGGGCATCTTCCTCCATGAACCCAATTACGGGGTTGTCAATTTGTGCCATCTTTGGAACATACTCCGCCAACTAGACATTTTGAACCATTCGTAGGTAGGTCTTGCGCGCCTTCTTAAAAGAACTAGAAGTTGTACTACCCCCTATAATCATCCTTATGTCTCCTAGAGGTGGCCTAGGGCGCTCATTTTCTCTCCGAGTAGGTGGTTCCGTTCTTTCCTTACTGATGAATCTTTGCAACTTCCCTTGCTAAGAGCCTCTATCTATTGCTTTAAATCATAGCAATTAGATGTGTCATGACCGTGGTCACGATGGAAATGACAGTACTTGTCTCTAAACCTCTTACTAGGGTCTCCCTTTAACTAGCTAGGGAACGCCAGGGCTCCTTTGTCCTTGATCTACATTAGGACTTGGTCAATCGGAGTGTTCAGCGGGGTGATTGCGAATCTTCCAGTGGCAGGCTTCGAGCGTCTGTCCTCCTTTCTATCTCCTATCCTCGCTATCTTCCGCCCCATGTCCTATTGTGGTTCCTCCTTTCTTTCTCTCTTCTTGGGCTTCTCTTCGCAAGCTAGTAATGCATCTTTCACGTTCATGTACTTAGTGGCCCTGTAGAGTAAATCTAACATAGTCTTTGGGTCATTTTTGTACAAGGAAAACAGAAACTTACCCTTCCGTAGCCCATTCGTAAATGCAGCCACAACAATCTTGTTGTCAGCTTCATCAATTAAGAGTGCCTCCTTGTTAAAGCAGGTTATGTATGACCTCAGCGTCTCATCCTCCTGTTGCTTAATGCTCATTATGCATGTAGTGGATTTCTTATACCTGTGCCCCCCGATGAAGTGTAAGGCAAACTGGGCACTCAACTCTTTAAAGGTACCAATGGAATTGGGCATCAACTTGTTGAACCAAATCCTTGCGAGGTCTTTCAGCGTAATGGGGAAGGCCTTGCACATAATCTCGTCTGCCACTCATTGTAAGTGCATCAAAGTCTTGAAGGACTCTAGATGACCTAAGGGGTCCTTAGATCCATCGTAGCTTTCTACTTGAGGCATACAGAACTTTGGTGGTAGGGGGAACGACATGACAGGTGTGGTGAATGGTGAATCAGTTTGATGGACCAAGTCATCAAGGTCGCTAGACACCTATCATCTGAGGGCGTTCATCATGAAGTCCATTCGTTCCTTCATCATCTGCATCTCTGCGACTATATGAGGGGGAGTTGTATCTATGGCAGATGGGCGGCTAATATCCTGTCGCTCTTGTTTGCTTGGGGCGTTGCTGCTTTCCGGCCCTTCTTGATTCCTTCTTTCAGCACTGGTTCCTTCCTGGTCCTCCTCTTGGGTGTTAAGTGCTGCGTTCTTCTGGCACAACTGTTCTTCCAGGTCATGATTCTGCTTGGTGAGGCATTCCACTGCTGTTGCGAGGGTTTGAACTTGTTTCTCTAGGGCAGTCGTGCGCAGTTCGTCGCCCTGATTGTTAGTGGTTGTTGCCATCGAACGAGTAAGTACCATGCATCTTTTTGTCCAAGAAGCTGTAAGTATGGCTTATCTCTCAGAGTTCCACAAACGGCGCAAACTGATAATGCCAAAAATCGTCAGTTAGTTACACAATCCTTAGGTGCTTTAAACAACGCCTACACAACACAAAACAAATAGACCTTAGGAAAGCACCAATGTGATACCAACCAAAAACCCTTCGAAGGTTAAGTTAGAAGTCTTTTCACAACTCTAGAGTGCCAAAGCTGGAGTGAATAATTCATACCTTGTTTTCTAAGAGTTTTAGGTTTTTATAATAGTTTAGAACCGACCTTCGTTTCTTGCGGAGGAAGGTGTTTCTTTATGGAAAAGATCGTCATAAATGTGCTTATATTACGAGATCCTTTTCATATTGGAATTCTACTTATTAGAGTTAACCGTGGGATGCAAGTTATTTCCATTTAGGGTTCCTTAGAGTCCACTCAAAATCATGTTGGTCATATGACTTGAATCCGTCCATATCGTGGGACTATTCATCTATTATAGGGAGGAGTCCCTCCATCGCATGTCCTATCGATCTGATGCCCCTCTGTTGCTTTATCTTCGATAGCCCATTAACCTAGTATTGCGGGTCTACTTGAATGGATCCATCATGCCGAATTTTGTACACTTCAAAAACTATTTAAAATTTCACTTTGCTTAAAGTTATGATCACTTGGAAAAAAGAGAGAAAATATACATAAGAGATTACTACTACTAACAAAGCAAACATGTTGTTTCTTTCAATCTTATGCTTGCAAATACTTGAATTAACTGCTTACTAATAAAGAAAAATATATGGTGAGACCATGGACCTTATCCACCCACCCTAAAAGTTCTTATATATAAATCTCACAAAAATAGATAAAATGTAGGGAACAATCAAAATTTATAAAGTAACAAATAAACTATATCAATGGATATACTAACATAGTATCACATTTAACGTCCCAAGTCTCAAGCACAGCAAGTTCATCATTGGTTGTTCAATCAAATTCGCAAAATGCAAAAATGCCATTTGTCTTTCTTGGATATTTATTAGAATTAAAAATAAAATCATTCTTAAAATTTGTAGACAATAACGTTTTCTTTCTACATCAAATTAAAACTGACAAATAAGAAGTATAATAAGGATGGTTACATAAGTAGTCATCTTCGGCCTTGTTCCTTCATCGATTGCCTTGGAAGCAACAACCACTTCTCAATTTATGTCTTTAGCATCTGTTTCAATAACTTTTTTTTTTTTTTTTGATATGCACCTTCGACAACATGGGTATCACATCCTTGCCCTGCGATCCAATGTCGAACAAGTTTAACCCAAGGTCAAATGTAGTCATAGCATAACTTGAAATAGTCAATTAGTTTTGAATGCTAAGTGTACCTTCCATTCATCCATATGGAAGGAGGAATTTCCATTTGAGTAAGAATTTTTTTTGGATTGAGAAAATGATATATATATCTGTCAAAATTGAAAATCCTATGAAAAAAAAAAAAAAAAAAAAAAAAACTAAATTGCTGGTCTTCCAATGAGAGTAAGAATGAGGAAAGAAGGTACCCATATATATTGGTGGTGACTGTTGGGCAGGCCTTGAAATTGCTTCATTTCATGGTGTTAGCATTAAGTTCAGGGATCCAAAACTACAAACACAATCAAAATTGACAGTAAAATTGGTCTTCCAAATTAGAACCCAACAAATAAAAATAAAGCTATGAATTGCAGAATTATAAAACAAAGAGGTATGAGTTACAGACAATTATGGGGTGAAGAAAAGCATAATTAGAATAAACATTATATATTAGAACAAAAGGCATAATTAGAATAAATATAACAGCCCATCCTTATGTGCTTTTGTTTCTTAAGCCTAATTAGAATATACATAACAACCCATTGTATGATTTCATTCCTTTTGGTAAGCACAAGCTGGCTGCTCCCTTAAACAAATACAAATCCATCTTAAAATTATTTGTGCATAAGACAAAATTCTATACATACAAATCAAAAAGTGATGTTCTTCTCCGCTATATCATAAAATTGTTCATCATAAGTTCAAGTATGCAATTTTAGGATTTAATTGGAACTCACTGCAACATAATATAGGCTGAATCTTGTTTCTTTGTTGCCACAGTACCCATGATAGCATGGTAGTGAGTTCACATGATTTTTGGTCCCTATCCCAAGCCAAATCCATGAGTTCAGCGAAAGAAAGCTAGCTGTTGAACACACATTCCATCATGTTATGCTACCAAACAGACTGAATTTTGGAATAGCCCTAGATGGCAAGAAGAGCATCTTCCACCTCAACCCCATAGAACCAGCTACACCTACAACCTTCTGCTTGAAAAAGTTGAGCAAGTTGGCTACAATCCATTCATAGCCCTCAAAACAATTTGGGTGCAAGTTACCGCTACCTTGGTTGGGATATCAAACGGTGTTATTTGGTAAGTTTCAATTTTGAGTGAGACTTTTTGTGAAACATGTGGTGTACATGTTCTAAATGGGGATGAAAAGAATATTTTACAGCATGAATACACCCAAAAAAATTCCACATGACAATTGAACATTGACAAAAGTGAAAAAAAAAAAAAAAAAAAAAAAAAAAAAAAAAAAAAAAAAACAAACAAACAAACAAACAAACGAACAAACAAACTTCAAAATGATCCATAATGAAAATTGAACTAATTTCAAATTTTACTGTACCATTTTAGTTTGGGTTGACCATGCAATATCTCGCTAAAAAGCAAAATCCATTTGCTTTTCAAAAGCAATTAAATGTCTTCAAAAAACAATGGTGGAAAAAAAGGGGGCTAGCCTTTTCAAATTGCAGTATATCATATATAGCAAATTTAATCAAACAATTAATAGGAACATAAATCTATAATATGAAGAGGAAAGAAAACCTTGAATTTGTTGTGTAACCGCTGGTCATTGGAGGACTTGTACTTAGCCTTGCAGGAAATTAGACGAATCTCATTTTGTCGTTTTTGAATTGTTCAAAATGGTTATTCAAACATCTATTTCTATCACCAATAATGCTCATCATCAGAATTCATCTACCTACCCAAATAAATAAATAAAGCAATAGAAATTCTATTTGTTTCAAAGTTTTTTACTTTGCCTCTATAGTTTTGATCAAAATTAAATCTTTTTTTATCACAGCAAAAACAATTAGAAAATACCCAAAAAATCAAAGAAAAACTGACATCCTTATATAGATAAGCAATGTTCACGCCATTAAACTAAACATAAAAACAATGGTAAACTTGAGATTACCGATAATGTTTGCGGAGAGAATTTGGTTTGATGGTAAAGTCTCAAAATCAAAAACTTTCTGCCACTAAAGGAGTGGGAGGCTGGCACCCGTGGACTATAGTTTAGGGGTTTGAGAAGAGAGGCAGAGAGAACGGAAGAGGCAAAGAAGGAGAGAAGTTTATCAGGTGACGGTAGTTTGTCGGGTTAGCAAGTAAAAAACTTAATAAAATAATTTATTTTTTATTTTAAAAATAATATTTTTTATTTTAAAAACAGTAATTGAAAAATAATAATTGCTAACGTGGAAAATTATGGAAGTTTCAAAGGCTTTGGTTTTATATATTTATATATATATATATATGATATTAATAATAATAATAATAATAACAACAACAACAATAAGAATGTTACATCAATACATAAACAAAAACAAAAATGATGTTAGAAGAATTTCCAGAAAGGAAGCCTTAATTACGTATTGTATTGGCTTTCAAAATATTCCCAACAAAGATTTTCTCTTTTTTTTTTTTTTTTTTTTTCTAGGTAAGATTTTCTCTAATCCTATAAAATTTCTTTTAAAATATTCCCAACAAAGATTTCTCTAATACTATAAATTTCTTTGCAGTTAATATGTAATATATTATACCCTCTTAATAAGGAAAGTTTACGAATACCATTCACTTTGAATTCCATTACACTCTTCTTTTTAATAATTCGAGAATTCCATTCCACTACAATCTTGGATAGGTACCGGAAAATAATATTTTTCTTTTTGCAATAATAGATTATACTTAAGTTGAAGTGAATTTTAATAATTGAATGTACTTTAGACCTTACACATGCATGGATGCATGCTGATGCTGCTAGTATCCATTTATATAATTACAATTCACTAATTATTGTATGTCCACTATAAGAGATTTTAAAATTATAACCTCTTATTTTCATTTGACTAAATATAAAGAAGAAAAAACTCAGCCTAAAAGTAATATATATATATATATATATATGGAAAATTATTAAAATCTTCTATAGATTGAAATTAGGATTTTCCTTTCCCTTGTGGTTGCCTCATGCAAGTAATTAACCATATATATGGCATTTCAACAGGATCCCACTATTGATTTACCATATGAAAGGGTAGCTTATCAAATGTCCAATAAAGAACATTTCAATTTCCGTAGAAACTTCTTTAAAAATTCTAGTCATTGGATAGAGTCAAAATTTAATTAGACTAGATTCTTAAGGTAAATACGTCATAGAATTTGGTTAATGTGAATTGTTGAAGAGATTTTGGTCATTTACGATTATACCATATCAACATCATCATGTATCATCGTTTGAAGATTGACATTTGACTTTTAATTGACCCCTAATATTTTGTCACATAACCTTTTTGATTCTCATAATTTTACATGTTAATACTTAATTTTTTTTTTTTTTTAAATGGCCTTCTTATATTCTATATTTAAACCCTCAATTAAATGATAGAATAGATCTTTCTCAAAAAAAAAAAAAAAAATGATAGAATAGAAAGTTCAATATTCAAATACAATCATAATAAATATTTATAAATATCACCGCGCACCCTTGGCGTGATGGTCCCTCCACAAGTATAAGTGGTGTGTGGGAGGAGAAAGGTTGGGGTTCAAGTTTTCAAGAGGGAGTTTCACATACATATACATTTAGATTAGGTTAGAATAGAATATCTATCTTGTATAAAAAAAAAAAAGTATTTATCAATAATTATTACAATTATATATTTAATAATATCATATAAAATCACAATTATAATAAATAGGAGTACCTATTAATAAATACTTTTCATATTTAATATTTCATATAAAGACACAACTAAATTAATGTCTATCAATAACTATTATAATTATCAAGTTTCATATTTATATACATAATATAAGAGAGAGAAAATCTTTTCCCATATTCGAACTCCAATGGCCAAAACGTGGGATTTTCCTCCTGCAGCTAGCCCAAGAGTACTAGGCTTCTCGTGGGGCTAAGGTGAGGTCTGTTGCCACCCCAGACAGCAGTAGTTATGTTTTAATCCAACATTCCCTAGCGGTTGAGTGCCCTAATGATCATGCCCATAGAGGTCTACCACAATGGTTACCCCCGCTCACCCATTGTGTTTATTGAAAAGAAAAAAAAGAAAAAAAAAAAAAGATATATAAAATCACCCCTTAGAGCCCGTTTGGTTGGAGGAGTGGAAAAGTGGAAGGATAAAAAAAATTAGTAGGAAGATGGAAAAGTGGGATGATAAAAAAAATTTAGTTTTCCCTCCAGTGTGTTTGGTTGGAGGGGTGGAAAAGTGGGAGGGTGGAAAACTTTTTTGTTAGGTTGAAAAGAAAAGTGGGAGGATAGAAAATGTAGTTTATATAAATTGACTATTATACCATTGTTACATAATATATAAGAAATATATTTATTTGTAATTATTAAATAATATAAAATTTACCACATCATACATATAAATTTATATTATTTTTTTATTATTATAATGTAAAAATTACAATAGTATACATATAAATTTAACTAGGCAAAAGATTTTGTTACCAGGGTATTCCTATATTCGCTATTCAACTAGTGAATATAACGTGGGCAACAAATAAGCTAAGCAATTTAATTGGGCAAAACTTATAAATCAAATCTTGCACTAATAATTTAATTAGGTAACTGGGCAAATCAACTTGCATTGATTTATATAAATCAAAACTTGCACTAATAATTTAATTGGGAAAATCAACTTGCACTAAAACTTGTATAAATCAAAACTTGCACGAATAATGTCATCAGCAAATTTACACTTGTTAAATAAGATGAATAAAGTGAGGGGAAGGTGAGATGAATAAGCTAAGCAATTTAATTGGTCAAAACTTATAAATCAAAACTTGCACTAATAATTTAATTGGGCAACTGGGCAAATCAACTTGCACTGATTTATATAAATCAAAACTTGCACTAATAATTTAACTAGGCAATTGGGCAACAAAAATGTGGGCAGCAAAAACATGGTCAGCAAATTTACACTCATTAAATAAGATGAAGAAAGTGAGGGGTATGTGAGATGAATAAAGTGAGGATATTTGTGTAAAGTACATCATTCAACATTTTTTCCTCCTTATTTTCCTCCCAAATTAGGAGGATAAAAAAATGTGGGCCCAGAGGGAAAATTTTCCTCCCCATTTTCTGCCTCTCTTGTTTTATCTCCTGAACCAAACAGTAGAAAATGACATTTTCTACCATATTTTCCTTTCCCTATTTTCTATCCTCCTTGTTTTCACCCCAACCAAACATACCCTTAAATTGTGAGGTCATTAGATATACTCATGAATGCTCAATAAACCATTTTTCACGTTTAGATGGTTTTTATTTTTTGGCTAAACAATTTTAGTTGGGTTGAATGGCATTACATTATACATCTAACAAATAAATAATCTTTGTGTGTGTCAAGAGTTTTGTGGCTTAATAATAATGATCGGTTCTTCCATAAAAAAATAACTTGAATTTGAAATTTGAATCCCCCTCCCCCAATTAATTGTTAAAAAAAAAAAAAAAACACCATAGGACACAAAATAAATATGACTCTTATTTTACCCTTTTTTTTTTCTCTTTTTACTCTTTTAATCATACAAGTAGTAAATTGATTTAAAGTTATTTGGAAAATATTCTGCAAATTGAAATTAGGACGTGTCTTTTCCAAGGTGGTTGCCTCATGCTAATAATGCAAGTACTAACTCAAAATGGCATGTCAACTATGGGTAGTGGGATTTTGATTGTTTAAGGAAGCCAAAGTCGAGTAGAGATTGTGAAAGTGTTTGCTTCTGGATTCCACCATTGCCTTAGCCTTGATTCTGTAAGAGCACAAACGAATCATCTTGTTATCACAAGACGATGCTCTAATAATTAGTAAATTAGAAGGATTTTTATGTAAAATTCCGTATGATAATTTTGATGTTTTTCAACCAAGAGAGATGCCTCTCATAAGGGACTGAGTCTCTCTTTATACCTATTTTCCGATCTCATTTCTCTTGTTTCAATCTCCTTAAAAGTTAGAACCTATTTAGTAATGTTATTTTAGTAACATTATTTAAATTTTTTAAAAATATATGCAGATAAAAAAATATTATTAAAATATGTATTGTGTTATTTAAACAACAAAAATTATTATTTAAATACTCTCACGACTTTAATATTTAGGCGATTCAATCCCTAACCAGTAAAATTTTTTAGAACCCATCAATTGACCGGATGAGTGGTTAGGGGCTCATTTAATGTGGATTAGACTTTGCCGTGTCAGACACTTCAAATGGCAATTCTTTTCATAATTAAGTACAAATTATTTTCGTGTGGCCAACTTGGTGACCTTCCCTTTAAACACTTGATCATGTCATCTTGAACTAAACCCCCATCGGACTTGATCCTTGGTCATTGGTCTCGGATCCTCCCATTATTTATTAGCCATAAGAAAGAGTAGCTTGTCAAATGATTTAGATACGTTCAAGTCCAATAAAGAACATTTCAATTTCTATTGAAACTTCTATAAGAAAAATTCTTGTAATTGTAGAAGTCATTTTTTTAATTTATTTATTGGAAGATGGTCAAAATTTTATTAGACTAGATTCAGGTAAATTCATCATAGAACCTGGTTAATGCTAGTCTAATAAAATTTTGACTATCTCCAATGACTTTTTTTTTTTGGTTTGGAAAGACTGTCTCCAATGACCATCAGTTTCTCCAAAAAAAAAAAATCAATATAACGTAAAAGTCATATGTTCTTTTTTTCAAAAAAAAAGAAAAAGGTAAATAGTATTCACCTTCTTTATTGGTTTGGTATAAACTCAATCAATTAACATAGATTTACAGCTGACATTAGCTTAATTCTTATGTTAATTTAGTAATATAGTGGATCTTAAGGCTTTATAAGATTCTTTGCTAAAAAAATAAAGGCTTTATAGGATTCATGAGGTCTTAGTTCAAAATCTCTGACCAACAACTTGGGCCAAGAGAATACCTCCATATAACACCTACTTAAAAAAAAAAAAAAAAATGAAGGAAATTGAATTGCCTCCCAAATAAAGAGAAGGAAATTTATTTTGATTTTGATTTTGCTTTATTTCATTTCAATAAAATATTACCATTTTTTTTAGGTTACCTCAATTAATAAATTCTATTATTATCGAATAAAAAATTTGGGCTTAAATCATATGTACACAAAAAGGAAATGACAAAATTTAGTTACAAAATTAGTTATAATCTTAAGCTACGACCTTAATCAATATCTTTTTATTGGAGATGAATTTTGACAAATCCACTATTGGATTACATTTTCTTCTTATATCCTCCATACTTGCAAAATTTCTAGAAAATCAAAACTCAATAACTATGCCATTAATAAATTATTTAAATTGCGAGTTTTTGTAATTTAAAATTATGCATAAAATATAATCTTATAGATTATATAGTAACTAATATCCGATTAACATAAAATTTGACATGTGTATTAAAAGTGTAAGGAACATGCAATTTAATAGTTGGATTTTTTTTTTTTTTTTTTTTTGGAAACCAATGGTTGGATTTTCAAAATATGAAGTAATATTTATTTTATTGAGTAAGTTTGTAATTTTAGGCTACAACTAATTTTGTAGCTAAATTTTGTCAAAAAAAAAAGCCATTAATATATGGGTTGATGATAAAAAAAACAATTATTATGAAATAGACACCATAAATTCCAAATCTTCCTGTATCTATATATATTTATATAAAAAAAAAACCACTCTTTTTTATACTAATTTATTATTTCAAATAGGAAAGAGTGCAAGCAGCAAAACATTCTCCCTATTTTCAAATAACTAAATTGAGTCCACTTATATTAACATTGTCATTAGATAATACTCATAAATGCTCTATATACCTTTTTTTTTTTTTAAGTTTGGATGGGTTTTTTGGTTTTTTGGCCAAACAAGTTTAAAATGGTTAGATGATAATATTATACATCTAGAAATTTTTTTAGTTGAAACCCATGACTCACGAGGGTAAATAATTTGGTGGCTTAGTGATATATTCAATTCTCTTATAAAATATGCTTATTAAAAAATTCTCTTATAAAATAGAACTTTCAAATCCTCCTTCCCATCCTTTCAAAAAAAAAAAAAAAAAGAAGTCCTCCTCCCCATTAATTATTAGGTTTAAAAAATCGAACCCTATTCCTTAGGTTTCCTATTATATTTTTTTTTGTTATTCAAGATTTCCCACAATTTTTTTTTTTTTTTTTGAGAATGCAGATTTCCCACAATTTGACATAAATGATACAACAAAATAAACATGACTTATTGCTTCATATATATTTGAGAATTAAATACAAATAATAAATTGATTTAATGAATCAGATTGCATATAGGTTTATTTAAAGAATTTTTTTTTCTTTTGATATTATAGTCATGCTACACACAAATTATTTTACAATATTTAAAAAAAAAAAATTGATGTGGTAAATTCTTACTAGTTCTTGTTTGAACTCACCACTAATATCACTTTTTTACTTACCAATAATCATCCACTGCATTAGCAATTTGTAAAAAATTTTGTAATTGGCCACAACAATAGTTTGTAAAAATATTGGAAAATAGTTTGTGGCTATCACGTAGCTCTTACACATTTGTAATTAAGAAGTACATCTACCTTGATTGGCAAAATTACCTATTACATTTTCATATTAATAGAAACAAAATCATAAATGGCAACTTATCACCTAGAATCAAGCTATTATATCCTTCATAATTGTATCATCTTTTTTTTTTTAGAGAGTTTCAACCTATGGCGTCCGCTTCTGATAATAACTCTTTATTATTAGACCAAGACACCAATCAATTTTTGATGTAGGCGGAGATTGAATCTCATATCTCATATACAACCATCAGAGATTTTACTAGTTGAGCTAGCTGGAACCCATTAATTGTATCATCTTTTTAAAACCATTTGTTTAGGGATTTATGAACAATATTTCTCCTTTGATGCCATCTCTTCGTATAAATATTGTAGTAGAAGTTAAGAAAGCCCCACAACCACATGTACATTTTAAGGTAAAGGGGGAGATCTAAAAAAAATATAGGATTACATCATTTTGTGCCATAATTCTGTTGCAATTTTGATGTGAACAAGATCGGTACAACACATTTTGTGGTCTCATGAGACAATTTAAAGTGAGGCATTTTATGGTTTAGTTTCTTTCAATACTTATTGAACACTACTTTATAAAAAGCCATCAATTTGATATTTGTTTCCCCAAAAAAAAAAAAAGTCTCGATTGAATTGGGGTTATTTGTACTAATACCACTATGCTTATACCAAAATCATGAAATATTAAATATGTTATTAGCATGTATAGTTATTACATGAAAAATATGGCTACAGTTCTTTGAAGATTTTGTAAATTTTAAGAGAAGTGCTACATCTCTTTCTCAAAAAAAAAAAAAAAAGAAAGAAAGAGAAGTGCTACATCCATAACCATTTTGCAACAAATTATAAGTGATAAGTTGTTATTAGTTTTAATTTGAACTTACTATTAAAATTACTTTACCGTGAAAGTGTTGTTGACATAACAAATCTTAAATTTTAAATGCCAACATTTCTATTAAATACCTTAATTCAGTTTCAAATACGTTCTTTTCAAACATCACTCAAATTCATGGTTTGCAAAAATAAGACCTAGTTTAGGGTTGACTCGACACATTTTAGGGTCAAACGCAAATGTAAAATGTATTGTTACTTAATATTTTATAAGTTATACATGAATTAGAAAAAAATAATCTAACATTTTTATATAATTTAATACATTAATTTAGAAAATATTTTTTAAAATTTGCAATTCTAAAAATATTGAAACAATTAGTATCAAAATAAATATCATTTTTTTTAAAACAAACAAATATCAATTTTTAGATTGTCACTATCTCTCTTGGCAACGTTGAATTTCAGCTATTAAATAATGAATTTTAGTAATGAATTTGTCTAAAAAACTATTAAATCTAATTTTAATTTTGATAGAGAGAGAAAGGCATAGTAAAATTTTTACAATCTTAAACTACTACAAACATGGGAAAACATATTAATAAAATGTTGAACATTCGAAAAGAGTATAATATTTAAAAAATAATTTTTTATTAAATTTTTAGGCCTTAATTAAAATTTTTATATTGTAAGACAAATAGATAAGACATTCTATTGACCAATAGAAGATGGCTTTTTTCTTTTTCTTTTTATTTTCTTGGTGGAAGTCATTACTTTTTTAATAATTATTTTATACAATATTATAAGACAAATAGATATAATATATTATATTTTAGAGGCTTTAGGCCATTGGAATAGCCTAAATACTTAATGGTTAAGCTGCCATTGGATGCAGCAAACTAATAAGTGGCAAAGAAAAATGGGTGAGCCTATGTGAAATTGCTAGGTAATTAATCATAATCTAGGTAATTAATCATAATCTGCCACCATGGTCGACTGTAGTATAAAAGCAAGTAAGGCAGTTGTCTAAGGCCTCCAAATAGAAAAAGGCCCCTAAATTTTATTTAATAGAGTGATTTTTTTATTCTAAAAGTATTCATTAAGCCCAAATATTAGCCAATAAATAGAATTATATATTTTTATCAAATGGAAAACAAGAAAAATGTTGTGTCCACAATATTTTTCACAATAATTCCTAAGTGGTAGGTTGTTACTGACTGTTATTGGTGGGGAAAAAAGTAATTTTAGTAGTAGATTCAAATTAGAACCAGTAACAACTTAATACTTAGGAATTGTTGTGAATATATCACTTTTCACCAAAAAAAAAAGAAAAAAATAAAAAAAGAAAGAGCTATACACAAAGAATTTCATAACATTTTTCACAATAGTTGAGTTAATAAATTTTTCTAATTTTCATTTAAGTCTGCCACTAACATTACATTTTTAATTACTATTACTAATCTGTCACATCAACAACTATGAAAAGTTTTGTCAATTTTTTTTTTTTTCTATAGATTTTCTATAAAAAAAGAAAAAATTCTACATGGTTAATTAGTAAGTTTTCATCTACAACAAATTAATAGAATTCAAGTAATATAAATTTTTTTTTTTATTTATCAAAAAAAGTCACATTTAAATATATAAAAAATCTCAAATCAGTTTTCACTTAAAACTTGCAAATGCATCAAGATGCGTCTGTCAAATATGATAGTTATTATAAAAAAAAATGGCGTGGGAAAGAGAATGGTCCTAAAATTACTCCATTTGGATCACCATCGGTCCTCCATACACCGTAAAGTTAGGTGATTTGGTCATCATTTTTACCTTTTCGGTAGCAGCCAAAAACGAGTTTGATAAGTGGGGTAGCTGATACATTCCCAACAAAACAACAAATTCAAATGACATAGGCAGTCCATGAATTTTTACAGCTTGGGTCCCTATTAGCTTTGTTTGAACAGATGACGGTAACACCATATCCTGCCACTTTTCTCTTTTCTGTAACAAAAGGGGCAGTACTGTGTTTTATTTTTTCCGCACATTCTTGTTTAACCTATGGTTGGTGCAATTTTACAACTGAGTGCTCAAATCATGAATCATCAGCTAATATAATACTCAACCCCAAAAAGCTTATCATTATGGCATCTCACTCATACTTTCATTTCAACTCCACCACCATCCCCCATTACTGTGTTTTTACACACTGTAAAGTGTAAAAAAACAAAATCCCATCTCTCTCTCTCTCAAAACATGAATAATGGAAAGTTCATTCATAATCAAATATTTCTTTATAAAAAAAACATTCTGAGATCTCTATCATCATGGTCTCATCAACAGTCACACCACCAACACATGTAAACAATATTCTATCTTTAATTACCAAATACTAATATTCATATTCTTCTCAAAAAAAAAAAAAAAAATCGTACACATTCCTCTCTCTCTCTCTCTCTCTTATACAGTTGTCTATATATAATAGTAAATGAAGCAATTGAACAAAACAAAGACCAAAATCTGGGGAAAACTATTAAAGCCACAAAAGGACACCAACTCCCATTCAGTGTTTGTTTTTACCTTCCCTTCTCAAAAACTAACCAATTTTGGTTTTTTTTTTTTTTTTTTTGGTTTTTGCTTTGTCATCAGCATTCAACACTCGTTTCTCTTTCTCTTCCTCTCTCACACGGCAGTCACACAGTCCCAGTGCGTGTTGCCAGCAAACAACAATTACAAAGGTCGCAGCAGATAGCTAGATAGAGATATAAAGTTTATACAAAAACCAAAAAAAGAAACAAAGAAAAACCCTTTTTAATATTTTAGAGAAAGAAGAGGTGAGAGAGGACACGCACACAGACTCTCTCTCTGTCTCTCTCTCAATTTCTCGACGTTTATATAGCTTACTTCATTCATCGTTATCGTTTTTAGCTTGCTGTGTAAAACTTGTTCTCTCTCTCTCTCTCTCTCTCTCTCTCTCTGTTTAACAACAACAACATTCACAGACTTGCCACGGCAATCTGCACCGGCTCACCAAACGAATACACAAGACACAACAAGGTTAGTCCTGTTTTTTGTTATTTCCTTTAATGGGTTTCGTTTAGATTTAGATTTCTCCTTCTTGTCTTTGTCCATTTCTATTCACCTCCAGATATCATATAATACACACAAAACAAACACACACACACACACGCGCGCGTTCACAGACAGACACAGAGAGATAGAGAAGCAAAGTTGAAGCATTTCTCATTTTCTCTTACTTTGTTTTCCGTGCTGGTAAAAAATAAAAATCCGTTTGTTTTGATGTGCAATGTGTCCGCAGATTTCTGTCTCCAAACACGCATTTGCTGCTGTCTCTCACAACCCAGATGGTGAAATGCCCTTCTTCACAATAGGATTTTATCTCTCTCGCTTAGCTCAACCACAAAAGCAACACCGACTCACTGTTCTCAATCGCCTCCTTCACCTATACGCCATTTTCAATAATGGGTATCTCTCTTTTGCTTAACAAAATCCCAGCTTTATCTTATTCATCACCAGAAGCACCATCGCCGAATGCCCTTTTGAGTGATATTCAAGGTGTTCCACTATTGGAACTTTCCTCAATATGTATCAATTTGACGCTCTTTCTTGTGTTTCTCTTCATTGTCTCCGCTAGGCAGATATTTGTGTGTGTCGGTAGGATTCAATTTGTTAAGGATGATTCGACTGCTGCAAATGCCAGCCCAATTAGGCGTAGTAGTGTAGACGGAGAAATCCGCGATGTTAGTATTGGTACTGGGTTTAAAGCTACAGTGATTTGTTGTTTCTATGTGTTGTTTGTTCAAGTTTTCGTTTTGGGGTTTGATGGGGTTGCTTTAGTAAGAGAGAGTGTTAATGGGAAGGTTGTGGATTGGTTTGGTCTGTTGTTGCCAGCTGCACAAAGTTTAGCT
This sequence comes from Quercus variabilis, assembly GCA_030445155.1. Lineage (NCBI taxonomy): Eukaryota > Viridiplantae > Streptophyta > Magnoliopsida > Fagales > Fagaceae > Quercus > Quercus variabilis. The sequence continues at coordinate 41,789,189 of CP129453.1, read as the reverse complement.
TGGTTTGTGTTGAGCTTTTCGGCTCTGCATTGTAAATTCAAGGTCTCTGAGAAATTCCCATTGCTGTTGAGGGTGTGGTGGTTTTTTTCCTTTTTGATTTGTCTGTGCACTCTATATATTGATGGAAGACAATTCTTAGTAGAAGGTTCAAAGCAACTGTGTTCTCATGTTGTGGCAAATTTTGCTGTGACTCCAGTTCTTGCTTTCCTTTGTGTTGTTGCAATTAGGGGTGTTACTGGTATTCATGTTTCTAGGAACTCTGATCTTCAAGAACCTTTGCTTCTTGAAGAAGAACAGGGGTGTCTTAAGGTTACCCCTTATACTGATGCCGGAATTTTTTCCTTGGCCACACTTTCTTGGTTGAACCCACTTCTTTCAATTGGCGCAAAGAGACCACTTGAGCTTAAGGACATTCCCCTTCTTGCACCAAAAGATAGATCCAAGACCAATTATAAGATTTTGAAGTCAAATTGGGAGAAATTGAAGGCTGAAAACTCTTCCAAGCAGCCTTCTTTAGCTTGGGCAATTCTCAAGTCATTTTGGAAAGAGGCGGCTTGTAATGCGGTCTTTGCCGGTCTAAATACTCTCGTTTCATATGTTGGGCCGTACATGATTAGCTACTTTGTCGATTACTTAGGGGGGAAAAATACCTTCCCCCATGAGGGGTATATTCTTGCCGGAATATTCTTTTCAGCAAAGCTTGTGGAGACCTTAACAACCCGGCAGTGGTACCTTGGGGTAGACATTTTGGGTATGCATGTGAGATCAGCTTTAACAGCGATGGTGTATCGAAAGGGGCTCAGGCTCTCAGGCTTGGCAAAACAAAGTCACACCAGTGGAGAAATTGTAAACTACATGGCAGTCGATGTCCAGAGAGTGGGGGACTACTCTTGGTATCTCCATGATATATGGATGCTTCCTTTGCAAATCATTCTTGCCCTTGCAATTTTGTATAAGAATGTTGGAATTGCTTCTGTCGCGACATTGATTGCCACCATCATCTCCATTGTTGTTACTGTTCCTGTGGCAAAGATACAGGAGGATTATCAAGAAAAGTTAATGACTGCTAAGGATGAAAGAATGAGGAAAACCTCTGAGTGTCTAAGGAACATGAGGATTCTGAAGTTGCAAGCTTGGGAAGACAGGTATCGGGTTATGTTGGAGGAAATGCGGGATGTAGAGTTCAAGTGGCTACGGAAAGCCCTATATTCTCAAGCTTTTATTACATTTATTTTCTGGAGCTCCCCCATATTTGTTTCAGCTGTCACTTTTGGTACTTGCATATTGTTGGGTGGTCAGCTCACTGCAGGTAGTGTTCTTTCTGCTCTGGCCACTTTCAGGATCCTCCAAGAACCACTCAGGAATTTTCCTGATTTGGTGTCTATGATGGCTCAGACAAAAGTTTCTCTTGATCGAATTTCCAGTTTCCTGCTGGAGGAAGAGTTGCAGGAAGATGCCACCATCGTCATGCCGCGAGGCAGTACTAATGTGTCCATAGAAATTAAAGATGGTGTGTTCTGCTGGGACCCTTCATCTCCTACCTCAACATTATCAGGAATACAAATGAAAGTTGAGAGAGGAATGCGAGTTGCTGTTTGTGGTATGGTTGGTTCTGGGAAATCAAGCTTTCTCTCTTGCATCCTTGGGGAGATACCAAAAATCTCTGGTGAAGTACGTTTGTTTATCAAATTTCTAATTCTGTTTTCTGTCTCAGTTTTTCTTGGCTGCTGTTTTGTAAATCCTGTTATTAATAGCAGTTGAATATTCATAGTACTTGTTACTTTGATGTTCTTTTCAGGTAAGAGTATGTGGTACTGCTGCCTATGTATCCCAGTCAGCATGGATACAGTCTGGAAATATAGAAGAAAACATTCTTTTTGGAAGCCCAATGGATAAAGCAAAGTACAAGAGTGTTTTACATGCTTGTTCACTGAAAAAGGATTTGGAACTTTTTTCACATGGAGATCAGACCATTATTGGTGATAGAGGTATAAATTTAAGTGGGGGCCAGAAGCAACGAGTGCAGCTTGCTAGAGCACTGTATCAAGATGCTGACATTTATTTACTTGATGATCCTTTTAGTGCGGTTGATGCACATACTGGTTCTGAATTATTTAAGGTTAGACATAAATTTTGTCATTGTCATTAGTATTGCAGTTCATATGAATGAACTATGCCTAGAATAAAAATAATAATAATAATAATTGAACTGTGGCTAAATATATCATATGGAACTGCAGGATTACATATTGACAGCTCTAGCAACCAAAACTGTGATTTTTGTGACCCATCAAGTTGAATTTCTGCCTGCAGCAGATCTTATACTGGTATGAAATTGCCTTCACACTTCATTTTTATATGTTCCTTACGCATATAGAGTTCTGTGCTGGCATCTGTTTTGTGTCTGAGCGTGCAAGGTGGCATCCTGTGAAATTAATCTTGGAAGCTCCTCATGAGTGTCTACCCAGACTGGTAGTACATCAATTTGTTAGTTTTGAGGCTGCATGTCCATGTAGCTTCTGTTGCTAATTGCAAAATCCTCAGTTTATTTAATCTTTTCCCCCTTGTTTTAGTTTTCTTGTTTCTATTTTGTAAAACCCTATGTTTTGAGGTTTATAAGATGTATTTAATTTTTAACCTATAGTTTATTAAAAAAAAAACCTAAGAAATTCATTAAAGTAAGTAGCTCAAGTTTTCTTTAGCTGATGTTATTGGTTGTCTGATCAAATATATTATTGTTCAAAGAAAAGGTCAAGTGAAGGAGACTTGGCAGAGAATAATAATACACTTTGAACTAAAGTATAGAAGAAATTAATGACAGGACCATATTGCAAAGCTGGCACAAATTTGCCAGAAGATGACTGACTAGATATATGTGATAAACTTGCATTTATATATTGTTTTTAGCATTATTTTTTAAATAAAAATGGGACTGTTTCTGCTTGTGTATTGATCCAATGTGAAGTTGGAGTTGAATGATTATGTAAATGAGCATATAATTCTATTAGTGTGATTCTTTTTTTTTGTATAATGATTTTACTAAAATGGAAGTTAGTTTATCATGGTAAAAAAAAAGGCTATCCCAACAATTATTCAATAGAAATTCAAGTGTTCTCAGCTTATTTTGATTCTTTGACTAAAAGCTCTAGCCCTCAAATAACCTTTGATATTTTAGTATTTTGGTAAAAATATTGGAGCATGGTCAAAATCCAAGAGTTACATAATTGTTGGCATTTTAGTAGTTTACTCTTTTGAGTCACTAAGCCTTTGTGGTTGCTTGACTTTATTACTGAAAGTTTTATTATTATTATTATTATTATTATTATTTTTTTTTTCTGTTGTGGGTTTATAAATTAACATGAATGAGGTTTTGTATGCTTTAGCTTAAACATCCACCAGAGACTGTGATGTGATGGTACAGTCCTGAAAAAAGCTAACAAACAATTCTCTATATTTGTAGGTTCTTAAAGCAGGCCGCATTATACAGGCAGGAAAATATGATGACCTTTTACAAGCTGGAACTGATTTTAATACTTTGGTCTCAGCTCACCATGAAGCAATCGAAGCGATGGATATTCCTTGTCACTCAGAAGATTCAGATGAAAGCCCGTCTCTGTCTGAGTCCCTTGTACTTGGTAAAGCATGTGTTACAGCTGGAAATGGTATTGGCAGTTTGTCAAAGGAAGTGCAAGAAGGTGTGTCGCCCTCGGACCAGATAGCAATAAAAGAGAAAAAGAAAGCAAAACGCTTAAGGAAAAAGCAGCTTGTTCAGGAAGAGGAAAGGGTAAGAGGAAGGGTCAGCATGAGTGTGTACTTCTCATATATGGCTGCAGCATATAAGGGCTTATTGATTCCGCTCATAATTGTTGCACAAGCACTGTTTCAGTTCCTTCAAATTGCTAGTAATTGGTGGATGGCTTGGGCTAATCCCCAAACAGAAGGAGATCAACCTAAAGTTAGTCCTATGGTCCTATTAGTTGTTTATATGGCCTTTGCTTTTGGAAGCTCTTGGTTTGTATTTGTTAGAGCTGTTCTGGTAGCTACGTTTGGTCTGGCAGCTGCACAGAAATTGTTTCTGAATATGCTTAGAAGTGTGTTTCGAGCACCAATGTCTTTCTTTGACTCTACTCCAGCTGGACGGATCTTGAATCGTGTAAGTTGCTTGATTTCACTGGAAAACATATGCAACTTGAAATTTTTTTTTCTCTTATGTATCTGTCTATCTCTCTATATAATATTTATTTCTATTTTTCTTTGATCTTCCCTTTGTTCACATTATCTAATGTCACAGATTATTCATGACATTGCAGGTGTCAGTTGATCAAAGTGTCGTGGATCTTGATATTCCTTTTAGACTTGGTGGGTTTGCTTCAACGACAATTCAGCTTATTGGCATTGTTGGTGTTATGACAACGGTGACCTGGCAAATTTTGCTTCTTGTTGTTCCTATGGCCATTGCCTGCTTGTGGATGCAGGTGAATTTTTCTCTTTTTGCTCCCATTTTTGTAATATCAGGCTCATTTTTCTTTTTGTTTCAAATGAAAGGCAAAGAAATTGCTAAATTTTTAGCTTCCTTCTCAAGCACTTTTCCATTCTCGTTATTTCCAATAACCAGTGTGTATATAGTTCAGTTTTCAAATTTTTAAACACATAATTTTAAGTCCAAAGATGGTCTGCATCAATGTGCATTGAACATCTTATGCTACTAAAAAATCTCAAATATTATGCATCTTTCGATCAATTCACCTTACACCTTATTTCTTCTTCCTCTTTTTTTTTTCCTTTTCCTTTTTCTGCTTGTACACACAATACTTACCGTGTTAATGGTCCATTCCGCCAATCTTGTGAAAGTTAATATTCCACTTAATTGTTAGGGAAGCACTTCTTTGATTTAATTTGAAGCAAATATGAACCCTCTCACTAATTACTTTGGACTTGGAAGTGGTGATTTGAAAATTCTGAATCTTATTTAATGCCATTTACCAAAAGGAGTACGTAACTTATATTAGTATATCTCTGGCATGGCAGAAATACTACATGGCTTCATCAAGGGAATTGGTTCGCATTGTCAGCATCCAGAAATCTCCAATTATCAATCTTTTTGGTGAATCTATTGCTGGAGCAGCAACAATAAGAGGCTTTGGACAAGAAAAAAGGTTCATGAAGAGGAACCTTTTCCTTCTTGATAGTTTTGCTCGCCCATTCTTCTGCAGTCTCGCAGCTATTGAATGGCTTTGCCTACGAATGGAGTTACTCTCAACTTTTGTATTTGCTTTCTGCATGGTTTTACTTGTGAGCTTTCCACATGGGAGTATTGATCCAAGTAAGTATATTGCCTCTCCCATCCTCAAATTCCTGTGACTATTCTTATGAGAAAAATTCTGTATGAGTGTGGAGTGACATGTCCAGTGAAATAATAAGGTGAAAATGTTTTGATGTGCCATTTCCTGCGTTTAAAGCATACACTCCAGACAGAAAAAACCTGCTTGGTAGTTGGTGTAATGGGACTATTAATTTCTGCAATTTGGTATATTTTACCATTTGGACTTTACACTGCCAACCTATTGAGAGCCCTCAATTGTCAAAAACTAACTTTGCACATGATATTTCCTTTTCCTTTTCCTTTTCTAATTTATTCAGATTGTGTTGACTTGTGTTTTCGGCATGCCACTTCAATGCTTTTTAAGTCACAAAATGTTCTTTGTGCACATGTATGGTATCTTAAGATTACTGATTTGTGTTCGTCATATTTAACTTTGGTCTTGGGGAGGCAACTGATGAAAAATTACTTGATTTTTGAAAATAATAATGGAAGAGTAAAATGTGAGATGGAAGTTCCAAATTAGGTACCTGATCAAATGCCTTAATTTTTGATAATATACTTTTGCTAAGCATGGTTGCTTCTTCTCTGTAGGCATGGCAGGACTTGCTGTGACATATGGCCTTAATTTGAATGCACGCCTATCGCGATGGATACTTAGCTTTTGCAAGCTTGAAAACAAAATTATTTCCATAGAAAGGATTTATCAGTACAGCCAAATTCCAGGAGAAGCCCCAGCGATTATTGAGGACTCTCGACCTCCATCCTCATGGCCTGAGAATGGAACAATTGAAATGAATGACTTAAAGGTATGCAGTTCAGTTTGACCTTGACATGCTTGTGCTTTTTCAAAATTGACAATAAAGGTTTCTTGGCATTTGAACTTTGTTGCTGATGTTTTTCCCTTTTCTATTCCTTCCTCTCTCTCCCTCTCTCCCCCCCACCCCCTTTTCCCTATGTAGGTTCGTTATAAGGAGAATCTGCCTGTGGTTCTTCGTGATGTAACCTGTAAATTTCCTGGTGGAAAGAAGATTGGAATTGTTGGGCGTACTGGAAGTGGTAAATCTACTTTGATCCAGGCTTTGTTTCGATTAATTGAACCAGAAGGTGGGAGGATCATTATAGACAACATTGATATTTCAAAAATTGGCCTCCATGATCTTCGTAGTCGTCTGAGTATCATACCTCAGGATCCTACCTTATTTGAAGGTACCATTAGGAACAATCTTGATCCCCTTGAAGAGCATTCAGATCATGAAATTTGGCAGGTTAGTATCGACTTTAATTCACTTACCTTTCTTTTTTTTTTTTTTTTTTTTTTTTCACCCTCTGAATTTCAGAAAGTTTCTAAGAAGTTTGGTAATCAAGAAAATTCCGTTGTGCATTTTTTTTTTTTGGTTGAAGTTTATATTGTTTCATTCATCTGTGAAGCACAGCTTAATCAAGAATCATATGTAAACAAAAGAAAATATTTCAAAATAAAGGTCGTACTCAGTGCACAAAGCTCCCATTTTTGCGGGGTCTGGGAGAGGTGATTGATAAGCAGCCTTACCCCCAATTTTATTTTGGGAGAGTCTGATTCCTGGACTTGAACCCGCAAATGCACATCGTGTAAGACCAAGTTTATATAAGAAAACCAAAAATTATAATAGATTATAAAACAATTTAAAATAAATAGTGATTATGTATGATAATATGCCCCTGACTAATTGGTGTATTTTGATTTGTCACAGGCACTTGATAAGTCTCAACTTGGAGAGATAATCCGTGCTAAGGAGCAAAAGCTTGATGCACCGGGTATGTGGCAAGATATCACCTACTATAATTATGTTGTAAATTTCTCTCTTTCACTAAGCCTTTGGAGTTTGTGTGATTGATCGGCTGTACTTTGTTTTGCAGTGCTTGAAAATGGAGATAACTGGAGCGTGGGTCAGCGGCAACTTGTGTCCTTGGGTCGGGCTTTGCTTAAGCAGGCAAGGATACTGGTGCTTGATGAAGCAACAGCATCAGTTGATTCAGCCACTGACAATCTCATCCAGAAGATTCTTCGAACTGAGTTTAAGAATTGTACTGTATGCACAATTGCACACCGTATTCCAACTGTTATTGACAGCGATCTAGTTCTGGTACTCAGTGATGGTATGTAAAGTTTAACTCTGAACTTATTAATTCATTGCGACATATAGGTCTAGCCTCAGTGTGACATTTGTGATTAGTACTAATGAACTCAAGTGGTATTTCATATAGGTTAGGTTATATATCTAAATGTTCAGTTTTCATCATGGTTTTTATACATTCAATTGGTAGATGTATCTGTTAAGGAAGGGTTAAGAATGTTATATGGAAAATGTGGCTGGAAAAGGGTGCATACTTGGAAGTGTTTCAAGATCATTAAAAACTGTATCCATTACATTTGTTTCATTTTATATTACGATCTTCCAATTTGGTTGTAAGAGGGTTTTCCTATAGAAATTTTTTTTGAACTGTCCATACATATGAATGTAAAGCAAATTTTAGGCATATTGCTGTAGATTATGCCCCCACCAAGTCCACCACGCCCAGATTGTGATAGCCTTATTGGTGGTCTGGTTCATTTTATTCAATCATAATCCATGTGTAAGAGATTTTATTCAGATAACTAAAAGTAACTTCAATAATATGAGTTTTGACAGGAGATTAATTTCAGAAAGTTTTTCATGTGCTTATGGCCTTCCAATGATTTGACTGTCCTTTTTTGCACTGGATGCAGCTATTATTGCTCCTATTACTGTAGATACATGATCAATTGTTTATTTCCCAAATTGACACAGGAAACTAAAAGTAAATCTGAACTCCTTGAAACCCTTTGGAATTGGGTCTGACAGGGCATGATTCTGAATTATCTTAATATTAATTTCCACTACCTGATTTTTCTGTGGCTTCTGTTTTCTGTTTCTGGTTGGGATTTAAGGTTGGGGGGAATGCACACACGTTCTTTGCTCATGAAACTTGTTTTGATAATTTTGCAGGCCGAGTTGCAGAGTTTGATACTCCAATGCGACTATTAGAGGATAAATCATCAATGTTTTTCAAATTGGTAGCTGAGTATTCATCACGGTCAAGTGGCATACCAGATTTTTAAAATGGATGCCATGCATGCCTGAGAACCAAGTCAAAGCAGCAAGGACAGAGGACTGCCCAAAACCGAACCAGCTGAGTCTGCTCCACTTATTGCTGCTCCATCCAACACATTGATACACAAACACATGGAATGAAGGTGCGTGTTGTGTGTTATCAAACCAGCAGGACCCCAAGGGAAAAAAATAAGTTATTAGTTCAAAGTGATTTTGAGTTAATTCATCCCTTAAGCATAACTAGGGAATGCATGCATGGTTGGCATGCTTTGTAACACAAAAAATAAGTGGGGTTGGTAGAGGTAATAATAATTACACGAAAGAGAAAATGGGCAAGAAATTAGTGTTCAATAATGTAGTGTTTAGACTGAAGCAGGAGGCTGTTATTTAGTTAGGGAATTTGTAGAGCTGAACTAGTCAATGTCAATCCCACAATTTCTAGTGAAAATGCAATTTAGATCAAGATGTTAGACTCAGAATTCAATTAATTTTTTTCTATCATGTTCATTGTCTCTTGTTTTCATTTTCAAATCTGGTAAATGTAGAAGCCTTTTTTTTTTTTTTTTTCCACAGAAAAGAAAAAAAAAATGTAATAACTTGGTTACACTGAATCCCCCTTAATCCAACTACAAATTGCCTTCACAGTACGAGAGGGATGATATTCGTTGTGTTTATGTTAAATAGAGTGATCCCTTCATTGTTCATGTGGTGGAGCATACTCTTACTCTTCCCCATAGCTTCTTGTATTCTCTTTATATTTTCTCAAATATATGGAAAAATAGAGAATGTTTTTAAATATGCATCTGCAATAGGTTGACTATTTTTCTTGGATGTTCCTTCTAACTTCCAATCCCATCCCACAAGGAACAGCTTTGAACAATGTTTACGTGCCATCTTTGAATCTCATTGCTGAACTGATTCCTCTTTTAATAAAGGATTGTACCTCCGGATGCCCCTCTTTTTTCATTTTTTGTTAAATCTTATTTATATTTTCCTGGTTTCTTTCTTATCTTTTCTTTTCTCAGAATATGGAAAGTATATAAAAATTTTAAATTTGCATTTGGAATAGGTAAATTTTCCAACTCACACACACCCAAAAGGCCCAGTTTATGGGTACATATGTGTGAGCTATGAAAGTGAATATTTTCCAGTTTGATGTTTTTAGGGACAAGTACCATATTCTGATGCATAGAAGAACTTGAGGTTCTAGTTGTAAAAAATTAGGGAGTTGCAGGTTTGAACAGTGGCAAGCCTGCCCAGGTGACCCCACGGCCCACGTGATAACACAATTATAAGTGGTGCAAGAAAAATGACCACACCAGCAAATCATTTTTTACATTCCAATTGAGGGAGAGGGAGAGGTTCTAGTTGTACCTACCATCTTATAAGGGCCTAGTACTAGAATTTCAACGTCTACTTTTCTTTGGATATGAAATTTAAAAAAAAAAAAAAAAAAGTGGCTGATATGGAAGCTTTACTTGGATGGAGATGCATGCATATCTGTTTAATAAACTTGGCTGTTTCACCTTTCATTCAAACCGTACTTGGTTTGGGTTGGGATGGACAAGTCTATGCCATTTGTAGAGCGGAGCCTACGCTTCTTTACTAACAACAAATTTGTATAGCAGCGATTGACACACATCCAACCTACCCTCCAAAAATTTCATGACCGAAAAGTCATTGTCTTCTTCAAACTCATGACGTTTAAGAGAGAGAGAGAGGAAAAAATAAACACGTTTCTTTCTCAAATCCAAATTTTCATTGATATACAGTCACTTTCATGTTGGCTTAATATGTGTGAGTTGTCGGTAATCATCTGGACACAAACCACCGTCGCTGCTGGTATCAGCACAATCGGCAGTTGACAACTCATGTATATATAATATAACAACAATTAAACTTGGTTTGTGTTTAGTTTCATTCCTAAAAACACTGTCAAAAAATATTTTCAAGTGTTTAGTTGTGTTTCTAAAAAGTTATGGAAAACATTTTTTCTACTATTTTTCCACATTTTCTCATCTCCTATATATATATATATATATATATAAAAGGAGAATTTTAGATTTAAAAAAAAATGAAAAAGAAAAAGAAAAAGCATGATCAGCTGCCAACCGAGGTGGGATGCGAACAGATACAGGGGACATTAGTGGAGGAAGGAGGTTTGGTTGATTAATTTTTTATGAGACGAAAAATGTTTTACGATAAATAAAAGTGTGAATCATTTCCTGCTAGAAATGCCTTTATTTTACAGTCAACTAGGAATTATACAATTTCAATCTCCCCAAACACTCGTAAAAGCAGAAAATATTTTTCAGAAATTAATTTCAGTCGAATCAAACATAGCCTTAATTCCAAAATTTTATGATTGGATATAATTTCTTAAAGAATAGTCTTTTTATTTTTATTTTTTTTGGCTGAGATCTTAAAAGAATAGTCAAGAATCAAGATCAACTACATGTAATAAGGGACATTAACGTATATTTAAAAAAAGAAGAAGAAAAAGAAAAAGAAAACGCATGATCAGCTGCCAGCCGAGGTGGTTTGCGAATGGATACAGGGGACATTAGTGGAGGAAGGAGGTTTGGTTGATGAATTTTTTATGAGACGAAAAATGTTTTACGATAAATAAAAGTGTGAATCATTTTCTGCTTGAAATGCCTTTATTTTACAGTCAACTAAAAATTATACAATTTCAATCGCCCCAAACACGTAAAAGCAGAAAATATTTTTCAGAAATTAATTTCAGTCAAATCAAACATAGCCTTAATTCCAAAATTTTATGATTGGATATAATTTCTTAAAGAATAGTCTCTTTTTTTTTGGGCTGAGATCTTAAAAGAATAGTCAAGAATCAAGATCAACTACATGTAATAAGGGACATTAACAAGGGACATTAACGTATATGTGTCTCTATAGTGAATTCATTTGTAATAAAGTAAATAATTTTTTGCCAATGACAAGTAATGTATGGGTCAAATATCGGATCATTAAGAGAATTGGAAAAGAAAGATTCATCAAAAGAGAGATTCAAGATTCTGGAAGATTTACCAAAGATTGGACCTATAGTTTCATTATAAATAATTTTATAATTAATTAAATATAAATAAATAGATCAAATATGAAAAAAAAAATAGCAAAAATTATAAAGATAAAGCATTTATGAATATTTTTCAAGTGAATGTCTTTAATATAGCACAATTTCATTCTCATTAATAGAGTTGCTAATTGCTATAGAAATACTAATAAATTAAATTGCGCTAACATGATTAATACATAGTAAATCCAAAGAAGAAAAATAGAGGATAATAAAACACTACAAATTACAAAGACTGTCAAATCAAAATGTTCAATAATGTAGGGTTCAATTTTAGGTGCACTAAATTAATAATGTAAGCTAATTTAATCAAGTAAATTAATAAAGACTGTCTTGTCATATGCAATGTACTTGACTCATTTGGTTTGTTGGATTAAGTGAGTTATGTGCATTTCATATGATAAGAAGACGAGTCATCTTTCTATTAGTAGTTGGAGTCCAAGGTTTCAAACATGTTTAGAGCCAAGCTTTATTCTTTGTATAAAACTATAATAGACGTGGAAGGGTTTGCGAGATCTTTCACAATTTCATACTAGTCTTTCCAATTAATGTGTATGGAAGTGCCTTTCAGAGGCCCTTTCGGCACAACTAGGCCATCATCATAGACGTGGAGAAGTCAACATATTTTAGAAGTACAAGAGCTTTTAGATGATCTCCCATGAGATGAAAACCATCACTAACATTTCCTAGAGAGATTAGGCAAATATGCTTCAGAGAGGTTATAATAGCTTCAACAACAAACTGATTCCCCACTAGATTCAACAATTAGTAGGAGCAGTCACTAAACAAGAGTAGCAAAACCGCATAATGCTCATGAACAGTGTCTGTTGTTTATGGAACTTCTACATAATATCCAAGAATGATATTCAGATTAAGATTTTAACAGTCACATATGGCACAACTTGTTATCCTTTACCAAAATCTTATTTCTAAAACCAAGCAGCAAGCTATCAACAGAGGGGAGAGATTCTAATCTGAGACTGTTGTTTGAAGGGGCAGAGTGCTTACAACTTCCTTAGTTTCAGAACTCCTCTCTGCAACAATCTTTGACATTCCGAACATCTGAAATTGAATTTCAACTACATGATCAGTAACAAACACAAACAGTTGAAATTGAATTTCAACTAAACAATAAGTAACAAGCAAAGACGGGTAACACAAGGAGGATGCAGTTGAAAGGGGTAAAAATAAAAACACCTTTTGGATAGTCTTCTTAAAGCAAGATTTGTGTTCATCCATAGATGCATTGATGAACTCATCAATGTGGTCCTTCACATCCTCCAGGAATGTAGCTTGCTCATTCTTCTTCTTTCGACATGAAGTGATAGGTGGTGGGGTTGTGGCAGCAGGTGAAGCCTGTTTTTCAGCTGGACTTTTCTGTGTTTCCATCCTCAATATTATACCTGACACCAAAGTGAAGTTACTCCGGATTAACACACAGAATTTAGTTTAAGAGTTTAAAAAGATGAAACAAACAAGCAGCTTTGCTTAATAACCATCCATCACCCTAAACTAAACTGCAACCACATCAAGCCACCCTATTCATATACTCATTTCAATAAGAAAACATCACAGAAATCTTGCATTACACTGTTAATCCATACTTCTCAATACAAAAAGATTGTACCCAATGCACAAAACTACTTTTATAGGGTTTAAAGAGAGGTGATTAGTAGGCAGTCTACCTCCAATTATTTTTTACAAAGGTCATTCCAAAGACTCGAAATCTCCGTCATTTTGGATACAAGGCACTTGCTATCGAACCAAGGCCCAAGCTCTATTCTAAGATGCACAAGTACAGGTATGTTTATGGGTATAATACGATACAACAATTCCTGAAAAACTAGGATACAATACGGCGGAGATACGTGTATTAATTACTTATTAAATATTTTATTTATATTTTTTACATATTGTTAAGCATTTATTTTTCATATATTATTAAGCATATATCAATTTAATAGCAATAATGGATAATAAAGTGACTTCATGACCATTAAATGATGTTTAGAATATAAAGTAAGATCCAAAAGGGTAAATAAAAGATAACTAGATAAGTGTTCAATATTGAAACCAATATATAGAAAATTTAAATAAAAACTCTTACAAGTTTGGGCTCTCTCTCACTATCAAGGTTTGGGTTACAACCATATCCAAACCATATCACAGGCGTATCGTATCAGTGAATTGGGAAACACATGAAAAGTTAGCCAAACAATACGTATCAGATACAATTTGAGCAAAAACGGAGTATCCGTGCATCCTAGCCTCTATTTTCCATACTTCTCAATAACAACAACAACAACAAATACTACATTATGGGGCTTTTGTGTTCATAAGGAAATGGTACCCACTACCCAATATGATCAGTATTTTCAAGTTTTTTTTTTTATTAAACTTTATCATTCCTTCATAAATATAAATAAAAATTTAAGATTAATACACTTCAAATAAACAATCTTGATCATAGTGGCTAGCCCTAACATTGAAGAACCCCAACAACAGTATCAGTAATACACAACACAAAAAATATAAAACTTCCATATCTACAAGAATGCTATCTATACGAATAATTCATCAAATATTGGAAATAAGCAGATTAATTTAACTAAATTGACAACAAAATATTTGTAAATACATCATGATATATATATTAATTTTTTGATGTAGAAAGTAAATACAAACAATTATCAAAAGCCTTAGAAACATATCTGAAAACATGTTAAGAAAAAATAACTTGCAAAATCAGAAAGAGAGAGACCCACCGACAGGGTTTTTCGGCGACTGAGACGAGCTCCGGCGTCCGGCTGTCTGTGGTGTTTTTTCTTCTCTTCTTTTGCTCAAATCCGTTCCGCCCAAAACTCTTCGTGAATGTTCTTTTTCGTTTTAAAGTTTTAGCTTTTATAATTTGGATAAATTGCAAAACACACCCCTATGATTTTGGAAAGTTTTGAGGTTGATTTGTAATTTTAAAAATTTGAGCTTGTGGCTTGGGGTTGGGCTTAGGTTTAGGCAAGCATAGGTTTAAACTTCACGTTGGGCTTGGATTTAATTGTTTCAGGTTGGGCCGAAAAAGCTTTTGGAGGGATTGAAGTAGCAAATTTTGGGAGTTTGCAGCGAGGTTGTTCACAGGAAATCAAATCACTGCCAGAGGGCTGGGATTTTCGGGTAATGAAGCAGAGGAGGTTTTTGCTTCAGAAAATGATAGAAACACAAATAAATGCACAATTTTTGTTACCACTTGCTACGTGACAAGTTGTGATAGAAAGTTGTGAATTTATTTGTGTTCCTAACATTATTCTTTTGCTCATGTTGGGAATGGGTAGGCCTTAGGTTTATGGTTTTTTGTTTTTGCCTTCAACAGGCTAATGATATTGTTCTTCTTTCTTTTTTTCTTTTTTCTTTTTTTTTGGGGGGGGGGGGGGGGGGGGGGGTGAAGGGAGAAAGTAAGGGTTTTTATTTGGGTCGGTAGGGTTTTTGAGATTGTGGATGAGCATGTATGAGATGTGTCTTAGGAATTTTTTAGTAATTGGAACCAATGCTACAATTTACCTATGCATAGATTAAAACTTGGACTACAGTGCACTTAAGGAACTATATCATGCCCATTAATTAATAGAAATTAACTTGACTTCTAAATAATTCACATGTATAACCCTTTTTCTATAGAAAAAATCACATGCATGACTTGATAAAAATAAAGGACCAAATATGACAAAGTAATTAGACCAGGATAAAAACTTGACACATAATTTACAAAAATCATTTAAATTCCTTAATCAAATAGATGCTCAAGCCTCAATAGCATGCTTGATTAAAAAGTCCCAAAATGGTAACAGTTTTTCATGAAAATCGTACAATAAATTTAGCACGCATTACATAGGAAATTATATATTTTTTTCATAGTTAAAATGCATGAGTAATTTCCTTAATTAAGAGATATCTCACCTAATTCAAATTTGATATTCACCCATGAGCAATCAAATTACACAGAATTTTATGGGCTTAAATATAAAATTGAAAGTAAATAATTAATCCAATCATAGTTAGATTTCAATTAAAACTCAATTAAATTTAGCCAATTGCATGAAAATTTATGAAAACCAATAAAAAGAATGAGATTTAACCATTAAAACCATGAAACCCTTTAATTTAGGGTTAAAACCTCTATCAAAATTTTGTGTAGGACAAAATATGATATCAACAAATCATATAACTATTAAGAATCAGATTAATGTCATCCTCCATTAAAGTTTAGGAATAGACAATGATAATAATTATTAACAGAAATGGATGGTAGGGTTGGGGATGACAATATTTACCCAATCCACGGGTACTTGACCCTAATGGGGTGGGTTTTACTCGACCCGTGAAACATTAAGGGCCAGTTTGGGTTTTAATAAACCAACCGGGTGTGAGTATTATGCAAACTCGACTCGTACATATTAAAATTACTAAACTACCCTGAGAGAGAGAGAGAGAGAGAGAGAGAGAGAGAGAGAGAGAGAGAGAGTGTGTGTGTGTGTGTGTGTGTGTGTGTCTTATATCACTAACTAACTATTCTCAAACCTTAGTTTCACGTTCTCACTTCTCAATCATTTTAGCCGCCCCCTCCCCTCAAGCTCTCACTCTCACCAAGACACCAATGCAACCTACCCTCACGACCTCACTCTCACTCTCTTAGCTGCCCACCCCCACAAGCCCTCCCTCCTCCTTGCATTGACGCCATCTACCCTTCTATCTCACAGGTTTGTTCTCCACCTTTTTTATTTTATGGTTTCGTTTCCATATTTGACAATTTTGAACACAAATAACTAGCTTTGATAAAAGTCTTGAACATATATTCACGTGGATTGTGTTAAATTTTTGGTGGCTTCATGCATTAATTGTGTTAAATTTCTTGTTTTAGTGTTTTGTGTTTTTTTATTTATTATTTCATCTTGAAAAAAGAATTAGGATTTTTGTGTTTGTGTTTGTGATTTTAAAAGGGAAAATGAGAAATCTAAAATTATTGTATATTTGTTTGATATTATTTGGCGTTTTATAGTTTTTTTATTATTTCATCTTGAAAAATATTAGGATTTCTGTGTATTATTTCATCTTGAAAAATTGTATTTTTATATTTGCTAGTTATAATTTGATGAAGTTTATTCCATTTTTTAATTCTTTTTTTTTTTTTTTTGTAGGTTCTTCAACTATGCCAGGTTCTGTTGAAGGGGTTAATTAAGTTTCCAAGCAATTTCCAAGTCAATTGCAAGCAATTGGAGGGAGCATGGGAGGTTGGAAGTGTCTGCTATAACAGATAGTTAGAGTCCAATTAGTTAGAATTGTAACCAAGCACTAGGTGCAAATTCTTGATGATGTGGATCCTAATGAAGAGGTTGAAAGATTAGTTTGAAGTTGTACGGCCTATTTGGTTGTGTTGTCTAAACAACAGTTTTCGTTGTTTAAACAACATAACACGTATTTTCATAATACTTTTTCACCCACATATATTTCCACAATACTTAAACAACGTTACTAGAACAATATTACCAAGTGCGCCCTTAGCTTTTGTTTCTTATGATGTTGGTTTTTGTTAGAAACTGAAAAGAATATGGACAGACACTCAAAGTGAGCATGTCCCTCTATTTTCCTCAAAATGATTGTAACATCCAGGAGTTATGGAGTAATGGTTTGGACCGTTACTCAACTCCATTAAGTCCACTATCCCACTCAATATTAATGGAGTAGTGTGTATATAATCACCAAGAATGGTAACCATTAAACAGTGAACGAATTCTACATTTTTCATAGTATTTAGAGAGTGTTGTGAGGCTCTTAGGTTGTGGGTTATGGTTGCATCACTCTAGTAGTGTGCAACATTGTTGGAGAAACGTTTTTGGTTTATAAATTATACAAACTAGAATTTAGAACATGTTTGAATAATTGGTCTACGTGGAGGCTGGCTTTAGATAGAGTAGAACAAGCTTAAAGCTCCTATGTGATCATCGGTTTAGGCCAAGATAGGGATGCTTAAAAACTGATTATTTATATCCCGCTGCAAGTTTCTATTTCTTACATTGGTATCAAAGTATTTATAGGTTGTTCTCGATGTCATAGGCATATTTGATTAGTTCTTAATGTGTTTTATGCTTCTGAGATATGTTATGAATTTTTATGCACCTTATGTGGCCTTCAAAGGGAAGTTTTGATTTTGAGCATTTCGGGCCTTGAAATTAATATATGTTGTTTATATTACATGTATTAATATCTACCTTAAGTTTCATAACAAATCTCTAAGTGTGCCATGAGATATAGTTTAACAAAACTTAGAACACTGAAACTTTAAGGACAAAACTGCTCTTATATGATTTTTATTTGCAAAATATGATTTCATATTATGAATCTATATGTTATAAGTTTTAAATTAGTATATGGTATGTTAAAAATGGACTTGATGAAACTCGTGTTTTTTAGCTAAAAGAAATTGAAAGGACGAAGGTTGAAGACAACTTGCACTGTTGCACATCACGTGTCTTTCTCTTGCCGAAAGAGCTAGAGTGGTAGCAAATAAAATAAAAACAAAAAAGGGCCCCACAATAGTTTATTACCTAAATAGTGTTTGTATTTACTTAGTTACTTTTAGCATATACTGTACAATGGGTCCATGTGCCACATTTGGGATCCTTATTTCCTGTGAAATTTTTTTTATGTTTTATGCCTATTAAAACCTATTGCATATGTTTCACCATTATTTAAAAAATAAAATAAAAAACGTAAGTACATGACCAAACTCTATATCATGGTTAGTGATATATTTGCAATAATTTATTTGGATTAAAACTATATTTAATCCATACAATTATTTCATTGAAACGTATACTATACAAGTCTAGCATTTATTTCTCATGAAACATAAAAGGTATATGCTTCAATGATATGGAATTGATTTAATTTTGTAAATTATTTAATTCCATTATTATTTCTTAGTGAAATATGGTATATTTACATAATGTTAAATACTATATTTAACGTGACAAAGAAATAATTATTTCTTAGTGAAATAATGAGATGCTTATATGAATTGTTCTCATGAGTTTAAATTGTGATAGCATGTTTGGCTTAATAGTTAATTGATAAAATTGGTGAATTGTTTTTAATACATATATTTTTGTAAATATGAAATATAGAATAGTGGGAGTATGGTTGAGTTGCGTTATCTCCCATACCTAATTTTGCACAAATAGATTAAAATTAAGCTTAGTAATAAACACTAGTGGCGCAATAGATGATTAAGAAGCTTAGCAAATTTTCGATCTTGCGACGTGTGTTGATTATCTAAGTTTATTTTAGATCGAACGTCAAAATTTTTGAAATGTGTGTGTAATGTCCCATTTGTGAAATTTTGTAGTGAAATGGCTTCCAAATGTATAGTTGCTGATCTCAATAAAGGAGAGAAACTAGATGGTGAAAATTACAATATTTGGCACCGCAAAATCTAATATGTGCTGAATGAGCAAGAAGTCCTAGAGACTCTAACTCATTTGTTGAGTAAACCCGATGAGGGAAGCACTAAGCAACACCAACGTAATCTTGCTGCCTATGAAAGTTGGCACAAGAAAGATTTGTGTGCGCACTTTACAATGTTGAGCAATATGCACAATGGCTTGATTGGTGAATTTGAGTAGTATACAATTGCACAAGACATGTGGAAAGCTCTAAAGCTAAGATATGGAGGGACATTAGCCACTAGACTATGTGGCTTAACAATGAAATTTGATTCATATAAGATGCTCTCTGAACATACGATGAAGTAGCATCTTAGGGCAATGTCCTCCATGATGAAGTTGAGTGCCTTGTAGCAACCAAGCCGATTAGTTCTGTGCACATGGCTAAGACTAGCTCGCGTAAGGCATCTAGGCTTAAATGCAAGCAACCTGATTACGCTCCTGGACAAGAGAGACCTAATGGGCCATCGCCTAAGAAGACTAAGTTTGTCAAGCACAGTACTAGAGGAAAGCGCGCAAAGAAGGACAAGTCTAAGTTG
Organism: Quercus variabilis; assembly: GCA_030445155.1. NCBI lineage: Eukaryota > Viridiplantae > Streptophyta > Magnoliopsida > Fagales > Fagaceae > Quercus > Quercus variabilis. Next base: position 41,769,633 of record CP129453.1, on the reverse strand, counting down.
ACTTGTTATAATTGCGGAAAGAAAGAACATTTTGCTCATGAGTGCACTAAGCCAAAAAAGGTAACACCTAATTCTACATCTCACCATGTTTTTGTAACTAGTCATATCCTTGTCGTTAATTCTACTCCTATGTGGACTATAGACTCAGCAGCAACAGAACATGTAGTAAGAGATAGAGTGGGATTTGTGGAGTACCACCGGATTCCTGTTAAGAGTAGAGACATCAAGGTGGGAAACAAAGCTAGCATAGAGGTACTTGGAATTGGTACCTACAAGCTAGAGTTGTGAGGTGGTCGCACTTTGTTACTCCATGATGTATTGTATGCTCCAGAGATCCGGAGGAACTTACTTTCCATAGTTACTTTGTTAATACTTGGTTTCCGGTTTATTTTTGAGAATAATTATGTTTTATTGCATTTGGGAACAATTTATTATGGCTGTGGTTTTATTTCAAATGGTTTTTTAATTTTGGATATTGAATATTATAATAATGATAGTTCAATTTTTTTTTACTTCATCTGATAATGCTTCGATAATTCAATTATATGGCATGCTAGGCTTGGCCATATAGGGCAAGAGAGGATGACTAGGTTAGCTAGAGAAAGCCTTATGGGCAATCTTGCTAAGGTCACTTTGTCCACATGTGAACATTTTCTTGTGGGAAAGTCAAAAAGAAAGCCGTTTGGAAAAGCCATAAGGGCATCTTTTCCATTGCAACTAATCCACTTTAATAAATGTGGTCTGATGAATGTGAGGGCAAGGCATGGAGGTTTCTACTTCATCACATTTATAGATGACTATACATGTTACGGTCATGTCTATTTGATTTCTCATAAGTCTAAGGCTTTAGATTGCTTTAGAGACGATACATGAGATTGGTTGAGAATCAATTAGACAAGAGCATTAAGGCTCTTAGAACTGATCGTGGGCGTGAGTATCTATCTGAGCAATTTAAGGAGCTCTGTGATAAAAGGGAATTGAAAGGCAGTTAACGATGCCTCATATACTGCAACAAAATGGTGTGGCAGAAATGAGAAATTGAACACTGCTAGAGATGGTTAGGTTAATGATGGCACAAGCAAACTTACCGATTTTGTATTGGGGGGATGCACTTTTGACTGTAGCCTATATACTTAAGCGAGTGCCCTCTAAATCAGTATCTTCCACACCTTATGAACTATGGACTGGCAAGAAACCTGACTTGAATAACTTGCAACCATGTGGTTCAATAGGTTATGTTCACAATACTTCTTATAGATATGAGAAATTAGGGTCTAGAGGAAAGAAGTGTATCTTTATAAGATATTTTGAGCAGTCCAAAGGCTATGTGTTGATAGGTGAACAACCTGATGGAAGTGTGATTGAATTGGAGTCACGTGATGTTGATTTCATTAAAAGTGAATTCCCTAACATAGGTGAGGTTGAAAAGAGCTTGACTCTTTATGAAATGATGGATAAAAAAGAAGGTGCCCCAAGTAGACTAGTAGAGGACAATGAAGAAATTCCTGAAACTCTTAGAGACAGTGGGAGCGACTCACAACCTAGTGGGAGCACACTAGTAGAAGTTGATCCACAACATGATTGCTTCACAAGATGATAATGAGCCAAAAACTGTGCAAGAGGCTTTCTCATCTTTTATTAATGATGAGTGGATGAAAGCAATAAATGATGAAATGAAGTCTATGAGGACTAATCAGGTTTGGGATCTGGTAGATCTACTGACAGGGCGTAAAGTAATTGGGAACAAATAGGTTCTTAAAATCAAATGCAAGATGGGTGGGTCAATAGAAAGGTATAAAGCTCAATTATTGGTGTGGGATCAGAAAATCGGATAGCCTCGGCCCACTCAAAACCAGGCCCGAACGGCCCACGTCGAGGATGCATGATGCGTCCAAGACCTCAAGGGAACACAAGGACCACCCCACCAAAGAAGATTCCTTTGCCGTCCGAGGAGGGGAGGGCCCAGTGCCATGCGTTGGCAACAGAAGTATGGTAAAGGGGTAAGTCCTGGGCGAACTGTCACTTCGGCATTGAATATGCCCACCTAACCCTCCTGACCGCATTAATAGGGATGTAACCCTTGGCAGGGAAATATCGATCAGGGTGAGCCACTCGAGTACGGATATGACCTCTGATAGGACAGACAGCCAGAAGGGAGGCCAATGGATGATCAACAGGAGGAGGAAGATAGTAATATATAAGAAATGTGAGCAAAGTGTAAAAGAGAAGGATGAGAGTTTGGGAAAGGAAAAAGCTCCTCGGCCTGTGGCCGAGGAGCATCCCCTAGTTGTAAATTGGTCTTAGTATCTTTCAATAAAGAAAAAGTAGTTCATGCCTGGTGAAGGCCGGCGAGCGCCTAAACCTTCGATCCACTCTCTACAAATTCATTGTTTTGGGTTCGTTGGGCCTGGGAACCCATATCTTTTGGGTTACAAAAACGGACCTTACAATTGGCAAAAGGATACACTCAAAAGGAAGGTGTTGACTTCAAGGAAACCTTTTCTCCGGTTGTGAGGTTTGCCTCTGTTCGACTCATTCTGGCCATTGTTCCAAACTTGAATTTGGAACTATACCTAATGGACGTTAAGATAGCTTTTCTCAATGGAGAACTAGATGAAAAAATCTGTATGGATTAACCTATTACCTTTGTGACCAAAGGTCAAGAGCACAAAGTCTGCAAATTTAAGCGATCCATATATGGTTTAAAGCAGTCATCTAGACAGTGGTATCTGAGATTTCATCAAGCCATTTTATCGAATGGGTTTACAATGGTCGAAGAAAATCACTGTGTCTACATAAAACGATCAAAGGGAAGTTTCATTATTTTGTCATTGTATGTTGATGACATATTATTGGCCGGTAATGACATGGAGATGATTATCGCCACAAAAGAGTGGTTGTCCTCTAACTTTGAGATGAAGGGCGTGGGTGTGGCAAATTATATTCTAGAAGTTAAATCCTTAGGGATCGCTTAAAGAAACTTTTAGATTTATCACAACAAATTTACATTAAGAAAGTTCTTGAGCGTTTCCAAATGCATAATTGCAAACCCATAGATATTCCAGTTGCAAAAAATGAGAGCTTAAGCCTTGATATGTGCCCTAAGACTCAAGATGAAAAACAAAAGATGGCTCATGTTCCTTATGCAAATGCAGTTGAAAGCTTGATATATGCAATAATGTGTACTCGGCCTGATATATGTTATGCTGTTGGATTAGTCAGTAGATTTCAGTCTAATGCAGAACTTGCTCATTGGAAAGCTGTCAAGAGGATATTAAGGTACCTAAAAGGGACAGCGGACTACATCCTTTGTTATCAAGGTTTAGATTTGCGTATGATTGGTTATAGTAATGCTGATTGGGTAGTGACCTAGATGAATGTAAATCTACATTTGGATATAGTTTCTTGCTAAATAACGGCGCCATCACTTAGAGTAGCAAGAAACAACCATGTATAGCATTATCAACTATGGAAATTGAGTATGTAGCATGTTTAGCAGCTGTTTAGGAAGCAGTTTGGTTGAGGAGGTTTTTCAAAATCTCGAGGTTGTCAAGGATGCCTCGGATCCCATTATGTACATTGTGATAGCATGGCAATACTTGCCTATGCTAAAGACTCTAAGTATCATGGTAGAACCAAACATATTGATATACGATATCACTACATTCGAGACATGATTACTCACAATGAAGTGGTTCTAAAACACATTTCTACAAGTCTCATGATTGTTGATCCACTAACAAAGTCTATAGGAAGGGATGCCTTTCAGACTTGCGTTAGGAGTTTAGGGCTACATAGAATATGATGATATGTTTTTTTTTTAGTTACCATTTATTGTACTCTTTTGGGATATTTTGTTCTAAATGCATATGATGTTATTCAGTTAATAATATGTATGTTTACACACATATACCATATGATGAGTTCTGTGGTATGAAAGATATGTCAGTAGGCTTAGGTCGACTCACTCACAGAGCGATCACCTCTGGTGCTTTTGTAGTGAGCAGAGATGAGACATTGTGTCATTCAATGCTTACGTAGCATATATAGATGGTTAACACAAACAGATGTCACCTTAGTTGAAACTAAGATGAGGTCTATAATATATTTATCTTAATTAGACCATACATGGATAGCCTATGATCCATGTAGCCTGTGGTTAGTTAAATGCGAGATCTTATTTGATGCCTAAGGTGGCAAGCGAATAAAGGACTCGAGTTAGGTGCTTGAGTAGCGACTAGACTAAGATTTGTACGGTGTATTGAGTTAAGACATACGCTTTTACTTAAGAGAACTCCACCATAGCATGTATTTCATACTATATGTGCTTGCTCGACCAAAAGCGGAGGTGAGAGAATAAATCCCTACTTCTTCACCGTGTGAGTCCCATAGATCTTTCATTAAAATCCTACTTATGCCTTTGTTATTTTTGACTATGTCATGAAGCTGAGGTTTTGGTGTTTGCTACTGAGAATAATTCACAAAACTACTATAGTTATACACTTACAACATAGTGCTTGTAAACATCTTTGTTTTTGAAGTACTTATCTTTTTAAGTTGTAAATACATTCAGTGTTTAAAAGATGGGCCATGCTATAATGAACACAATGTAGATTTCAACATCATTTTATTTACAATCATAAACCATGCATATAGCTAATTGTAATAAATTTTGTTTAGAGTATGTTAAAGGACTTACTGCAAATGCAGCAGCCCATGTTTCCTCATTGGCCGTCACAGTATTTGAAATGGGGTCCCATCCCATTCTTGTATGAGTGACGAGTTGGGAGAATGTGCGGTGTCGACCTTTCATTCGTTGATATTTTTGTATAAGTTGTGTCTTGTTGTAATCTCTATTTATGCATTTGTTAAACTCATTCATAACGGTTGTCCAAGTTCTAGTCTTGAACTGGCCTTGGAGCATATTCCCTTTTGCGTCCTCTTCTAACAATACTTCAATGAAATGCCTTTCGATTGTAGTAGGCCACAACTTCCTATCCTCAGCATCAGCTATTCTCTCATCCATCTAAATAAATTTTGGTATACTTACATAGACTTGTCATTTGAAATTTTATGATACGGATTAAAAAACATTTACCTACTCACTAAAAGTACCAAGCAACAGGCATATAATAGAACCTAAGGTCTAAATCTGGAAATTTTAAGATAGATTTTCTGAATTTTAATATTAGCAAGGCCAAGAACCATAAATGATCATATATGATAGGAGAACCCAATAATTTAAGTGGCTGCAAGGTTGCTAACAAATTGGATTAACAAGTATGGTGAATTTGAAGAACATATAAAAAGTCTAGTAATTATAATAGAGTAGTACAGACATAAATTATATATCAACAACAATAATTTCTCAGTAACTCATATTAACAACAATCGTTATTATAATTCCTTGGCAGGACTCATGTTATTTAATCTTATAGTAAACAAAAGCTAAGATTATTCACTCCACAGTTTCAACTTACAGATAGTTTAGTGTATTATTAGTGTAATAAAAGAAGAACCTCTTCTAACTACATAAAAGGAAGTCTTTAGTTTTGAAAATAAACAGACCTTCCCATCCATAATGCATGACCTAGGTACAAAATTATTACAATAATACAAGCAAACAAATGATTCACTACCGACGAAATTATAACAAATCACATTTAGGCAGACATACCAGTAAGGGAACACGGTGAGATCTGTTGGAGGAAGTAGATGCTCTATATAGCACGAGAGAGGTGGAGGAGGATGAGGATGAGGCTTCCATCTAAATTAAGATGTGGGACTAAATAAGCCCTAAGCTGGATTAATGTGAACTGATTTGAGTTAGATTGGGATGTGAAAGGAAGCTGCAACGAGTACTTAAAAAAATTACAAATATTTACCTGACCAAGCCCTTCGCACTGTGTGAGTTTGGCTTTTGGTTAGCACCAAAGCTTTGTAGGTGAGGGTGGGATCTCTATGAGGATTTACCTAACCAAGCCCTTCACATTGTTTGGCTTTTGGTTAGCACCCAAGCTTTGTGATGGACGATGGGATCTCTTCCTCTGATTAGGGGCAGTTGGGCATGGAATTATGATGGTCTGAGCAAGGGGTTAATGTGATTGACTGAAATGGTTGGTGATGTGGTGTAAGCTGAGTGTGTAGAGAAGATGCGTCTATGATGGGTCGGTGATGATTAACGGCATTAGGTCGGTGAGAGGAGTTACGGAGGTGGGCGAGATAAATTTTGCTGGGTTTGCTCTAATTGTGTGGGTGAGATGGAGATCTCTTGGTACTAGGTGTGGATTCGGCGTGATGAGATTAGAGGAAGAGAGAAGACAGTAATTGAAAAAAGGCTGACCAGGTGGGCCCATAATAGTTTTCAAGTTTATTATCGAAGTGCCACTGAACATAGTGTTTGTTGTTTAAAAACAAGCCGGAGTATGTTTCAAAATCATCATTTTAAACATGGGTTTTTGAACAACGTTATTCAAACATTAGCTAAACAGGAATGATCCACCAAACGTAATTTTTTGTTTCTGGACACTAGTGTTCAGTGTTTAAACACTGAACACTATGTTTTAAACTCTATGACCAAATGCCCTCTAATTTTTTCTACTCATTGCATTCTTTCTATACCTTTTCTTTGTTGAAACATGATAGATGAGTTGACAAATGATTGGACTCGTCTTACTCTTTTTGATAGAAAGGGACCTTGTTGTTTAGAAAACAATCTCAGCATTCAAGATGTTGTTATAGGGGCAAAATTTTTGACCAAATGAGCTCTAAATACAGATGCCATTGCCAAAAATTTTACTCCACTCTGGCGATCACTAAATGGCTTCAAAGTTTGAAATTTAGGTGAGCACAATTTTTTTGTTTTCGTTTTTTCTAACAAGTTTGATGTGGATAAGATTCTCCATAGTGAACCATGGAGTTTCGATAAGTATCTTGTGGTCATGCAACGTTACGAAAATAATACTCCACTGGATTCCCTCAAGATTGATAGAACAACTTTTCGGGTGTAAGTTCACAGGTTGCCATTTAGATATATGAATATCAAAGCAGTGGAGAGGATTTTTGATGTCCTTGGGAACGTAATCCACTCTATTGACTCAACTGAAACTGATGGTGACAATTTCTCTTCCTCTTTGTTAATGCCAAGTAATTTCTCTAAAAAAAGGTCAAAAAGTGAATTACTTTCAGATACGAACATCTACCGAATATATGTTACTGGTGTGGGCGTTTTGATTAGAACGATAAAGATTGTGAGCTGTGTATGGAGAGTGGAGAAAGCCTCACAGATGATAAAAAGCAGTTCGGCCCCAGCCTTCATGCCTCTCCTTTCATACTATCATGAAAGAATGTGCTTACAGAACCAAATTCTTTTGAAACCAAAGAAAAGTGCTCATCGAAGCCCGATGACAACAACAAGGGTAAATCCCATGCCATGGAATAGGAGTTGAACATACCCAAGGTGATTCTAGAGGCGGCAAATTGTGCAAAAGAAGGAAGGCCAACAGACACTATCCACAATAGGAAAGAGGACTGTTTTATGGAAAACACATTTATTTCCCATGATATGTGAGATACGTTACTTGCTCATAACTCCGTTTCTCTTAACGGTTCCACCTCCACAATCCCATTGAATCAAAGAGCAGTTTCCACTTCCTCAGTGTTTGAATCTATATTAATGTTATTGATAAGAAGTTAATGAAATTTGATTTAATTCTAGATCCCACCATCACAGCTATTACTCCACCTATTTCGGTTTATGACAGCATATTGTTTCCTAAAGTTGTAGCAAGTGGGTCATGTGAAATTCATGAGGAAGTTGAAATTAGTCCCCACCCCAATTAACAGAAGAAAATAACAAAGTAGACCCGTGTGGCCTGTCTAGAAAATTGTGAGGTTGCCTAGAAAAATGATACAATTCAAAGCGGGGAGAAGAGAAAAATTGTTCAGACCAGTAATCACTTTGATTTACCAAGCAAGAAACAGCAGGTTTACAGGCGTGCTCCCATTACATCAGATCCATTGGTGGTGGTTGATGATCAACTCTGCTAAGAATTATGAATTACTTAGGCCTTGTTTGGATTTTATTTTTTCATCACTCATCACTCCTTACTCAATTTCTATTATTCATCACTCATCAATAATCACTCATCACTCATCACTCATCAATAATCACTAATCACTCATCACTCATCACTTATCACTATTCACTTAAAACACCACACCATGTTTGGCACCATCACTCACTTCTCAACACTCAATATTTTCCTCACTATTTGTGGGCCCCATGCCTGTTACTTGGTCAAAGCAAAATTGTTTTGTGGGCCCCACCATTTTCTTTTCACCCCTGTTACCCTCTTAAAACACAAACCCGAGTCCAACTTCAACCACAATAACAAAAACAGCAACAACAACATCAACAACAACAGCAACAGCAACAACAACAACAATAACAACAAAATGGAGACCGAACCCAATGAAAGAAGAAGGAAAAAAAAAAAGAACAATGGAGACCGAACCCTGTGAAAGAATAAGGAAAAAAAAAAGAAAGAACAATGGAGACCGAACCTAGTGAAAGAAGAAAGAAAAAAAAAAGAAGGAAGAAAAATGGAGACTAAACCTAGTGAAAGAAGAAGGAAAAAAAAAAAAAAAAAGGAAGAACAATGGAGACCGAACCCAGTGAAAGAAGAAGGAAAGAAAGAAAAAAAAAAGGAACAACAATGGTGACCAAACCCAGGAGAAGAAAGAAAGAGAAAAAGAAGGAGATAGTGGCAGGAATTGAGTTGACAAAACAATGTAATAGGTCCCATTATGTGTGTTTAATTACAAAAATGTCATTGAGTTATGAGATATGGAAATTGAAAATAGCCAAAATGTGTTTTCAGTTTCCATAACTCATAACTCAAAAATCAGATAATTGAGTGATGAAAACAGAGTTATCTCCTTCCCTAACGAACTTCTTGCTATGGGTCCTATCATTTTTGAATTATGAGTTATGTAAACAGAGTTATGAGTTATGGAAACTAAAAATCCAAATACCTCCTTAGTGTGGAACTGTCGTGAGTGTGGAGATATAATTTGGGTAAAAGATCCCTCTATTGTGTTTATAGCCAAAACATTGGCAAATGAAGATAGGCTCGAAAATTTACTATGGAGTATTGACTTTGAACACAAGTAGGTGGTTCCTAGGGAAGGTAGAGGTGGTGGACTTGCACTCTTTTGGAAATCCTTAGTTAATTTTACGATTAAGGATTCATCCAAATACTATATTATACATACATTGATAAGAATACTAAGAATGCCTAGTGCTTTATCGAGTCTTATGGAGATCCAGAAACATGCAGATAGGTTAAGGCGAGGGATATTCTTAGGAGGTTGAATCATCACTTAGACTTTCCATGGATGTGTGCAGAGGACTTTAATGAAATTTTCATACAAGTAGAGAAATTAGAGGGAGCACTTCGCAACCACCATCAGATGCAATTATTTAGAGATGTTTTTTGGATTTATGTTTCAATATATCGCGATTTACTTAGAGCAAACATTTTGAAGATGGTCATTCTATTTGGGAAAGACTTGACAAGGGCTAGCTAATAATAATTGGTTTCTAAAGTTTCCAGGTACAAGAGTTTACCATTTGCATTGTGACTCTTCAGACCATTATCTGCTCCTTATTAATCTATCGAGTCTTGATCCTTTGCCAAGAAAGAAGATTTTCAAATTAGAAGAGATGTGGCTATCAGATTCCAATTGTGCAGAAATTGTTGTAGCATCATAGCAATCGGGTTTGAATCAAATGGGTGATGATGCTATCCTAAAAAAAAGTGAAGTGCGGAAAAGAATTAACTTGGTGGAGCTAGAATGTCTTTGGCAGTGTTTGAATGGAGCTAGAGATAAAAAAGAGGACGCTTATACAAGCTGAGAATGAAGCAATGATCAGCATAGTAAATCTGATGGTTAGGAATTTAAAGGTCAAAATCAATGTTCTTTTAGATAAGGAGGCTCGAATGTGGAGCCAAAGATCTTGCGTGTTTTGGCTTAGGATAGGGATAGTAACACCAAATTTTTTCATAGTTGTGTTACTAAACGACTTCGAAAAAATTTAATCTGGGGGATTAAAGATAATATAAATACTTGGAGGGACTAACTCGAGGATATAGCTACTGCCTTTTTGAGTTATTACCATGAGCTCTTTTTTACAACAAATCTGGTTTCATCAAATGCTACTTTGACCCATGTTCATCATGTGATTACTAAAGATATGAATTTTATGCTAAATGGTGATTTTTTAGAAAGTGAAATGATCCTAGCTCTTAAGCAAATGGCATCGCTTAAAGCCCCTTAGTCTTGATAGAATGCCCCCACTCTTCTACCAACAATTTTGGCAGGTGGTGAATCATGATATGACTAATTCTGTTCTTTCTTGGCTTAATTCAGGCACTCTTCTCCATCCACTCAATCATACTTTCATCACACTTATCCCAAAAATAAAAAAAAATCCTGAATATGCCCATGATTTTTTCCCAATCAATTTGTGTAATGTCCTCTACAAAGTTTTTTTCAAAAATCTTTGCAAATAGATTGAAATTTTTTTTTAAAAACATTTTGATTGCTTTTGAAACTCTTCATTGTATGAAATCACATAATTCGGGTGACACCGGTTGTATGGCTTTTAAACTAGACATGAGCAAACTTACGACCGGGTGGAATGAGACTTTTTGGAAAATCTCATGCGAAAAATGAGTTTTAATTAGAGGTAGATTGAGCTTATTATAATATGTGTTAAATCCATCACATATTCTATTCTAGTTAATGGAAAACCAAAAGGAATGATTCACCCCTCCAGAGGGATTCAACAAGGGGACCCCTATTCCCATTCCTCCTTTTGTTGTGTATAGAAGGGCTCCTTGGCCTCATTAACAATGCAGCCAACTCCGGGGAAATTAAAGCCTTCTCCTTATATAGAAGAAGCCTAAAACTAACCCATCTTTTATTTGTAGATAATAGTCTTTTGTTTTGCAAGATGACTATTGATAAATGTGCAAAAGTGTTGAATATATTGGAAGCAAATGAGATGACATCAGGGCAAAAGGTTAACAAGAGACAACTTTGTTTTTTTAGCAAATCCACGTCGAAGAAAACCCGTTAGGCAATCAAAAAAATTTGGGTTTGCAAGAAATAACACAATATGAAAAATACCTTGGCCTTCCCTCTTTGATTGTAGCGGAAAAAAAAGGAAAGCTTCAACTACATCAAAGAAAGAGTGGAATGAATTGCAAGGTTGGGAAGGGAAACTATAATCTCAGGCTGGTGGTAAAGTCTTGATAAAGTTTGTCATCCAAGCTATCCCAACGTTCACTATGGGTTGTTTCAAATTATCTCTTAATCTTTTTAATGATATTGAGATATTGATAAAAAAATTTTAATGGTGCTAATGAGTGAATTCTAAGAAGATACATTGGCTCAAATGGGATGAGATGATTAAATTAAAATTGGTGGGAGGAATGGGATTCAAAGACTTGGCCTTGTTAAATGATTCTCTATTGGCAAAACAATCTTGGAGATTGCTGCATAATATAGAATCTCTCTTCTACAAAATCTTCAAAGCAAGGTTTTTTCCAAATTGTTCCATCATGGAGGCAAAAGATTCAAGATCCACTTCATATGCTTGGCAAATTATTTTAAAGGGAAGGGATGTTATTCAAAGAGGTTCTAGGTGGCGAATTTGGAATGGAAAATCTGTAAAAATATGGCAAACTCACTGGCTTCCTAGGAAGTATCTGCCGTTGGTGTCATTTCTAATGATTGAATCAATGGAAGAAGCAACAATTGATGCACTGATCAATGAATTTCCCAGGCAATAGAACTATGAAATAATTGATGGCATTTTCGCTCTAGAGGAGACAAAACTGATAAAAAAAAATCCATTGGCAAAGATGGAGTCAAATGATTCACTTTTTTGGCCTTTGACACAAGATGAGAGCTACGCTTGCAAGTCAGATATCATTTTTTAAGAGAAGAAGCTGCGATTTTGATTCTAGTTGACGAGGTGAGTCAAGATAAAGGATTATGGAAGGGTATTTGGTCATTGAATGTATCGAATAAGGTGAAGAACCTTATGTGGAGAGCTTGTCGAAACTCACTACCTAAAAGTCGAATCTGGTGTGAAGAACAATCATCAAGGATCCACGTGTGATTGTTGTCATGCTTCCTCAAAATCAGTGATTCATGCTTTATGGTCTTGTCTGGAAATTGATATAGTCTGGCTGAGCTTTGAATTGCGGAATTTTCAAGAAATAGTCCAATTCACGAAATTCAAATCACTCATGGCATGGATCATTCAACAAAAAAAATCTCTAGAACTCTTTGCCTTGATTATGTGGTCCGTTTGGAATCAATGTAATCAGGTTCGGCTTTATAAACCCAATTGTTCTCTCCATCTACTTGCTCAATTAGCCAAGGATCAATTGTAGGAATTTTGGTCATTTCAACCTTCCCATAAACCTCTAGATTCCTTGGACATGATGGAAACCTCCTCCACCTGCTTTTGTTAAAATCAATTTCGACAGGGCAGTGTTTTCTAAGGAAAATAATGTAAGTCTTGGAGTGGTAATTTGCAACAATGATGATTTGGTGTTGGCCTCCCATACCCAGTGACTACAACAAGCTTTCAGTCTAGAAGTGACCGAAGCTTTAGCTGCATATAGAGGAGCAACGTTAGCCCTGGAACTTGGTTTCTCTAACGCTGTTTTGGTAGGCAACTCTCAAACATTGATTTCGGCACTATAATACAAAAAGGAAATCCTGACTTCTAATGGGTTATTAGTTGATAACAAATGTCTTTGTTCTAGGCTTTTTACAGAATTATGTTACTCTCATACAAGGAGAGAATGTAATAAGGTAGCTCACAATCTAGCTCAATATGCTTTACATATCTCAGATTTTGTTGTATGGATAGCAGATGTTCCACCACAAGTTTTTTCTGTTTTCTAGGCTGATTTAGCCAACTTTCAACAGAATAAACTAAGTAGTCTTTTCCTTCAAAAACAAGAAAAAAAAGAAAAAAAAAAGGGAAAGTCTTACAAATGTATCACTAGTCATAAAAAGGTATTTAAAACATTTATTTTTTATTATGTTGCTGAAGACATATCAATCATATTTATTGCCATATAAGTTTGTAGACCCTTTTGTTGTAAAATTTATAGTAGGCTTTAGCATTTTATTAAAAAACTGTTAAAATTATTGTCAATTTTACTATAAAATGCTTACAATCAAACATAGCAATGAATGAATTCTTAATAATAATAAAAAGCAGTGAATATGATTATTGTCACGTCAGCAACATAATAAATACTTATTGTATAATTATTTTTTGTATTGTATTTAAATATTTATGTAATAATTTGCAAGATATATATAGGAGTAATAAATTTTGTAGTATCCTATATTTGGGACAAAAGAGAGGAGAGTATTGGGGAGGAGATATGGATTTAATTCTCATTATGTAGATGGTTTTTGAAAAGAGGATGAGAAAAAATTTGAGGTAACCTTCCAAATCCCTTTTATTTTTCATTTTCAATTTGTGAGTGTGGGGGTGATAGGCCCAATAGTATGTATCTATGTATATATTAGGCCGGGGGCTCAATCCGAGGACATTAATAATTCGAGGATGCATAAATTACTATTATAGGAGTTCGTGTTAGCGAATGAAGAGGTGGGGTTTGGTCATAAGAGTCTAAGAGGGTGATCCGATAACCAAACAAGTGAAGAAACGTCTTACTATCCTCTCCTCCCTTCTAATTTTAAAAGCATTCAACTAAAGACAGTTATCTACTCCCCATTTTCCTAATCTTCTAGTCTCCTCTACATCTCGCTTTTAATCTCTCCTATCTTCTTCCTCCAAATTTCCAAGCATAGATTTAAATCATCATCTAATAGAAATTCATTATTAATTAAAAGCTATTACACAAAACCAAGTAAATTGCATATAAGGTCTATCATGGCACTAAAAGACCTGTTACATAAACAATAAGTGGTATTTTATTAACCAAAAAAAAAAAAAAAAAACACTCAAACTGATCATAACTTCATTAATCTATATTTATCTATTTAGATTTGCTTCTAAAAAATAAAAATAAAAAATTTAAATTTGTTTTGTAGTCTTTTTTATTTATGTGTCATGGAGGTTTTTTTTTTTTTTTTTTGGGTGTATACGTAGGTTATAAATTATAATTACAACTTATAAGATTCACCATTACATTTTGTTTGTAAATCTAAAAATTAATTAAAATTATGTAATTTATCCTATCTTCAATTGCAGGTAAATTACACCAACTTTCATTAAGATTTATTGAAATGACATTTCCTATTCATTTATATAAATTGTACTTTCCATTAGGGTTTCTATTAACTCAAACAAATAAATCTATTCAATTTCATAATGTTACATCTTTACTCATTCGTAGAAACCTAAAGTGAGAGTGTCCTTTATACAAACTCCAGAAAAAAAAAAGGGTTATTTTGTCCATGGTTTATGTAGAAATATATATAAATTGAATACTTCATTAAAAGATAGAAGACATTGATTTAATTATTGCATTTACAAAAACCTTCGTGAGATATATTATCATTTTTATAATTTTATACAAACTCTCATTGGGTCAACCCAAAATCCCAAAAGGTTTAGAGCAAAGCCCAATAATAGGAGCCCAGCCCGTCCTCACCCAAGACCGATGGACCGAAATCCAAAACTTCACACAAAATGCGCAAGTTAGCACTTTCCAAAACTTCTTCTTCCCAATTCATACACTCTCTCTGCGTCACTGAGGTGTAGCAAAGATGCAAGCCATTTCGAGGCGTATAGTGCAGCAGCAATCTCTGAAGTCATCGTCGGCTTCAATCTCATCCCTCAAGTCCCTCTACTCCGTCTCCAGCTCCGATCACCGTAATTTCCCATTCCCTCTATACCCTTTTCCGATTGTAATTTCTGCTCTCGTTCGCAAGGTCAAATTGGACATTATCAATTTTTTTTTTCTTGCTTGAAGGTTATGGGGCTGATCATCCACGGTACGGATCTACTTTGGCCACCAAAGGCGTCGGCCACCTCGTTCGCAAAGGCACCGGTGGAAGATCTTCCGTTAGGTTTGCTTTTTCGATTTTTATAATGTGTTTGGCTGCTCGGAAAATGTAGGAGCATTGAGAGAAATCGTGTTTGTCACTCTGAGATTTCTACCTAATGAACATTTTTTTTTTGGGACCTTAGGAAGCAAAATTCAATAATTTTTACTCTTTTTCCTTTCATTTATCAGTAACCAAACAAAGATTAAACTTATTTATCTTTTTTTTCCCCTCCTCGGAATGCAGCTTGTGGGAAATTTTGGTCTTGTTTTTTGTTTTTGGTTGAATTAGTAAATTGTTGAGTTAGTAATGTGATTGTTTATATAAATTCGAAACGAAGAATGCTGTGTTTGGTTGCTCTGAAAATGTAGGAATAAGTTGTCATTCTGAGATTTCTAGCAAATGATTTGTTTTTTCCTCTCTTTTTGTGATTTTTTTGGGTAATTTATGGAGCTAAGGAAGAAAATTTCAATAAATTAAAAAAAAAAAAATCATTTTCTCAGCAACAAACAAAGATTAAGCTTTTTTTTTTTTTGGGGGGGGGGGGGGAATTTGTCACGTCTTTGTTTCTGGTTGAATATAAAATTAACAGATTAGATTCTGCAGAAAATGGTTGAGTTCTTAATGTGATTGCTTATATAAATTTGAAAAGGATAATGCTGTGTTTTGCAGTGGTATAGTTGCTACAGTGTTTGGAGCTACAGGGTTCCTTGGTCGTTATGTGGTACAACAGCTAGGTCAGTTGGTGAATGTAACCGTTATTAACTTGAGTGCAATCAATGAAATGGGAACTCAAGTGTTAGTTCTTATGGTGATTTGTGCTGATAGCCTAATACTTTACTTTTCTTCCACAGCTAAAATAGGAACTCAAGTGTTAGTTCCTTTCCGAGGTTCTGAGGATAATCCTCGCCATCTCAAGTTGATGGGAGATTTGGGACAGGTAAATTATTTCGTAATATTTTCATATGCTTGAAAATACAATTTGTGGTTGTTTTGACCATTCATTCATTTAGTCTACTGCATTGCTTGTTTGTCTCATTGTTCAATTGCTCAGATCGTACCAATGAAATACGACCCAAGAGATGAAAACTCGATTAAGGCTGTTATGGCGAAGGCTAATGTTGTTCTCAATCTGATTGGTAGACTTTCTTCACATGTTGTTTTCTCAGTCTTGGAGGTTGTGAATGTACTTACCTGAGTAACTACCCTCGTTGACAGGAAGGGAGTATGAGACAAGGAACTATAGCTTTGAGGAAGTGAACTTTTCCATGGCTGAACAACTTGCAATGGTAGGTTCCTATGTGTACATTGTCTTTATTTTGTAGTTCCTGTATGCTCCCAAAACTATTGCTGCTCTTCTTCTCTTCTGTATTGGCTTGAAGAAGCATCATCAATAACAAGTAAGAAAAATGCAAACTTATTCATTGTATGTCTATGATTTCATCACTCATATCATGAAAAATATATAATTTGGGATAAATAGGGTTGAGGGATACCTTTTATTATGGATTTTAATCTTACCTTATGTATATAAATTAAGAAGATTGTCTTTTTTTTTTTTTTTTTTTTTTTTTTTTTTTTTTTCTGTTTATTTATTAATTTGGGGGGGGGGGGTGGGGGGTGGGGATGTTACTCTATAAACTCTTTGTGATGCTTTATATCATGGTGATACCTCATCTCAAGTAATTCAGTACTAAATGCAAGTAAGTTGAGTGTGATTTACTTTAGAGTAGCACTGTGGGAACTGAACTATCTGGTATACCACATTTAATGAATTCCAGCTAGAGGTAACTTAATTTTCTTACCAACATAACCAAAAGAATTTGCTGAATTGGTGTTTCATGATATGTTTTTCCAGGAGACTTAGTTTGTAGTGTTCTTTTCCTCCGTAGTCATTTCACTCTTTAGTCTTTAACTTGTGCAGATTGCCAAAGAACATGGTGGTATCGCAAGATTCATTCAAGTTTCTTGTTTGGGGGCATCTCCATCATCTCCGTCCAGACTGCTAAGAGCTAAAGCTGCTGCAGAGGAAGCTGTTTTGAGAGAGATACCTGAAGTAAACTCTTTTCTTTCCTTTAGCCTAAGCTGATAATGACACTTCTTGTGAGTTTTACATACATTACTGCTAGGAATATTGTTAGTGACCTTAACCCAATATGCTTGCAGGTTTAATGCTAGCTATATCCCCATTTTTGTATATAAAAGAAAAGATTGAAACAGTATCAATCAAGCCAGAGCAATCTTAACTAAAAAAGCTATGTGCTAGTCTAGCTAAACATAGGATGGGCTATTATCTTAATATTGCACCACCTGTTAGGGTGCAGCCTAGTGGTTGGAGGCTTGGGATGAGCTGTAGATCCAAGACATCTTGGGTTTGATCCCCACTAGAAGTTCCCTAAAATTACCTATACACAGTTTTGGTCAGTGAGGTTGTTTATCCATGGTTTAATTCTCAGGGGTGAGTCTAAAGGGTACTGCCTTGGAGAGGTTCCATGTCATTAAAAAAAAAAAAATTTATATTGCACCTTTACTCTAAGGTTGATTTGCAGTCTTGGGCACAAAGGAGATAATGGACCTAGGATCAAAGTGCTTAGTTTAAATCAATGGCAGAGCCAAAGAATAATACCTAATACATTTAAGATCCATTTGGGTGGGTGGTTTAAAGATAGTAGTGACCCTTGTTGATGAAAAGATGAGAGAGAGTCACTTGAGATAGTTTATGTTCAGAGGAGAGCGGTTAATGCACCAGTGAAACAAAGTGACTTGATTTAAGTTGAGGGAATAGAAAAGGTTAGGAGGACCAAAAATAACATTGATAGTAGTAAAAAGGACATGTCAATTAAAAATGTAATATATAATATGACTTCAGATAAAATAGAATGGTAGAAAAGAATACATGAGGTCAACTTTGACTAATGAATTGAGGATCCATATTCCATAACCAACCCCAAAATTTTGTAGCTAATGCTTGGTCGATATTGTTGTTGGGAGGATGGTTTAAAATGCACCTTTTAGAATCACAACTTTTTAATAGCCCACTTTCTTTTTTCTAGATACAACCTTTGCAAAAGAACAATTTAAAAAAACCTACAAAAATAGCTTGTACCAAACCTAGGAAGCAGGGACATGGCAAAAAGCTCAGTGTCCATGTCGGACATGGCTCCGATGTCCAGCGATGAAAACTTATTTATTTATTTTGGACACCTCTGGGACACAGTTGTGCCATAGGGATAAAAAAAAAAAAAATTGAAAAAGAAAAAAGAAGTGGGATTTTCCACCTAGACGGCGCTGGTCTTAGCCCATTGCTCTCTTTTTCTCTGTCTCTGTCTCTCTCTTAATTTGGTTGCTGTCGTCCTCCGGCGAAGTCATTGGCACTCGCCTCAGCCCATCGGCACCGCTCTTATTGATACTAATTGATACAACACTGCTCTCCTCGCATCAATGTTCTTGCTGTTAGCTGCCGTCATATGTTCTTTAAGGGTTTTTTTTTTCCTCTTTAGTTTGATGGTTTGAGAGTCTGATTCAGTGGCAAATAGGGAATTTTTGCCGTTATTATGGAATATTTGCATTATACTATTTTTTTAAAAGTATATTTGCATTTCATTGTTCTCATTAATTATTATTACCAAGTCAAGTTACAATATTTTGCTTATTATCACTAGTGCCTTAATAATTTATTAACTTGTAGGCACAAATTTATTGTGGTTGTTTGTTATTTTCTAAATTTTTGTGTATAGTTTGACTTTATCTTTCCAAAATTGTATAAAAATAAAATTTAATGGAGTATTAAATGCACATTAACTTATGCTCTAGGAAAACTCATTAAAAAAATTCTAATATATAGCATGTTTAAAAATATAAATTTTACATAAGATATTGATTAATATTAATATATTAATAAATATTAATTTACATAAAAATATTAATTAATTAATTGCCATGTCGCCATGTCTCGTGTCTTATTATGTCAGTGTTCGTCATTGTGTTCTTCATTGTACTAAAAAGGCACTTAAGCTTTGTTTGGTAGGGAGGATAGAAAGTAAGAAAAGAAAATGTAAGCAGGTTGGCCTCCAAAACTAACTATAAGGTTGGCTACTAACCACCTCTTTTAGATCCTGTAAAAGTGGGAGCTTTGGACGTTGGGTGCAACTTTCGATATCATACTTTACAATTTCATTTAAAATAATTTTTATGTATATTAAGACCTACATATAAATGATATAATACTTATTTTGTTGTATATTATTTATGTTTGCCTACAATATTGTTGAATGCTTTGAAACTTGATTATCTTAGTTCATATTTTATTTAAAAAAAATTGTATAACACTATAAGACTATAACATATTATAATATTTTCTATTAAAAGAACTTATCAAAAAAAAAAAAATTCTATTAAAATACTTTATTTTTTAAACTGATTAAATGATTTTAAAATCTATAAATAAGAATTTAAAGCATAAAATACTTTTATATCCTAAAATTACATAAATTTAATGAACCACATGAACCAGAGACGGAGCTGGGACTTGGAACTTGGGGGCAGCTTTGCTGCTGGTGTGGCGGTTCTGGCCTCTAGCTCTACTGTGAATTTTTTTTTTTAGTGTCTTTGATGTGTACTGCTGGGTAAGGACAAAATTATTTTGTTTAAAATTTTTCAAAGGGCCATGTTGTTTGTTTTGGATAAAATTGGTTGATTGAGCTTAATTTTTTAAAATATGTTTGTTATTGGTAATTTTTGTTGCTGGGCTACTTTTTTTGGGCTTGTATATTTTATTTTTTGTTTTGGATTTTAGATCTATAAATTTTTTATAGCCTTTAAAATGAGGAAAATGCTAGAGTTAAAAACGTTTTTATGACTTGCTAATGTGTTAAATGGTTATTGTTATGTAAAAAAGTGATGTAAGTGGTGGCCCCATTGTCCAAGAGTGGCTCCGTCCCTAACCTAAACAATTCCTCGACCTCTCTATTCTCATAACCAAATATGGAGATCCCAATCTCAAACATCCAATTCATTATCTCAATGAAATTAAGGAAATCATTTATAAGTATTAGCATAAAGAGAATGTGATTAAACAAAGAGAAATTGGCTAAAAACACAAAAAACTCTTTTGACTTCATCATTGATTTTTATTTTATCACTATGGCTCATACTGCACAAAATAGCAGTGAAAAATATAGGAATTATGTGTTCAAAACAAAATAAAAAATAGCTAAATTCATAAATAATCACAATTAGAAGGTTTCTTTTTCTTTCTATTTAGTTCTAAAATAAAATACATTTATGACTTTTTCACACCAAAATCCCAAACACCTAAAGACTTAAAAGCCAATCACAGTCTTCACAAAATCAACACAAAATCCACAACGTCCGACTTCAACGTCAAAACCGGAAGCTATTGTCATTGAATAAAAAATGCAAACCCCCTTCCTTGGTCACAGCCTATACATATGAGTTACGATCAAATGGTACGACAATGTTGGAGTTATGTAGATGTCATTGAAAGGTTGAAGGTAAACGACATTGTTCTTGGTTTGTGTGTGTTTGAGATGGGATGGCATGAAGGGTTGTGGGCATGTGTATATAAAGGAGTAGAAGTGCAAGGGGTGAAAAAGGGTGAATGGAAATGCAAAGAGTTTTGTGTATGTGAGAGAGGAAAAGTCTTGAAGTCTTGAACCAAAGGAAGTCAATAATAGTCTTGAAACATTGAATCAAAGGAAACCAATAGTAGTTTTGAAACATTGAATCAAAGAAAATAAAGAGTCCCTATTTTTAAATTTGTTCTAATCTCTGATGTGGCTTAAGAGTAATTCAATTTTCTTTTCAAAGAGTGCACACTATATGGCAGAACCTTATGCTCTCCCATATGAGGTTTCTGCTTTTATATATATATATATATATTGATTGATGATTAGTCTTTGTTTGAAGGAATAGAAAAGTGGAAGCAGAAGCCCTTTTGAAAGAAGCTATACAAGGACAAATGGAACACTTTCTACTTAAAAATAAAACAAAGCATTTTTGTATCATGTCCTTGTATGACTTCTTTTAATAAACTAGAAGGATCATATTGTCAAATCACCTATGTAAGACTATTTCTCATATTTCCCCTTAGTTTAGGAAGATTAAAAATGATGGGTTCAAATAGAACTCTTCTACTCTACAAACGAGAGAATATCAATCCTTCTTCCATTTTCGTTATACCCTCTTATATACTTTTACTTTTCCCACCCTAACAAATGTACTGTACATATGGCATTTTTGTGGAATTATAATCTCATTTGTCTTGTAATATGCTAGCCTTTTATAAAGTTCTTACATGCTCCGGCCATCTTTGTGATGGAGGATGTGAAAGTCTTTGTAAAACTTATGAATTTTTTTGGTCCCTCATTCTCTCTCTTTTGCTTCCAAAAAAAAAAAAAAATTACATGATTATTGTTACTTATCAAGGATAAATGAAAAAGAAAAGGAAAGAAGAGACTTTATGATTTTAGCTTTAATGGACAGCATAGCTTATGACTATTTAGGAAAATTTTGACAAACACTAGGTAATTTTTTAAAATGAAATGAAATCAACTTCAAGCTAAATGTTAATGTATTTGTGGTTTAATTATGTAGTCGGCTATGGACTCATGCATTAAAATTTGATATTTCTTGTTGATATGAGGCTGGATGATGCAAAAAAGTCTGTATTATGTGCTTTCTTAATTTTAAATCTGACCACACTGCTTTTGTGAGCAGAATTTCTGACATGCAGTTCCTTGTGCAGGCCACAATTATGAGACCTGCTGTAATGGTTGGAACGGAGGATAGGATTATGAATACTTGGGCACGTTCTGCAAAAAACTATGGCTTCCTTCCACTCATTGGTGGTGGATCTACCAAGTATGTCTTGAATCTATCATTTGCAGTTTGGTAATAAAATTATGTAATGGTTAAATTTTAAAAATTTTCATTGTAACTCATGGCAGTTCTTTAAGTTTTAATTTTTTGGGGGTGCTGTTATTGTGAACCATTATTTGCTGCTTCTCCACCCTCATTGATGAGAGCAGCAGCTTTTTGTCAAAATAGCTGTTATATTACCATAATAATCTGTGACTATAAGCTCCTTCCTGACAGTGCTTGGTCCTAAAAAATAATCTCTTGGGTTTAAATTGGCTACTACTTGCGGGTAAAGATCAAAAACTTGGTGGCACATTCAATTTGGGTTTTGTTCAAAGAGATGGTTAGATTGACATTGCTTGAGGAAAGACCTGACTGGTATGTTATTGCTGCAATGTCCTTCATGTGTTTTCCTGGCTTCACCTATTTATCATCAAAATCTGATCCAATTGTGCAGAAAGAGGGAGAGAGAGAAATTGGATGGTTGGGAGTGTGGTGGGAAACCCTAATTGGAAAGGGAAAGAAAACCCTAGCTTGCTGGAGTGGGGGTTATCTTTTGGGGTGTGTATCTTATATATTTGTGTTATTGGTGATGTGGGGACCATAGGTTCATGTGAGGTTGGTGCATTGGTCCTATCTTCTATAAAATAGTAAGATTAGAGGATGCATATTTGAAGCCACAGCCATTGTGACATTGAGAACAAATGAAAAAAACTAATGCCCCTTGTTTGGTGCCACTCGATCGCAGGCATCTTGGAGATCCGACTTTACCCAACACTGGTGGTCAACCTCATTGTCCCCCAATCTTCCTTTGGCTCTCCACAACAAACCACAATTTCTTGATGACAAAATACCAAGTGTTCGTTTGGGAATGACTTATTTTTGTTAGCTTATTTGCATAGTGTTTATTAAAATATATAGTTTTTGGACTTTTATGTTAAATGTGTTACAAAACGCTAAAAGCTAGATTATTTGCAAAAAAGCTAACAAAAAGCAAAAGGCTAAACTTTTTTCAACAATTCCTAAACGCACACCAGTTGTGGAGGTGTAACTTTCTTGTGGGCTCACTAACGAGCACTTGCCAATTTAAGCCCAAGAGATATTTTTTTGTAAAGCTGAGCAATGTCAGGAAGGGGTTTTTAGTCTGGGGAATTTTCAGTAATATAATTGATATTTTTACCTTAATATCACCCTCATTAATGAGGGTGCAGAATCAACAAATTATGCTGCAGAAATGACAGCATCCATTTTTATGGACATTTTTCTGATAAATGCTTATATGCAGAATCCAACCAGTATATGTTGTTGATGTTGCTGGTGCAATTGTTGCGGCCTTGAAAGATGATGGCACCAGCATGGGAAAAATTTATGAACTTGGTGGGCCAGATATCTATACCATACATGAATTGGTAATTCTCTTTCTAATCTTTCCTGTTTTCCTGTTGATATGATCTGATTTTAACTGAGATCTTTGCAAACTCCAGGCAGAAATTATGTACGATGTGATCCGGGAATGGCCTCGCTATGTCAAAGTTCCTTTCCCTATTGCAAAGGTAAATAGATAAACTGTCAATATTTTAGGGCCAATGGAAACGAATCTTTTTGAATCTTCTGTTTTTAGTGCCACTGATAAGCTCATTTTAGCTTCTGTTACTTTAGATGGTTGGGTTTATTTGCCTTAGGAAAACCTTATTTGAAGTATCTATAAGTGAATATTTATCAGACATTGAAATTTGTGTCACACATCTTAATAGATCATGATATATGGGGAGGCTTCTTGATTTTAATTTCATTGAAATACCTCCTCTAAAATCTGAATTTTCGCCAATGACTTCTGGCTCAAATGGCACTTCCTGTGTAACTCTCAGGTTTTGTATAACTTCTTATTGTTTTCTGGAAGCCAAAAATATATTTGATTATTGACTAGCAGGGTAAAGTCTGCTTCAAATGTACTAATGAATGATGCCGTAACAAAAACTCAATCAGACATGTATACTGGAACTCATATTCTGCGTTCTTGCATGTCAAATGAGACTGCTTTCCTTATATGACATTTCTTTTTGTAGCCCTAATTCTGAAAATATAGAAGGATGTCACATGTTCCAATAATCATCACACATTGTGCGTGTTTATATGTGCCTGACAGTTGTTTCTTAATGAGGCTCTCATATGTGTTGTGACTTACCTTTTGGCTATCATGTCTTTTTAAGTGGTTGGCATGTATGTTGCTGTATATGATTGTATCTTGCTTTGTTAGCTGGTAGACGCTGAACAATTGGATTACTATATGATTGTGTATGTGTTTATTTTATTTTATTATTTTTTATGTGAATCCTAATTACAAATGGTTGTAAATGCTTTCAGGCTATTGCAATGCCACGAGAATTTTTACTTAATAAAGTTCCCTTTCCATTACCCGTTCCCTTCATGTTCAACCTTGATCAGATCCTTGCATTAACTAAAGACACAGTCGTTTCAGAAAATGGTGAGTTTAGCTTTGGCCTGTTATTCTTTTTGCATGTTTGTTGTCTGAAGTTTTCCTTTCTTTTTCTTTGCTTTGGTAAACTATAAGTCTTCCATTTCACTCATATTATTCTATCATTTCTCTTGATTTTGGTGGTGGAATTTGCAGCTTTGACTTTCAATGATCTTGGGCTTGTGCCTCATAAGCTGAAAGGATACCCTATTGAGTTTCTTATCGCATTTCGTAAGGGTGGTCCCCAATTTGGTTCTACTGTAAGTGAAAAAGTCTCTACTGATGATTATGCTTGAGGTTCTGTGGATTTTTTGGTCCCAAATGTTTTTTAGTTCACCCAGTTGAAGACTTTGAAACAGGCGTGTAAGGCCTCCATTTCTTTTAGCAAATGGTAAAAAGATTTTTGAGTGCATGACTATTGTATCTTGTTCAATAACAATGATTAATAAAAGCTGGGATACTTGTTCATATCTAATGGCAATCACTATTCACTGCAAAAGTTTACGTGGGGTAAATGTTGGTGAAGCCTGTTGAACATAATAGTTAATATTCCTGGTGATTGAAATTTATTATTGCATTCGAGTTCAAAATAGCATTAAAAAAAAAGAATGCCACTACCTTTTACTTGCTTAGGTGGAATGCTCTTCCGAAAAATGAATGCTTATGAAGAATTCTATTGCCGTCCAAAGAAATTAATGGTAGAGAAACAAAAGTATAAACTAAAAGTAGGAATATTTTGATTTGGTTGAACAAGAACAAATTTAGCCTAGCAAATATACTGTCTTCCAATACGCTGGAAGAGTTTTTATGATGCAATACTTTCCTAAATAATTTTGTACTTGATGAAAATTCATTAGAAATATATGGCAAATGGCAATTAACACTAAAATAGGAGTTTGTAATTATTCAATTACCTGAACAACACAAGTATAGATGCACTTAAGACTTTGCACCAACAAAGCATGGTGAGTCTCATCCAACTAATGTTTTAGATTCATCTCATTGTATCTATATCGTTCTTGAATAAAATTTCAGTGAAAATTCTTAGAGACTACAGTCAAGAAACCCTCTATTTTGTAATTTAAAAGATCCCAGTGTCATTATTATATTCAAACCCATAATATACAGTAGACAAGATATGACTTTGAACTTTAAATTTAGAAACTTTATTAAAAAAAAATGATAGAAGAAACAAAAAATCTTCACTCTAGTCCCACTTTCATGGTAAGAAACCATAATGAGAATAAAACAGGAAAAGCTCATATGTTAAACAACTATAAGAAGCTTAATGAACAATTACAATTTATTGGATATTTTATTTCTCAAAAAGATGTTTATGTTTGATCAAGGATCAAAGATATTTGGTATATAAATATATATATATATATATATATTTGATAATCTTAGTAAATCTGACCATAAGTCAGGATTCTAGCAACTATAATTAAAAGAAGAGTCTAAATTTTCACTCAAAGGTTCTTTGTTATCAGTCATTTATCACCTCAAGTTTCAGAAGCCATCAATTTTTTTTCCCAGTTCTCAACAATATTTTATCGTGACACATGTTGTCCATTGATCGGCAACAATTGTGACTTCCATTAACATGAGTTGTGGCATGTAATGAATAATAGTTATGTTAACCATAGTTGCAATAATATATTGTCCTCATGTCGCAACATTGTGGCCTCAATCGAGTGATCAACTCAGAGTTCAGGGGAAAAAAAATAAAAGTGTCCACTTAATCAATTACTAGTATGTCTCACTTGTTCTATTTTTACTTGTGGCCTATAAATTTTTTGTAATTTCTAGACCAACTATTATATGATTTTTTTTTTTTTTTTTTTTTTTTTTTTTTTCTGTACTAACATGTCATTTTGAAATGGTGATATATCATATTTCTAGAAGTACCTATTGATTGTCGGAAAATTGTCCCAAATAATTTATAGTTATTTAAAGCTATTGTCACTCATGGTGGGTGCAAGAGGTGTCTAAGAGTCCCAGTAGTATTGAACAGTTCAATACGGTGGTGTCTGTGTTGAAGTCTTATGTAAAAATTTACTTTGGGATTAGGATTGAAAATTATCTTCATTTTCTAACTAATAATTATTGCAACAGTTTTGAAAGAGTGAGATTAGGATTACTTATCAAGAAACATTGAGAGAGAGAGAGAGAGAGAGAGGATTAAAAAAGGATGCATCTTGTTTGATCTTTTAAATAATTTCACATTGCTTCTTTGACAAACTATATTTCTGTTTTTGAAATGTAAGTAGAAATTTCCATTTATCTTTACCAACCAAGTTTAATAAACTAAAAGTATCTAAGATTTTTAGAGTATGGGTAAAATATACAATACGTCAGATGTAGTACAAATTAAATTCCTTTTAGCATTTGGTAGACTAGCTACTTTTGTGAGAGTTCTATTGACTATTTTTTAACTCTTTAGTCGACATTCTTGCCCAAAAATGTGATTGCACCCTTTCTGTCCTCAATAATTTTTGGTTCATTGGATTTTGTTAGTGCTAAGTGCTGGTGAGTTTGAGATTGTCACAGAAAAGATAATGAAGAGAAAGAAAAAGCAATACCAAAGAAGCCAATTGGTAATAAGGATATTAAGCAATACTAGATTCTTTGTGTTGGAAAGTGACTTAAGCCATATTCCAATAGGATTGGCTTACCTTGTAGGAGAGGCAAACAACCTTACTCATTAAACAAGTTAGGAATCATAAAGAGAGAGAGAGAGAGAGAGAGAGAGAGAGAAAATCAACCACTAAAATGTTCATGCACTTCAAACATGAAAAAAAATAGAAATCTCGAACCACCAACAGAAACAATCAAAATCTCATGGACCCAGAAGCCAGCCCAGATGCCCAAGACTACTTCTTTGAATACCCCAGCTTGGAAGGAAGGAACGTTGGGGCAGCAATGTTCATGCGACCTAGAGGTGAGTCCCATGATTCTTGTTGCATTAACATTTATGTAAACAACAATGTTCAAGGTGCAAACAATTCCACTTTGTACGGGAGTGCGCTCAGAATGAGAGACCCAGGAGTTAGCTTGAGTTTTGGGGATGTCAAGTTGAATAGAAGATCTCAAACTATCAACAAAATAATGTACAATGATACGTTAGGGATTGGACTTGGGTTTTGTTTAAAGTTTTTATCTGTGATTATCATACTATTTTTGTTGCTATCATTGATATAAAAAACTTGGCTTGTATTGAAGACTGGTTCAATAGTAGGCCAAGTCAAAAACTCAGCAAATTTACAATTATTTCCTGATTTAATTTACACTCCAATAATTTCTTGGATTCAAGATTTAATATTTAATAAGTGGACCAATCTTGCATTTCCTTTGATTGTTTAAATGATTGAAGTTTTCATTTTCTTTCAAGTGTGTTGTAATTATATTATATATCACCGAAATAATGGGGAATCTAATGCTAACCGCGAAGTCCTGTGATACATACACATGGCAAACATTCAGGTCCTACGTCCTAAAAATACAACAAATACAGACTTCCAAGTCCACACAGATCTATGCATCACCAAGTCCAAGAGTTCTTATTTCATTTTTGTTTCTTTAATCCCTTAATAAACTATCACCACAAGTTACGTCGTCAACATGTCACAATGTCCATTTCGACTCAAATAATAGTTTAGTGGTTGCCCACTCCTTCTACCCATCAAATGTGTGATGCCCAACCCCCAGGCAGAAAGCTTCACAACAAGCAGAGTTGTAGGCAGGTAGGGAAGCTTCTCAAATGGGTATATAGGAGTTGAGATTAATTCTCATTCTTCAATTTTTTAATGAAAAAGCACAAATAGTATGTATATGTAATATATAGTGATAATTATATAATAATATACATTCATCACTCACCACAGTAATTATTTTGTTGTCAAGTGTCCCTCGATTCTCCCCATCTCTCCCCTAATTTTTTCTTTTTTCTGATCTCTAATATTTTTAATGGCTATCCTATGTATGTGTAATGATTTGAAAAAAAAAAAAATATTAGTAACATCTACGCTTATATCCTAAGAAGACTAGTCAAGTTATAATTGGAGCTTCTCATAATCTATTAACAGCTGATATAAAACTTGGCACACGTTTACACAATACACACTTAATCTAATTCAATCTAATCCAATCCAAGATCCACCTATTGTGTGTGCCTATTTTGTTTCTTGGCTGCTAGATCAACTATTTAACCCTAGCAAACAGTGTTGCTTCCAGTGATTTGGATGGCTTTAATACTAGATCAATGAAATTAGCCATATTTGTTCCACCAGCTCTTGTGACTTTTAAGAATACCGTAGTTTCGTCCCACACTTGTAGTATATATTCAAAATTCCACAAAGCATAGGGAGTTAAGGACCATCTTCAACCTTATCACCGCACATTTTACACATTGCCACATTGGGTCCTTTTAATACCTCTTTCTTCATTAAATTTTTATTAGCTGTTCGAAAGTTGGAGAAACTTTATCACCACAGTACTGTCTTCCTTAGCAAACTGGACTGCTCTGTTTGCATCTAGATTAGAGAAACTTCTTGGTTCTTAATTAATTGGAGAATTTATAGCATGATTGGATTCACCAACATGATTGGTTTGATTACGAGCCTATCACTCTTTTAAGTAAGGGCAAAAATTTGACTATAATAGTGCTGATTGCGCTTTTGATGGTGGAAAGAGCATACCATACATATGGCCTTAATAATGAGGCAAAAGGCATTCATAACTAGAGCATCATGTCCCGGAACTTTAGGAATCTTGGATTTATATAAAGGGGTTTAACTTGGCTATTCAAAAAAGCGAGAAAAAAGTGAAAATAACAATAATATTAAAATTACACTTAATCATTGTTTACTCTATTTGGTGGATAATACTACCATGTAAAGGTCCAATTTTGATTTTAATCTTATATGGACAGTTTGCTTTTACTTGGTAGTTGGTGTCCACTCTAGTCTTAGATCATGGACTGCGTTTAACTATTCCTAAGTTTTGTTTAATATATTTTAACAGAAGACTATTAAATCCGAGAAAAAAAAAAAAAAAAAACTATCGAAATACCCTTGTACAAAGTAATAAGACAAATTATAATTATATCAAGAGATTTGTAGTTCAACTAGTTGATATCTCATCTTTTTTTTTTTTTTAGAAGGAAGATACTAAGTTATTTTATTCTAAAATGGTGGCTAAATCATCCTAAACAAAAGAGAAAACTGATGGTGGAACATTCTCCATCCATATTACATTATTTGGATAAATATCTCCTAGTGTTTTCATAACATTCAGATTTAAATCTTTCCTCCCATTGTAATTAACTATAGAACTATAAAAAAACGAGAGATTATAAATCTATCATTTTATTTTCATGTGCTACACGTGGAGCTACACGTGGAGCTATCCTACTGAATATTCATATGAAGTAAAAGGTTATGGTGTAACTGCGTTCGCAATCCGCACCCTAATTGGATCATGCTCCTCACATGCGTTTAGAACAGTCAAACCTCAAGTCCCCCACTATTTCCGCCCAAAGCCTTTTAACTCCTTTCATTGGAAATGGAGCTGGTAAAACATGCATGTTCCCTGCAGCCTCATTCTTCGTGTGTGGATCGATGATCTTCATTTATCTAATGTAACATAATTTGATTTATTATTAATTATTGAAACTTATTCATATGATATTTCAAAGCATTCTTAGGATGTTGATGGGTTTGGTAATAAAACTTTTTGTCTACAGAAAAAAAAGCGACAGAATGTTAGTTTGATGTCATCCAACAAAATGAATTTAATAAAAATTTAAAATTTGGTTATGCAATTGCATTATTATATGACACATAACAAGATAAGCTACCAAAGTTGGTTTCATGCAACAAAATTTTGACAGTTCCTATAAATAATTAACATGATTCGCATTGCAAAACATTATTTTGAAACCCCTCTTTGCTGATTTTAGTTCTATTGGTGCTTACGGAAAATTATTATGTATTTTTAAAGGAGATGTGGTTTTCATCATTTCACATGAATAATGGATCCTACTATAAATTTAATTAATATAATCCACTATTATGTAAGAAAATGGAGTTTCATATTACTATATTGAATAATTATTGAAGGGTCAACAAAGTTAATGAAAATGAGGGGGAACAAACACACAAAATTTTATGGATAATTCGAGTGTAAAATGAATGTAAAAAGCAAAGTGAGAGATCCACATTATGCACCTACTCCTTTAATTATGTTATTAATACTTTTTTTTTTTTGAGAAATGTTTTTATTTTTTTAATGTTATTAATACTTGATACAAACATAGATAATTTTATTTTAGAGATAATGTTAACCTATGATGTCTGCTCTTGATAATTGTTTTTTATCATCAGATCAAGACACCAATTAGTTTTGAGTGTAGGTGGAGATTGAACCACAGATCTCTTATTCGACAATAAGAGACTTTACTAGTTAAGCTAATTGGAATCCACAAACATAAATAAAAATTAGGTGTGAAGTTTTGGGTTTTTTTTTTATTTTTTATTTTTAGTTATTTATTTATTTTTTGTATTTAATTTTTTCCCTTCTTATTGTGTCTGTAAACACAAAATCTCAAGTTTGGAAATCAAACAATTGAAATAGTTTAACAAATTTAAATTTGTATTGATGAATGTGTGAGGACAATTCTCTATATTTTGATTCTATTATAATAGAATAACAATAGAATAATCATCTAATTTAATCTCCTTGGAAAAATCTTCAATTTAAGAATTGTCTTAATTCAAACACAAATTGTCCTCGCTTTGATTGGAAAGTGGATTGAAAGATCTTTGGAATAAAATTGCAATGAATCTATGGCTATGTGCTTTGTTAGAAATTTTGTGTTCTTTGCATTTTTCATGTTCTTTGTGTGTTGTTCGAATGCTGTTGATCTTCAAAGATTTGTAGTGAAAGTTCCTTAGGGCTTTAAAGCTTAAATCCAATGAAGCTTTGGTTGATTAGAGTTTTTGAAGTTTCTGGAGGCTTTGAAACTTGATTCCAATAGAACTTTGAGACTTGGAAGGATGGTTTGGATGAATGTTCTTCATACTTAAAGATTTGTGGTGGAAGTTCTTCAGGGCTTCGAAGGCTTAAATTTGTAAGTCTTCACTAATTTGTAGTCTTTTAGAGCTTGTAGAGGCTTTTGAACTTGATTCTAGTGAACTTTGAGATCTAGAAGGATAATTTAAATGATTTCTCCTTGAATATTTTTTGTATTTGAAGGTTGAAATTCTTGGAATTCTTGGAAGGCTTTAGAGCTTGATTTTGGCATAGTTTCGAAACTTTTGAATGTGCTTGAATCTCCTCCATAAGACTGAGGGGAGTCTTTATTTGTAGGAGTCTTGAGGAGATTTGACGGCACGTGATTAGCTTTAATTGGTGACATGTGTCATGATTTAAATGGAGAAATTTTATGTCTTTTTTTTCAAGAGACACATGACATTATTTTATTTATTTATTTTTGTTATGAGAAGAAACATATGACATTATTTGATTAGTCAAATTGTTCTAATATAAAGTACCGCATGATAGCTTTTAATTAGATTACTCATGTTACTTTAAATTAAATATCAACATATGTTGACGCATGATTGGCTCTTGAACATCTTTTGTAATTTTTATTCATTGACACTTTAAATATTTTTCATTGGTCTTTGAATAATACAAGTGGACGCATCATCAATGTCTAAAAACAATGTTTTCTCACCACCGGGCCTTGTAGCCCAAGAGGTACCCGGTTTACCATGAAACCGTTAGCTCGGGTGTTCGAGCCCCCACACCCGCATAAACAATTACCTAGCAAAAAAAAAAAAAAAAAAAAAAAAACCAACAACAACAACAACAATATTTTCTCCCCCACAAATGCTGTAATGATTGGTGTTTGATAAAGAGGTCAACTTGTCTAATAGATTTTACCACTAATGGAAAATTTTTTTTTTTTCCAAACACGGCTAAACTTCTAACAATGTAATTAAAATGATTCTTTTTTAGAATCTAATAAAAATTGTGTCAGTAGCTATGAGTCTTGTAAATCAATTGATAGTTATTGTTATTTCCAATGAAAACACCTAAGGTTTAAATTCCTCCATTCCTATTGTAATTATTAAATTATTTGAATTATCAAAAATAAAAAATAGTATTAATAATGGTTCCATAAAAAAGTAACGTTGTTATGAAAAACATTTTAAAATCAACATTTATTGTGAAAAACATATATTTTTTATGTTATTGTTTGATTGCGAAGGCAAGCAAAATTGGAAACAGACCATGCATGTTGGTCCTTGCATTTCAATAAGTGATGAAAGTGACCGGATCAACTATTTTCACTTTTGATAAATTAATTTACTGTAGCATGTATTTGTTTTTGCCGTCTTTTGATTTTATTTTATTATGTCAACAACATCATTTTCTTAATCAAAGCTGTGCTAACAAAGTATAAAAAAAAACTCCGGGATATTAACAAAGGAGTGAAGGACAATGACACAAGTTGTGTAAAGTGAATAACTCTTGAATTCACACCTTTTGAGGTTCCTTCTAAAGGACAAATCAGATTGTTGAATTGTCAAACATAAAAAAATAAACTGTTCCTAGGGCCTCACCATACACCATGAATGGATGTGAAGAATCAAACTTTAGACAAATTGATTGCTTTCCCTAATTTTTACATCATGAACAATAGACAGATTTTTTGAGAAGCCAAGAATAATACACAATCTTATTCGATGGACCCCGATATAAAACTAAACACGGATGGTAGTGCCATCGGCAATCCAGAGTTGGCTGGCATAGCAAGTATATTGCATGACAGCTCTGGCTGGTGGCTTTCAGGATTTTCGTTAAATTTGGGCATAGTAACCAATAATATGGCCGAACAGGCAACAGTCTGACATGAACTTTTACTAGCATGAGATTTGGACTTTAAGTTTATCCAGATTGAGATTGATTCTATTACAGTATTATTACGGATAAGTAATAGAAATGCTACTTTCCCTCCTGATATGATGTCTTTAATATATGATTGCAAGAGCCTTATGGAGTAGGAATGGGAGGTGTAGGCGTGTCATATGTACTGTGAAGCAAATGGATGCACGGATGCACTAGCGAAGCATAGAACCCACCAACAACATCTTTTATCTTTTTATAGTACCTGTCCCAATTTTGTATACCATTATTTTGAAAGGGATTTGGCCGACCTTGGGAGTAATAGACTGTGTACCCGACGGTTGGATTATGATATTGTTGTATGAACTCTATATTAAATAAATAAGACATCCCGTTTCTATCAAAAAAGAAAAAAAGAAAAAAGAAAAAAAAAGGAGAATAATACACAACTAGATGTACCATGATAGTAAACAGGAAATCTACTAGTAGTAGTCGATGGAATTATTCGAGAACCACAATTTTTATACCACAATGCTAATATAATAAATTATAATTAACTACTTATCACTTCCATATGAATTTATTACTTATAATTAGCGATCATAATACAAAAATTGTGTCACCAAATTTTGTTGAGTTTTATTTTTAGAAAGCTGTAATTAAACCCGAATTATCTCGACGCAAGTGGGACCCACTTAGTTTCACCATATGTCCTACACGTGTAATAGCCAATGTGTAACATCTAGTACCGCCACCTCCTAGAATTTTCGTTGGACTTCCTATAATAAATAATGGAAATGGAATAACCTTAAAAATTGACATTTCTCACAAAAACAAAACCACCATTTTCCTTTTATAACATCATGACTCAAGAATTCATGCAAATTGCAAACGTAATTTCAGGAAGCCCCTCCACCCCATCGGTTTCAGCACACCGACACGTTAACCCCACTAAAGTCCACGCGTCGAAATCTCACCGGCTACCGACATCAAGACAAACCTCAGCGCACGTCGCTAACGTGCGCTTGCACCACCCCAAACCTCAGTGACTCATAAAATAAAACTCCCCCTCTGTTCTCTTTTCTCATTAAATCTATCAAAAAATTATTTATTAAAAAAAAAAAAATTGTCGATCTTGCTCAGAAAATCAAAACCCAGTAAGTCTCTCTCTCTCTCTCTTTCTTTCAATTCTCTTTGTTCTGTTAATTTCCGTTTGTGAAAATCTTCATTTCTAGCTCTCCTGGAGATCCGCCAACTGATTCAACAATCACTTTTGTTGAGAAAATAGTTTATTGGGGATGTGTGTGAAATGGGGATTTTCTTTGTTTTGATTGTTACATTTAGATAATTTTGGGATTGATTTCAAGAGGGTGATGCGACGCCGTACGGCGTCGAGTGTTCCCATCGAGCAAATGGAGAAGGGAACCGGAAAGAATCACAACACTAGGCTTTGTTTCTTGGCATCTTTGTCAGCTTTCTTTTGGATTTTGTTGTTGTATGTCCATTTCGTTGTGCTTGGAACTAGTGATAGTAATGCCACTGGTGATTCTCTTAAATTACAACCCAGTAATGTCAACACCGATTCAATCAATACCCATTTGCCCGATCC